>JALJVW010000175.1:32424037-33024037 GCA_024865655.1 Emberiza elegans | reverse complement strand
AAAATTTGAGTTTTATGAAAAATGGTTCACTTTGCTGTAGAAATACTGGAACATCTTGCTCTTGTTAGAGCTCTCAAAACTTCCATGTTTGCAGAAATAGATGTTGCTGTATAGCCAGAAATATAAGTTCCACTGCAATAAAGGTGAATGGGATTCCAAGCACTAGAAATATATATGAGTCTTTGTAATTTGTAAAAGCTGTAAAGGGTAAAACCAGCTCATAAGCTATTTACAAATGAGAAGGCTCAGTCTGTTGTTATTCTGTTAAGTGGTATCTGACTTACCAGTATCTCCTACAGGTTACTAGAGCCAGCTTTCTACCTGGGAATCCCAGAAAAGGTCATGTGAGGAAATACCTCCAGTGAATTCATATGTATAATTCTCATTATGCCTCTAACTTGCGTTTTAACTTGAATAATTAAATGTGTGATCTTAAATGAGTTACAAAGGATTTTCCAGGTTCCCTAATAGAAACAAAGCCAGAAATAAAAACAGTCAGAGACAAATTTCTTTTCCTTTTTTTCATGACCTTACTGAATTGGGAAATTATGTGAAAACATTTTTCTATGAAGTTTGTCTAGAGGCTTGTGGAGCCCCCATCCTTGGCTGGGTTAAAACCATGAACAACTTGCTGTGACCTTGGGATTGATCCTACTTTGATTGGGGAGTTGGCACTAGAGGTCTCCTGATCTCCCTTTCAAGCTCAATTATCCTATGGTTATATAAAATCAAGCTAATAAAACACCTAATTTACCCTTACCAGAGTTGAAAAGGTGCTGAAATGCTTCTCCTTAATATAACTTGCTCTTCCCTGAAGAACAGACAGTGCTATATGTTTGACACTACTGTTTTCTCTTTTTAGGTTGGTACACAAGATTTCGCCAGGCGATTTCACGCAACATATGTTTCTTGGGCTGTTGCTTATCTCTTAGGTTTAATCTGCCTCATTCGAGCCTGCTACTGGGGGGCCATTAAAGTCAGCTATCCAGAGCACAGTTTTGCATAGAGAAATTGTTAGGTTATAGATGAACATCTAGTAGTTCTGGATATTACATCTTGGACACTTTTAAAACCTTTCCTGTAAGGATTCCATTCTGTTCAAAGTAGTTTAAAGACTGGGGGGTCTCTAAGAACAAATGTTCATTGCACTACATAATATGCAAATAGTTTGTTTTGCTGCTAGATTCCCTAGCTCTGAATACTAAAGCTATGTTTACATGTTCATAACTCTGTCTTTATAGGTGTTGAATTGTATTTCAAACAGTATTAAGTTTTACATTTCCTTTGTTATGTTAAAATCCGTCTGCCATTTTTCTAGATTATCAGTAAGAATTCAAAAGCAAGAGTGTTTATAAGTGTTTCTACAGTAGCTTCACATTTGTACTTAACATTTTAACTAAGATTATATTCAAGTGGCTTGCTTTAAAACCTAAGCAATAAGCATTTTGCTTGAACTGCTTTACTGCATCTTTTGCCTAAGATCATAGTGACCTTATTCAGGAAATGAAAATTGTGAGTGTTTAAAAGACTGACACTGTTGCTAGAGAGACATTTGTAAACACTGTATGCTTGGAGATTTTTCAGGTAGAGAGATGCTATTTTGGTAGTCCAATTAAATTTCCATTTATCCAGGGTTGGATTTCAGTTAGGATAAATGCTTTTTCCTTGAGGATCCTGGGACTGAGGTTTTGGTTTTGGTTTATTCTGGTTGGGGTTTTGTTTATTTGGTTTGTTTTTTTGTTTTTTTTTTTAACTGGCAAATCCTAAAAGCCATGCTCGGATAATGGAACTTAACTCTGGTTATTCGTACAAGTTCCTTTACAGGGTCTAAGGGAAGCATTTCATATGACTTGGTTTGTAATACTTCAGTGTCATGTAGATGACAATAAGACGGTGATGGGTTGCCTCTTACTTTCCTCTGATCACATCAGATTTTTTCTGCTTGGGAGAGTTATGACACTGGTCACTGCAAAGGGAGACACTGTAAATTCTCATTAACTGCTGTAATAAGGAAATTAGTAAACTATTACTTGGACCATTCCATCAAAGTACATCTAATCAATTTAGCACTGACTTGCCAAGAGAATACGGAAACAGAAAGTTTTTTCTAATGATGTATTCACAAAGGATTGAGGGACCAGTTCTTGCACTGCCCATCTTTATAATTTTAAACAAGTTTTTGCTAAATTCAGAAGGAATGTCCTGAGTGATTTAGACAACTAGTAATTTAGCTAATGGGGTCAGATGGGTAAATTAATATGGATGTTTCAGGGATACATGTAATTTAAATTATCTATGTTCCTGCTAAGTCAAAATGATACTCGGATAAGGATTTTGGAGCACAATAAATGTAAATGATCGAACTGTAAATGATCTGTCTTTGTATGACGCTAAATGTATAAAAGCAGTAGCTCAGGATTACAATGTACCTTTTACAAATAAACTAATAAAGAAATAAAGATTATTATTCAAACTTAAATGTATTTTGTTATTTATATGTATATAGAAATGTGCAGATGGATGAATTTGCTGATATGATACAGGAACCACAAAGGTATGGCACACCAAAGGTGAGCTCTGATTTTTGCCAAAGCCTCAAGAAGATAACAATAAATTGCAATTATCTTTATGTTTTAGGAAGAGTGAGGACATAAATAAGGGATGAAACTACTGTTGGGATTCAAATTTCTTGAGTCAATGGCTTATTGATGGACTAATATACTCCCTTCTTTTCCAAGTGCTTTTTACATCCCTTCACTGTTGAGATTGGCTGTATTCACTTGCCTTTGAATCTATGAATACTCTTTCCTAGTACTAGGTGTTTCAAAATACTTCCTGCACTCCACAGTGTGACATAAAGTAGGTTAGGGCTGTACAGAAAATCATCCACTGCTTTTGTAACTTCAGTGAGGGTGGCATTGGGAGTGGGAGGGGGCTGGATATGTTATTTTAATGAATCAAAGTAATTTGTACTTTTCTCCCCTGTGTTAAGCTGTACTTTATTTCCTGTCTTTCGTTTCTTCTTTTTCTTCTCAACATTTTTCAGCAGAAGGGATGGACAAAGCAACTTATTTCTGTCAGGATCAGGGTACTAGCACAATGTTTGTTGCTACTTCCTTTTGTGAAGTAAAACATGGTAGTTATTCCTATAAAGTGTCATTACATTTTAACCACTGCTGGTAGATAGAATGTACATAGAATTGTGATATTTTTACCAGCTAAGAAATGTAATGGTAGAATCTGATGGGACTTTGAGGGACTTCAATGGATGTGGCTGTTTGTGAAGCAGACTTGTTTGTAGACAGTTGTGATGTTCTGTGCTGAACTACTTATCAATCCAATAAACTTCTCTGAACTTAAAATTAAAAAAAAAATTAAGATCCTGTCCTGTGCATTCAGACCACTAGAACAGCTTTCAGATTTTATAATCACTCGTTGTTTTTGTTCATTTTCAATAGTCTTTTCCTTAAGGTATTTTTTTTGTGTTAGGTATGGGAAGGACTTATTCAAAATCAGGATTAAGGATTTATGTCCTTGAGGTTTTAGTTGCCCCCTTCCCTATTCTCCTTCCACTCTTTTCCACCAGACCTTTTATACCAACTGTGTGTCCTTGGCTAAGAAACACTTCAGATCTTAAACTGTGTTTAATTTTTAAATTATAAACCTACTGATTACTAAGTCTTTGACTGATTTTATTTATACCCATCATACATGTTAATATGTTGTTTTATAAGGCCAAGAGGGGGTAGTGTTTCCGAAAACTAGGAGATCTTTGTCACAAGCAGCATTTTGAAAGAAGCTAAATCTTTCAGACCAGTCTGATAAGAAATTCAGCATGAAGTGCTTGGAGAAGATGCTGGAGCAACTGTGGAGTCATGAGTGGTTATTGCTGAGAAATGGATATTGTCTTTCAGTGTATGCCTTTATAAACAGAGGGAATGCCAGGGCAGCAGCTTCATATGAAGTTCTAGAAAATCTTTGTTAACTACCTTTAAGGCCTTGAATAATAAATAGGTGAGTAGCAGCAAGGTGATTTGTCATGTTAGATCTATCTCACTGGTTTTTCCACCAGCAAAAATTCCACACTGAATGAAGTATGCACTCTAAAAATATCTTGGAAATGTTCTTCCAAGCAAGCTTGAGAAACCCATCAGTAAAATTATTCAAATATAGTGATTATCAAGCTGTGAAGATGTGGCAAGCCATGCTTACCAGCTTTTTGGAAATACTTAATACTTTGTCAAGTTTGTATGCTGTTTATCTCTTATAATTCCAGTTGTTAGAAAATGAGAGCAAGTGAGTGACTTCATTATATTAATTCATCCTGTTTTCCTACTTAATGCCCTGTGTGATTTGGATTAACAGTGCCAGGGACTGAACTTCCCCTTTCAAAAAATCTGTTGTGGAAAAATAGATCAGTGTTGGAGAAATGAAATTACTTGAAATAAAAAATTCTAACCATAATATTTCATAGAATGTATAGTATTTGAAAGCTGGATTCTCATTGTATTAAATCCCCATTCATAACTAAAATTAGTCTCTACAGGGGAGTTACAATTTTGGCTCAGTAGCCAGATTAACTTGTCCCCATTCCTCAGCCTTCCAACTGTGCCTATCCCAATCCCAGGATTTAGCGAGCAGAGTTGTACTGGAGGAGTATGAGCAACTGCACTGTACACACATTATAGGTGTAGGACAATATCCTGCTTGAAAATAACTCTGAAAGTGTGTCCTTAATTCAGATTTCCTTCTGTGATTTCACTGATGCTGTCGACCTGCAGCACGTTGTATGAAGGTGAAGGAGCAAAAGGCTGGGTGGAGGTCTTGAAGGAGAGGGGAGAGAGGAACTTAATCTGATTAAAGTTATTTGCAAGATTTTTATTATGGATATTTGAGCCAACAAGAAAAGAATATCTAGACTTAGTTTCCTACAGCTTTAGCCACGAAAGGGGTTTTATTTTAGAACAATAAAATTGCTTGTTAGCTTGATTAGCCAGCAACTTGTCATGTTACACTTCAGTGGAATCTGGGGAAGTCTACCAGGGAGGTATCCCTGTATCACCTCCTCTGCTTTAGTTTTATTCATTTGTAGGTGTTCATGTTGGCTGCTTTTGGGGAAAACAAAGAAAAAGGACATGACAGTAACAGACTTTGGATCTGGACCTGTGTAGTGGATTTTATGGTTCTTTTTAGCAGTTCATTTCAAAGAAGTGTGTTCAGCTAAATCTTGTGAGCAAAAGCAGTAGATATGACTATGGATTGGAAATTAATCCAGATGAAAAGCTGTATGTCATTGCTGTGACTTAGTAAAATGATTATCAAGTGGGTCAGGAAACACTTAAAGCAGTGGCTAAAAGATAAAGTTGGATGAGGTGCATAGGGTCATAAAGCCAGTTGCATATTAGCATTTTATCCAGTAACAGCATATTGTGGAATGGAGAAACCACCATTTATTTCAAGTAAATTTAATAGGAGCTCTTTTGCATGAACTTATATAATTTGTAACGACATGGTTATAATAAGTTCCAGCTTCCTTAGATTTACATGCATTGCTTAATGTCTAAAACCACCCCAAACAATTGGAGAAGGGAATTAGAAAACACCTCTGAGGGCATGCTGCCTTTTTTTTTTTTTTTTTTGCAATATTTCCTAAGAAAAATTATTTGTGTTAAATTGTATGAGAAAGAATTTGCTGGCAGGTCGAATGGCATACAGCATATTACGCTCACAGAAGGATCAAGTGTCAATTTTTAGTATTTCCAAAGCAATCTTTAAATTTTCATTGTCTAATAGTGAAATCTCTTACCTGTGCATGATATCTTTCTTGCCATGCTTTCAATTTGTTAAGAAAATTGTGTGTGTTTTTGTTTGTGTGCCTGGGTTTTTCTAATTATTTCTATGTTTGGTTAATGACAGCAACTGTTCTTTTGTTTCTGACTTGATGTTGTTCCTTCTTCTCATTTGCTTTTTGGTGACCTTTGCTTTGTCCCTGCCTTTATGTTTAAGAGACACACAGTAAACATTCAAGAGCATTTGGGTGAGAAAAGGTTCCTCTTGGCCAGAACAGCCTGCTGTCCTGAGATACCAAACAGCCAAAATTTGATGGGTCCACTGCCACAATGAAGTGGCAAGCTTAGATAGCTGAGAGTAAGCACAGGATGGGTGCATTGGAGCATAAAGTGTGCAGTTTCTGGCTTCTTTTAGCAGGATGATCTGCAGCAGGCAATGCCAAGCCAAGGCACACAATGCACTTATTTTCCCTTAGTGCACACCAGTGCTAGTGTTCTCTTGCCAGAGCTCTCCTGCTTCTGGCAATTAGTTTCTATCACAAGGAGTCCCTGCACAGGCAGGAGTTACTTCCCTGAGTCTGTGTAACTGCTATTTCAGGCAGAGAAAAAGCAGCTGCTAAGCAGACAGACAAAACTTGCTAGACTTTGTTCTGCACTCCTCTGAACTGCTAGTTCTCAGATTGCTTCTATGCACTGTCTTGGTTCTCTCATGCTAGTTCACATGGCAAGAGATCACAGTTCCACACAGTGAAGTGAAGCACAACATTTTGTTCTTTCTTACATTCTCAGTCTTCGACAGCACACACAGCTGCCAGATTATCTCTGCAGGGAGTAGGTGTATGCTCCAAACTCTGTTTTAGGACAAGACTAATGCTCATCCCCTTCCTCTTCTAAAATGGAGACAATGTATTTCATAATGCATGGAGTTACAATGGCTGCTGTCTTGTTAGTTCATCTTTGGAGGCTACTAGATATTCACTGCACAGAAGAACAGTGAACTGATGTAAGGCAGGTAGTAACTTAAAAGCTGTAGAAATATTAATCTTTCTCATGTAAATAAACAGTTTAAATAGTAATATAAGTAAGGAACTTTATTCTGATTCCTTGTAAATCAGCCATACCTCACATCTAGCAAAAGCTAAATGAGATCATAATTATTCCATTCCAATAGTTAGCAATATGCATTTAGCCTTTTTTCACTGTATTTCAAGGTGGAAAAGCAAATCTTATTTCTCAGATTGTGCATAAAAGTGTATAAAATTGGATTAATTTACAAAGGATTGATTTTCAATTAGGTCATTCTTAATCTCATGTATATGTACATCTGAGCACACAACACTTGTATTAACTTGAAATTATATATCCTATTTGGCATGTAAACTAAAATTGTCAACAATTTTGATGACCATGTCACAGCTATGACACAAACAATTATCTCAATACAAAGAAGCACGAATGCCTAGTTTTAATGTATGTATTAAATACTACTTTTGCACAGTTAATACATTTCCTTATGTCACATTCCAAACTTTGGTCTTTTTTTTTTCCTGTTATGCTCTTGGTCCTGACTATTTTGTCCACATTCTACTGCATCTTTATTTATCAGTACAGGTTTTGGTGCCATTTGCTGAATCATGCTGATTGAGTCTGAATCTAAAGGTAGCAATGTCTTAGTAATAAGACTCTATGTATACTCATGGTATTAAAAGCTATGACAACAATCTCAATCAGCCTAAAAATGAAACCCAACTCCCATGACTGAAATACTGGAAAGCAGAATTCTTCATTGCAGCTGATTTCTCTTGAAGATTTTTTTTCAGATTCAGAGACTAATTCCAACATATATAAAGGTTTTGTAATTCAGCTATGATAGATGCATCAGGTGTAAGAATTCAGAGTAAAAGAATCTATACAAATAACAGGTGAAATTCTAGCCCAGGAAAAATGTGCAAAACTCACTAAATTTATTAAGCTGTGATTTCAGAATTTCAGTTCTCCTAAAGCAAAATGAACTCTGATAGTAATATTATTAGTTATTAAAGGTGTGAGTCTCTTTCCCTGTGAATATCTAAAGCCACACAAGAGAACTGTATGTGTAGGGGGTTTTTTTTGTCTTTTATTTTATTTGTTTCATCTATCTACTACTAAGCATATATAGTAGATTATGTTAGCATAATGTTAACATATGTTGTAGACTTACAGACGTAGATGGTAAAACTTTGTCATAAATAATGATAGATTAATTTTTACTAATTGAATAGCAGAACCACAAATTAAGCAGAACCACAAATCTTTCCTAATTTCTTTACCTTATTTTATTGTTACTGAAAAAAAAAGCCAACAACAGATACCTTGATACTTGCTAATACCCTCCTTTATATACAGAGTAAGTTTGTCAACCTATTAGCTGCAGTCTATCAGTTTTCCTTCTCTAGGCATCAACTGCCCCATGGCAGCTTTTTCCACTGTCCAATGCAACCACATAGCAAACTCAAGCTCTGCATTTGAGTTTTGCTCTCCACAGGCTAATTCTTCATCAGAGACACCATTCTGCGTATCAAAACAAAAGGGCAACTCTAATAAAGGTGCAGTGGCAGTGCTGGTCCAGGCAGTAGCACACACCCTGCTGCCCAGCTCCTCTGTGACACAGCAGAGCCTACATGGGCCTTTCTGCCCTTTAATCCTCCTGCCTGTGGCTTCTGGGATCCCTGTCAAGAAGCAGGACATGCAGCTGGTGTTTCAGAGCCTACAAAGTAAGGTCAGTTGAAACGCTAATGTTGAGTGTCTGCAGGTACTGAGAATATTCAGTGCATCCTGAATGCAGCTTCAGTTCAGGTGCAGGAATTTACCTCTGCAATTCATCCTCAGCGACAGGGACGGACAAGGCAGACCTCCCCCAAAATAATGAATGTTTAGTTTTGATACATATTTTATTTATAAAATAATTTTGTCTGTCATGTAGGGGTTCTTTGGTACTTACACAGTGCTTTTGACCCACATTGTTGAGATTTTTTTTCTCCACAATTTAAGGAATCAGAAATTTAAAGAAAAATATTGAGAATCTGTTACAATTAATGTTACCAGAAATTTAATTTTAAAGGAAGATACAGAATCCTAATTTGAGAAGTGTGACAGTTCATAGACTGGAGAATTTTTGTATGTGAAGAAAATATAATTGATATATTATTTTATATAGTATTATATGCTGATCATAAACATTCTTCTAGTTACACATAGTAATCACTAAATACAGCAATAGCTTCCCCACTTTTAATTCAACACTTTCTGGTAGTCAAAAAGAACAAGATTAATACTCGTGATTAATATTCTGAATTTTCAACTCTATGGAAAGATGAATATCAATATATTAAGTAGCTCAATTTCAGGAACAGTCAGGGGGTAGAAGAGTTTTTGTGTTCTGTCCCTGGGCAAACCCACAGGGCAAATCACTAGTTTAGCTGAAAGTAGCCACTTCACAAAAATACAGTCAAAATAGTCTGTGTGTGTGTATATATATATATATTTACATACACATTCTTGTCTCTTGGAGTTTGTTCTGTTGACTGACTTAATAAAACATATACAGTGTTGGAAATAATGGTTTGGGAAGACGGTTGGTTTGGTTTCTTTTTTCTTTTTTGCTTTGTGATGAAATAATTTTGAAAGTGGCTTTTAAGAAAAAAAAATCACAAAAAAAGTACTGTTAAATAAATTACAATTACATATGCAAATATGATTACATTTGGCTGCAGAACTGAGTATCAAATTACACTGAAAATGGCTTTTCAAACTCTGCAGCTACAAGTGTGCCCTCAGGCTGACCCAAGAGTCCTTTCATTTCAGCACAAAGCCATTATTTCGCTGTTAAGTGCCATCCATTACAAAACTAAGATCACATGCAATTACAATTACACGCTCATTTAGATGTGCAATTGCTCATTTTTACATGTGCAATATTGATACTGTCTTTAATAAATGTTTTCTGTTTTCCTGAATCATATCTAGTACAGGGAACAAGAGTGACTGTGTCACTTCCTGCAGTCTACAGCCTTTAGGAGCACAATCAGATGTTAAAAAAAATTATTTCCCTGATTATTCTGAAATAATAATAATAATAATAATAATAATAATAATAATAATAATAATAATATAATAATAATAATAATAATAATAATAATAATAATAATAATAATAATAATAAGAAGAAATAATAAGTAGTAGTAGTAAGTTATTATTTTCTCAATCAAATATAAAATTAATTATTAAAAATTGATATATTATTTTATATAGTATTATATGCTGATCATAAACATTCTTCTAGTTACACATAGTAATCACTAAATACAGCAATAGCTTCCCCACTTTTAATTCAACACTTTCTGGTAGTCAAAAAGAACAAGATTAATACTCGTGATTAATATTCTGAATTTTCAACTCTATGGAAAGATGAATATCAATATATTAAGTAGCTCAATTTCAGGAACAGTCAGGGGGTAGAAGAGTTTTTGTGTTCTGTCCCTGGGCAAACCCCACAGGGCAAATCACTAGTTTAGCTGAAAGTAGCCACTTCACAAAAATACAGTCAAAATAGTCTGTGTGTATATATATATATATATATATTTACATACACATTCTTGTCTCTTGGAGTTTGTTCTGTTGACTGACTTAATAAAACATATACAGTGTTGGAAATAATGGTTTGGGAAGACGGTTGGTTTGGTTTCTTTTTTCTTTTTTGCTTTGTGATGAAATAATTTTGAAAGTGGCTTTAAGAGAAAAAAATCACAAAAAAAGTACTGTTAAATAAATTACAATTACATATGCAAATATGATTACATTTGGCTGCAGAACTGAGTATCAAATTACACTGAAAATGGCTTTTCAAACTCTGCAGCTACAAGTGTGCCCTCAGGCTGACCCAAGAGTCCTTTCATTTCAGCACAAAGCCATTATTTCGCTGTTAAGTGCCATCCATTACAAAACTAAGATCACATGCAATTACAATTACACGCTCATTTAGATGTGCAATTGCTCATTTTTACATGTGCAATATTGATACTGTCTTTAATAAATGTTTTCTGTTTTCCTGAATCATATCTAGTAAAGGGAACAAGAGTGACTGTGTCACTTCCTGCAATCTACAGCCTTTAGGAGCACAATCAGATGTTAAAAAAAATTATTTCCCTGATTATTCTGGGAAATAATAATAATAACAATAATAATAATAATAATTATTATTTCTCAATCAAATATAAAATTAATTATTAAAACTAATTATTATTATTATTATTATTAGTTCATCAAATAGGAAAACCAGTTGGTTTGGGGATTTTTTTTTCCTTACATATAAGCACTTTGTTCACACAGCTACCAAAACCTTTAATATTTATATCTTGCAACATATAGTAAGTCTCTCTTGGCTAGACCTGTCATTGGCCCTTCAAATTAATTTCTGTATATATCAGGTGTTTGAGAGGACACTAGATTATCATCATTTAAGAACATAAACAATACTGACCAAGCAAAATAGAAATTTTCAGTAGTGTAGTTGCCAGCACCAGACAAACTGGGAGACAACTGATAAGCTAAGTATTTTCCACTTCCCGCAGTGGGAGGCACGATTCTCTCCGGGCACAGGGGAGGCTGCTGAGCAGAGCAGGTTGCTGGGATCTGGTGATGGCTGCAGCCCATGCGGGCATTGCCAGCTCTCATTGCAGCGTGCGGGGTGATAACTGCTCCTGCTGGCATGGGCAGCCTCACAACACAGCCATTGCCAGCCCCAATATTCCCATCTTCCCAGCACGTCCAGAGGCAACAAGCTTTCAAAATACCTGGCACACTCCTTTTTTTCCCCAGTATTTTTGTTCCTGCCCCTTCTCTTTGCCTTACAACCCAGAAGCAACCCAGTTTACAGCCCCTATAAAAAACACGTGAGGTTTTTTTACTGTTTAATTCATCCTTAGCATATTTAAAGATACAAAAATACTGGAAGAATATGTACTGCTACATCTGTAGGTGATACCATTTCAGTATGTCAAGAAGGGTAGTGTCACTCTTGTGTAAATCTGGTTTGCAGAACCCAACACACATCTTTCAAAAAGCACAACTACTCCATAAAAAACCATACCTTTATTTTAGTTGCCCCATTGACTTTCCCATCAGTAACAATTCTGGAGTAACAGCCAGACACATTTAATATTTATGGGCACTTACATATTAATAATTTATAATTAGTTCTTATGTAGCTAAGGGAATGGTTGATAAGAATAGGAGAGCAGTTGTTTTACATGACAATCTTGTGAGAATGGATGGTGGGTCAGAAGAAACAGGACATGTCTGAGTATAAACTAATTCACTTGGGAGAAATTACTTTAAATCAGACATTAAACAGCAGCAAATGGGTTAGTAAGTATGCACATTGCTGCACCAGTGTCTGTAAAGAGAAAGCTGATAGCACATCATGCATGAACAGCTCAGGAAACCAACTGGAAGATGTGTTTGGAGAGTAGACTGTAGGAGTGTGACATCTGTATATAACAGCCACTATTTCAGGAACACCTTCATCTCTGAATACCTAAGTTAATAAAATTCAGAGACTGTGGCAAAGCAGAGCCAATATGGTTGATGGAAACAACAAAACAGTCTTTATAAACTAGCCAGGTAAATATTAACATCGGATGTTAATAATTAGTTGCTTGTTATTTGTGTGATTATGTACTTGGCATTACCTTCCTATTCTGAACTTCTGGAGTTTTTAGTAGGTGATATGAAATACATATGTTAGGAAAAAAATCAGCAAAAACTTAAGGACTTTTAACTAATACTGTAAACTTAAGTAAGGTGAAGTCTAGCAAACTAAGATCAGGGAACTTTAGTGTGCTTCTCCGGGAGTTAGGAAGGTGTGTTCATTACTACAGTTGATTACATGTTGTGAGCAAAAAATGAGAAAAACTCTGAATTTCCAAACCATACAGGATGCTCTCAGTTCTGTAACTGAGAAGCCAGAGGCCGTTCTCTCGTCCCTCCTACCCCATGCCATGAGGGCAGCTTTCCAAGGCCTGCAAATTGCCCTTTTCTTTCTCGATGAGCTTAGCTGTAGAGGCCTCACAGTTGTGTTCAAAAGTCACCTATTTCTCCCAGTCTCCACTGTAAGGCCCTGACGGGACAGGACTCCGTTTGTGGGACAGAGGTGGAGACACCTTTACCCATCTCCAGTCCCTGTCAGGTCTAACCCCAGAGGGAGCTGGCCAGCAGCGCCTCAGCTCGCCTCCTGCTCCCTGGCAGGGCCTCTTCGGGCGGCTCTCAGGTGTGCCCCGCTGCCCTGAATCCCCGGGGGCGGCGGGAAGCGGCGGCGCAGCCCCGCGGAGCCCCGGCCGTGCCCGGCCCGAGGCGCGACGTTGAACGGCCCCGCCCGGCACGCGACCGCGGCCGAGGCGCCGCGCGAAGGCCGCCCCGCCCGGCCGCGCTGAGGGACGGAGCGGGCTCAGCGGGACCACGGCCAGCGGCATCGCGGGGCAGGGGCGCTGCCGGCGGCTGGAGGTGGGCTGGGCATCCCCCGGCCCAGGGCAGGGCACGGCGGCTGGGCTGGGGCGAGGGGCCGGGCGGCGGAGGGGGGGGTTTGTTTCTTTGTGGGGTTCCCAGTGCGGTGCCATTTCGGGCGAGGGGGGACGGCCAGTTTCCGGTTACTCGTGGGGATTTTTCACGAAAATAGCGTCAAATCCCCTTCACACATTTAGGAAAGAGCCTTCCAAACACTTGAGACAGGCTCTTGGGAAATGGCTGCTGTCAATATCCAGCTTATTAAGATACTAAAAAAAAATCCTGGGTTCTACAGAACTGCTTCTAGGCCTGTTTGCTGGTGCCACAAGGCTTCCCTTCTGCTGGGCAGGTCTCCCATGGGAATGTCCCCAGAGAAGCAGTGGCCTTGGAAGGGACAATTCTTGGGATGCCGCCCCTACTGCAGTAGTCTCTGATGGAAGCAGTTTACTTCTCAGCTATTAAAACAACTCCTTCTCCACTTTCCTTGACACTAGTCAGAAAGAACACTCTATTATTTGAGGAGGTGGGGCTAGATAACTTGTTGAGATCTTTTCTGGAGTCTTCCTGGGGGAGGGTGAGGGAGGAGCGGCAAAATGTGTTTTGCTCTCACCACAAAACTTGTTTTTATTGTCAGAACACTATGAAGAAATAGAGGTATGCTGCATTCTAGAAGCTAGGCAACCTCTTTAACAAGTTTTCCTGTTTTTAAAAAGCATGCGTATCATTTGTCATCAGGGCATGAAGGAAAACTTGCCTGTTTGTTGGGGTTTTTTTCACTCTTCTGATGCAAATGTGATTAATTACTGCATTCTTTCTGTGGAAATTCACCATCTAGGATGAATGCGATTTATACAAGCATTCATAATTTGGGTAAAATCAAATATGTCATCTATATGTGTAGTCTTAGTTAATTCAGTTGCAGGAATTTTCATTGCTTCTTTTGACTACAGCTTTGAAGTCTTCCTTTTTTAAGATGAGCGGGTAGGAAAATCAAAGAATCAAACCAGATTTTTTTCCTAGCTTTAGTTAAGTTGTTCTAATTCAGACAGTAACCATGAACCAGTTGGTTTCTAGAGCTGGTTCCAACTTCATATGTTGGAAAATTGTTATTTGACTGTGTTAGAAGGGTTCAGAAAATTACAATGTAGTAATTTTTCAGATGATTTTTAGTTTTCTTCCTATAACATAAAGACCAACTAATGTGGTATGATACTGGGTCTAATAGCCTAGCTTCTCTTTTCCTGTTTTGCACTGAAAATGGACAATGCAGTTGTAACCCTTTCAGTTGTGATTATTTCTTGAATTTTTTTGTTATAACAGTTATTCCCTTGTCTTGTAAACTTTCTTAGAGAAAAAAAATCAGTATCATTTATATTGTGGTGGTTGTTCTTTCTGGTGTTCTTTTTCTCTAAAAAAAGCTGAAATTCCTTCAAATCGTAAAATTTCCCAGTTGACAAGAGATGGGAATGAGAGGGATATCCATTAGGATACAGATACTACAAAGGAAAATTTTCCAACTGATTGCTTACTTAAAGTGTGAGATTTTTTCAGCCCAGCACCACCTTCACAGTTTTTGATGCTTCTATAGTAGCTAAACTGAGTGGGAAGATACAAAACTGTACTAATTTAACTAAAGTAGCTATTAAAAAACAGTCATCTAAGTTTATATAGATATGTAAGGAACTCCTGTGCAGACAACAGATTGATAACGGGTATGCTGATGCTAATTAATTAAAAACCCATTGAACTAAAATGTTAGAAACTCCCTTCTTTTCATCATGTCCCCATCTCCTTTCTCCAAATGTGTACATAGACATACAGGGAAAGAATCTTCTTAAGATGAAGCTAGGGTAGCTCAATTGGAATGAAAAATGAGAGAAGTGTCTGATTCTGTCTTCATGCAAATTTTATGCAGCATGTTCAATCATCTAAAAAAATTGATGAATCAGACCTTTCTGCTTTTTCCTGCCCAGATATAATATTGCCTTGTCAAATGCAACTAACAAGGAGTAGGTAGATTGCTGTTCTTGTTTAACATCCATATGTGAAACTGAATGCTAATGATTTCAGCTGCTTTTTTGAAGTGCGATGTTTCAAAATGTTACAGAAGCAAAAAAGTTTATTGGTAAATCCCTTCAGCCAGCACGACCTGTGCATCAACTGTCTTCTAAACAAGGTGAGTAGCATGGCTAAGGTGCAGTTCACTTTACCAAAGTTTGGGTTATGTTTTGGGAAGTAACAAGGATGTGTAAGGTGTCTGGTTTTGTTTTGTTTTTAATTTACTTCATTAAACTACAGTGAGTAAACACCTTGCTGTGTGTTGATCTTAGCGCATCATTTCTGTGATAAAATCTGAATTTAAACTGTGTTAAATTTATGCAGAGCTCTTTGGTACTGCTCTTCTACTTTGGCATCTGAAATGTAGCTTCAGAAAGCTGGATCAGGCTTCTCTGTTAAATTTGGATTTCTTGGAGTGACTGATCCGACTACTGAAAACAGCAAATACACATAATTTAACAGATTATTTGGGTTTTATTGCAAGTACTGATGCCTCAGGTACAGTACACTGCACTGCGTTGTTCTTATCTAGCTTTCACACAAATTCAAAACAAAAAACCCAAAAAACTTCCAGAAAAAAATCATGCAGTATTTATGTCAGGTGTGAATATTTTGGTTTAAATTTTAGATTTCTATAGATTAAAGCCTAGCTATTGCAGTACTACAGTTGTTATTGTTAAGTTAGAAATTTTTGGTGGCCAGAAGGTCATGAGCTGTGCTGATGCGGACTGAAGCTAAGTGACATCATAAATTTTTACTTTGTGTGAAATTTATGGAAGAAACGGAAGAGGGGCCCTGTGGTGATGTGGAGCTTCTAAGTTGTGATTAAATGCCTGTAAAATCTCTGTGCAGCAAGGAATGTTCTTGAGGCAAGTATCACAAAACAATACTGTGGTGTCTATTGAAATTATTTTTTCTTTATGTTTTATGCTCACCAGCATCACCCATTGCATTAAACATTCGGACTGAATTACCCAGCAGCACTGAAGTATGTTTGCAGAGTAAGGTTAACTGGGTGAGTATTGAGGAAAAATGTAATTATTTATGAATTGGAGGTCAGCTGATCTGTTATGTAACCAAATGAAAACTGTTTCCAGCTTGGAGTGTCCTTGACTCTGAATGTTTTAAACCAGCAGTGTCAGAACTGTTGAAAAGAATTGTGAGTTTCAGGAATGCCTTTCCCTGGTATTTGCATGCGCTAACAGCTGAAAAATGCAGCTTAGGAATTTAAGATTCTTAGAAAAATCTGTGTGGCATTTCTTTAGTCTTCATTGAATTTAAGTCAGCTCTTTTAAACTTAGAGAATATGTATTCTGGCCTCACTTACTAGGTGTAAATAATAAAATTAGAATTTTTTTGTTAGCCCATGTACAAATTCATTTGAGACAGCAAACATCATAAAACTTTATGCTTTATTGCTAGAAGTGCTTGACTTTGGACATGGTATGAATATGTTTTTCAGACTTAAAACTGTTGGAAAATGAAGTTTGAAGTCTTCCAAATGGAATGCTTCATGTTTCATAACCTGAATTTGACTTTCTATTGATTCTGATTTGAATGTTTCTTCAGAGTGTTGATAGATGGAGGTTTTTGTGAGAACAAATACCTGTTCCTTAATTTTTACTTTATTTTTTTATTATTTTAGAAGAGGTTTAGTAATCCAGTATGTGTTCTTTATTTTATTAAGCTTCTGCAAGCTGCCTTTGACTTTAATTTTTTTTTTTTAAAGTCAAGGTCTTGGGAGCCTATCTTTGATCCAGCACAGAGAAATTAACACTTACCCTTGTCTCTTGAGCAGTAATTACTGAAGAGAACAAACTGCTTCCTTTTAAATAAGCCTCTGGTCATCAGTGCTGTAATAATCAGTTTCATCAGTATTTAGCTACATGTAGCTGCACTTTGCCTTTATTTGATATAGGTATAGCTGTATTTTTTTTTTTACTGTTTCTTTAATGTAGCATATGGAAAAGACTTTTCAATAATACTTTTGACCATCTCGTTTTTGCTAAATGAAAGAATCCAAGTCCATCCTTTGGTCTTTAAGAAAAGTCCTTCCTGCTTATATTATTCCCAAATGTAGCAGCTTGTGGCTGCGTTCTAGGTGGGATAATAGAAAAAGAAGGGATAATTGTGTTCTTTTTAAAGACTAACAATAGAACTGTAAAGTTCTGTATAAAAATATGTCTCAAATATGTTCATCTGTATTGTCTTATTCCTTTATTGTATGTAATCAAGAGTAACATTCTACAGGTTCAAATTAAACTGTATTACAACTGTTACTTTTACCTAAGAAACATGTATCCTTGTTTTAATATGCTTAAAGGAAATAAGATTCATAACTTTCCTTCCTGTCTTAGTCATCTGAAATGACTGAAGTGAAGATCTTAACTCAAACTATGATGCTCTGTCAACCAAAGCAACATGAATCAGGAGAAAAAAAAGGTAAAATGCTGCATGTGGAGCTGTGTCAGGATTGTATTTTCTGGATGAAGGACAAATGAACTTTGAAGTGATGTGGGCTGCACTTTATTTTTTCTGATCAGCCAGTGCATTGATAGTTTGGAGAGCAGTATGAAACTTTTCTGCTTTTCACATAACACTCTAGAAAAGGTGTAAAAGTTCTCCATAACTGAAGTAGAAAACTTCCACTGGTAGAGCTGCTTGCCTATAGGGATATAACTCTTAAAAAAACCCAAACAAACCCAACAAAACAAACAAACACAAAACCACAGCCAACCCCCTGAAAAAACAGACCTCAAACATAAAAAAAACTTTTCACACTAAATCCTGGGTTTGTATAGATTGCTTGTGTGTATAGAAGTACAGATTTGAGTTGCATCCTTTAGCCTGCTGCAGGGCTCAGTTGTGGCACAAAGACTATTGAATGTAATCAAGTTAAGAACTCAGCATTTTGGCTTCCTTGTCCTGCTCTTACTACAGTGGTTCTGAAATAATAGTATTTGGGTGGTTAGATATTAATTAATTTTTTTATGATTAATCCTGGACTATTTGTTTCTGTGTCAGTAATGTCCTTAAAGTTTGCTCCTTATGCTTTTCTCTGTACTGCCTGCCACTGTACTCATAGAGAAGTGGTAGTTTAACCAAGTCAAAATTTTGCTCCTTTTTCTTTTTATTAAGCGATAATCTCAGATTTCAAATGCATTCTCACAGTACTTCCCTGCCCTGCTTCCAACTCTTTAAAGAATTTAAAAATTTAATTTTTAAACATGTCACAGAAACTGCATCAGTGACCCAGGTTAGGTCACCAGTTTATTGAGACAATTTCATTTGTCTGTGTCTGCCTGTAATCAGGCATCCATCTGTAATTTCCAATCCTTAAGTTATCCCTGAAGATGTGGTTTGTCCTTTTGCTATTTGTATTCAATTTTTGAAAGAATTCTATTAGGTCTTAATGAGGCTTTCATATTTTTGTCAGTCTGAGGTTACCATCTCTCAGGTTCTTGAGCATTAGTTTGGTTCTGTTGTGTGTTACTGACTTAAAAATAAGTCTTCCATGTATCTTCTTTAAAGTTCAGGTTCATTTCTTCTATTTTTGATCTTGATAAATATAAGAGAGTTTTAGTTTCTAGTTTGATGGCAGACTTGTCAAGTTCTGTCTGTCTAGTGATTTCTTTCTGATCCTTTATCATTGATTCTGCTTGTGGTGAGTAGAGATAGTTTTGTTCTACAAGATCTTAAAAAGCTTCTCATCAGATCCTGGTCTCTTGTATAATCCAGCACTTTGGATCGTTTTCAGTGGTTACTTGCTCTGTGATGCCTCTCTGAGTCTACTCCACAATTCTCCCCATTGTCAAACTTTTTCTCACACTTGTTTTCAAAGGGCTTTTGTTTGTTTGTTGATAGTTGTAATCTTTTCCTTCCGACTTACACAACTTTAGAGGTCCTACTATTCAGCTACTTCTTACAAATAAGTCTTTTGTTTTCTTCTTTTTTTTTCCTTGTACAGTAAAATTTCTTCTAGAGCTCTGTTTATGTTCAGCTGTACTTTAAGTTCCAGATAAAATTTCTATTTCATATCTCTTCAGCGGTACTGTGCTTTCAGTTATCTGTCTCAGCAGTTCTTAAGTGCAGCATGGGGTTTTCATGGGCCCACTTCTTGAGCTTTTTGAGGTCTCTCTGGATGGTATCCTGTCCCTCAGGTGTGCCAACTGCACCACTCAGCTTGGTGTTACCTGCAAATTTCCTGAGGGTGCCATTGATCCCACTGTCTGTCATTGCTGAAGATACTCAATAGAATTGGTCCAAATATGGAATCCTGAGGGATGCCATTCATCACTCACTGATCTGCTTCCAGACATGACGACTACTCTTTGGATCATAGGATGGTTTGGGTTGTAGGGGACTAAAAAGTCATCAAGTTCTAACCCCCTGCTGTGAGCAGGGGCACCTGCCATGAGACCATGTTACTCAAAGCCCCATCCAGCCTGATGATGAGCACTTCCAGGGATGGGGCATCCATAACTTCTCTGTGCAGCCTTTTCCAGTGCCTCACCATACTCAGAGTAAAGAATTTTGTTCTCCCATCTAACCTAAACCTGCTGTCCCTCAGCTTAAGGCCATTCCTTCTTTTCCTATCACTACATGCCTCTGAAAAGTCCCTCTGTAGCCTTCTTGTAGGCCCCCATTAGGTACTGGAGGGCTGCCCCAAAGTATCCCAAAAGACTTCTCCAGGCTGAACATCTCCAACTATCTAAGTCTGTCTTCATAGGAGAGGTGTTCCAACCCTGTGATCAGCTTAGGGGCTCTCCTCTGCACTTGTTCCAACATGAGATCAGGTGCAGCTCTGCAACCAGTTCCTCATCCAGTGAACGGTCCCCCAGTCTAATCCACATCTCTCCAATTTAGAGAGAAGGATGTTGTGGGGGATTGTGTTAAAGGCCTTACAGAAGTCATCATAGGTTTTTAATCAAAGGGAGGTAAAAACAAGACAGAAGTTTTCAAGTATGTTTGTATTCTTTAAACTGTTTCTTTTTCAAAGTTATCCACATGCCCTCCCTTAGGTTCACCAGTTACTGCATCATTTGTGTTCAAAGGCAGGAAAAATTTGTGTCATCATTGATATCAGCTTTGTTTTCAACATCCCACAGTCTGAGAAGCAAAAACTGTTATCCATCAGGTGACAGTGTAACAATCTTGCAGGAAGGCCATCATTTCTAAAGCAATATGCTTCTTTTTCATCAAGGCCCAGAGATAAGGTTTGTTCTTTGTTTGCCTAATTCCTTTCTTCTTGTTTCTGCTCTTGTTTGAGAATATCAGCTTAAATACAGACATTGCTAGATATACTGTATCCAAAGCTATGCCATAGTAGACATAGTGCTATAGACTCCAATGAGAAACCTACATGTTCTGAGCAAAGGCTCTGACACTTGTTGATCCAACATAATCCCTCAAAAGTATTTCACTGCTATTAATCTGTTTGCCATTTTATGTGCAGCAGATCTTGTCATTACTTTTAGGTGTTGAAAGACATTTAACTTATTAGCTCCAAGAAAAGAGACATCCTGTTTTTGTTATCTGTCACTTAGAAATAGGTTCCACTTTGGAGTGAGTTATAAACAGATTTTCTTGTGGGTTTCAAGACCAGTTTGTGGTGTTTCTGCTAATTGGAACAAGATACAGGGAGTCTGTTGTAAGGTTGGATTCGCCTTTTTTCTTCATTTGTGTTTATTTACTGTGTCAGTTTGATGCAGTTAAAATGAAATGCTCTATAATTTACTTCAGAATTTCCTGATGCAAGATATGACCTGAATTACTTCTGTTTTAAAAACTGATTTTTATATTCCATGGGTAGCATTTCTACTATTCTATAAGTTACAAAATAATTTTTCTGAATTTCCAATCTTAATTCCTTAAACAAGAATGTCAAACTTAGTGATTTTGTATATTCACAGAAAGGATCCAATACAGCAGAGATTTCCTTCTGAAGCTTTCAAATGTTTCTCTCTCTCAGAAGAAACCAGAGTTTCTTCCTGATCACCCAATTGTACTTGAAAAGCCAGTAAGTGCATTCTTTTGTGGTAAATGAGGTCATAAAATCATTCATGGAAGTTTTGATAAACCATTTGAGAGGAAACATTTACCTTTAAAATGGCCTGTCAAATTGGCAGAACTTTTCAAGGACAGATTGAGAAATTCAACACAACTTTTGTATGTAACTTCTCCAGTTGATATTTGACATCATACCCTGGGTAAAGGAAAGAGTTTTAAATTTGTTTTCAGGAAAAAATCAGGTATGTTTCCATGTTTTCAAAATAGAAGAGAACAATCTTGATAAATTTCCAGCTTGGTAAAAATCTTAATCCACTGTTTGAGTTGTTCATGCATCAGTGTCTACCACAAAACCATTAATGAGCTCATTGCAGTTTGTATTATCATTATCTTTGGCCTTTGGTTTTGGGGAGAAATTAATAGAAATGAATGTGAAGGATATCTTAATCTACCTTAATGTTTGTGATGAAATAATCCTCAAAAACTTCATATGCTGGGAGAAAACATCAACTGGATCACATTATGGACCCCAAGTGTGGGAAAATCTTCTGTGTAAAGATCATTTCAAATTAGGCTACATAACTAGGCTGCTTTTGAGACCACTGGGATGTAGTTCTGCTAGAAATAGGATTCCTATTATGAAAAAGTATGTCCATATGGTTACTTTGCTGGCCACATTTGGAGGCATTTTTAAACTTTAAAAATTTCTGTCCTTTGAAAAAACAAAAATTAATATATGACCATAATCACCTTTCCCTGATCTTACTTTTTATATCTTTCTATTTACGCTCAAGATGAAAGCTTTGTTTGTTTGAAAATCTGCTTTCAGATTCAGAAGTCTCAGTTCTTTAATTCCCTAACTTTCCCCCCTCTCCCACCACCTGGGTTTCTAAGAGTGGCAAATTTTGATAAACTCTATGCTTTCAGATGTTTACATTCCTAGGAAAAAGGAGGGTCCCTGTACAGAAATCAGTGAGATCACCTAGTTCAGCCAAAATTCCAGGCTCTTGATTGATCATGTCATCTGTTTTTCTGCACAGAAACCAGAGGGATTGACGAGATGCATGTGTAAATCAAATAATTGATGCTTAAAAGTGGCAGAAGGTGGCCTGCAAATAAATTTCTAGTGACAGACAATCCTACAGTGTCAGTGAGCTTGTATTTTGGAGCAGGTGGTTTTCAACAGTTTGCTGATGAACTGAGTATTCTGACAGTTCATGCCTATCTAAGACTTTCCTAGTTCTGATTTTTTTAAGCCACTGCTGAAGTGTGTGCCCATTTATGAATACAGTTTGAACTGTCAGATGAAGAAAACTTCCTAGAATGACTTGTCAGAAGGAAGATACAGTTGTTACAGTTGGTGGACTGTGGACTGCATTTGTCCCAAAGGACACTGGGGTTTTTTTCAGATGTGGGGATCAGGGCTACCAATACATAGCTCAGCATTCAAACAGATGTTAGTACTGTTAGTACTTGACACACAATAGGAAACTTTTAGATGAAGTCTCTATGATTAAAGAAAATAGAACTGTTTGCTATAATAAAAAAATTCCAAATTATGAAATGTGTGTGGAGTAAAAAAGAGTTACAAGGAGAGTGAAATGAAAACTTTAAGTGATCTGTTATAATGGAAGTAATTTGAGGGTTGGTTTGTCTCACAGGTAAAGAACAAACCTTTCATTGACATCTGCAAGAAGTGACATGTTGTTTGGAAGATCCAAAGTCTGTCACTGAGGGAGCTACATTTGATGTAGGTCTCCAAGATTTTTGAAGGTACTTGGGTGCCTGCAGATGGAAGTACGACCCTGTGAAACCTATGAAAATGCCTGTTTCTTCCTGTAATTGCCTGAATGCTTTAAGAGACAAACCTTTAATTTGTAATGCCTGAAATGGCAATATGATTAAAGTGAAAATAAATAATTTTGCATATTGGTGTGGCAGAATTTTGTCATTGAATTGTTTGTGTTATGTAGCCAGATATTTTGCCTGACCATAAATTCTAAATAAATACTTGACTTGGACTTTTGATTGCTCCCAACTTCCTTCCTCAGAAGTAAAGATGGAACAACTACTGGCTGTGTCAAATCTCAGATGTCTTATATCTACTCCTCCAGTAGTAGAGAGGTTTTTTTAGGTTTTTTTTTTTTTACAAAACTTGACTTGGTTCTTCTTGATTTGAAATCTTCATCTTGACACAAGATATTCTTTAATATCTTGTGGATACCCATACCTTCTTTCAAGGTATGAAGTCTCTTATTAGTAATAATTTCACTAACAAGAGACATTTTCTCTCATCCTGCATCAGAACAGAAGACTTGCATATGCATTGCATTCTTTAAAGTTCTTTTTAAATAATTGTCCAATGTTCTTGACTTTGAAAAGTGAAAGTAATAGGAAGAACTGGGGAACAAGACAGATTTTAATACCATGTCTTATTATGGGTAAGTGGATGTACCAGTGTAGAGTTACTGCTCTCTTTTTCCCTTAAATGAGTCTGGTATCCAATACTGAAGTGGAAAGCAGTAGTTGAAGTACTTACTGAAAGCATCCATCAGTTGACAGGCATCAATAACAAATATTTTGTATGAATATAATTAATTTATAAATGTCTATTTAGACCCATAAGTAATATCATTTGGGTACTGCAGGCAATTTTTACCGTCTGTCACAAATGATAACAAAAGCTAAATGAGGATGTGTTAAATGGCAGTTGCAGTAATGCAAAAATCTGTCAAGTTACACTGGATCGGCACTAGATTTCTTTTCCTGAATGATGCAAATAAATCTTTTTGTTGGTTAGTTTTTAATCACTTGGAGTTTCTTAGAGTGAGTCATATGGATCTGTTTTCCCAATACGTTGGGAAAACGTATTTTCACAGTTTCTGTGTGTAGCTCTCAAAACTCCTAAGCGAAACTTCTCAAACTTCTTCTTGGGTATGATTCATCAAAGTGTTTTTTACTAGTATATATAAAAAGGTGAGTAACTCTTATAAGGATATAGGATGTGCTACAACTTTTTTTACCCTTCCAGCACCTAGTTGACATGAAGTTCTAAAGCAGGTTATTGTAAGAATGATTTTAATACATTTTTCCCAGTGAAAAGAAAAAATGTCACAAACCTTAGTGTAATATGTAATTTTTAGGGTTTTTCCTTGATTCTGTGTCACATGTCACTATTTCCTTTTTTGGTAGGTCAGTAGTGACCAAAAAACCCCACGCTATACACTAGTTTAACATCATGGTATAGTAAAAATAGCTGCCAGTTGTTCAGGAGTATGTTTAGATTTACTTTGATTAAGACAAGAAACCTTTAAACTTATACTGATGTCATTTGTGAGGATAATTTCAGTGCCCCTTTACAAATGGACAGATCTGTAGGATCTGGATCATGTCAACACAGGAAAGCCTTGGACTTTGGTGTTAAAAGCATTCTCTTTCACTGGGTTACTGTGAGAGAGATAAAGGTGAAATTTTTTTGCAATGTGAGCACATAATTTCAGATATGCATGTATCCCTCTCTGACATCCATATTTGTGTGGACAACCAAGACCTCATGAACTTTATCGGCAAAGGGCTTGATTCAGTTGTTTAAAGGTCAGCAGCTGTTGTCATCTGAGACTCACCTGGAATTCCAGCCCACATGCTGCATGGGCCTGGCATGAATGACAGACAAACTATGGGTAACACATGTCATCCTCAGCTGGGAGCTAGAGACCAGCTGGTGTCCTCTACAGTAACTCACTTGCACTACATTTGCCTTTGTTCAAGCAAATAATTCACCTCAGAACTCTACAGATAAAATAGGAACCTATTGAGCTTAGACCTTGTGATTTCTGGAATACAGGACCTTACTGCACTGAAGACTTTGTAGTTGGAATTCCTCCTTTTCAATTACATATGGTAACTTTTTCTGTTGAGAAGAAATAAAACTAAACAAGACGGTATTTTATTGAACATGGCATTTAAGTTTCTTTTTGGGTACTGTTTGTAAGCTTAGACTGCTAAATGGATGGAGAGAGTGGTCATGTAGCATGTAGAGTTTGTCAAGGTGCTGTGGAAGTGTGAGGTTACAGTGGTTGTTTGCCCATTCTTGGGCTGGAGGGCACGTCAGATGCACGGGACAACACCATGACTTGCTAGGGAATCAAGTATTGCTACTTCCAGGTCTTACAGCATCACAGAATATCCTCAGCTAGAAGGGACTCAAAAGTATCATTGAGTCCAGCTCCTGGCCCTGGGCAGGATACACTTAGACTCAAACCATGTGCCTGTGAGCATTGTCCAAATGCTGCTTGAACTCTGTCAGGTTTGGTGCTGCGACCACTGCCCTGTTCCAGTGTTCCTCCATCCTCTGGGTAAAGAACCTTTTCTTAATGCCTAACCTCAGTCTCCCCTCATACAACTTGATGTCATTTCCTTGGGTCCTGTCATGGGTCACCAGAGAGAAGGGATCAGTGCCTGCTTCTCCTCCTCATGAGGAAGTTGCAAAGTGCAACTGAGGTCTCCTCTCAGTCTCCTCCAGGCTGAACCAAGGGACCTCAGCCACTCCTTGTATGGCTATGCCTGTAGGCCCTTCATGATCCTCATGGCCCTCCTTTGGACACTCCTAAATAGCTTTATGTCTCTTTTATATTTTGTGCCCAAAACTGCCCTCAGGATTCAAGGTGAGGCTGCCCCAGATCAGAGCAGAGCAGGACCATCCCCTGCCTTGCCCAGCTGGCCATGCTGTGCCTGATGCCCCCCAGGACAGGGTTGGCCCTCCTGGCTGCCAGGGCACTGCTGGCTGATAATCAACCAGGACCCCAGACCCCTGGATGTGAGGGCAGTCTGGCTCCACCCCTGTCACCCACTGATGACCAGGTTGATTGAGCTGACCCAACTGGCCCAGTGGGTGTCCACTTCCCCCTCAATGCTCCATGTGCATCCCTACCAAAGCTGCACCCTGGATGAAGAGGGTGATCTTCCCCATGGAGATGGTGCTGTTCCTCAGTCAAGGGTATACAGCTGCCCTGCACCCTGCTAGAACCAGCCTCCCAACAAGCTAAAGGTTTATGGCTATTTATGTTGTAACTGCAGTTTCTCTAATGATTTTGCAGTGACCTGCCAGAGATCTAAAGAAAATATTTTCCGAGTGGTCAGGACATAGAGGTGGTGCAGTGTTCAGTCTAGGGATCTACAGTGGCTACAGATAGGCAGATATGTTTCCTCTTGGGAGGGTAAGGGCTAAGAGTCTGTTAAGAGGAGATAGTGCTGCCTTGTCTTGTCGTGAGCAGAAAATATCCTGGGGGAAGTTCTGTATTAGCACAAAGAGTTTTCCCTGTGTTTATTCTTTTCATTAATGACTTACAGCATCTCTGCAGACATGTACGAACATGTATGTTCAGGTTCACACTTCTTTCTTTTGTAAAAGGAGACCAGAGCAGCATTAAGTAATGGTTGTTTATTAATGCAGTAATAAAACTTTTCACAAATATTTAGTCATACATTCAAAACATACTTTTCTGTGACAGTTTGGACTGTCACAGAAATAAATAGTTTATCATAGTTGTCTTATTTCAGTTTTTGGAATGCATCATTTCACTGAACTAGTCACAAGAAGAAAAGGTAATAAATGCACAGTTTTCCAGATCTTAGAATGGATAAAGTGGGAAAGATCCCATCCAAAATAACAAACTTTATCACATCATAATTTCATCTATCCACTGCACTATGAATGTTAGTGTAATAAAAGACAATACAACATTAACATTACTTGGAACCACAGCTTCTAGTTGTTACTGAGGACCCACCATGATGCTGAAAGAGAGCAGACTTTATTTATTTTTTAGCATAAATTTCATTTATTTTTCAACCTCTCGTAAAAATTCTAAATAAAATACCTATAGCATATATAATTAAATGTTTGTTTATATATGCAGCTAATACTGGTGTCGAAAAATATTCAGAATACTGGGAGAGCTGAGTGTAAGTGGTGGGAAGGCTTTATCACTATAATTATATCCCTTTTTGATAACATCCAAAGAAACATTAATGTGTCATAGGTGCAGCTGCATAGAATAAGCGCCCTGAGAGCAAACCAAATAAATCCTCAGTCCTGTGCTGCTGTGTGTGTCAGTTTTTAACCCAAGCACTGTGTTCCCTAGGTGGTTGTGTTAGCTTTAATGACTTGCTTTCTTGGTGACATTATTTAAATCTGATGGGTTTTTTATACAACTCTAGGAATTAATAACTTTTTGTCCTCAAAAGTAAGAGAATTGATGGACTTGCAAAATGTCATTCCCATAAAAAGTTCTGTAATCACCAGATTATAGGCAGTGCTGGGGTGAAAGAAATTTGTATTTCTTCCCCACAATCTCTAGCCTTTGGCCTTTTGAAATGGAACCTTTTGCAGAGAGGAACGTCACGATTTATGGAGAGAGATGGGAAGGAAGGAAAGGAACTGGGACTGTATCTGAGATGCCAAGTGCCCTTAGTAAAGGAGTGTACTAGGCTATTGTAAGTGTCACACTACACAAATTCATTAACAGAACTTATTTCTTATGTATGTATCCATAAATGCTTCCATTAATGGTATTTTCATGAAAATTATTATTCATGAAGAAATATGATGAGAAAATACTCAAGATGAGCCTACTAGTCTTTGAAACATCAGTGGATGTTTCAACCCCTAAAAATGCCAATTTAATGATTTATTTCATGGGTTATAGTATTATAAATGTTCAATGGTTTCCCTTTATCTTGTTTTCTTCACCCAAATATTCTCTAGAGTCCTTAAATCCAGAACTTGTATAAAAATGAGACATTCACTGAATGTGAACTGAATGATTCATGCCACCCTGGTAGATTGGCTGAAGCAACTGGGTGAGTTAACAGGTGTATGAGTGGTTTTAATAGCTTGTGGTTCCTCTTAACTGATGGTAAATTAATTTTCTTTGGGATAATACTGGATCAAACAGTCTTGAAAACTTGTCTTCCTGAATCATTCTTGGCCATGTAAGTGCATCCTTACTAATTTTAGTTAATTGGTAAAGACTTACAGGTTGTAAACTTTGCATGAATCAGATTCAGGTTACAATTTGCAATTCATTCAGTTCTTATCTACCCAGATGTGTAAAAGAAGTTTGGAAGTTTCTGAGCTAGGGTAAATTTGGTTTTAGAATAGAGCCTATCTGTGTTCTAACTGCAGACAGGTTTAGGGTTTTTTTCTTTCTGATTTAACAGCGATATTACTTTATGTGATAAAATACGTCTAAAATTCTTTTGTAAAGTGTACTGGTGGGATTGCAGCCATCATTTTTTACTTCCAGATCATTTTCTGTCTTTCAAACACAAATACGATTTGTATAGATCAGTTGTGGGAAGCTCCTTCCATGAAAGAGAGTTCAAATCATTGCACAGATTTCTGAATTACAGGTAATGTATAATATTGTACAAAGAACTGTGAATGCATTAATTCCCATTGCCCCCCCAACCCCAGCAAGGAGCGCACAGTGAGAAATGCTGTTTCTATGGTAACTGTCTGCCAGGACAGAGTGCTGCAAACTGAAATCCTTCTTAGCAGGCAGAGTAAATTCTTTAATGAGTACTTGGAATCAGCCAATTTCAGACACTTCCATATTTAGGCACTTTAAAATTATGTTTACATTTTATTTTATGGAAATTGTACTTTATCCATGTGTAAACTACCCTGGAACACTGCTGGATCATGTGCAGTCTCTTGGACAGAAAGAATTTTGGAAAAAGGCTCCATTGTTTCCAAATCAAGTTTCTCTTAAATGCAGCAATATCCCGGTAGATACAACATTTACAGAGATACTTGGTTAATTAACTGCAGTCTCTGAATTCTGCAGGAGTCCCTGGCATATAATTTTGTGTCCACATCAGGCTCATGAGATCTGAAGATGTTTTGGCTGCTTTCTTTCAAGGACAAACCCCAGGTACAGGACTACATTTATTTTTCTACTAAGTGGGGTTTTATTATTTTAAATTTAGTCTGTACTCAGACACATAGGAAATAAGGGCTTCATTGTAATAGATTGTGTTCCCTAAAATAAAAATAAATGACCGTCCTCTCTCTGTAAATATGGGACTGATGCTTTTTTTGCTTCATCCTGCACCTGCACTGTGTCTTTTAACTCTTATTTCTAGGAGAAAGATGTTACACACTCATTGGTTTGTATTAAGAATAAAAATTTGGAATCTTTACCAGCCTGTTTTTTTTATTTACATAGTGGGAAGTATGTACAAGTTGGTTAGTGAGTATCAATTATTGGTAAATAAGGCTCCCTTCAGTCAATGTAAGTAGGAATAAATTGAAGTCCTAATCAGAAAGCATTTTTTTTTCCTTGAAAATCTTAAATGGGATCTATTTTTCCATTCACAAATAGTATTGTTTATTCTAAATACTTTCTTAAATAGTGTATGTCAGTGTTATTTCACACTATGTGAAATAAAGCACTGTGGGTCTTCTCCTTGCTGATGCATTTTATGTTTATGTGGTTAAAATAGAAATTTTTGGAGTCCTTTTCTTCTCTATACTTCACCAAAGAAGATCTGAATAAGGGTGATATTATGCAGTGGTCTTGCATATGGAACACACTGTAGAACCATACAAATATAACAAAAAAAAAAAGCGAAAAGTTGATATTTACCAGGGACTAGCATTGTTGTGATGAGCTCTGGAGTTTCCAAGAAATCCAAGAAATGTAATATATTTTCTAAAAGGGCACAATTTTTTTAATGAGCATAAGAAATTTCACAATTAATGCTGTACAGAGATTCTGTGCTTAAAAACTTACAGTGATAGTAGGAGGGGAGACCAGATAAGCTCTGAAGTGCCTGCAGATATATGAAACCCAGGTTTTATTCTGTGCAGCTCACTGTCAGTCTGATGCTCATCTCCTGGCTGTGACCCAGTACAGTGTTGACATGTGTTACCAATTTTCCTGAGTCTTTGTGATAGGAAACCCAGTAAAACTGGGGTTTTGTTTGACAGGAAAGCAACAAAGCTGCAAGAGACTTCTCCATCTCCCTAAGAACAGCCTCCCTCTACAGATTTAGGATCACAGGGTTGGTGTATTTGAGTGCTGTAACTAAATGTAGGTAAGAACAATCCTTTTGTCTCTACTCAACTCCTTAGTCATCTGCCTGCCAGAGGCTAGCATTCAGCTGGTAGGATGTTTAATAATTTCTATTTTGGGCCCAAAAGAGACACTCTGGGAGTCTGTTGGATTGGTTCCTGTGATGTGGAAGTTTTGGGAGAGCTCTCCAAAACCACTGAAGTGTACTGCAGGATGGCACATCTGTTTCAATAATTGCGTCTTTTTGTTTCTTCTTCCTTATCATGAAACTGGTGCTATTGCTGTCTTCCTGGTTTTCTGTCTCTGATGAACTAACATCCACCTGATGCTATATCCTTATGTACTCACTTTCAGACTCTTTCTGCTTTGAATAATCACCGTTGTCTTTCTGGCATTTTTGTTTATGTTTCAGTATATTCAAGTCTGTAGCAACCAAAGTATTGTTCTGAAGTATTAATTGTGATGTATTTAGCAAAAGATCAGTTAGCAGTATTTAAAGTAATTTGTACTCAGTCTCTGCACTATTGATTTCCAACCTTCAAAACTTTATGTATTACCAAAAAAAAAAAAAAAAAAAAAAAAAAGGCACCACAGTCCTGACACTTACCTATTCCAGGCATTGCTGTTTTCCCAGAACTCATAAACAATGAAGTGGAAATTACTTGGAATCTTCTGTATGGAAACACTAAGAATTTCACAATAAAACTAATTTAATGAAACAAATCAAAATTATTGGACATATACATTTTATTCCTAACTGCTTATCAGTAGGAACAAATGCAGTGACTTTTGAAAAAAACCCCCACAGAACAAAACAAGAAAACCAAACACAATACAACCAATTTAATAAACGTAATAAATGAGTGATCATAGTGATCACATCAAATTATCTGAGCTTCTAAAAATAAAAACCCCTGTATATTTATTTTTATTAGGTAATATTTTTATGAAAAGATTTTTTCATATTGCTCCAATAGTGTAATTTATCTAAACAAATGCTGAGCAGAAAATTAATCAAACAGCTGTTCAAGGAATATCATCTAATAAGTAGAAGTTATCCTTTTGTATGAGAAATGCATCCAAGTGTCATAGAATCTAAGTGCTTTGAAAGCAAATGGAGCAAATTAAGTAATGTACATATTATAGAGTAAAAAGCCATAGGCTGACATCTGCTGCAGATACAGTTTTAAAATAATATTTTGCCTACTAGTTACTTGTTTTTAAGATATTCAAGTAATAGTTTCTCAGGAGTGAAAAATGACCCACAGGCTATCTGTTGATCCTCTACACAGAATCATCCTGCTTATTGTCCTGAGCATAAAAGCTTTATAGTGTGTAGGTACATATTCACTTGGGTACTCAAAATGGTGTTTAGGTAAATAGCACAGAAAATATATATACAGATTTTTCCGTGTGCCCAAGTATGAGATTGCTGACCTCACTAATGATGTGCTTGAAAACTGGTCTCAGCTTATGCTTCATATTGTAGACAGCAATGTTTTGTGATTTATTGTTTTTTCCTGCTGTATGTGAAAGTGCATGGTAAAATGGCCAAAATATCAAAAGCTGTTGGAAAAAACAAGTCACTGTCAATTATAGCTACAGCAAAACCCATCCATTAGGTGGCATTACAGACTTAACAAATGCCTGTAAACTTGGGAAAGAAAGGAACTTTCTGCCACCATTCACTAACTTGCATTTCTGCAGTTGTGTCACCTCTCTTCCCCAATAAATCTGTAGTCACTACAGTGTTTTGCTGGATGTTCATTTCTGGGAGGAGGCTGGGAGGACTTCTTATTGGGCTTTTTTCCCATCTCTTGGCCAACAAGATAATTTTATTTTCCTCGTCAGTCTGCCTTTACAAGTGAACCACTGCAGAAACATCACTTTTCCAGCTTAATTCTTCTGGTCTATGTGAACACTACTGATGAAATCCTAATTGTGATAATCTTATAGCAACAAGACTCATAAATTAGGGGTGTGATAGGCAGTCTTTGAAGCCCTTGACTAGGTGAGAAGATTCTGTGTTGTGTACACATTACAAAAATATCTTTTTCATAATGGTCTGTAGTATGTATGATAGTAGATCTCTCTATGTTAAATTCAAAAATTAAGTACACTGGTTAAGCCACTAAAATTTATTCTTAACCCATCTCTAATGTTTTATTAATTCTAAAAGGAGCAAAACAGAAACACAGCTTCATTGAAAATTTTGCTTTTTAATTTTTCCAATTATTTATTATGAATTAAAATTTAACAATGACAGCCTAAGGGGAAGTTTCTGAAAGTTTCCAAGCAAAGAACTGGTGGACAATTGATAAGTTGCTCCTTTTCCACGTGAGCATAAATGAAGAATGGCAAATGAGTTTTCCAATAAAGAATGTCAGCCTAGAAGCTTCCAGAAGTCATGAATTGCTGACCTGCAGAGCTAACAAGCCCGAAAAGATTGTTTAGCATCTTTGGGATGTACAGTCATTTTGTGATAGTACCTAAAATCTGCACATTTTCACATCTCTTTCTAATTCTAGGTGTCTTTAAGAAGCTTTGTCTTACACACACACATAACCCACCAAGAAAGGTGTCATAGGTTCTCTCTTCATGAATAATCCAAGTTACTAAAGAAAAAAGACTACATTTCTTCCTTCAGCCCAAGGACAATAACCCTGTACTTACTGCAAGCAGCCACCTTGAGCAGAAGCAGATTCCAGATACTGCTTCAGGGCAAGACAGAATTCCTTCACTTTTTCTTCTTTCACAGACATTTGGTGCTGAACAATCATTATTTGCTGATGCAAAACCACGACAATATTGCTGCTACAGCTTCCTCTGAATTCCTTGTACTTTAAACTCAGAAAAGTCTATAATGAAACAATAAAACCACAATCATAGAAGAAAACCCACAAAAGTTCCCTTGAAGTTTGCAGTCCCTGTTTTAGTGATCTGGAGTGGAGAAGCAGAAATGCTCAAGCATGGCTTTTATGTCTGGGCATGAGTGTCCCCTTCAGCCTGTTGTCCTAACTCTGGAGGAGAGAGTCTTTTCAGAAGAGGGCAAAGCAAAGGTTGGTCTTTGAGATGTTCAGCAGTAAAGTCAGTGTGCTTCCTTGCATGAATCTGTATGCCAGCAGGTGTGAGGTTTGGGATAAGACAATATCCCCACAACTTGCACTGGATGCATTGTTGCTTTTGTTAAGGTGCTTTCATAATTTTCACTGTTTAGAGCCCTGCCCCTCATCTGACTGAGATGACAGCCCACATTAAGTGATGAATAGAGAGGGGGTCTTCCCTCCATAACTCTGCAGGAAAATGAACAGTCTTTATAAACAGGACTATGGAAACAGTCAGCAGTGCAGAAGACTTATCTATCCTGAATTAAAATAATTATCATTTAGCTCTTTCAAGTTGTTTATTTACTGATTAATCTATTGAAGCTTGTCAATTTTACTAATGGAACATTTAAGCAACACTATCTGCTTCTTAATGAATACAACTTAATTTCTCACGCAGGTTTTTGACTTGCTTCTGCCTTGATTATGAATACTGTTATATCATGGATTATAAGGAGTCTGTGTAGCAATACTGCATAATCTCATTTAAAAAAAAATTGAATGCAACTTCTGTGATTAAATGATTTTTTCATGTATATTTGATTTGCATTTTCTTAGGTTCAAATGAATGAATGTTAGGTTTATGAATTTTGGAATGCTAGCACATCAATCTTGGGACATAAGCTTGTTTAACAGTAAGTTTATTTCTGGTCACAATTTTGATTTTGTAGATTGTAATAAGCACAAGATACTCTTCCATTTTACCTCATAAGATTTCCTATAGCAGTTTTGGGAGGGGGAGGCTGTACAACAATGGTTAAAGCATGCATCCAGCATTTGGAGCAGAGAAGATAACACCCCATAAACACTGCTGCCAAATTTGATAAATCTTATTAATTTTTCTCCTTATGTGTGTTAAGGTTTTGGCTCACTCTGTCCTTTTAAAAACAATGTAAAAAGTTAATATAAAAGTTTTACTCACATATTCTAAATTTTGTTGTTGACTTTCGCACAGTGTATCCTGCTAACTAAAATAGATTCTTATCACTGGAAAAAGTGAGGATAAAGATTTTTAAAATTATTTTTAACAAAAGAGACCAGGTGTGATCTCAATGCCTGGTGCTTAAAATAAAATGTCAAAATCATTATCTTGAACAATACTTACAGATCTTGCATTTTCTTCCAAAACTTCCTCTTCAAGTGGCTCAAGCTTTAGGTCCTTTGAGGCAATTGAAAAGAAAATAGAAATTGTAAGAAGAGTCAATAATACAGATGCATTCCACTCTAACATTTTTTACAAACTATACCATAGATTCTGTTCTACCTCAAGAAGTTAAATCCCTTCTTTATTAGCTCTAAGTCAAACACAAGTTTTACACAATCCTGCATGCCTCAGTGGTTAATTCCAGCCCAGGCTGTCTTGTAAAGTTTAATTTATAGTGCTTGGCAGGTGATTTTTCATTTTAACAAATCTGCTTGTTCCTAACTGTATGTTGGATTTAATTGAGAAGAGACAGGCATCCTCTCAAATTGTCTCATGGACTGTGGAGATGAGTAAGAATGGCAATTTGAAATTAACTCTCAACTACTGTCGTGCAATCGTGAAATTTTACACAGAAGAAACTTTCCTGCAGGGACTCTGTGGTTGCAAGGGGCAGTTTTCTAGCATTGAAAAAGATGCACATGATGGTTCAAGTCAGGTCTCTGAACCTGTGCTCAGCCCTTGCTGTGAGAATGGGCTGGGCAGCAGCAAAGAGATGTGTCTGTGAGTATACCTGGTACCCAAACTGGATGTGCACTTCAGAAATCAGTGATTCACACAAACACCAACCTGTAACACACACAAAATCATTCTTTACTTGCCAGGCACATGCAGTACCTCCTAACCCAGTGCCATTATGATATTCTGAAAATTATCCATGTGCCTGAGAAAAAAAAGCAGATTGATTTGCAAAAAGCAGCTGGAGCAGAACACACTCTGTTAGTGGTGCATCACGTCTCACTGAACACAGTTCTTGTGCAACAAAGAGAAAAATCTTCTTCCACTCCCAGCGTGGGTGAGGATTGATTAACCTCAGGTAGCAGCTGTTTTGCCAGCACAGATGCTGTACTTGCTGAAAACCAACAAGAGATGTGCAGGTAGAATTCAAATCAGCAGAGCACCTCCACCAGCAGCAGGTGGCAGAGCAAGGCAGGAGTGAAGTGTTCAGAAGCTGCTGCGAAGTTGAAGTCATGAAATGTGTGTGGGAAGGGAAAGACAGCTGGCTTTATTGTCAGTGCAGACACTTTGGATAAAAAAACTGAGGGAAAAAATGTGTCTCCCTGAAGTGAAAGTTCACTTTCACTGCCATTTTTTTTTGTCAGGAAACATAAGGAAAAAGGGAGGAAAGGAATGATTCCTCCTTTGCAGGAAGTACTGCAAAGTTTCTCTAAACGTAGCAAGAAAATAATTGTTTTCTTTGCAGGTATATGCAAATAAAGCCTGGAAATAAAAATGGATGCAGCTCAGAGGCTTTAAAATGCCTTTGCAATCCTACCTCACCTCAGCAGAGAAGTGGTGGCTTCTGAAATCGCCTTTTAGCATGACTGTGCAATCCTTTCTTATCTTTTTCAGGGTAAAGTCAAAAAGAGGGGTTTTAGTCTGACAGGCAGCTGGTTTTTAATGCCTCTCACAGTAAGACATGGCTGTGAGATACAAATTCAAGTACATGCAAAGTTAGACAAAGGTGAATATAGAGAGGTTGTCTACTGGAAAAATTAGACTTATGTAATTGCTATGTTTTATTAATCAAGTTTTATATTGACAAGGAGGTAATTATGGGAGGTCTATGCCCTGCCAGTGCTTCCCTTTGGCACTGAGCTCCTTTTCAGACTCAGGTTCTCTGACATTGGTCTGTAGGAAATTAGATCATTTTATAACATCCTTGTTGTAAGTTTATTTACCACAAAATGTTTGGCTGTTTTCTGCAACATTTGCACTGCATTATTGCTGAATGCCAGGTTTATTTCTTTTTAAAGTGACACTGTTTTAAGTGGGTTTTTTTGGCATCAATCCATGTCAGGTGGCAATTGTGGCAGGGCAGTGAGCTGCTGTTTCCAAAGCCAAGTGGAGAGTAAAACCAGACTTACCTTTCATGGTGGACTTTGACATTTCAAAATCCAATTTATATCTATTCAGAAAAAGATCTGGTTGCTACTAAAATGTCATTAATGTGGCGACTGCTGTGTAATTGCCTTTCCCATGCAGAAATGGCCTCCGGGAGGAAGTGGTTGGGCAGAGGCTCACGGGTATTCCCTGGCCAGAGCTTACTGCACTGAGCAGACCACGAGGAGCCACAGAGCACGGCAAGGAGCAGAGTGAGAAGCTGACAGAAGTCATGGACAGCGCCACAAGGAATGGCCAAATTTCACAGCTGGTTAAGGAGAAGTGATGCGAGAGACTGTCAGACTGCGGGGATAACCAAAGGGAATACTGGGCTCCTTTTGGAGCAAGGCCAGCAGTGCTGGGGGCGGCCACATGCAGCTAATCAGTAATTAGGCTGAGATAATATGAATACCAAACTGGGACCAAAGGGGAAAGGTAATTAAGGGCATTTTTTTTCATTTGGGAGGGAGGAAGGGCAGAGAAAGGTCAGTGTGTTTCTCTTGCAGAGGCCTGTGCCAAGTCACCACCATTTATTGGGTTTTTTTTGTTAAAACCCTTACTTAACTATTTTCTGTGTATGTAACTTGCTACTGAACTCAAGCTGGACTAGTGGTTGAGTAACAGGAGATGTTTTTCTGCCTTGACCCAAGGTCTGAGCCAATGCCTGGGTAAGGGTATGGGTCCAGCCACAAATACTAGATGACAATATTCACAGGGGAATATCCCAATCAGCTAGAAAGAAAGAATGGGATCAGACTGTTTCATGTTGCTATGAGTGCTGCCTGTGTGGGCTGGTGAAAAGACCCATGCCAATGTCTTTGCAGTGCAGGAGTCTCACTGCTGGCGAGCACTGACCTGTGGGCAGGAACAGCATCAGCATGGGACTGGAGCTACTCCTGGGTCTGAGAGCACAACTCAAAACCTCACCTCTAGTGGACAAGGAGGAAGAAACACCCTGGGTCCCAAAATCCACTGAATTCAGCCACTCCCCTAGTGCGTATCTGAAATTGTCTGTCCTTCAATAGGGAAATTTAATGCAAAGAATAACTCAGGAATTTATAACCTTACTTTTTCCTCTGCTGTTCTTTCTTGTCCAAAAAAAAAAAAAAACCAATAAAAAACCCCAAAAACCCCCAAACACCACAAACAGATTATAAGACAACTTTTGAACACCAGAGTAGCAATTAGCAATCAAGTCTGAGTAATAATGAAGAATAGATATTTTCTGTACTGACAGATGTGGCTCAGGGTTTTACAAGCACTGGGAAGCCCCGGCATTGTTGATCAGATGGGTGATTTGTCAGAATCCTGGAGGGCTCTGCTTTGGTGTGGGGACCACAGGTGGTTTCTGGGCTCTGGGGGCTGCTGCAGCCAACTCCCAAAAAGATTGGCATCAGACTTTGGTTGAACTGTAGTGACAAGGAAAGCAGTTTAATCTTTAAAAATGAGGATATATAATATGAGGATTCTCTGATGGGAAAGGAGGAAACAAAACTTTCTATCCAGCTTTCATGAAAAAGTTTAGAGAGGAAGAGGAAAATATCAGATCCTAAAAGAGGAAAGTTGCAGCATGCTCCCCCAAACAAGCACTACTGAATACATTAACATTCTCCAGTCATAGAATAATAGAATTTTTCACATCTTTATGAAAGTTCAATCTGTGGTGATGGGAGGGGGAAAGGGAAGCATGGAATAAGAATGTCATGAATAGGAAAGACAAAGGTGGAAGAAAAATGTAGGCATTTAATGAGTGTTAGCTCTCTTAGGTAATGTTGTGACTGGGGCATTGAAAACATTTGTGGTTTAAGGATTAATTTACTGAAAGTGAAAGAAGAAACAGGTGAAAAAGCCTGCACACCTTTTTTTCCAGTCTATCAATTAGCTTCTGGATGGAGTCTGTTTATCTGGATCACCCATTGGCTGTCTTCCTTTCAAACCAACCTTTGAAAAAGAGAAAAAATAAACCTTTATAAAATGTTGCTAAATTGCTGGTAGATAATATATTCCTGTATTTTATAAAAAAAAAATCCCTGTAAATTTTTTGGCTTTTCAAAGACTGTGCTGCAACTAGTTCAATGCTCGTTTAGGTGGAACTAAAGGAAAGCATGATTTGACTCAATGAATTATTTTCTTTCTTTTTAAGATATAATAGAAATCCAAGACAGAATAAAAACTACATTATAGATTAATGCCAGTGCTTTTGAAATAATGCTGGTAACAGAAGAAAGTTCTCCATCTCCACTGCAGGTATATTCCTGTCTGTGTAGTGACCTGATCATAGAATCATAGAATGGTTTGTGTTGGAAGGGACTACAAAGATTGTCAAATTTCAATTCCCCTTCCACGCGCAGGGAACCTTCCACTAGATCAGATGGCTCAGTGCCCCATCCAACCCAATCTGAAGTCATATAGCAAGGCTGGAGCTAGACTATATTGTTCTAGACAGGCACAAGCATCTGGGCTATGAAGGTGGTGAAGGGCCTTGAGGGGAAGCCATAAAAGGAGCAGCTGGGGTCACTTGGCTTGTTCAGTTTGGAGAAGAGGAGACTGAGGGGAGACCTCATCACGGTCTGCAACTTCCTTGTGAGGGGAAGAGGAGAGACAGGTACCCATCCCTTCTCTCTGGTGAGAGTGACAAGTGACAGGGAATGGCATCCAGCTGTGTCAGGGGAGAATTAAGTTGGATATCAGGAAAAGGTTCTTCACCCAGAGGGTGGCTGGGCACTGGAACAGGCTCCCCAGAGAAGTGGTCACAGCATCGAGAGTTCAAGAAGCATTTGGACAGTGCTCTCAGGCACATGGTGTGATTCTTGGGGCTGACACTATACAGGGCGAGGAGTTGCACTTTGATGATCCTTATGAGTCCCTTCCAATTCAGGACATTCTGTGAGTCCCTCTAATGTCTCTGGAAAGTTTTGCTTTGCTGAAATATTGTGAAAATTGTCTGCCAAATGAAAATGACAATACTCAAGGAAACAAATATTTTCATTATTAAAGAAGTTTCTGACATCACCCACCACGTAAATGTGTACATAAGTGATTGCTTTAAGGAGAGAGGAAGGTTATTTATCAGAAATTAAAGATTTTTTAATAAATACTCCTGTTATCCACATTCATCAACCTTCTCATTTCCCAGCTGGGAGTTCTTGTGTCACCTGCATATATTTTGACCAAATAAAGGAATCCTAATGCAGAGAACATACCACAGCTGTGGTCTGTAGAGGAGGGAGGGTATGGCTTTACCTGAACAGGTATGTAGGCGGAAGAAATGTTGGCCTGAGCCTTGGGTGCATACACACACCACGGTGTTACTGTGCATGTGGGCAGCTGGCAGTAAGCAGGAAGACCAAGTGCCAAGACAAACACAAATCTTGTGTAGGAAAGTAGACAGCTGTCAGCTGTTGGTAGAGCTGTGGAGGAAAATGTCAGGTCTTTAAGATTACACCAACACAGTAAGTGGATTTGGTAGAGCTTGCATTTGTTTGGGCTCCTTCTGAATCAGGAGTGCAGCTACAAGGCTCTGTGACCTTCCCTGTTAGGAAGACCAATTTACAAGAGACCAAACATCATCCTGCATCACTGCTCTCAAAGAACAGCATCATTTGGTGAGTGGCAGGGAGTGAGTCATGAATGTGAGTGACAGAAAGGTCCTCAGCAGAGGGTTTAAAAGGACGAGGTCAGCACATGGTCAAGAAGTGAGCTAGACCCACTGTATATTTTGTTGTTTCAGTCATCTTCATGCCTTGATTCTGGGACATGTAACTAAGCACAGATGTCTTCACTGCAGCCTCATGCTTAATGTCACTGCTTCCAAAGAATCCCATTTATCAAAGTACTCCATCATTTTCCAGTGCAGAAATGCTGCTGCAGACTTTTTTTTTCTTTTGTGTTATCTTAAATGAAATATTCTTTTCTTTCTGGTTTTGTATTTTCCCTTTCTGTTCACTATTTATTCCCCTCAGCTGAGATGTGTGTCATGGCAGAGAACTTGGTTGCATATAAGTCATGCCTTCACCTTTTCATTCATATCTGCAGGCAATACAGATTACCTAAAAATGTTGAATCAATCCAAAACACACAGTTTGGTCCACAATTAAGTTTTTATCTTTTATAATTTCAGATCTATGGACATGCATTAATTTTCCTCAGTTTTCAGTTAATATCTTCTATATTAAATTGAAATTGTCTTCTGTCAGTGAAGTATCTTAGTTACATGTCCAAATTAAATTTTTGAGAGGAAGATATGTGTATATTTTTCTGTGTATGTGTCTATATGTTTAAAATGTGAAATACCATACCTGTGCTAGAATAAGGGTTATTTGATCACAGGCTGTTGTTCCTCTAAAGCCTTCGAGTTAAGCGGTTTCCTGGCCACTGAACTGAGAACACTTCTGGTTTTGTTGGATCTTTTCTGCACAGAAACACAGGAGACTTCTCAAGAAAAAATATGTGGGAGAGTTCTTCTCTCTTTGTTCTCAAAAAATGCTCTTTTATGTTCCGTTTTGAATTAAATAAAAAGAAATACCTGTTGAGAGCAGTGAATTGTTTTCTGGATTTTCACTATAATTAATTAGTTTTGATTAGGTCATTAAAGAAGTTAAAAGAAAAAAAAAGAAGAGGGTTAAGCTGGCATAAACCTAAATCTTTGAGGGACACAAATCTCAGGGTCAGTATCTGTGCATGCTGTGATTCTGACCTGACCTAAGTAATCATTCACAGTTTCTTCATTCACAGGAGTTTTGTAGCATCACTGCAGAGGAACTGGCAGGAAGAGAGGTGCACAGACACTGTGCATGCTCGGTGCACCCTCAGACTTTCAAAACCTGATTGATTCCCACAGTCAAGATGCTGGCACAAAACCAGGTATTACTCCTGTACTTCAGGGGATCTCAAACCCAACAGCCAAACAAACAAGAAAATTACATTTCTAGCAGAAAAAAAATTACATTTCCAACAGAAAGGTCTTAAGATCTTCTTTGTCCATAAAATACAAGAATTTGTATTTTGCTTTCCCTATTGTCTTTAACAATAGCATACTGAGGAAAAAATTATATAACCAAGTAACTTTTCAAAAATATTTTGATCCTTGATTCCACAAACCCTCATCATGGAGATCAGGCTAAAACCTTTGGATGGATGAAGGCTACCCAGGTGATTGAGAGTTTATAGAGCTAGAAGTTAACCAAGAATATGGCGATATATTCTAGGAAGAAGCTGTGACAAGCAAAAGCCTGGCTATTTCTTCTTTTAACATTTTCATTGTGCATGAAAAAAAGATAAATTATAAAGCTGGAAAGAAGAAACAAAAGAGTCAGTCATCTTAGTAATTTCAGAGCTCTTTATGTTGCAATGGTTTGGTTTCTACATTTTATATTAAACTGTCCAGGAGTTTAAAAAGAAGTCAGCAGAACCTAGCAGGTACCAAAATTATTGCCCTACAGGCAGCCCACCACAGGATCAGATGCATTCAATTTCAGGAAAACTCCTATTAGTGGGTTCCTATAGGGAGTAAAAAGTGTATCTCTATCCATGCTGTTATTCCCTCCATCAGATTTCTGGGTGAAATGTAAAGCAGTTGTGGAGGTTTGCTGTGACCTCACTCGTGACCCCTTCCCTGCAGCTGAAGAGGGCTTTGCTCACCTCTCCTGCCGGCCCTGCTCCTCCGTGCTTTCCATGGCACACTCCAGGGAGCTCTGCAGGGACTGCAGCTGGTTCAGTGCCTCCTTCAAAGCAAGCGAGTCACAAACTGCTCCAAACTGGAAGCCTCCTGATAGACCTAAGGATTAAATGAAAAAAAAAAAACAACTCCAAAAAGTCAGGCTTTGCTTGCTAAGTTAGAAATAAGTAAGGGAAGGTTCAGACTTCATTCAGGAAGGAAGCAGGTTGGATGTTTCCATGTTTATAAATGTAAACCACACAAACAACCTTTGCTGATGGACAAAAAAGTCCTCTGAATTTCCAGGTGTAGGCACAACTCCCACTCAGACTGAGAGGCTCAAGTACACAGTGACACAACACAGTTTTTACTCACAAAGACCCATTTCTTTAAATCCTTAACTCCAGTTGATGGCAGCACCACATTACTTCTGAAGCATGGAAAAGCCAAAGTAAGTCTGACAGCTGCAGAACTGAATTTAAAGTTTTAATTCAGATTCACTCCTGTGAAAACATGTTTCTCAAGCCCACTGACCTGTCTCAGACATTGATTATGGGAACAGTTTTTGAACAGAGCACATGCTTAAGATACTCTCATGAAAAATCCCACCAGCAATTGGCTTAAGGGCTGTGTGAGAGAGGTTGCCTTCTGAATTTACACTCTTTGACTGATTTTTGTTCCTTCAATTTGTTAATTATTTTTGAAACTATATATCTGTGTATTTCACAATTTCAATAAATGTATCTATAGGTAATTTAAACTAGAGTTTGGTTATTATAAAAGTTTGCACCTATGCATAGTAATTTGTAGTGGTTCTGTGAATAATTACATTTCCAATTTATTGTATGTATCAAAAAATATTTATGCTTTTTTTTTGTGCAGATAATTTCAGAAATCAATTTTTATGCCTGTTGTCTCCCTGGCCCAATAAATCCTATTTCCATGGCTGGGGTCAAATTTGATGTTTCTGACATGCCCAAATCTGCAAAAACCCACTGTGTTCCCTTCCAACCATGCCCAATATGTGATTCGCTATTTCGCAGTTCTGCAGTAATATGTAGGTAATGCATTGTGAGGGGGCCACCTTTACAATAATATGAACATCCTCTTTATTTTTTTTCCCATTAATAAATGTAACAGAGAGGATAGAAGAGACGCTTAGAGCCTCTACTTACTGTGTTGAGGTCACATTGGGAACAGAGACGGAAAACAGATTTACATCTCTTATGCTCTGAATGAATTTGTTGGCTGCTCACTCAGCTGATCTTGAAAACCTTTGGGCACAATTCCATCTAAAACAGTTTCATAAAATGTGAGCGGCCTTCAGCGAGAAATTTCTTTAGTCACCACATCTGAAGAGAGATGCTGGTCCCCCACCTCCAAGCTTTAAAGAAGACCTGTCACTTCAATGGTGTTGCCTCCTACACTATCTGAGAACCCATGTGAGTATTTTTGGTATTCTTAAGGTATTCCATGTTCTTTCCAATGTGAATTACAGCTGAAATGCCTTTCTGATTTTTAGACTTCTCTTAGAATTTTTCCATGTATGTGTTTGCAATCAGAACACAAATAGAAGATGTTTAGAAATTTGAAAGTAAAATGAAAGATTATCAGACAATAGGTTTAAAAGCATTTTGCTCTCAAATGAGAGCAATCTTTTCACAATATCTGTTATTAAGTTAGTTCTTGTTGGAAGACTTCTGCTACAGAAATCTCAGGTGTTAAACCACCCATGAATTATCAGAAGTTACTTATGTAGCCAAAAGCTTAATGGTCTTCTACATTTACTTATTCTGTCTTCAGACTAATCAGCTGTAAGTCACTTTCCAACAAATAATTTTTCATTGATACAATTTTAAAGTAGATGTTCATGAGAGATTGTCTGTCTACCTGAAGGACTCACACCAGTCTATAATAATGTTTATGGCAACCTTTCTATGATTAATGGTTTTGTGCAATAGGAAAGCTATTATTTTATTATTCTTCTAAACTGTCTCCATTGTAATTGATTTAAAATTTCAGTGAACCTGAGAGATCATTTCATTTCCAAAAATTTTGATTTTCTGGTATGTTAGAACAACATGTGTGAATGTGTGCAGCATGGACAGATAATTAAAACCTTTCAGTGGAAATTCAAGGATACTTTCATTTGTTTATCAGCTTTTGCCATTGCTCTTGGAAATAAGTGAAGAAATGATTCCAGAACTATTTCTTGTAAGTTTTTGAATAGTGTTTTAAAATTCTGGGCATTCAAAACTACATGCTGCAAATATATCTGTATTGCTTCCTGATGATACTCATGGTAAATCAGATTCAGGCATGCTGAGTTATAACCTAAATGTAACATCAGTATTGTTTCATTTTGAAAACTGTTCAGATAGGGGGATCATATAAACATTAGCTATGTAATACTTGCTGCTGTCTGAGGCTTCTGCTTTCTAACTCCTTGAGAAAAAAAAATTACCTAGAAAAGTTTTCCTGCATCTTAAAATTAGTGAGATTTTTTTCATTAGAACTACTTCAAGTTTGTGCGTTGCACTGGGATTTTGTGGCTGCAGCTCTCTTCACAGAGAGCAGCAAGCACAAGTTTCCCAAGGATTTTTCCTAGGGAAGGCAGTGAGAAGCTCAGAGAAGAAGAGAAAACAATTCTTATCTCTATTCACTGCTCCTGTTGTTTTGCACATGTGGAATGTGCTATGGAGATTTTTTACCCAAAGTGATTTGTTAATTGGACATCAGTGAAGGTTGTTTTGATTCCTTGGCCAATTGGGTCAAAGCTGTCCTGGCTATCTGCAGACAGTTACAGGCTTTTCTTTAGTATCTTTTTAGTATAGTATCTCTTTAGTATGTAATTTAGTAAAGTATTAATGTAATATAGTATAGCTAATAAAGCAATTGTTCAGCTTTCTGATTCATAGAGTCAAAGCACATTATTCCCTGGCTGGGGGATCACCTGTTTCTACTATAGGATTTAATCTTTTTTTCTCTATATTCCTGCCATAACTTCTATATTTAAGGCTTCCTTCTGAAAAAGGCCATTGTGATCTTTAGATGTGTCTTAGAGTTACCTTATCAGATTTACAGAGCTATTTTTCAAGATGGGAAAGGTAGGCAGGATGCTAACATCATTGGCAGCCTAGAATAATCAAAGACTCTTTCCTTATGTATATTTTACCCAAATATTAGTGCTTACAACTATTCTGTATGGAATTACTTAACTCTCTTAATGCATGTAGTTGAACAAATAATTACAAATTATACTGTTTTCTTTGAAGAATTTATAAGTCAAGAAATTCTGAGCTCACAGCAATGTTGGGCAGCTTCAACTCCTGACCAGTGAAAAACAGCTACTACATGCCTTTCTGAAGTTTTTCAAAGATCACAGAAGAAGGTATTCAGGATATATAAATGATCCGAATAATTGTAATTTAAGTCATGGAGGGAAAAAGATCGTCCATTACAATTCAATTTAAACCTCAGGCCCAGCTTTCAGCACTGAGGAATTAATAGCCATGCTTTGGTATCATTTCACCACTCTCTTTCCTTTGAAAAGTACCTTATTTTGTGTTTTACTAGGGGCACGCTGATACAATATTTTTGTATCAATTTATTAAGTTTATCTTATGGTAGAATCATCTCAATTGCCCAGCATTTGTACTGCCAGTGCATCGTGCCACCCATGGATGGTTTCTGAACATAAACCAGGAAAATGTTCCATTTCCTGAATTTCATTAGCTGTTAGTTACTGTTCATTACCATACACATTACACTGTACCACAGTCTAGGCAGTCCAGGTGAAATAAGTCTGTGTTAACATATTTTTCTGCTTGTTAGTTTTACTGAGTGTGAATGAATGAGGGTAATTTTCCACATTTTCCTCATCAAGAGGCAACTGTGACCTTTGCAAGCAGCAAAGATTTGTTTAATGAAACTGAAAATGCACATAATTAGTGTTTTCACTGTGGAAAAGGTGACTGTGGTCTTTAAAAGTGTCTAAAGGCTGTCTTGAAAAGTGGAGAAGATGTTGTCCTTTTACAAAGGCAGAGGAGGCAGGGTTTAGGAATCTCCTAGTGCAGTCCCCATCTCAGGGTTACCAAGGTTCAGCAACTCTTGATCCTCTCAGTCTTTGGTGCCAGTCTCAGCCCTCTCCCCTTGACCCTGCTGCTTCATTATCAGGAGAGCAGGTCCTTGAGATGGAGAAGGAGTGGGACATTTCTTACTGATGCATTACTTAGCAATTTTCTGTTTCCTATCTATATGTCATAATAAACATAATTTCCAAAAATATTTATGCTTATCTTTACAGACAATACTCTCAAGTCAAATGAAAACAGTTATCACTGAGTAGAACTCAGTTAAGAAATAATCTATTTAAATTTTCCTTTATCATGGAATGTCTCCTGCCCTGGTATGTTTAGATCCCAAATTAGAGGGACAATGACCTGGGTTACAACTTTAAATTGAGGATATAAAATTAGTCAAACTTCACTAAAATGAAATCACTAAGATCTAATTCTTCAGACGGTAGGAAGAACTCAAAACAGCATCAGAATAAAATCATAATTTTACTAGAAGCCATATTGAGAGATGCTCAATGTATTGATGTCACAAATGTAACTTTTACAGCATCCTCACTGTAAAAGTGATCAAAGGCAGGATGTGCCTAATTATTAGATTCAACTTTGAATATGGCACAAGTTTTACAAGTTTATCCAAGTATTATATTCAGCATAAATTATGTGTTTAAGTTCTTTGGAACAGTGACAATTTCTACTAACCATCTGCAGTGCTGACATAGCAATGAAATAAAATAGGCAGCCGTGGCTGATGAGAAAGAAGATTATCACACATTTGTAATAGCACCTCTCAGAACACTCTATCACTCTACTGGGATTGCTGAAGGAGTAATGCACTGTTGTTGCAATAACAGGGTGTATAAAATCCATGCATGGATAAAAAGTAACTCCTATTTAAGTGCTTTTAGGTGCATCAGAGACGAGAAACTGTTTTGGCTGTGTTTGATATTAGCAGGTAGCAGGGAAATGTGTAACACCCTTGCTCCAGGGAGAAGGTTACAATGCTACACATAAAACATCAAAGCCTCTGGTGGTTTTGATAGGTATCAAGAGGAGAATGACTAGTTAAATGTTTATTTTTCTGCTGTGAAATAATTTCTATTTAGAGATATGAATATTAAATTAAGGGGGGGTTTGTTTTGTTTTATCTTTATTTTTGACTAAACATATCTTGTCTGCTGCTGGCAAAAATTTGAGAATTGTATCTTTCTGACCCAGTAGGTATAAAACTTCCACAAAAAAAGATCAAAGAAGTTCCCAAGAGCTTTCACTACTTTGACAAGGAGCTAGAAGAGGAAAGGCATGAATGTCTGGAATATCCTTGCATGACTCCTCAGAATTGCTTGCATTTTGCATTTATCTTAGTTTGATTTGACTTGCACTAACAGTCACAATCTTAAAAATAAACAAAATAAAAAGTCCAAAACATAATTTAGTAATGTTCCCAGATAAAAATAGCATTTATCTGTAGGGTCCTCTTTGCCTTGTATCAGGGTGGAACTGGTGATATATTCAGCATTTTCACCAGCGTTTCTCTCTTCAGGTGGGAGACAGTCAGTTCAGTTACTGGCTGGAACAGGCTTCTCAGGGAAGTGGTGGAGTCATCATCCTTGGAGATGTTGACATCTGCGCATTTAAAAGATGTGCAGATGTGGCACCTGGGGACATGGCTGAGTGGTGGATTTGGCAGTGTCAGGAGGTTAATGGTTGGACTTGATGAATTTAAGGTTTTTTTCCAACTTGAATGATTCTAAACCTTAATGATGCCATGATTTTTGATTGACATTAAAAAATTGATAAATCTATAGGAACAAATGAACTCTTTTCAGCGCATGAAAATTAATACAAAGGATAAACAGAGCAATACCTGTTTTTCTTGTGCAGCAGCTTTTCATTGCATTAATTCTGTGAAAGGTGCATTTGTAAAAAGTGTAATTTCAAAGAGAACAAGACTATATTCTGTGAAAAATGTTAATAAATTCTAACCTCATGGAAAAATGGGTGCCAGCCAATTTAACACAGTTTTTGTGAAAACAAAAAGGCAATTTACAACTTCATTTTTGCTCAAATATAATGTTAGTTGTGGAACACCATTGTCAACAAAGGCTTATATAACTTTCTTCCCAGATAATTATGTTTTGAGATAAAATTTACATAAATGCTACTGTTTCTATTAGTCAAATATGCAAGTAAAAAAAATCTAGGCATTCTGGTTTGTAATGGGTATCAACCCTCAAGGTTGCAGTGATTTCCATAATTGCCATAAATGCACTATCAGTAACTAAATTTCAAGCCCTGTGTTACTCTCTCAGCTCCTATAATCTTTTCTTTTACTTTACTGGCTCCTATTTTTAGACTAATCAAGAAATTTTCAAGTAATGATAAGGCTGCACTGACTTTGCTTAGCTTGGGTTTTTTTGAGCAAAGCAGAAAAATTAATGATTTCATAGAAGCAGATAATTAGACACGCTGTTAGGTTTGGGTTTGTCATTGAATCCTTGGTGTTGCACACCACACCACCCACCACCCCCCTTCCTATGTTTTTACAAGCAATGTGTAAAAAGCAGTTAGGGTTTTTTCTCCCCAAAAGACTTGGAAGGCTATTTGAGAACTTTGTAGCTCCACTGAAGAATTGTCTTGTTTTCATCTTAAAATTAATGTTTATGCTTTGTATATATAAGTACTGCATTAAAACCAGTCTTAAATAAATCAGTTTTGATCACTACTGCTCAAATGCATTTTGCTAGTCTGGTCCCTTGCTCTCACAGATAGATCGTTTGGTGTCTTTCATAAAAGACCTGCAAAGGAGGGAAGATAGTCCCTCTAAAGCAAAGAATCAGACTTTTGCAGAGTCTGAAAAAAGGAAAATTTGCAATGTTCCATCCCTATTTTCCTGTGTTGTCTGCCATTCCTTTCCATGCAAGCCTGCTATGTTTTTGTCTCCAAAAGAAGAGCGGTACCTCAGTATTTACAGGAGTAGTGTGCACTCAGAGGTCATCACTTTCCTTCCTGCTGTAAGGATATAGCACAAGGAAACAGTACTGAAACAGAAAGTCATCTTCTGGTTAGATGGGGTTTGTATTGAAGTACATTGCTTCCAAATGCAACTCAGTCTTTTCCCTGCTGAAAGATGTTTCTGAGAAATCAACTCTCTGCATTTTTAGCTTCGCACCTCCCATCAAACAATGGAGCATGAACAGTTCCTTTACTCCCGAGAGCTTCCCAGGTGCAGTTTAGTTCGGTTTGGCAGGAGGGATCTGGTCCCAGAACAGTGACAGGAGTCAAAGCTTCTTGAACCTGCTAACACACTGGAATGTTTTCTGCCACAGATTATGATGGTTTCACTTTCAGATAGCAGAGGACTGGAAGGCTGGAGAAAACTCAGTTCAAAAAAACAGTGCTGACAGCTCTTCCAAACTACAGAGGGCAATAAAGTACACAGAAATCATGCTGGTCTGGGTCATTGGAAACTGACTCAGCCACTGTAGATACACTGTGTGCAGGTGAGTCCCACGGTGCAGGTCTTCAATTCCAGAATTCTTTTCTATATATGAATTTTCCAAATAGCACATCACTTAGAAGAGAGTAATAAATGCTGCTAGTACTCAGTGACTGTTCAAGGGACTCAGTGGCTGCAGTGGCAGACTGCTGACAAAGTTTTGTGCTGCACTAGGAGAGAAAACCCAGGTCTTGCCTGGGATGCTTGTCAATGGCCATTTAAAACCACACCAACCTGAGCAGGGAGTCAGCTCGAGCTATGAGCTGTCTCACATCTTGTGTGTCACTGATGATGAACATCATTTATTATTTTATCTCAACGTGCTAATTAACTTTTGCTACACATCCAGCTCTGATTTTAGATGCCTGAAGTCCAGATTTTAGACCATAAACTTAAGTAAAACTTGAACTATTTAAGACAGAAATTTTAATATTTGCACTCCAATGATTTATTGTGTAATGAGGTCACATATCTATCTGTTTCCTGAGAACTGAGTTCCTGTTGAAAAAAATCCAAACTTTGAATTGAAAATTTAATTTCCATACAAAGATGTTGTGTCTGAGCATATACTTTGCAGAAAGCTGTATTTTAGAATATTTGAGCACACCTTTTTTGTTTGACTGTGTTCACACAGAGTTTCTACTAAATGGAATTAAAAGCGCTTTTCCTGTTATAGCCTTGCTCTATTTCTGCCATGTATAACAAATAGTCAGCTGAAGTATTCCTGAAAGACAGAAAACCCATTAGGCTTGAATTTTCAGTTAAGAAAACAAAATTCAAAAAAATTGTGGTTTGGTTATATTTTAGATGGGTTCTTCAAGTAGACAAATGGAACACTTATTATTATTCCAGATTTTCTTATCCATATTTCTAGTCAGGCCAGTACATATCTTTTACAATCTCATTACTCTGATGGGACTTCTCCTTGTAATTAGCTTCTGAAGTAATTCTTAAATGTTGTCTTTTATTTACTTCCACTTGCTATGAGATGATGTTCTCCCTTCAGCAGCAGTATTTTATACACATGGCTATTTTTTAAAAATTATGCATAACTAAAATGAACCAATCTGTTCCTTTTTAATATCCAGCTCAACAAGACAGTGAGTCAGTGCCTGTTCATTATGAGTGGAAGATGCACAGCATGAATGAACAGACATTCAGCTTCCTGGCTCAATCTCTAAATAAATACACTTTTGGGTTTTTATTTTGGCAGGTTATGTAAAATGTATGAGTATTTTACTCCTGCAAACACCCAAATACCAAAGATAACAGCTTCACTAAAAAAGCACAGCTTTTCCCACATTGATCTCTCCACTGATTGACTGAAAAAAAAGTCCAGGTTTTTTGACCCCAGGGGATCTCACTGAATACTTTGGCTGAAATTTGTGGTTTTGATGACTAGCCTGGTGTGGATCTGTGGCTGGGTTTGGAGGATCTGGGTTCACTCGCCTTTTGAAGCTGTTCCACCTTGCACAGGACATTTAACTGTTCAGCCAGGGAAGGGGAGGGAATCACCTGATGTACTGATGCACTTTTGGCCAGCCACACAGCTGGGATGCGGTCTGAACACAGGAGCAGGTACAGCCACAATGAACTGAGTGCCACCTGGATTGGCTGCCTGGCATGTCCTGCAGCCCTGCCACATCCCTGTGAGATGTGCAGGTGGATAAACCAGCCTTCTTGCCCTGGGAAACATCTCCTCCCTCCAGGGTAAAGTCCCCTTGCTGTGCTGGTGGGCAACAGCCCTAACACCTCCTCTTGGCAGGCTCTGTGACCACTGCTTTTGTTTAAAGGGCCTCAAATGGAAATGAAATCTTGTTCTTGGCCAGGAGGTTTCCCTCAACCCACCAGGTTATTTGTTTTTTCAAATTTGGTCTATTTCCAAATGTTAGTGTTGATACTTACCCACATTTGGCAGGGGACATAGAACCTTCTTCATGCAACAGTGCAAAAAACATTCTTCAGACCATTCACAAAGATTTTGGCTATATCCAAAGTGCAACAGTTTGCAGACAGGACTTTAAAGATTTCGTATACAACCATTTTGACAAGCCTTTTCTGACTGGATTTTGCTACAAACATGCATATTTGGAAGAACTTATCTATGAATTAGTAAATTCTGATAAGAAAACTACAAGAAATACTCCGAACAAACAAAATATACAATGTGAGGAAAATTTCACAATCTTTACTTACTTTCTTTGTTTTGTCCATTGCCTTCAGTATGGTTATGTTCAAGTCTTCCAAGACAGATAGAACATTTTCATACTCTCCTAAGTGCTTTGAAAAATAATCTAAAAGAAGAAAAAACCCCACATCACCTACAAATGTCATCAAAAATCAGTCTCATTAAATATCAGCTTTATCAAGTCTGAATTAAGTTACAGCATTATTGAATATCTAAATGCAAAATGAAAAGGAGTTACAATGAAAAGGATAATTTTCTTTTTAAATTTTGTATTCTTTCTCTGCAAAATCAGTCCTGGCATTCTTAAAATACCAAGATCAGTATTTCTAAATATTTTATTGAAATAAGTGATCTGTCAAATTCACAAAAAATGAAATAAATATCATTTTACAGATGAAACAAACTTATTTTCAAAATATCTACATCTTCTTTATAAATTGAAATTTCAGTCTAATAGTCTACAATTGCTAGCAGCAAATGAAGTTTTCATATGTATGTGGGGAATTTTATTATATTTATATGAAAATGAGTAATTCTGGTAGAGCCCTTAGGGGAGATAATATCAAGTGGGGGCTGTTGTGAGGCAGGGTTGGTTGAGAGCAGCTGTTTCTCTGAGAAATGAAGAGACCATGAGTTGGCCAGGTAAGCTTCTAGTCCCAGGTGCTGTGACATTTTCAAACAAATACAATGGATGCAAAATTAATTTTAATGAAAATCATGGAAATAACAAGTTGCAGGATGTCCCTGTGTAGCTTCTCAAAGCAAAGGACTTCTTAACAGAAAGAGCTGACATAAAATCAGAGGGATTACAGCAAGAGGAGGCAAACCTGGGAAATGATGACCCGAGTTCCCATTTGGTTGATGTGTGAAATACAATAGAGGGAAGCACAGGAAGGAAGTAGTGTGAAAAATAAATAAATAAAATTATGTGAAAGCTTAGAGACTGTGTTAGACAAGGCATTTAGACATCAGATCACCTGGAAGAGCACAAAAATCAACATCTAAGTGGCAGACAGGAAAACAAAATTAGATAGGGGCTTTTTGAAATAATAACAGCAACCCTTCAGGGCTTTTAAGAGGTCAGCATGAGCTTCTCAGGGGAATCATGAAAACCTAAGTTACCAGGAACACTGTGATGTGACCTGGTATTGCTGAGAGTTTGAATGAAATTATTCAGAATTAAAATGTATTATTAATTAGTACCCTGGATGTTCTTAGCTTCATTTCTGAGATGAACTCAGAAAGAGCTGTATAATCACAAGCTTAAATATGGATTGAGTAAATTCAGTACCAGATTCACAGATGAGAAACACCCTAGTGGCAACATTTGAAGGATTTAAAAGGCATTTGAAGCAGCCTGTATTTAATCAAAACAGACAATAAACAGTCAGTGCTGCACTGACACCCCCCAGGCCAGCAAGCCTGTGCGACATCAGCTGCAGTAAATCCCCTGTGCAACAAAACAACCTCTCTTCCTCAGCCAGGTTTATACAATTTTGGCCAGATGCTCAACCAGCAGAAGTTATCACAGCCCAGTTCACTTCAGATGAGCCTCTTGTCACATATTTATAAGCCATAGGGTGAGGTGGTTTTTAGGGGGTTCTTGGCCATGTCACTCTGTGGGTGAGTAAACAAGCTGGTATTCAACTTGACAGTATATTCATCTTTTAAAGCTCTTTAACATTGCTGACCATTGGAAAACTTATCAAGCTGCCATGTTTCCCTCAGAAACTGTCTGCTGTTGACAAGTAGGATTTTTTTTCCTGACATTTTGTGGGAGAACCTGCAAAAACATTTGTAAATTGTTTTCTGCTGCAAGAAGCACTCCTAAATCAGGTGCTGTTAGATAAGCTGGAGAGCAAACAGGGTGTTCGGGGAAATGACTCACAGCTCAGAATGAGGTACAGAAATGGGTAATTGGGCCAAAATCTAGGCCTTGCAGGAGTTTATTGTGAAAAAGGATGATAGAGCTTGTCAAACTTGCTCTTCTCCCTGGCTCAAGTAGGAGGAAAGTTATGAATTTTCTTTTAGTGGGGGTATATGAGTGAATTTTTTTTTAGTGGGGCTATATGACAAGTGTTAAAGTGAGGAACTAACTAGAAAAGATATCTCACACTAAGGGGAAATCAAATACAAGTCATTTGACTATCTATCTATCTATCTATCTATCTATCTATCTATCTATCTATCTATCTATCTATCTATCTGTCTTTACATCAGAACAGATCTTGAGTCTTAGAGAGTGTGAAATACTGATTAGGAAAAACATTTTCAAAGTAAATTCTGCACATAGGGGTTGACAGAGTCTTAAAAGATTGTGAGCCATCTGCATTTTCCCAGGAGTTCTCTGAGTGGAAATTATTTTCTGTTTGAGCAACAAAGATTAAACAGAAAAAAATAATCACATGGCATGTTTATTTGCACAGGGCTGCTGCAGGCATAGATTATGTTCTTTCCCAAAAAAGAACTTACTACAGAGCTCTTCTGTGTCAAGATTGCTGGAAAGATAAAAGTATAGAAGGTTAGTGAGGTTAGTAATATTTTTTTTTGTTGTATTGGTAAATAGTGCAACTCAAATATTAGCCTGACTGGGATATGAAGCCCCTGCTTGGGCTGCAGCAGCAGATGCAAATGCCTGGCTCTTGCTGGCCTTGCTCTGCTGCCTTAAGTCAGAAGGCTGCAGCCCGTTCTGAAGCTGGCTGCAGGTTCAACATCCATTCCTGAGCCCATTCCCACTGGCACCTTCCTACCCACTGCAAACTCACTCTCAAGTTCAGCCTCTCTGCACCACAACGCAGTGGTTGCTCCTCAGGCCTCACACATTTGGCCCCAGTTCTAGCAGAAATCCATCTAAACACAGAAATTTTTGGTTTGGGTTTTTTTCCTCCACCTTTCTGCCTGTACTCCTCTTCAGTGTCTGTCATGTCGGACAGCAAGGCTCAGAGATATTGGCCTTCCATGCTAAAGAAGAAAAGACCCAATAACTTTCTCCTGTTTGCAATCCTTGCTGTGCAATAGTGTTCTATGGGAGAGCCTTGCAGAAAGAGGATAAAACCAGACATAGCCCATGAGCATACATAATTCCTAAGACTTTCTGGCCATGCCAGACCATTTCACCACTACTAACTGGCAAAATTAATAATGTGAAAAATATAGATGTACTTCCATTATTCCCATGCCATCATTGTATAAATACATAAATGCAGGGAAATATTCTATTAAATTCAAACCTGTTTGCTTGAAGCAGATTTAATCTTGATCAATTTTGAAGTGATATTTTCTCTCATAAGCAAGGCCTTAATAGTTAAAAGAAAAATGCATTTGACCTACAGCTCATTACTGAAAGTTAGTATACTGCTTTTCTTCCAAGGAGGAAAAGATACAGATTATTAAAAAAACTTAAAAGTATGAATGTCCTCTTTGAATCTTGCTGAGGGGTGAATACTGAATGGCTGATTGCACTTAGTATTTTTTCACTTATCTTTTAAATGGAATTTTTAATTGACCTTTTAATAAAATGATGACACAGTACTATCTTAAAATCACTTTCTCCACTGCTAACTTCCATACATCTGGCTTTTATTTCACAAGGGAGAGAAACTGATAGAAATTGCAGGATCCTGGATTATCACAAACTTGCATACTCAGGGCTATAAAAACTTCGGAACACTTTTAATTGATAATGTAAATGAGCTTTTCACACAACATTTATTAATTGAAGGTGATTCTTATCTGCATTCAAACAGGCCAAGTGAGATGGCTGCAAATGAGACTTGCACCTGATTTCTCCAATGACCTTGGTGGCAGGTTTAAAGGAATTCACCGTCTGTAAGAACTGGTGCTGAAGCTGTGAAACTCGACAGCTAAGGGTAAAACAACCATGTGATGGGGAAAAGTGTCTGCAACCCCTTAAGGCTGTTTACCACAGATCACTATGGTATCTATCATAAAATGTGTCTGGCCAACTCTTCTGCTGTTCAGCAGTTGATTTTGGAACAGTGCAGATGTTCACACCTTAAATGCAAACTGAAACCCTGAAAACTGGAAAATTTCCTGAGCCAAAGAGCCTTGACAGGATATGATGAGGTCAAAGGACAGGAGTTTGCTGTTATAATGCCTACTCTTTTTTCATTGTCCCTGAATTTTCTGCTCCTTCACATCATCTGCTCTAATGACTTAATGTAAAAGGCACTTCTGCATTTCTTAATGCACAGCTTGATAACTGTGTTTAAAACAGCCTTTCACATTGTTAACCAGTCAAATTCATGCTCTCTTTTCAAATTTTATATTTAAATCTCTTCTGGCCCATGTTCTTATGCAACATCCTCAGCCCCCTGTTAGTGACATAGGGAGTGGTTCAGAGGCTTTCAGCATCCCTGTTTTCAACATGCTGTTTGTCCTATTGACAGCACTGGCACAGCTGAAAATGGACTACCAGTGAAAATGGAAAAGTATTCAGGTGCTGAATTCATTTTCAGTTAGAACTGGACACATGAACAACCAGAAAATATTATCCAAAGCATTTTGTGCAGTAAGCCTGTGAAAAAGCACAGAAAAGACATAAAGAACATGGATTTCTGTATAGCATACTCAGTATTTCCTTCTGTTATAAATACCCTTGGAGACTTCATTGTTCTCAGCATCCTGTTTGAAGGGGATGCTGTTCTAGGCATAAGGGAAGCTATAATTTTATGTCAATGATTATTTCATTCTCTCTGAAATAATGACATGACGCTTCAAAAGCAGTTGTGAATAAACCTCAGAATTCTTTTGCTGCATACAAACAATTCTAAACTCTCTGCAAGATGTTACAGAAATAATTAAAGAAGTTTGGCAAGTATTTAATAGTACAGGAGTGAGGTGCACACCAGAGGGCTGTTTCTGTAACTCAGTGCTCAGGTAACAGCAGCACATGTTCCTCATTTCAGTGGGTACATATGCCAGGGATGCTTCTGCCTAGACCCATAATCTGGCAATGCTGAACGTGTTATTAACAATATCTGCTGGATGACTCACACCCAGGCACCAGCCCTCCACTCATGATAAGCAACCAAAGCATAGGGTCAGGCAAATGCATTCACATCACATCAGAATGATAATTCTCACTTTTCTTTCTGACTACTAGATGCAGTCCTTCCACCTCTCCATGTCTAAAATGTTCTCTACCTAAAATATATGAGCTATTTTTAAAGGACTAATACACTGAGCATTCCTGATCACTGAAAAATTGATCATATCTATTGGTCAGCAACAGAAAAAATAAGCAAATTCACTTGAATGAACCATGGCAAAAGGGCTTACTTGTGATACCTCTGGAAGTGGTCCAAAATGCAGAATTGCAAAGCAGCTGTGCTTTTGTTCTGCCCACTTATGTGAGCTGTGGACTGGGGGCAGCCAGGGAAGACAGAAGGTTAAAGCTATTCCACTCATCCTCTGCTGTGGGTCCATGGATCCACTGACCTGACACACACTATTCTATGGTACAAAAGGCACCTCTAGGCAGGGGAACCAGCAGAAGATCTATGTATTTTCCCTGGACCATGAGAAAAGGCAATATCTTACAGAGCATAGAGTCTGAAATATAAAGCAGTTATTTTGTTGAAGAATCCAATACTATATGAAAGACTTTATGAACTAACTTAATTTAGGAAAATCATTGCCATGAATTGCAGCTGGAGAAGGATAACACTTTCTTTTGAGATCTCTCTTCATTCTCAGATATGAGAAGGATTTATCTCAAAAGCTTGAACTAACTATCTCTTCAGTCCCATCTGCATGTCTTTTTGCTAAATTTGGTTTTAGGGATGAAAGTTTGAAGCTAGTATCGCCTATTGTTAAGTAGAAACATATAACTGGTGAGTGAAAGGAATTCAGCACTACTTAAACTGTGCAAGGGTAACTGAATAGGCATCCATGGACAACCTCAGCCAAAAAGCTGTAAGGTCTTTGCAACAAGAAAGCCTGTGTACCATCTCACTTTAAGTCAGCAAAATGAGGTTAAGTGCTCCAACACTACTGAGGGTGTTTTGCAAAGGAGTCTTATGTGTGCACTTCCATTTTAAGGATTTTCTGCCTCACAGCTCCTTTGCAACAGCAAACAACACCTTTTGTTCAGGTTTGTTCAAGGTATCCTACCAGTGGAGGCAAAAGTACTTCCAGTAGGATGCAGTGCTGTAAGCAGCTCGGGCGTTGGCCTCTGGTCACAGAAAAGGGAGAGGAGGAAGAGGGGGAAGAAGTGAGACAAAGCTTCTGTCATTGGGGAGACAAACTTCCTGCTGCCCTGAGGACACTGCTGCTCTTCAATCCCAGATCCGTGTGTGTGGGAACTCAGCACATCCCTCCGGGATGTCCAGAGCTGCCGAGAGAACCCTTGGGGGGCTCGGAGGTCCTGGAATGTTGTCAAAAGCACCTGGTGGCTTGACTTTGACCCTTTTAGGGGTCTGCCACCTGTTTGTGGGGACATGGGAATCACTTGGGTTTGAATGGTTTGTTCACAGGGTGAAAATGTAGATTTTAGGATTTTGGTACAGGGGGGTTTATGGAGGCAAGATGGAGGATTCAGGCCCGGCCTCGTGGTTCTTTCTTCTCCTTCTTGTCATCCATCTTCTCTGTGATGTTGGCACTTACAGATTGGTTTAGAGTAGAAGCTCACTGTCTAACATGGGTGATGGGCATTGGAAGATAATTGTAAATATGTTATAAGTAGTTTTCACTATAAGAAGACATGGCCGCCCTGTGGGCGGTCAGAATGCCTCAGACGATCCTGCTAAGCTGACCTCGTCAGGGCAGAAGAAAGAATTTTATAGATAAGAAATAATAAACAACCTTGAGACCACGAAATGACGAGCTCAGACTCCTTCTTTAAGCGCCGGGCTGGGAAAAGAGACTTTCCAACCTTTCTCGGGGTCACACAGATAAGCTAATGATCCCACACGTGTGGACTGTGCACCCTCTGGGCTCCCAAAGGCAGCAGCCAGCTTGGCTCTCTGGGCTCTGACATGGGCAGTGGGGTCAGCTCTTTTACTATACCACATTTTGCTTCACTAAATAATTGCCTAGTTTGCTTAGCTCCAGGCTAAGTGATAACTTCAGAATCATCACTTACTGCTCTGCCAGTGCCAGGACTGAAGAAGAGAATAAAGAGGTTTTTTTCCTGACTAAGAACTCATCTGAAAAAACAACCCTCTAGTCCTCTGCATTCAGCAGTGACTCACAGGGATGCGATGACTACATAGCTGACAAGTCACCTTAATAATTCCAGGTGTAACAGCCTTTGTGTTGCTAAAAGAGGCTTAATAATACTATTAAAACTTGTGGTATATGCTAAAATTTGTAGAACACTGTACAAGGGCTGCAGAGCTATGATTTTTTTTCAGAGTCTGAATGACACAAACCTAAATGAGGAAATTAAATGCAGCATCACGGTGGATCTTTTGCCACAGAGAGCCAGTTTCAGGATTTTCACCCCGTAGGAGGGGATAATGTTTCCATTTCTGGTTTTGTCACAAAATGATTTAAAAAAAACAAAACCAAACCAAAACAACCCTGAGATTAAATTATTTATTCTTAGACAAAATAAAATGTTTACTTTGGTTTCTTACACTCCTTGGAAATGCACAATTCCAAAATGGAAAGCAGGCAATTCCAAAATGTCAGAAATCAAGCCAACAACACAGAAGGTCAGCTTTGCTGAACAGGCATCTTCTTTTGGAAAAGGAAGGTGTGTGCCCCGTGTAAGCAGTCAGGTGACATGGGAAGAATACAGAGACACAGCTTGCCAGTGCAGGGAAAAAATTCATACAGCCAAAGATCAGCTGGAGTTGAAGCTGCCCAGAAATGTGTGAGAAAATAAAAAGTTGTTTTGAATATATTAATGGCAAAAGGCAGCATAGAAATAACATCACCTGTTACAGGATGAGGATGGGCACCTCACAAACAGGACATGGACAAGGCAGAGGTGTTTAATGCATTCTTTGTCTTCAACACAGATGATGGACCAGGGGGGCCTCAGTGCTCTGAGCTGGAGGACCATGGCTGTGAGAATGTTTGACTCCCAGCAGACCCTGAAATTGCGTGGGATCTGCTGCTTCAGCTGGATCCCTACAAATCTATGGGGCCTGGTGGGACTCGTATAAGAATCCTCAGATCTATCTGATGTCATTGCAAAACCTCACTTGGTGATTTTTGAGTGGTATTGAAAATCTTGTGGTTTTCTGGGAAACCCAGATTATGGAAGGGACCAGGCCCCCAAACTGCACCGACCATTGAGCAGCCAGCTTACTGCACGGAAGCCAATGTTATCTACTGCAGAACTGAAATAAAGCACTTGAAGTCAGCTCCATTTAGTTAAAGGCAACTGAAAATAGTCATTACTGTTTGATTTTTTCACTGAGAGGGATTGCCAGTTGTTTCTGTAGAAAGCTGAATTTCACATTAAAAATAACCACTCACATGGAAAATTTCCAAGCAAAATTCTATTTGCAGCTTGTCTGTCTGACCAGAAGATCTGTTAGCATCAGGATTTTGTAAATCATTTTTGGTGAACTTGTTTGATCAGTTGTGAAATGCCAAAATGTATAATCAGCTCACTCTGACCAGTATCTTGCCTTTATCTCTGTGCTTCATTTCCCAACTGATTTCTACAGCTATGGTAAAGAGAAATCTGTGTTAAAGCAAATAACCGCAACTACATGTCTTAAATATTAACAAACACACCTTTCTGATGCCAATGTTGCACCATGTGCCTGAAACTATAATTAAATCTAAAAGAACCACTTTTTAAAAATGGTCAAACCCTAATATATTATTTTCCTCTTGCAAATTTGCATTAAAAAATTCCCTTTAAAAAAAATTACTCACCTGCAATTCCCCTAATTAAAGATCCTGTCTGTATGCCATATTGTTCTTAATAAATTTTTTATTTTCCTTATTTTACTTAGAAGTTAATTATTTTTTTCTTGTATTGAACTGTGAAAGATTAGCAACAGCATGAGACTGAAATATGTCTTCCAACTAAAACAAAAGGAAACCATCCAAGGCAGAGATAATTAGTACACTTAGAGTACCCTTAAACTGCTGAGGACTTCCCATTATTGAGTTTACAAGCAGAACCTTGAAGGAAGCATTCTGGGCCATATAAACATGTCCTTTATTTTATTCCAGGCTCACGGGTTCCCATGGCTGCAAGGATTGCTAACCAGCCTCTCAACAGCCAGTTGTCACCTTTGGGAGTTTGCTGCTAGGGCAGACGAACTCAGCATTTCTCTTTCGACCCAAGGGAGGAACCAGGGCTCTGCTAATGGAGACCTGGGCAGGTGGGAGGAAGGTTTATTCACTTTGAGGATGAGTCCCAAATGTAGATGTCCATATGGGCACTGGCTGTCCAACCTTCCCTGCCTGGCAAAGGAGCCCCAGAGAATTCAGTGGAGTGAGAGGGTTAAACAGACCAGTTAGGAGGAGATTCAGAAGTAATTTGATGTAACACAGGCATCTAGTGTTGCTTCAAATGCTCTAGCATTTCTGCCACTATCCATGTCCCAACTACCTCTATGGTGTTACACTTTCCACCTTGGGCTGATTTTCAAGTGTGAACATCTCAAATGCCCAATGCCTGGGCAACTGAGCTGAAGCCCATGCGAACAGTACCACATCTTAGGTGCCAGTGACTTCCCTGAGCATGAGGGAGCCTTAGACACCCTGCTGACACACAGGCATGCAAATGTAGACGTCTCCATAGTGCCATGTGCCATCCCTCTGTCTGCTGTGCATGCAGCATGACACACTCCCCAAATGCCCAGCATAAGCTCAGTGCTGCAGGTGGCCAAGGCTCCCAGATCCTCACCAAACTCATCTGTGGCTTGTGCACTGTTTAACTTAGGCCAAAGGTTTAATGGGGCCTCCCTACCTTTGAGAGGCTGCCTGTGTTCCAGACCCTCAATAGTTCTAGCATCCCTCCTGTCTTGTAACTAGAATCCTGACTAAGGACTTCATTTTACCAATGTGTAAAGGGAGAAATATAAGTCTGATTCCCCACAGACTCCTGTGAGTCAGTAATCAGTGAAGCATTTATTGCACTATCTCTCTGGCAGTGCTGCAGACTAAATCCCCTTGAGACCTTCTGTATATCTCCTAGTTTGTACCTTTGCCAAATATTCTCATTATCTTCTGACACCTTTTCCCAGAGGATGCCATTATGCTAAAACAATTTCCATGGAAGCCATGCGTAGGGGGAGGGTAAAGGATTAGGGTAAGAGGAAGGTTACATTTGCAATGATTTTTGTGAAGACTTATTCTCTAAAATATTAACCATGTCAAGGATTCTTGCTCTGCTGAAACACAAGCTTGTCAGAGTTCACATTAAAATTAGGTAGGAGATGATTTACCAAATAAATGAGTGGTAACAGCCTTCACCCCTTAAACCACTAATTTAAAACTTTTCCTGTATGTTTCTCTCTCCATGTATAAAAAGACCTGTGCTTCTGATACCTTTCTCTACTTTCAGTACAGTCATGCAATAAAACTTATAAACAAAACAGCTGTATTTCTGCAGAGCTTCCTCAACTGTGCTTCAACACTGTTTCACATGAAGGATGTTTTGTGCTCAGTTAATGACCAGAATGCTCTGAGATAGCAAAGTATGTGGGTCTTCAGCTCCAAAATTACTTCAGCTCCAAACTAACTGCAACCTGCAGACCATGTCCTTCATGACCCTCCTTGTCAGCACAAAGCAAGTCTTCTGGTGCCTTTGCAGCACTCACATTTGCTCCAACAGCCTTCCCATTGCTCCCAGGAGCCCTGCAGAGCCTCACTGAGCACTGTGGAGCTTGGAGCTCAGACTGGGGGAGGAGAGAGGGGTGAGGAACCACACTGGGTTTCCTTCACCCTCACAAATCTCTACAAAGGTTAACTCAGATTTCAAATAGAGTGCATTGAGATTTTCTGAAGTGTTAGGACAAGCACTGACAAGGTCCAAACTGACATTACAGATGTGTAACATGGATGTCATGTGACATATATGTCAAATCAGGACAGAAAGAGAAATGCTTCCTCTTGTCTCTTCCCTGCTCACAGATAGGCACTCATGTTGGTCTAACTCTTACTCTGGGGGCCTGGCTCCTACTCAAGAAACTGTGGGGATCTACCTTGGCTTCCTGATAACTTAAGAGGAGCCTAAGATGCTGCCCAGATGCTTAGAGTGTGTTTATACTGGGGCTACCTGCAAAACAATTATGAAAAGGGGAGGAGAATCACTGTACAAACTCCAGGCTGAAGCTGAAGCTTAATTCAAAGCTCTTGATTTCCTGCCTGTATTTGTTTGGTTGGGGGTTTTTTACTGGTCTTTAAGTACAGGACACTGCAGTAGAAGAAAATGCGTGCTAGGAAACAAGAACCTGGAGATGTGGCTGTAGCAGGCTTGACCTCATCCGTTCTGCATCAATGCAAACCCTTTCCTTCCACTGGCAGTGTGAGGGCATCTGAGTGTGGACCCTCCAGAGCTGCTGATTTATACCATTTAATGGTATGTGATTGCCCAAAGGTTTCATGAGATCCCGGAAAGCACAAATAGAAGTGACTCTCAGGGGCAGTCAAATGCCGAATTGGCTTTCAGCTTCCCTCTGAAGTAATGACAATACTGGAAACAGCACTTACAGAAGAATGGTTACCCCCTAGAACAGTCACCTGTCAGCAATGCTCATTGCATAGCCTAATCAAAGCTTACCTTCAAGAAAGGTAAAATATCATAGCAGTACTAAAAGATGGAAAAAAATTTCCTTTTTGCATGGATATGCTACTTCACCTAATTTGGTTGTCTTATGCATTTGTTTCTGGCTGTGTCCAAAGGAAAAACAAATCTAAAAAATTTAGGGAATCAATTTGCCCACTGTGTCTTTAATGGTATTTATTTAATATTTCAAATGTTAAAAAAAAAGTAAGGTAGACATTTTAAAGAGAAAGAAAATTAGTATACATGGAAGTACCTTCATAAACTGCAAAATATATGTCCAAATTATGTACTGAGAAAATACCCTCAGCTAATTCAAATTTTCAGTAAAAGCAATGATCTGCCCTGAATTAATAACCTGTACTTTAGGATCTAGAAAAAAAATACATTTAAATTCATCCTGTCATAATAAACTCCTATTCAACCTATGTCTTGGAAACTTGGTGGGGCAGTAACTGATTCTTACTCATCTGTGTTTTTCCTGCTGATTAGGCACTAATTGACTCCTTTACTCTGTAAAAAGAGAACACCTGACTGTTTCAAATACCAAGGTGCAGAGATCCTAGTCAGTCAGGCAGACACAACCTGAATTACTGGGAAATTAAACCCTCTGTTATTTTCCCTGCTATCACATTGGAAATGGTAATTACTCATTTCAGCAGTCTTCCACAGCCTATCTGCTTTGTGACAAGAATGTTGCATTACCTTGGGTTGGTCTTTTTAAAAGTTAATAATCTAAATCTCACTTCAACCAGACCGACATTAGGGCCTGTGTAATAGTGGGGTTTAATACCTGCTTAATTTAGTTCCCTTAGAGGTGTTAAGCCAGTGTAAGTCATTCATGCTTTGAATCTTTTATTGGAAAATTGCTGCAGCACAGCTGAGAAGGGAATTCACATTGCTTGATTTTGTGGTCCATGGCTATCACCCCAAGGCTACATCTCCTTTTTCATCTTCAGGCTTTAAAGTACAAAGACTTGTGCACACAGACAGTGAGGTTTTGAATGCTGGCAGAGCTAAAGGATTTAACACAGGTGGAAGCAACCCAAAGTCTGCTCTTGTGACAAGATGCTTACAAAATCTCGATACTCCAAGAAATGAACAAAGGGATCATGACATGCTTCCCTAGACATCTGTCCTAGGCATTTATGTGCAGTATAAATCACTGCATAATCACAATGCTTATGAAGTAGTCCTGGGATAGGGAGCTACAGTCTGCAATTTGTGAATAGTGAAGCAGAGAGAAGACAAAAGATTTGCCCAGAGTTTGACAGTGTCTGCATTTTAACTGGCTAAGAGAGACAAAATCTGTGCAAATCTCCTCCCACTAGGTACAAAATTGAGCAGAATTCTTTGCCCTCCCCTCCTGAAGACCAGTCATAAAATAATTCTGAGTTGCATAATTTTTATTTCATTCCCTTGGATAATCTGGAAATAAAAATATCTTAAAATAGGAGGTTTGGGGATTGTTTGATATGTACATGATTCCCCTAATGCTTGCATTAAAACACTTGCCAAGGTTCAATGAACATTTTGCTACTTTTCTTAGCTAGGTCGTTAATTTGAGACATTTTACCATAACTTGCCCTTTTCAGGAAATGCCAGTGAGTAAATTTTTTCCTTCATTATATCTGCTCTATGTGATTTTTTTTTTTTTTTTTGGAAAGCTATGTTAATAAGGAAATTATATTATACTGGCCAAGCTGTCTCTCTTTGCTATATCCATCTGATATTTGGCCTGTGACACCTTGCTGACAGGTTTCTCAAAAGCTTACAAAGGGGTAGGGGAAAGCTTTTAAAATGTATTTGCCTCTGTTACATATCAAGCCTGGTATAATACTTTTCAGCTGCAAAGTCACCCTAAAGCCTTTTATCAGTTCAAGACTCCATGAAAAAACACTCAAAAACTTCTTGTTGCTGTTTTAAATCCAAGTTTCAAGTACATTTTCTTACCCGTGTCTAGGTTCTCCTCCTCCTCCTGTAACAAATGTTAATCCATCAATGCAGAGCACCCTTTTTCTGGTTCAAAAAGGTAATTTAGTAGCTTGTCTTAGTCTTCCACCTGCTCCATTCCCTGAAGTACAGGAAAACTGAACTCTTCACAGCATGTACTCTGAAACTTTTGTGCCCAGATTTTTGCCAGACATTTTCTGGACAGTGAGAATGATCTCTCAGATAGCTGCTATGACAGTTTAATTACCTATTTTCAGTTAATTGCAGCAGCATTCAACAATTGCACCAATTCTTCAGTGTGTCTATCTACCAGGAGGAAAAACATAATGCTATCCTCACTTTTCTACATATCTTTCAGATTTATCTATTCTCTGTTAAGGAGAAAATGGTATAATAACAATAACAATAACAATAACAATAACAATATGAATTTTAAAAGCTTTACAAATAAAAAGGAAGGAAAGATAGATATAGAACATTTGTATTTTTTTCTTAGAAATCTTGCTTAGTATCAAGAATTTCTGCCCTTATCAGGATGCTTGTAGACAAATGGAATTATGGTAAAATGAAACCACTTCCACAAGTATGTGGTACATACGAGGAAGTCCAAAGCTGTGTGAATGAGTCTGGCTCTGAAATGAGTTTTTGACTCTGGGTCATTCATTGACCTTTTTGGCCTTAAGGGCACATTGTTAGCTCATTTTCAACTTGGTGTCCACCCAGTATCCTTTTCTGCCATACTGTTTTGCAGCTGAGTGGGCCCCAGCACATATTGGTGCATAGAACCATAGAATTATAGAATTGTTTGGGTTAGAACAGACCTCTAAAACCATCGAGACCAACTGTTAACCCAGCACTGCCAAATCCCCCAAATACCTCCAGGGTGGTGACTCCCTCTCCTTGTCTCCATCACCCCATCCCTTAATCACCTCATAAGTGCTGTAGTATTTTTTATTCCCCACAAGTCCAACAGATTGAGTACCATTTCTTCTGCTTACTTCAGGACATTATTTTTGGCACAAACCCTAAAATCTTGTGAACTCTACTACATTTAATTTGATTCCATTTCCCACAAAAGCTGGGCCTTGTTTCTCCCCAGAAGCAGGACTTTGCACTTCTCCTTGCTGAACTTCATGAAGTTTCTGTCAGCTTATTTCCCCTTGGCCTTGTTAAACCCAACCATAATGGGAATATCCCAAGAGACCACACCAGCACAAGTACCATGCAACCAGACAAGATGGCATTTCAACTCTTTACTATATATAATCGCTTCATTTATTTTATTTCCTTCTCAACATCTGCTCCAAGTACTCATCTCAGTATGACTCAGTGGAATTGAGAATTGAGGAATTCAAAGATAAGCCTGAAGGAGGCCCAAGCTCCTTTTCTTTCCTTGGTGGGGGAATGCAGAAAGCATCCAATTTCCACCCTGTGTTCTCAGTACCCAAATCACATCTATTGAAATCTGCAAATATTTCAACGAGTTTTCAAAACTCTTCCCTTATACAGTTTATAGCCATATGACACAGCCTGGCTTCCTTCAAGCAGCTTTCTATATAAAATGCATCGTTTCCTAAAATCAGCTTGAGGTCTGTTTTCCATTTGCAGGTGCAGAAAGTGGCAGGAATTGTAAGAAGGGGGCACTTACTCAGTATTGTGTGTATCAATGGTGCAAAAAAGCTCATGCAGTTCTTTTCCACTCAGAACTCCATCAGCAAAGTAAGCTTTGAATTCATCAAAGGACAGTTTTCCATCATCTGAAACAATGAACAAATGGAAATTGACTTAATTTTATTCGTGTTTTTTCTTGTTTACTTCATACAGTAGAAGAGGAAAGTGTTAAGAACCTCAAGGTCTTTAGCTTAAATGTAGAAACTTTATATTTTAAATGCAAGGGTGACAATCAGCAAACAAAAGTCAAATAAAGATACACCTTTTCCTGTTATTTAGAAGAAATCTGAAAGATTAAATTGTACTTAATTAATAATGTATCTAAATTGATTGAGCATGAAGCATAAAGAATGTTTTTATAGCCTAACACTTTGCAACTTTTTTTGGGTAGCACTAAATGTAAGTTCACACGTTTCCTTCTTTCTCTCAATAACATACAGAATCCCTCATAGGGCACTAAAAAAAACAACTGTAGAGGATAAGACTAAGATGTTCTAAGCATCAGACTAATCTAAAGTGTATTGTGACTTAATTTTATAGTGGTGAAGAATCTATCATAAAGGCAGTATCTAATTCCTGTGACTACGTGCTGTACTGCAGCAGGCAGATCTGAAGAGTAGGGCTGAGAAGTTTCCTCCTTCTTTTACTTGCTATTATTTCATAACTTGTCTGGAATATATGGCTTCAGATATCGTGAAGAGGTTTCAAAATTGTACAAATTAAACGTCTGTTTCAACAAAACCATTTTGAAGTGTTTAATATGAAAAGACAGACTGTAGCTGGAGATGATCATCATTACAATCAAAATAAAATGTAAAGATCTTCAAGAGCCAGAAACCAAGATGGCACAAAACTGCAATGGTTACCTAGCTGAGAATCTAAATACATTTTCCATTTGGCTCTGGTTAAAGAAAAAGAATATCAAATATTGAGTGTGTTGAGCTGAGTGTTCTCACAGATATGCTTCCTTTGGCTCTTACAGATACAATCAATTGCTTAATCAAATTACCTCTGCAGCTTTATCCTTTTCTGGGAAGGCTGATTTGCATGCAAGTTATACACATACTCAAGAACACTTGTGACTGAGAATACTCAGTGACTTCTGGCAACTTTCCTGAGATAAACATATGAGTTTACCCATGGAACAGCCTGGGGTATGACACAAAATACAAAACAAGTCTGTTTCAGTCCTTCAGGATCATTTGCTTTATCTCAATCCAGAGAATCACTGATCCACCAACAGACTGGGTACTTTAACTATTTTCTTTAATTTTTTTGTCATCCAAGAGCAGACATTGCCTCTTGGTTCATTGCTGTTTATTCCTAATAACAGTCTGAATATTACTGACATTGAGTGACAAATCACTGAGATTGTTTCTGGCAAAACACAAGGACTTTTGAACCTGCTTGGTACTTACCGACTTCATAGAGTTACTAAAAAAACCTCTGATTATCCAGGGCATTTCTCTGATTTTGTGTAACTGTTTTGCCAGAGCAGTTGGGGAGGGCTTCACTGCCAGTTGCCATCCTTGTGCTTCCTCAGTGCTCAGATGAAGCTCAGACCCAACACTGAACAAGTGCTCCCCGTGCTGTTCAACTGAAGATGCATTTGCCTAGACAGTTTGGGTTTTTTTCCCCCCCAAGTGTCAAGAATAGCTTTTATTTTAAAGGCTGTGTCATGTGTCCTCAACACCACTGCCCCTGGGCACACCTCAGTGCACTTGGAGTGCCCAGATTAATGCAATCTGGTTTAAGTGCTGAGCAGAAACCTCTATTAGAGATTCTTCAATCCTTGCCACTGGCAAAGTGACAGGGGAAGGATGAGTAATGAAATAAACTTCTCTGAAGCTATGCATCCATCAGGGAAATCAACCTTCAGCTGTATTTGCCTTGGCAATGTTATTTAAGAAGCTGTTTTGCAAGACCTGCTTGCTTTTGTCTGTCTTCTCTGACATCTTTCAAAAGAAGGGCTTCTTCATAAGCAGGCACAGTCGCCTGTTCTCCTTTGTCTCCCAACTGGCAGACAAGTAAATAAAAATGAAAATATAAACAATAAAATTCATTTCCCCACATTGCACTTGCAAATTTAGAAATAGATTCACACAATGGTTTACAGGAGCCTTCCTCCAGGTTACAATTGCATTCTCACATTTATCTCAGTAACATTCACCTGTCTATTGAGTAGACGTTTTTCTGTGTAAAAGATGCTCAAGGGATATCCTCCAGCCAGTCTGCTGCAGAAATGCTAATATAATCTCCAGGATATTCTTTGGATAGCTGATGCCTTCAGTAGAGAACAGCATATCTGACAGAGGAAAATCACACACAGTCTCTGAGTTGAAAGGTGATTTCAGCGGGCTAAAAGGTATCGAGCAAATAATGGATAAGGGCACAGAGGTATTTGGAGCCTGTGTGCACAAAGATAATGGCAAATGGTGAGACTACAGTTGGTGAAGGAAGTTACAGTGATGTGGAGAAGAGGATATCTTGCAGAGATGCCAGCAAATGCTGGAGGACAACTCAACCACTTCCATTGTCCCCTATTTGGGCATCCTGTTAGGATTCTGAGCCTTTCTAAGCAGTTTAAAAATCCTGTCTTCTCATAGCAGGAGAAGCAGCCTTATGAACACATCAGATGGAAGCTCCTACGGCTGAACAGCAGTCCTAGTGCTTATGGCACTTGGAAGAGCCACATGTAAGAGTTTTTGGCAATCAGAGGGGAGAACCACTCTTGGCTAAAGCTCATCCTGGGGTTCACCTTAGAAGGATGTGATTTGGATAACTGAGCCCTCAGAGCTGTCTTAGCCCAACCAGACAGTGCCAAACCTGCCTCCAGGCTGGCAGCATGCACACTACCAGGGCAGTGAGGTTGTTTATAAGCACAGATCTATAAGAACAGATCTCTGCCCCTGTAGGCCAACAATTAGCAAAGGAAGAAAATATAACAACAAGTGATATTAATAAATGGAAAAACTCCCCATGGCAGAAAATATTTATTCACCAGGAAGGTAAAACAGGGACTAGGAAATGACTCAAAATGCTCAAAGTCACTTCTGCCATGGGAAAGCCAAGGCCCAAAACACAGACCCATTCAGACCCTCACAATTCTCAATGGGAGCTCAGTTTCTCTTGTGGGTATTGTGACAGCCCTTTGTGGATTTTTGAATCCATCTGCCTTCTTAGAACCTAAAGCCTTCAAGTGTTTCACGTGAGCCACAGAGCATGTGTGGCTGAAGCAAACACACTGGGAAGGCAGTGTGAACGTGGGTCCTCCTCCCAGCTCACCTGCTCCTGGGACCTGCTGTGGGACCTGTCCTTTGGAAGGCACTGACAGTCCCCACCTGCTGTAGAAGGTTTGGAACAGATTACTTGAGTGCTATGAGATATTGCCCCATACACAGAGAAAACAAGGCAGTGTAGGGGGACGCATCACAACAGACATAGATGGACTGAATCAGATGCAAAAAGATGAAACCCACGTGGTTTATTGACATATGGCACACAGGCTGGAATCAGACCAAGAAAGATCTGCCAAAATAACAAATTTCAGTGTGCCAAAGCAAGCATCATGCTAATAATATCCACTAGGTCCCAATCATAAGAGGGATGCATCAGAAAAAGCACAGATGTGAATGAAAATTTAAAGAGTGTGGGCAAGTGCACTAAGTTTTTATTGACTCTGCTCTATATTGTATGTTGATAAAATCAGAAATAAGGATTTTGAGCCATTATTCCATCTTTTATGCTAGAAAAGCTTCACACAAGTAACCAAGTGATTCCAAGGCTAACAGGACGAGGGTTTAGGTTATTTCTACAGAAATGTTTTTGGGGATCTGTAGCACAGACTCCAGCCATGCAGCACTTGAAGGACCCAGGGGGTGGATGAAGAACAGGATGCAGGATGATGTCTGCAGTGGATCCAGATGGTCAGGAAGCAAACAGCAACATGGTGAGAGTTCATGGGATGTACTGCAAGGGTTTTGCCTTACTAATCCATTCACTGAATAACTTGGGAGCTTAAATCAGGGATGCTACAGTTCAGAGAATTTCAGGCAGTTCAGAGAATCCTCTGGCTTCTGTTTAGAAAATGTGCTCTGCAAAGTCATTCAGTAAATCTGTAGCTCAAACATGGCCACTTTGGGCCACTCAGACCTGGCTCTTCTGGGTATCATGGTGCATCAAGCTTCCCCAAGGGATTCCTGCACATTGCTGTTTTTCTCCAGGGAGGTCACACAAGAGTTGTGTCATCCTGTCATGCTGTGACCTCTCTGGCTGGACCATATGGAGGGGAGAGCTTGCACTGGTGCAACTGCCACTGAGCAGAGTTTCTGGGGCAGTCTCTGGGCTGGCTGAAGACCTCATGAGATCACAGGATGTTACAGCCACAGGTTAGGAGATACTGGCCTGACTGTCAGCTTGTGCAGCCTCCTGTTTCCACAGGAGCAGTCATTCCACAAAATTTACAAAGCCTGCAGGACTTGGCATTCTTTGCTTTGGTGTAACTCCAAAATTTTTCTTGAGAGAAAAGTTTAACGCACTAAGTGGCAATCTTGAGAGCCTGCAGGCCAACTCTGACAGTTCACTTTAGGGAAGATTCCAGAGATCCCTTTCCCAAGGTGCTTTCTCTGCCTCTCAGAGGCATATTCCCTTAATCCTCGGGCACAGTATTAACTAGCACTCTTGTAAACAAGCTAGAGCCACTGAGAAATCACAGTCTGAGAACTGCGGCAGTGAGGCAGCTTTCAGTTTGCCAGAGCTCACCTACAGACACATGAGCCAGCACAGATGGTAGAAGACTCACCTGAAAAGTCAGTATTTATCCTGAAAAGACACTGTCAATAAATCATGAATAGGAAAACACCTATTCTGGTCTCTGCAAAGCTGACTCTGGAGTAGGCATTTCAAGATTTCCTCCTGATGATCATACAGGTGCACTTCAGAGGTGTTTTGGTTATCTTCTGGAAATCTTGTTGGTCACTCAAAAGCCTATGATCTGTGAATCAATCCCTTTGGTTACTGACACCAGTGAAAGGGACAGGGTGCTACTGCTGCACTTGCCTTATTTTAAGGAATCCTTTATTTATGACTCAAAGTTTTTGTTGGGCCAATGCTAGCATGGTTTTAGAGCTGGGCTGAAATGCCCAGATTATTGTAATCAATAAGCTGCATATATAATCACAATATTTTATACAGTTTCAGAATTCTACATTTAAAAGCCTAGTGTGCCTGCTCTGTATCATGGACATCAGGGGTACTGAATATGACATAATCCAAAGATTATCTCATCTGACTATTTTTCATTTTATAGATCCTAGTTCAAATACATTTTAAAATATGCATTTTTTTAGGCAGGGGGAAAAGCCTTCAGTGAGTGCTTGTTTGAAATGTCAGAGAAAAAAAATTAAACCAGACATAAATGCAGTGATTCTGACATTAATAAGATTCTGTTTCAAGTCTGCTGGTTGTTTGATATTCAGGTTTGTCAATCTATGGAGCTTTAGTCTTCTTTTGTTCAGTCAGTTTTTAAATTTTTCCCTCATTTGTTTGCAGTCATTCCTGACTGCCTGAAGTGTTCTGTTTACAGTGTTCCTTACAGTTCAGGCTTTTTGGGTTTTTACAAAAATGTCTGCTTCTGTAGCAGATATTACCAATCATGTTTTCAAATATCTTCCTCTGAGGAGCTTTAAGAATGTTTGAGGTATAGTTTTACTCAGTTTTACTTCTTAACAGCTGACTTGTATCTGCAAATCAATGAAAGCACCTATACAAAACCATCTTTTCCAAACCTGTCATATTAGAGTTGCCCTCCTTAGGGCCTAGAGGCATCCAAGAGCTTGGGGACAGGAGCTGTTAAGTTATGGCCTTTGTTAAGGCCATAATCAAATACCAATTTGAATTTTGTGGAGGAGAGAGACAGCTGAGAGCTGCTCCACCTGGGGGACAGGGCTAGGAGTCACTCCGTCCAGTCTCAAATGCCAGAGCATGCCATGTTTCCAGAGCAGGAGAGGAGATCCAGAGCTGGAGATGATAGACAGACTCTGGTAAAAGGCAAAGGCAATGGTCCTCTTCCCCACAGGGATGGGAAGAGAAATGACCCCCACCACAATGCCAGGAAAGGCAGGGCACTTTTCTCTAGTTATTTTGTGGTGCTCCTTGTTGATCTGTGGTCTTGTTGATCTTGTTGGTCTCTGTTGAGCCATCAGTGTCAAGGCACCCTCCCCTTGTTACTCTTGCAAGATCAAGGGTTGCATTCTCAGTAGATTATTACCTTTTTTTTTTCCATCTATTTGACAGTCAGACTCTTTGTGATTGGACTTCTGCAATGTAGTCTGTATTTGAAATTCCATTCCTGTGCTAAGAGGAGGGAATTGTGGCAGGAGGCAATTCTAATTGGGCACATGTCACAGCTGCGTGGCCAGAAGAGGCCCCTGGGTGACATTCACCAACAACTGATATAATTTCACTTGACTGCAGGTCACTGCAAGGCTGATGGGGTGCCCCACATCCCTCCTGGCATATCAGGGAATAGCACATACAGGTGCTGCATTCACATGTGTGTCAGGCAACCACTGTTTCTTGTGAGATTAGGGAAGTGAATTTTTGGGGGGGTTAGAAAAGATTGCATTTGGCAGTTCCAGTTTCCCATTTTTTCTTTGCTCCCTCCGTTGCAGGCTAGGGACAAGATTTTATTTTTCATGAGGGATTTAATGAATGTGATTTTTTTTAAATAGCAAAAGAAATTAAACAAATGAAGATTTTTGCTTTTAGCTGGATTTTTTCCAAATTAGTTCTGTGTGAAATCCACACGCTTTCCTTTGAGCACATGGATTCTGTAAAGTAAACCTGACCAAAATTTCCTTTTGACATACAGACCTGAAACGTCTCCTTTCCAAAAAGCTCAATGTGCAGCATCTTACCTTTATGAAATTGCTTTTTTTCCCCTCAGGATTCTCTGTTGCTTCTGTCAATATTATGAACCATATAGTTCTTTAAAATCCTTCCCTGTGCCTTGTTCTCCCTTTAAAAAAATCATATGACCTTTTCATTTATGGGAGATATATGGATCAGCTCCACAAAAGTCAGAGCCATGAAATAAGAACTACAGATAGAGTTTATGAAGCTGATCCTCTCATGGAATGTCTGCATAGCTGATATTTCCAGAAATAGGACAGTAACAGAATGATATATGCACCTGGGCTGGCAAAGAAAGAAGCCATTTGTATGACTTCATTCACATGGCTGTTTGCTAAAGGACTTTCTTAATTGAACACAGATGCCATAAATTATTGTAGCATTTTTGAGTACCAGCAGTTCAGTGGAATGTCTTGGCTCTTTTCATCTTTTATTTTATACTGCCTTTGCAAGAATATTTATCTTTCCTTGTGGTGGAAGACTTACCTGAAGTCCCACAGTCCACGAATTCATAGTAAAAATTCTTATACAATACTCCTATTTATCAGCTCCATCCACTTTTTGTTTGGTATTTTTTTTCCTTGCTGTCTAGCAAGAATCTAGTAAAGTTTTTGATGATATTTTCCGTGAAGGTATTTTAATCTCACGGAGTGAATGAATACATCAGAGGAGGTTCTATTAAAAGTATATGAGAGAATTTAACAGGGTTGTGTCATGGACAGTAATGCAGTATTTTACTGAAAGCCAATAGTTGATTTCCTGTAGCACAGAAAGGAGACAGTGAAAGTGTAAGTAGACCAGTCATTAACCAAAACTAATAATTTATGGTGACAACAGTGTAAGCATTTTCAGTAAGTGGTCACATATCCAATAACCTTTCTGAAAAATAACTTAACTTCACAGCCTTGAAACAAATCTCCCTACCAATGTGGCACAAGCCTGTGCATTGCTGGATAAGCAAAGTGGAAGTCCCATGGGCAATTGATAGTTCAGCAAACACAATTAAAGCCTAAAAGCTGAAATAATTTCAAGTTCATGGACATTAATAGAACTGAAGTGACTGAATTTAGCCACTTTTCTGCCAATAATATGTTGTAAAGAAACCTATACAGGTAGGAATACCAGTGACCATTATCTCTGGGTTTTGTATTGCTCTGGTTTGTCCCCAGTACTGGGAGCTGTTCTCCCTGTTTTCACAGCAATGTACAGTAACAAGCTGTGGGGAAACCCAAATGAGGACTGAAGTGCTCCTGAGCACCAAAGTGGATCCACCAGGGCTGGCACAGCATGAGCCCGAAGTCCAGGGCAGGGACACAAAGCTCTAAGGTCTCTTTTAGTCTCCAGGGGGTTGATGAGCTGGGGCAGGAATAGCACACAGAAGTGGGCTGTGGAGGTGAGATTTCTCTCTCAGCAACAGTACACAGTTATTCAACATGCTCAGTTATACCACCAAACTGTACAGTAGCCATTTGCTGTCCACGAGTTCTTCCTTGTAAGTTATCACTGATTTTCTCAATGGTATCATTTGCTTTCTCTTTACTGAATGCACCCAGTATCTGTTTGTGAGGACTGACTGGACTGGGAATTCCTTGTCAGGGTTAAACCTGTCTGATCTGTGGGCTTGACACTGTTCAATGCTTCTCTTGTTAATAAAAACCTTATGACTTCTGTACTATAAATATGTGCATTGGATTCAAGGGTTTATTCTTCTAACTGACACACTGAACAAATACAAAAACAAGCTGATTTCTGGATGTAGGCTATGGTGGTTTTAAAAAGATAAGATGGAGCTTCTTGCAAGTATTTCAGACCTTCTCGAGTCAGTGTCACTAGAAAACACCCACATGTACCCAAAGTGCAAATCAAACACAAATGTCAAATTGTGAAAGCATAACATCTGTTCTTAAAGAAGGGAAGATCAGATCACAACACAACATAATACATTGCACTGAATCTGCAGGAAACATAAAATGACATGAGGGATGTCTGCTTTTTCTGTTAGAATGTTTAAAACATGACTTAAAATGCTGAATTAATGATGGATTCTTTTTTCCAAAGGAAAGGGGCAAGACATGCAAGAAATCTTACCATTCTTGTCTGCTCTTCTTAATATCTAAACAAAAAGAGAGACAGAAAGAGTCAATTTTTTCTTTTGTATGGGTTAATAACAAACAATGTTCTTCTTAGTACACATTTATACTTTGGGCTCTACATCACATTTTCACAAAGTTGCACAGAATTTTAAAGTTCTTAATATGTCTTCATCCGTCCCTCTGAGCTTTTTTTAACTCCTCCCTTGCTGTGTGCACTGAAAACCAAGACCATAACAAGAACTGGCTTTATTCTCTAGTTTGTTTATGGATTACATGGATGATGTTCAGGCACAAAACCTGGTATCATATGACTACCATGATACTGGATTCAGGTTTGAGAGAAGTGGCTTAAAGAAGCAGAGCAAGAATGATGGCTGGGAGGATGTGCCGAGCATCTGAGATGGTGAGAAAGACTCATGGTTTGTGTGGGTGGAGAAAGCAAAGGGTAAGTCAGGGGAGGAGCTGGGTAGCACAAAGGGATCAGACTCAGTGTCACTGCAAAGGGGAATCACCCAGGAAGTGCTGCCATAAGTGTAGGCAAGGCAAGAAAGCAAATATTCCAAACATAGTTTCTATTGCTGCAGCAAGTATCAGTGAAGCATTTCAAAATCTGGTTTTGCACATATATTTTTGAGAGCTGACAGCAATGGAAACATTCTCTGGTCTATTAAAATGTTAGTAGCATTTAAACAGCTTCTCCAGCACATGCCATGGCTGCTCTGCTCCTAGAAGTGAAACCAGACAAGATGGATCCAAGTGCCCAGCTCTCTTGGAGCGCCTTCATGATTGTTTTGTGTAGGGTGGGGTTGGCAGGGAAACCAACAGAGTTGTGAGCCACATCCAGGACTTCACTGATGGTGAACTTGCATTGAACCAAATTTACAGCACATAAAATATGAAATGTACTTAATAAGATGACACTTTCCCTCCCTATTTATCCAAATAAATGATCCATTCAATTTTCAGTATAAGGATTGGACTTTTGAAGGGATGTAGCAGTGAAGTTTCAATCAAATAGAAATGTCCCATAACCACAGGTCAAGAGTAGAAAATGTTTCTGCTTAAGGAATTTTAAAAAATTGATTTTAAAGAAATTATTTTATGTATTTATTATTTTTGTAAGTATTATTTAAAATTTATATCAATTTGTTTGAATTAATTAACCCCCCTGCCCCCAACCTTAAGGAAGTATTAAAATCCTTTAGACACTTGAGATGGAGTTTGACAGAAGACCACAGAAGAGGTTGTTTTAGCAATCATAAATCACTGTCATTAGGTCTCTCTCTCTGGAGAGAGATTATTTATAAGAACATTTAGTGACAGAACAGTGGGGAATGATTTCAAACTGAAAGAGAATAGGTTTAGATTAGATGTTAGGAAAAAAGTCTTTACTGTGTGGGTGCTGAGGCACTGGTGCAGGTGCCCCAGGGAGGTTGTGGATGTCAGGGTTCGAGGCCTGGCTGGATGAAGCTCTGAGCAACCTGGTCTAGTGGAAGGTGTCCCTGCCAATGGCAGGGCTTTAGAACTGGATGATTTTTAAGATCCCTTCCAACCATGCCATTTTATCATTCTATAATTTTATAATTCTAATCTCCAGGGGAATCAGGACCTCAGTGCCTGCCCTTTCTGTGTCGCCTTACAACAAACCTCCTGCTGCCTGATCTAATTAAAATGTGTTTATATAGGTGGGGGTACTTCACTGAGGAGTAATGACACACCTACACACCCTCAAATATCTAAAATATCTGTGACATGAATGTATTCTCACAGCAGGAAGGGCCCCCAGGGTCCAGTCCCTGCTTTGAAGCAGGCATGGCTTGGATTTAAGGTTTTCCTCCAGATATAAGAGGAAAATCAGACACACAGCCTCCTCCTATTTGTGGGTTTGTGAAAGGTATCTGCTTTCCCATAAATATGAACTTGACACTGGTTTAAGAAAATGCTGAAAATTAAACAACTAATTTTATTTTGAATTATCTTTTCTACTTTAGTGAAATCTAAAGTTTTCAGTTTATCAGATAATCTGACCATGTGCAATTTCCCAATCCAGTGTGCTAAATTAAACTGGGGAGTTGGCTCCATTTAATGTTTTTTAACACTTTCCTGGCAACTTGGATTTTTCTTCTGGTTTTGTGATGTATGACTGTAATTCTCCCATTTCTTTTACAAGTGGTATCTCTGAGACAAAAGAAAAAAAAACCAACACAAAAAATATTCAACCAAAGAAAAAAACTGCATTTTCAATATACACTTGAATTGAATTGAAAATTAAATTGAATTGAAAAGTCAATAAAAAGTCTTATTTAAACAATTTTCTGTGGAGGCTAGAGAAATAAGGAGATGAGCAGTTGAGGTTTGCTTGAAATAATTTGGGGAAAGGTTAGGAAAGTTGAAGTGGGCACATTAGAGAAAACATCTAACTAAAGAGTCCTTTAATACAGGCTATGCCATTTTCAGCTGATTTGTGGAATAACGCCAGTACAAGAGCTGGTCTGAAGCAGATCAGAGTTGGTGGTAGCGGTCTCAAGATTTGTAGGTCCCACCAAGGTCAGGGGATACTTTGAAGATCTTTGGGTGGGCATTTGCTTTTTACCAGGGCTTCCTTAGAACAAAGAAATGCTCTGTGCTCTGAAAATTTAGACAAAAAAACTTTACAGCTTCCAAGATGCTGAGCCCTTGGTGACAGCCTAGCACAGCACCTCTCAGGGGTGGCATGGCCAGATGCTCATCAGGGCACCTCCCTGGGCTCACCCTCAAAGGGCTGAGGGGCTCAGGATTCTCTGCACATTGCCCTTGGGCGGCTCAAACTCATCAGGGTCTAAAGGGATGGGAAGAACCTGCACCGTCAGTCAAAAAAGCCCAAAAACTCTTAGAGGGTGAGAAACTAGTGAAAAGCGCCCCCGTCCCCCCCGCCCCAATAAAAACAATAAAATTTGAAGTAACTTATTTAGAAAGGTGACTGTCTAGACTGTTTTCACTCATTTAGAAAGGTGACAGAATCTCTTCTAGCCACCCCCAAACACTAACCTGCTCTCCTCACACATGCAGCCATTAGAAGCAAAAGGGGAAAGGGGAAAGGGAAAGGATAAGGGGAAGGGAATGGGAATGGGAAAGGGAAAGGAAAAGGGGGAAGATTCACAGTCTCACTGGGCTTCACCGCCTTCCACCGAGGGAGGAGATAACAGGTCAAGAAAAAAAGAAAAAAAAAAGAAAAGGAAGAAAGAAAAGAAGAAGTAAAATTGGGGGGGGGGGGGTGCATGGAGAGGAAAAAAGACAAGAGAAAAAGGCGAAACATAACAAACCAAGTGCCCCTCCCCAGACACTCGCAGGTGCCCTGTGCGAAGGATGGCTTCCGTGCCCGTACTCATATCGCGGAAGATGCGCAGCCCCGCTCCCGGCTCCGCCGCCATCCGCCCGCCTCAGCCGCCTCAGCCGCCGCACAGCCCGCACAGCCCGCCGGGGCCGGGCCCGGGTCGGGTCCCTGCGGGGGCCGAGCCGGGGTCCCTGCGGGGGCCGAGCCGCCCACCCGCCCCGCCCGGCCCCGGGAGCCCGCCCCAGAGACGGCAGGAGCAGGAGCAGGAGCCGGAGCCGGAGCAGGAGCAGGAGCAGGAGCAGGAGCAGGAGCTGGGGCGGCCGTGCCGTGAGGGGCACACACTCCCTGTTGCACCCTTAGGGCGGGCTCTGGGGACACTTGCGTTGGCTCCGTGAAGGAAACTTGGGTCTTGCGGTCTGTCAGGCCACGTTTGCGCAGTCGTCTTGGCTGCCTCCCCCTTCAACACAGTCACTTAGGGGAGATGTTTCTCAGGAAAGCCACGAGAGCCCGTTCCGAAGATGGGCTATAAGATACAAGGTATAAGATGAGGTCCCGGCAGTGCAGGGGTGACGGGGCGGCTCTGTGTTCCGCACCGCGCTGCGGGCACCGCCAGCAGCTGCGCTCCGCAAGCCTCGGGCTTGGTAATAAGGTGATGTTTGGATATAATATATCCCTCAAAATGGCCCGGCCAAAAACCAGGGGCTGCAGGGACGTGTAGCGCTGGTGCTCCTGAGGGGAAGCACGCGGGAGCAGGGGGATGGGGCAGGAGCGGGCTCGGCGGGGTCAGGGCAGAGAGGAGGAGGGTCCGGGGCCAGGGGGAGGAAGGCAGCTCTGAGGGGAGCGCCCCCGAGCTGCTGCACACCCGGGCCGAGGGTTCCCGCATGGACATCCTGGAACAGCGGCTGTGACTCTGTGCTCCCACCACGGGCAGACGGCATTGCCATTTTACATCATGTGCTACCACAGTGTGATAGATTAAATACTGCAGCCAGTGACTGCTATATCAGTGCTGTGCTTCTAAACAAATACTAGAGTGAAGTTTTTGTTTTAAAACACCTTCATGGATGAAGAGCCTCCACCATGGTGTGACTTGAAAGTTTCTGCTTCTCTCACCTCCCTTTCCACATTTCAGAGGAAAACCTGAGAGATGGAAGAGAGAACTGTCCAATTGGAAAGACAAGGCATTTCAAAGGGTGAGCAATTTTTATCTCAATTCATAAAGATGGCTTTAAAAAAGAGATGGAAAGATCATCTCAGGCTATTTTTGCTTTTTAATAATACTGAAAGGCTTTTATTTAATCTGGTTTTTATGATGGAAATATGGGAACATATTTTTTTCCAGAGAGAGGAAAGAAGAAGAAATTCCAAAGGTAGTCTCAAGAGCCAGGGGGGTGAGTAGATATAAGAACAAGTTTCTTTAGACTATAGAGAGGCTTGGTTTTGTTAACTTTTACAGCAACAACATTAATAATTTACAGATTTAACTTTTTTGACTAATTTCTATCTTGGTAAAAAAGACCTTTGATGAAGACCCAGTATCTTTCCTTTTTGATTAGCCTTAACATTCACCAGGAATATTTTGTTTGTCTAGAGAAATCTTCCTTCAAAATTGTAAGAAAAAACATTGTGCCCTCTTGATATTTTTAGGGTGAAAATGAAAACGTAAGAATCAAAAATGTCTCATAGGACTTTTATTACATGAGAAAGTTGTGAGTAGAGTATATGTGAAACTTACTGATGATAGTTTTTGTACTGCTTTAAAATTACCTGAAGCAATATCTCAATTTTAACACCACAAGCAGAACCAGAGCTCCGAATTTTACTGACTTTCATATTCATTCCATGATCTCCCTCTGTCTCTGAGCAAGAAGACATGAGGAGAGGGGAATGTGGTGCCCTGTGATGTGGGAGTACAGGTACTGCCTTGCTGGGAGGATGATGGCTTTGTGACCTGCCCAGGTGAGGTTAGCAAAGGTCAGCACTCAGTGACATGCTCCCCTCTGCGCCACAGAGCTGCTCAATATCTATTACAAGAAATAAAAGTTGTTCTGTGTGTGTCTGAGGATAAAACCTAAAGAGACTGTTTTTTCTTGCTGTGTGTCAAATCATTAAACTTTTATTTAGAAACCAGATACTTTACTAGCATCTTTGCTCATGTGAAATGAAGTGGTCAGCCAGTATGTAATGATTTTGCCCTTTAGTCTGGGAAAAACAAACAAAGCTGGCAGCAAGAGCTACCTTCCACTTACTGTGCAGTGGACTGTGATGTGCAACAGCCATCAGTGCTGAGATAGATAAACAGCAAAACTTCCTTTTTACTGAGGAAATGCAAGCTGTCCAAGTGTCTAATTGAGTTACTGAACCACTCCATGATTCCACACTCTGTGTGTGGCCTCTAACTGACAGGAAAAACACTTTGTAATGCTTATGTCAAAATATAACCTTTCCAGCACAAGAACAGTACTGTTTGCACTTGGCTAAGGGAATGGATTTGCTTTATGGCCTTTTCTTTTGCTGCAGAAGTTGACTGGTATGTATCCAAAGGGCTGAGTCAGTATTACAGAGTCCCCCCCCAGCTTTCAGAACCTGTTGTTTTGTCATGGTTTGACCATCTGGTCTGGTGCTCCATAGGCCAACCCCAAACCAGCCTCTGGTTTGGGTACTCAAATGCTGCCCCTGTAGTTTCTCGCTCATAACTTTTCTTGGCCATAAAGTAAAAACAGAAAATTCAGATTTAGTATGTTTGCTGCCACGGCTTGTTGGCAGAAACAGAGGAAGCAAGAGACCACCTTTCTTTTCCTTCCCTTTGTGTCTCACACATGGAATAGTCTGACCCAAGGCAGGACCCAGCATCTTTGCAGCTTTGTGTTCTTAGGAATTGGACTCTGATGATGAAAAAGTAAGTCCTCCTCTGTAACATATGCTAACTATGCCAGTGACAGCAAGGGTGGATGGACAAAATCCCAGAAGGAATGTTGGTGTGCCTGGAAAACCATTAGGTCAGCCACCTATACAGGAGTGTGTGGCCAGGTATGGTTCATCAGATGAAAATCACCTCAAGGTTCCCAGCTCTGGGAGTTCCCTTATTGGGATCCCTCCTGGGACAAGGCCTGGGTCTACTCCCATGGCTTTGCTGCCCTCCTCCTTTCCCTCTGGCCCCATGTCCACTTGCTGCTGCAAAGGAAAACCAGACACAGGCAGTGCTGGAGCCACAGGAGTTCAGTGGCAAGCCAGTGCAGACAACAGGGATGAGCACCAGCAGGTGAGCCTGAATGCAGTCTGCATGGAGTGGAGCTCTTTCCTAAACCACCAGGAGAATCAATATAATGTAAAGCTGTTGTGAGAAACTGGTATGTTAGAGGTTAGTGATTCAAAACAATCAGCCATTTGTGGAGGCAGCAGGGTGCTTTACTGAGGCAGGGTTTGCACCCCTGGCCAAGGGGAGGAGGGAGGGTAAAGGGGCACCCAGCAGCAATTGTGGCTCATGTTGAGAAAAAGCCTGCTGTGAGACTGGTTGGATAAGGCTGATATTTACTCATAAGATCTAAGAAAAAGAATTAAGGAGAGGATCAAAGCATAGGGGTCAGAAGCAAAACAATGTCAAAGCACAGTGAAAAAATTGTACTTTTATTCTTTGCATTTGCAATATTCCCACAAAAAAAAGGTAGAAGAAAACTGCTATTGTTAGTCTGCAGCTAAAATTATTTCATAATGTCCTTGTTCTGGCCAGGACAGGGTAAATTTTTTGCAGTAGCTGGGAGGAGGCATGGCTAGGGCACAGAGATTATTCTGAACCACCTCATGTCATTGCTGGGGGCAGGGGAAAGTGACACTTTTTCAGAGAGAAGGGATTCCTTCATATGGAGAAAACAGTGTTTTCTATTACTGGATTTTTTTCCCCCATGTGAGTAGTTTCTTATAACCTCTGTCATTAGTATTGTTGCTGTTATTGCTCATTTTCTTGTCTCATTTCTTTTTCCAGTAAATTGTTCTTTAACCCATGACCTTTGCCTTTTGTGCTTCCAATTCTCAATGCCACCCCAGTGAATCGGGAAGGGGAAGGGAGGAAGGGCAAAGGGGAGTGGGTGTGTGGCTTTGGAAAGTCTCTGAGGGGACAGTGAATTGGAAGTGCTGTTTCTAAACCATGACAGATATTAATCCAAACCCAAAGAAGTTCAGTTTACAGTACCTGTCAGGCTCAGCAATGGTGCTGAGCAGTCCATACATCCCTGCTCTGTTCCCCCTAAGAGGGAGAATCATAAGGTTATTTGTATTGCTCATTGTTCATCAAGCCTGGAAGAACAGTTTCCCACACAGCTGAAGATGGGAATGAGGTTCCCACAAAGAGTTAATTCCAGTCTTAAGGGTCCTGGTCCTTAAGAGCTCAGAAGGAGCCATTGACTACAGAGTACTTTTAGGAGTCTGGTTAATTTATTCAAAGTCTTGAGGCTTGGTGTGTGTAAATAACTACAGTTTCTTCCATGTGTATGTGCCTTCTTGCCAAATGGCAGCCTATATGTAACATATTTTGTTACTGTAGCTGTCACTGAGAAAAATGCCAAAGGCCTTGTGCCTCATTCCTGGGCCAGAAATGAGCACATATACGCTTCCAATAGGAGTGTACAGCAATCTGGGAGAGTGTCTGAGACCTGTGACGTGGAGCCGTGGTTTTGACTTTGGCAAAACCTCCGTGCCTGAGCTCTGCTTTAGGTGCCCAAATATTTTACTGTGTGTGGGCCATTGTCCTTCCTGTTCAACTGGGATTGAATTACATGAATCCAATAAAAGGATCATGGATCTGATAAGATTATCTCAAACTCATTTCTGTAGCTGGATTAGAAACTTTTTTTAAAGAAAAACTGTATTATTCCAATGTTTTTTTGAACTGAAGAATTTTCTCCCTACCTTTCCCAGGCTGATCCTATATCTCCCATGAAACTGTACCTCATGTGATGATTCCAGCTCTTTTCTTTGCTTTTCAATTTAAAAACCCCTGGCAGTTGTTGAAATTCTGCTGTCTGAAACGACCTCCTGGCTTGACACCAATTCAGTGATTTCACCTCTTGCAGCCATGCTAACAGCTCAGAACATGCAGGCAAACCCCTCTCCCCAGCCAGTCAGTGCTCCCAGCCTAGTGGAACATCTCCTGCTGCTTCTTACCTCAAGGAAAGCAAAGGGCTCTTCAAGGCCTTTTAGACTGATGTTTTCATCATATTGCTACAACTGTAGATGAAACTCTGTTTTGCTTTCAGCGGATCTTTGGGGGGGAAATGAATTCTTGAAGAAAGAGCAAACACGTCACTATCTATTTAAAAAAAAAAGTCTGTAGCAATTTTATATTGCCAGAGAATTCAGTGCCAAGTACTGTCTGCTCTCCAGCTGTTATCATGCTCAGTCCTAGGCTAAGGAGAATAATGCAAATAAATGTAAAAACAGGAGAGAGAGATGTAATTTTATCTGTTCTTGATTTTAACAATAATTAATACAATTAATAGTTAAATATTTAATATAAGAATTAATAGATGTCTACTTGAAATAATCACTTCCGCTATTTTACAGAACCAAAAGCCTTAATCCAAACAGAGCATAGCTTTGGAGAAATTTCTATCCAAATGCAACTCTGTATGAGAAACTGAAATAATTTCTGGGTATGAATGTTGAAGTTTTGGCTTGCTTCTCAACATTGTTCTTATTTGGAGAAAATCTACCTAAAATTCTCCCAGACAATTTCTACTTACAGATGGGATTTGAGATCTAGTATAACAGTAAGTGATTTGGATAGACATATCCCACCTACTTTCTAGGATATTCCTTATAAATATTACTCCAGGCATAGCAAGAACAGTCATAGGAATTTCCCAGTTACTTACATAAGGAAGGCCGTCAACCCAAATAAAAAATTGTTAATTAAAGTTTCAGATCTCACTTAAACCCACAGGCTTCTGTGAGTCTCCTTACTGTCCAAGTCAGAGAACAGAGTAATGTAGCAAATTTGGAAAGGCCAGTTTTTCATTTCAATGCTAATAAGGAATTCTGATTTACTACAGAACTGAATAATGAAGTTATTATTTTCCTTCTCTTTGGATATAGATTAGATGACTAAATCTAGATATTTCTGGAGCGCATATATATATATATATATATATATATAAATCAGGATTTAGATGACTTTATGTTTCAACTTTATGTTTCAAAAACGTTTGAATTATTCTGCCATAAAGGGACCTCCCAAAATCCCTGATATTTGTGAAAATTATTGACAAACATGATAGCACATAGATAGAAAGTAAATATTTTTATTGCAGATGTTCCTAGAAATCTTAACCATGTAATATCAGTCTGTTATGCTGGATGCTTAACAGCTGCAAGACAAATGGCAAAACTCACTGGTGAATAATATCAATCCCATAATTTTTGTTTAAAAGATCCATTACAGAGATGTAATGAAATTCCCCCTCCCTGTGTAATTTTTGATATATGTCTGCTTCTCTTTACCTCATATAATGTCCTCGGTAGTTAAGGGATAATAAGAGCAAATATCTTGGAGACAGTACTCCTATATTGTCCAGTCCCTTGTGACATGCCTTCAGAGCAGTGAATCTGAAACCTATAAATCCATATCACTTACTTTATTGTATCATGGAGTGCATTCATTGCCTTGTGGTTGTGTCATAAAAAGGCTATTTTCAATATGTTATCTGTATGTGACATCTAATTAGGAACTGTTCTCAAACTCCTTTACTATTCAAAAATTGAAAATGGTTGTAAATTGAATTATCTGTAGGATAGACAGGCTTTGTTGATATTAAAGAATTTTAAGAAAATTAAACTTAAGAAAATAGATAATCTATAATGATGGTACCATTTGACTTGAAAAGAATCTAAAATCACAAGATTCTGTTAGATCTCAAACAAAACTGATTACCTTGTTCAAAAGTAATTTCTGCTTTCAGTTACTTCATTCTAAATATCTAGGCAGTTGTTTACTGTAAATAAAAGATATCAGCATTGTTGTTGTTTATAGGCTCAGAGAACACTGTCCTTCATGTATAAATTAGAGGTTTTTTAATCAAAATACGACATTTTTCGCTCCACTCCAACTCCGAATTGATATTATACTCAATCTCAATTTTTATTTCTAATCTGTTCATGCTGGGCTGCCTTATGCAGTTCTATATAGCTACTGCATCTGTGCCATCTTGTGGTCTGCACAAAGCTTGTAATGATTTTTACTTTGGGAATTAATCAGAAGTGTAACAGCTCGTCCTCAGCCACAGCCAAGGGGGGATGGCTCAAATGGCACCCCCCTAAGCAGTGGTCCAATTGCTCTGCTAAGGACAGGATTCTTCACAGACAGACACATGCCCAAAACAATGTTTTGGGTCTGTAGGCTACTGGTTGGCAGGAACAGAGAGCAAGGAATGCCAGGATGTTATTGTGGTAATGTCCAGAGCTCTTTTCATCTTCAAATTGTGTTTATTTCCTACCTGGAGTTTCAATAACTCATAGCAAAAGTATATGTAAGATTTTCTATAAGATTCTTCATTTTCCAATGCAGAGGATTTATAACCAACCCTCTGCCATTGCAATTCAGCTTCAGCTATGGATCTGAATCTTGGCTGAAGTTCCTTATTGTGGGCTTGCTGCTCTTCTTGTCAGTCTTTTCCTTCTTTGTTTTTAGGAGCAGGAGCAGGAGGGTCCAAAAAGGGCCAGATAGGTATGATTTCAGTTTCACTTATAATCCCGAGGAGGGGTTATAAGAGCCAAGGAATTGCTTGCTCTGATGTAGGACTGGCCTTTTAATCCCAGCATTAGCATACTGCTTTGAGAGCAGTCTCTCCCACTGAGAAGTGAAGTGGTTTTACTTAGCTGCCATGCAATTTGGTATCCCTTTGGCTTCTGCATTTCCAGCTACAAACAAGAAGTGCCTTTTGACTACTCATGTTTTCTTTTTCCTGCTGCAGGATGGTGGTGCTACAGGTGGCCTTTCCATATTTTCAGTAGCTGCTGTCCTAAAATTACATATGCTTCTTTTTCCCTTTACAACCCTGCTTCCTGCTAGTTATTCTCTCCTCTATTTTCCAGACTAAACATATTCATGGCCAGGTTATTTCCTAATCATGCTGTGTCAGCTAAAAATCCTTTTCCTTCCCTGAGGTTTGGTCTTGATAGCTTTACACAGAATAATTGTTTCTTCTTTCAGCTTTGATTCTGCTGAGCTAATTAAGTTACACTTTTTAATGTTTTTCTCATTAAAAGAAGCTGACAGTTCCCTCATCATGTCTGCTTCTGTGCACTGGTACTCATTTGCTTCTGTTTCTCAAAGCAAGGGACAAGGGTTTTATTCCACCTTTCAGACAGGGCTCACCAGGAAAATGTCATTAATATGTCCTGATTAAATTTAGTGCAGAATCACAGAATGGGTCAGGTTGGATGGGACCACAGTTGGTCACCTGGTCCAGCCTCCCTGCTCAAGCAGGGGATCCCAGAGCACATGGCACAGGATTGTGTCTAGATGGTTCTTGGATATCTCCAGTTGTGGGAACTCAGCACATCACTCCAGATGTCCAGAGCTACCGAGAGAACCCTTGGGGGGCTCAGAGGTCCTGGAATGTTGCCAAAAGCACCTGGTGGCTTGACTTTGACCCTTCTAGGGATGTGCCACCTGTGTGTGGGGACATGAGAATCACTCAGGTTTGAATGGTGCAGGGATGATATATTTACAGGGTGAAATATAGATTTTAGGATTTTGGTACAGGGGGTATGGAGACAAGATGGAAGGGTCAGGGCGTGTCTCATCCTTCTTCTTCTTCTTGTCATCCATTTTCTGTTGTGCTGTTGGCACTTTAGATTGGTTCATGGTGAAGATGCACTGTCTAACAAGGGTGAAAGGTATTGGGAATTGAAAGTAAATATGATATACCACAGTTTGTAGTATAAAAGATGACACTGCCTTAGGGGGTGGTGTAGAGTGCCTCAGACTGTCTTGCTGAGCTGACCTTGGCAGGGCAGGAGAAAATTTTTTACAGATAAGATAAAATAAACAACCTTGAGACCAAGAAATGAAGAGCCCTGACTCCTTCTTTAAGTGCCAGGCTGGGAAAAAAGACTTTCAAACTTTTATTGGGGTCACTCTGATAAGCTGATGATCCTGACATCCAGTAAGGGAGACTCCACCACCTGTTCCAGACAGGTCACCTGCACAGTATAGATTTTCTTCTTCATACTCAGATGGAACTTCCTGTGCATCATTTTCTGCCTGTTGCTTCTTGTGCCCTTGCATGGCAACTCTGAGAAGAGCCTGGCTTCATCCTCTTGACACCCTCCCTTTAGATACTGATAGATATTGATTAGGTCACCTCTCAGTTGTCTCTTCTCAAGGCTGAACAGGCCCAAGCCTCTCAGCTTTTCCTCATAAGTGAGGTGCTCCCATAATCCCCTCATCATCTTCATCTTCTTCTGGACCTGCTCCAGGAGCTCAGGCAATACTTTTGTTTCTTTGAAAATAAATCACTGGTTCATCATCTCCTCAAATGATCCACTTGCAGTCTGCAACACAAATCTCATTGCAGGTCCAAGGGGCAGGATCTTACAATATATTTAGTGAAAGATCATCACGCTATTTTGACTCCATGCCCTAAAGTTCCCTAGATCCTCCTGAATGACATTTTAGCCTTCTGCTTTGTCACCTCATGCCAATATCAATTAAAAGTAACAAAGTTGATGAAAACTCTCTTTCTGTGTTTATTGTTTGTTTCTGCTCAGCACAGGAACTTGCTTTCTTAATGAGTTTGCAGATGACCTGGCAGTGCTGTCAAGTGGACTTGAGTCCAGAAGATTTCGTGGTGTTTGTGCAGCCCTGAAAACTTTTCTGAAAGTGTCCATGCTGAAAGGAAGTGGGAGGCATCCCCTTCTCTGCACTGGCTGGGTACTGAAGCCTCCCCTGGAGCATACACTTGCAGCCCAGGAGAGGATTTGCCCTGGAAGAAGGAAGGGAACTGCATTGTAATGCAGAGTAATGCAGCTCAGGGTCCAGAACAGCACTGCATTCATTTGCTGTGCAGCCCTGGAGCACCTGCTAGGAAAATGCCTCAGGAACATAGTGGGTTGAGTAACAGTGTAAGTGCTTTTACAGAAAATGACTAACCCATCCCAAACCCACAAGAATCTCTACTCCTAACCTCCTTCCAGCATACAGAAGATTTTCAACAGAATCAGTTTGTCATCTGTCTTGTTCCAAACTTCATGCATTTTTCCATTTCTCTTGTGAGTTCCTTTACCATTTATCTAGCATATATGGTCCCAAGTGACAGCACATTAAATGTTTTCCAGGAGTTCACACAGATGAGATCTTCATTTCCTATTCGGATCTCTCAGTACATCAAAGAAGCTTGGTCTGGCGTGATCTACCATTGGTAAACACAAGCTGCCTTTGATGTCATTTTCTATTAACTTCTGTGAGCCAAAATTATAAGAGATGTGCAGTGTTTCTAATCAGAATTCAGAGTTCCCATGAGTCTCATTTTTTATTTTTATTTTTGTTCCCTTCACAGTTGCTTATACATTCATGAGTAGCAATGCAAGTGTAAATAAGTATACATATCATGTTCCTGAAAAGCCAGAGATTAACAGCTGAGATTGCTGAACTCCATTAATCTACAGATCAGGTGCAGCACAAGCTGCAGCCTTCAGAAATGCTGCTTCTCTGGAGAAGTCTGGACAGGAATAGCTCATGCAAAGGGTCCAGACCTAGGGCTCTCCCCTGCCCAGCTGGGTGGCTTGGGCACAGCCACGGGCTGTCCTCTGGCCACAGGGCAAGTGCTCTGCACACTGTGGGCCCTGCTGTGGAGTCAGAACAGCATGTGTCTCTAAGGTTTTTATTTTCAGTACCTGACTCTTGACTTAACTTTCAGGGATCTGCTGTTTTTCTCTTTTCATCTGATGCAATTTTGCTGTAAAAAGCATAAAAAATCCTAAAGGTTTTCACCTTTTAGCAAAATGACCCAGGCTGCAGCCATGCTCTGGTTTCCCCTTTGAACACAAATCTGCCAGGAGACAAACACTCCACCTTCATTTTATATTTTATTTTTTACAGTACAGCCTAATACTATGTAACCAAAGGCTTTAGGTCATTTTCTCCAGTCTCTCTAAATTAAAGTGCTAAAACAGTATATTTTTAGCAAACATGCCTTCTGATGGCTCTAAACCAGAATTAATTGAATAAAATCATAATATTTTAATAATCTTTCCAACTTTTCATATTAAAGTATTTGCTCAAATCTAAACAAATAAATCATCAAACATGCTTGTGAATTTGACAGAAGTTTTAAAACATTAAAATGACATTGACAAATATTCTACCTTAACATGTAAAAGGGACAGAAAATATATGTTACTGTTTTTAGAAAACAGAATTGGTATTATTTATATTTTGGAGAATAAATATTGTGCCTATATTAATTTTAGCTCATTTTGTACTTATCACATTTAGATAAAAATCAAAATTGTCATATGATGAAAGAGCATGAAGGTAGTTTGAATAACATTCTTCAATAACATTCTTCTTTGTTTTATTTGCATTGTTGTTGCCAGTGAGTTTCTGAGATGGAACACTTCAGAAATTCTGAATCTTGCCTAGCAAGTCATTAAAACTAGAGATTTAAAGCTGTGCAAAGCTAGTCTCCTATTTCCCTCTGCACAACATTGAGCTATTTTGTTAAGTCTTTAGTAAGCTGCAGTGCATGGAAAGAGGTTTACCAGTCACATCTGGTCCCCATCTTATCTTCCTTCCCTCCATTTTGTATTTCAATTCCTAAAATTCAAAGGGGGTGAACAGGTTAAATGAGAGCAGCAGAAATAAAATGCATACATGTACAAACTCCATCTGCACCAAGAGCGTTGCCCACACTAAGCCTTTCTCATGGATAAGAATTTGGGAATTAACAAGGGTTAGTAGCATTTGTCGTGTATTTGATTAAACCATGGAAGCTATTAACAGGATGATGCCCAAAGATACCTACTAATGGGCTATCAATTCCTGCAAGCCACAAATTAAAGCTGGAAAAGTGCTTACAGAGAGAGAGAGAGAGACATGGGCAGTGTTTGCAGAAGCTGGCACGGTCTGTTGAACACTCCTGTCTGCTGAATAGCACTCTGTGTTTAACTGCAGCATCTTTAACAACTCAAAGCTGTTAGCTCCTGATTCTGTTTCTTAAGGTAGAAAGTGATTTATTTTCAGAAGCAATTATGAGGAGGTAGCTTTAATTTTGATGAATATAAGACAAAATCTTGTGGTGGATACAATGCATAAGAAACTAAAAATACAGTAGATTTAATAATTTCCCCATTTGTCTTTGATTTGTCAATATGATTATTCTTAGGCAATTCCAGTTTCTTGACTGAGCAAGGATTTAAATCTGAAACTTTTGTAGAGAGAATAATGTTTATGGAGATGCGTAGCAGATGTGATTTCCCCCTTCTATTATTATTTTTGTAAATATTCACAGGAACCCAGCTGAGGTCTCTTTTATCTCTAAGAGACAAGATCTTCATAGCCCCAGGGGCTTGGTCCAGAGTAGTCTTTCCCTTCAGTTGCCTCTACAGTCATGTTATTACCATGTTATTCCTTCCCAAAAACCTTCTTGCTTTGCACCTTGCAAAGCACCGGATGGTCCATCCTGGTCCTGGCTATCCTGCCTACCTGCTCAGCAGACATAAATGGGGAACAGGAGTCTGCCTGCCCTGGGAGGTGGCATGCACTAGAGGAAAATCAGTGCTGAATTTAAGGATAACTGGCAGATGAGTTATATAAACTGTCCCTTCCTGATTTGTAGCTGACACTCGAACAGTCTGCACTGCTCTCCTAGCTTCTTGCATGTGGCAATAAAGTGGATATTTATGACAGTCCTTGACTCTCAGGATAGCCTTAATTAACAGCTAAGATTTACCAGCCTTACTTGCTTTGTGTTGCCAACAATGAGGAACACAAGGCAGTTAAACAGTAAACAGAACTGTTTATCAGATGGATCTCACTTGAAAAGGAAGCAAGTTATGTGTAAGATATGTCAAAGACACTAAAGCAGCTCTTAGTAAAGGAACATTACCACAGCCCCCTGCAGCCTGGACTATCTGGAGTAGGGGCAAAGGTACATCTGCAGAAGACAAAGGCCCTAGAGAGGCTGTAGCCAGATCTTTCTTGTCTCACTGACCTGGCGAGGTTCCTGAGCTGCACAGAGTGTGTGCACCCTCTTCTCCTCCCAAATGGGCAATATTTGCTACACAGGTGACATCTTCCCAGAATGTGCAGGTCTCCTCATTATAACCCCAGAGCACCTCAGCCCCTGCTGCTTCTCGTGCTGTTCTTTGGGGGAAAGCCATGCTGCCTGCAGTGTGCACACTGTCTAATTACACCTCCTTGCCAAAGGTCAGATTTTCATATGTGTGCTCAGTAATAAAAGTCTGCTAATCTCTGGCAAATAAGCCTTGATTCTCGTATTGGTTTTTGTTTTACATTTTTTCTGTCCTTCAGAACGTTTGTTGCTTTTAGAATCAACCAAAACCAGCCTGACAAATATTTGTCAGTAGTTACCTCTGACAGTTTCCCACCCACAAACCTTTTGCTTCAACTCCCTTTGGCCCTGCTGTGTCCTGCCTGTCTTGCAAGCTGAGCATTATTTCTTAGTTCTTTTCTTTGTGTTTGTGAAAATGGGCTTCCAGCTAAAGCAAATCTCCATCCACTTCAATTGTAAAAGCAGGCAGGGAAATTACACAACAGGTCTGCAATGCGACTCCATCCTCCCTCTAATTCCCTATTAACCTCAAGAGAACCAATTAATTTTTTTACCATGCTTCAAGTACATCCATTCTTTGGAAAGCTTTTTCTTGTTAATTGAGATACTGTCTATGTATTTTTCAACTTCAGGCCTTACTCCTCCCTCCTAATTTTTTTAGATAAGCTTCTTTTCCTAATCTACCCATTTCACTCTGATCACCTCTTTAAAAGCAGAAGGGCCTCATTTAGCCAGCACTCACATCCAATATGAAAAACTAGATTAAAGCTGGGGTGTGCTGTAGGTTTATAGCACTTACCAGTACAGTTTGATATCAATATTTAACCCTTAGGCAACCTTCCATCTGTAAAATACATCGAGCTGTAATGTCTGTCTTGTAATACACTTTTGTACTGACAGATGGAGTAAGAGACTCATGCCTAGAAACTGTAGTAGTGGTGGTGGTGGTAGTGTTGCAAGTGTCTGTCCAGCATTTGAATAATTGTGTCAGATGAACAGAGTACAGAAAACAAAGGATAAAGTTAAAAAGATAAGAAATTTAAAAAGGTAAGAAATTTATTTTAAATTGTCCTTTGGGAAATGAAGCTTAATTAAAACCTAAACTATCTGAAAAATGCACTGCTTTTCATGAAATTCTACGATGAAAAGAATTGGAAAGCATTTTAACAATGTCAGCGTGATTAATTTGGATACTTTTCAGAATAAATTTTTTCATTATTGAAACTCAAACCTCTTTACTAGTTAAATGTCTTAGAGTAATACATTTCAAATTTCCTGAAACAGCATCTCCTCTAGAAGCTGTCTTAAGAAACTATAAAAAGTCGATTTTCTTCTCATTCAGAATGAGCACAATTTTCAAGGAGTCAGAACTTCCCTACAAATTATAATTGGAGTGATGCTATAACAAAAGTAATTTGAGAGTCTCAGTGGATATGATAGGAAAATTTAGAAATAATTCCAAGGATTACGAATTAGTAACCTACATGCTCCCATCACCTCTGCACATGTAAAATTTTGTGGGAAACGTAGTGCCATGTTTTTTTGTTCTGTGTCTTTCCAGAAGAAAAGCCAAGTGCTCTTGATCTTTCTCTTACTCTTGCTGATCTCTTAATACTGATGTCAGTCTAGATCTATATTATTGTAAATGCTGACTGAACCTGACTGTGTTGCCATATGTTTAATGCTGCTGACCTTCAGGCCACCTCACAGAAATGTGCTGGTGTAAAATGCTAAATATGTTCATTATTAATCTTACAACCCTTGAGTCACTTCCATCATGTATATTGCCACCAGTCAAACTTTCTGCACCTGGAAATCTGCTGATTCTGGGAACTTTACTAGTAGGTCATGGGACAGAGTAAAACACTGGCTAGTTCTGCTGCCTATACAGTTTTAACAAATGAGGTTAAAGCTTTGCTTTGTTCCCAAAATAAGCAAATTCAAGCAAGCCTATAGAGAAGAAGGGTCTGATTAGTTGCTGTGATACTTGCACAAATTTCAGTTGTGTTAGCACATCTCCATTTACACTACAGCCACAGGTTTTTTAACTTTTAATTATCAAGATGGTAATTGTTTATTCATTATCACTATATATCAATTAACAGTAATAATGGGAACTGAGTTCTCCTTCTTATTGAAGATTGTCTCTCTCTTTAACTCAGTGATCCTTTCCTTCTACTCACTTTACTGAGAATGTAATTCACATGAAGAAACAACAGCATAATGGAGAGTGCTGCCTATGAAATTTTCCCAAGCCAGCCAAATCATTTGGTAGTTGTACTGGTTTCAAACTTACAGGTCTAAATGCAAGCTTTTGCTTTGGTTTTGTACTTCAGAAATAGGAATCAGAGGTATCCTTGGTACTTATGAAGTGGGTTCCCCAAATAAACTATTTCTTCTCTTTTCCTCTTCTTCCTTCCCCCTTACTTTCCGAGGTTCCACTGACAAGTCCTTTGTCTGATTAGAAGATACTAGAAGAAGATTAATCTAACTAGTACTCAGTAACATCCTTTAGTTTGAAGGATGAAAGTGGTTCTTGATTGGGTAAGGAAGTGAATATGAAGAAAGATTGCATAAAGAAGACAGGGTCTGAGGTTGGAACTGGGAGAACCTCTACACCCAGGTACAAAAATGGCTGCATATGCTGGTTTGGAAAAGTTAGCTTCAAAACTAGAGGGATGGGATTTCAATTCATCAGCAAAACCCCTTGAAGTTAAGTCACTGCATTTTTGAAATACTGAAATTTAGCAGAGGACGAGTTTGGCAGCCCTAAAAACTTGAAAAGAACAAAAGAATTTATACTTCCTTGTTGTACAGACAATTTTGCCCATCAAAGCAGGCAAGAGATTTTTATTTCTTCACTTTGCTTTTGTGTGTATCTTGCAGGAACTACAGTTTATAGTCTCTCAAACTGTACATCAACACTGAAAAAAACTCCATGGATTGGATGGTTTGGCAGAGGTTACGAAAAAAAACATCAGTGGAAAGGAATTTAATGCACATTTGTTGGCATAGCAGTGAATGTGAACAGAATTATGCATAGAAAATCTTCTGTGAGCAGGGAAACAGCGTTAAGACACTCTGTTTCCCTTAGGACTTCATACTTACTCAGGGGCAAAATTATGGAAATATTCATTTTCTCCCTTGCTAAGGATATGACCAGGGTACAGAAATCCTCACCTTGTGACACTCTTGTGAGACATTTTCTTCCCATCATTTCTAACTGAGCAGCTCCTGAATTCTCTCCTGTTTGTGGTCCCAAAATTCTGATCTCTTGTAGGCTTCAGGTGTACTTAGAAATTATAAACACATTATAAATACACGCTGAGTATTCTGAGTATTTCTCAATAGAGAAAAGCCTACTCTCTTGTATTTTTCTCCACGGCTTCCCTTTCCAATGCCCTCTAGCAGAAAGAATAAAGCTTAATAATTTATTTTTGGCAAGCAGCAAAGGGAACATTCCAGGTGCTGAACAACCTGAACTAATCAGATTATTTTAAGTATAAATGGCAAGAGAATCTAGATAAAACACAAGCACTTCTTTTATTGGATGGCTGTATTTGCACTGCTCTTTCTCTTAGGCTCTTCAGCTCTAAGTATTCCTGTTGCCTTTTGCTTGAGTCCCTGGTCCTCAAGCTGGCTGTTTAAAGCTATACAGGCTATACAAAGCTATAATTCTGCTAAATTATATCTACTTAAAATGGGTAAACTTGCTAAGAAGTATCTGGAGATGGGCAGAAGACAGATAGTTTTCATTAAGTTCTCACTCGTGGCCAAAATCTCTCTGGGTAATGCAATTAGAGTTGCTAATTCCTGAGGGTTTCCCAAGAGGGAACCTGGCCTAATTCAGGAACTGACAGAGCTCCACCCGCAGAGCCAAGTGGGAGGGAGTCTCACCTGCTGCAGTATGTGCATCCATCCAACTGCTTGCCTGAAACCAGCACAGAGCTGGCCACATGCAGGGTACTGTAGTCTGTGCAATTTGCACTTCTTTCTCTGGAGTTACTCGCATTTTCCTTCTCCTGAGCTAAGGGAAATCACAATGGACATCTTTTCAGTAGTCTCAGAAGATACTCCCACTCCCACGTTGCTGGGCAGTGAGAGATCCATAAAGGATGAGTATTTGACAGCATCCTGGGCTCATATTGTATATAATACAGATAAAACCAACAGTTTATTATAAAGGGCAAAGATTAATAATATGCTCTCTAGGAAAATCTGATTGTCATGCTGGTATTCTGAACATGAGACAAGGACAGACAATATACATTATTGCGGGGTCATGACAGTCCTAAGCAGATTAGTTTCACTTTGAATCTCTCCTAAAAGATACGTGGCATCTTTAGATTGACTGGCTTGTAACATTTTTAAAGGAGCCTTACTGCATGCTGAAGAGAGCTGCCAAAGAGATGTCCTTCAAATATATCTTTTGATTTTTGTCCAATTGTTAAACAAATGTTTTTGCAGAAGCTGGCCTGTGTTGGCTGTGTAATAAATGCTCAGAATTTTCTGTTTTATTTTTAACCCTTCTCATTCCTTAACTAAAATCTTAATAATGGTACAGTCTTTATTTTCTTCTATATTTTTTATAATTTCTATATTTTATAATTTCTATATTTCTGTAATTTCTATTTTTTAAATAATTTTTTTTGTTACCTAGGCTGAAAAATAATGTCTGAAGTAAGCACCAGGAATAATCCCTTTGTGGCAGCTCCCCTTTCCTGAAGCTATATAAGCTGTACAGGCTCTCTTGCACATACTAGTTTTGGTCCCCTCTGCACTTAAACAGGACTGTTTCAGTTCTGCAGAAACAGAACTGCTTCAGTTCAGAAGCATGATGAGATTATTTCCTTTACAGGGGGTTCTTCTGTCTTAAAATCATGTTCATTCTTTTAATTTTGAATTGTGCTGCTGCAGAAATATTGGAGATAAAAAATAACCACTGTGGTAGCAACATTACCCGTGCTAGTACTGTGTATGTTAAGGTTTAATTCTAAAAAAATCTGAAAATGGAGGATCATGTTCATTTGATAATCCGTATCCTAAAGGAGAGGACTTAATGCTGTACTGGCCATATATGCCAACAATGAGGAAGAGCCAAAAAATTTTCCCATGTCCTGAGTTCCCCTAAAAGCAAAGTTCTGTTAGAGACAGGCTGCTTGGTTTCCCTCAGTGTGGCTCTCCTCTCTCCTCTCCTATTCCCTTGCTATGGTTTCCTCTTGCTTGAGCTCTAAGAAGAAATCTCTTGTCTGTGTAGTTTGTCCCCCTAGTTGACCAATTTTCCCTTCTTTTGCCCTCATGGTAAAGCAGAGATGCTGTTGCAGACACAGTGGAGATCTCCTGCAGATCCATGTGCTGCATCCACAAGCATTTGACACCAGCAGAGCAGTTCCATCACTCTCCCCCAGGACAGCAGGCACAGCAGACCCTGTGGCCACACTGATCATTTCCCTCCTTGTGTTGCTTTGAAATCACAGCTTCCCTCTTCAACTCTGCTTCCAAACCACAGAGATGGTTACAGTCTGTGGGAGGAAACATGGGAAAATATTCTGGGGCTTTTTACGTGTACTTTGTTCTGAACTAAATGCTGGCATGAAGAGGAACAGTTCAGCATCCACTCAGGTGTGCAATACACCCACCACCAGCCACAGGTGACCTAGTCCAGACTCATCTTAACAAACTACTTCAAACCAGCTGGTTATATGTTAACAAAAGGAAATACAGGCTACGTATGTGAATCTACTTTCTTAGGAGTCCTGGGTGAACTGTGAATCCCACAGTTGTTTCCAGGGGTGGCAAGCACAGCCTTTTCACATTGCCAAAGAAAGGAGAGCTTCCTGTGCTCTGAAAATAACCTCATCAAAATTTTGCACATCAAAGCATATCATAAAGATACTGGGTGCTTTTGTTAAAAAAAAAAAAAGGAAAAATAGAACACTTCTCTTTAAAGCTCTCATTTTGCTGAAGTTTCTCTCTCCTGTGTGCTTCCTTGGGACTTGTCATTATTTCCCACCATCAATCAATCATACTCCCCAGTGAATCAGCTTGTCCACTCATCTTCACCTCCCTGCAATTTCCCAACGAGGTTAGAAACAGCAAATTGCTGTAATGTTAAGTAATAAACCCCAACCTTTTTATGACTTGGCTGTTGCTTATTTTCCTCTAGTGGATTCCAATAAAACAGAAAGAGCTCCCTTGAGCAGCACATCTGAGAAGCTGGAATGCTTTTAAGTGCGACAGGTTAGAAGAGGTCTTTAGAGACAATCTCTGGTACTCTCTAAAATTAACTCCTTGGGGAAATCCCAAATAATTCTGCATAATTAGAAAACTTGTAATTGGATGCAGAAGAGTTACAACTACTTTATCACCTCTGTTGAAGCAGCCTTCTGTTACACTGAAGGCTAAGTAAGCCTGAATGCTTCTGTCTCCTATTCTGCACATGCAAAATCTCTGTTGCCAAGGAGGATAATTTCTTCTATAGCTACTGTAATGTCCTATTGAATCAGATCAAGTTTTCAGCTATGTAACTACTTGTTGTATAGAATTTTATTAATCTCCGTCCTCCAGTTTGTTACCTGTTTAGAGAAATAATTCCAAATGATGGGACAGTACCCTGAAGGAAGAGGCAGAGAGAGGAGACAGGTAACATGGCCCTTAACCTCCTCCTGGTCCATCCTTCTTTAGCCTCTTCCAGCATGCACATAGATTCAGACACGGTGTGTGAAGCCCCACACACAACACAGTCCCCGGATCTAGATAAGGGTTGGATCCAGCCCTGTTTGTGTTTGCTGTCCACTAGTGACATTCTGTGATCATGGTCTATGTACTGAGCCAGAAAATATATTGTGGGAAATGTGTAGCAGAGAAATGAGGAAGAAATGTATTCAAAGTAAAAATATATTCTGAATAAGTATTTTCTGTATGCTATCTGAAAGATACACATTGCAAATAAAGTCTTCTGAGAACATGAAGAACATATATGAGAGTAGTCATCATGGACTTACCAAAGGAAAATCCTGCCTGAGCAACTCCATTACCTGGAATAGACTCAATTTATAATTTCTGAAATAAACTAATAACAACAAAGATGGGAAAGGGCTGCTTAAACTTAAATAAGTAAAGTGGTATTAAAAAATTAGACAATAAAAAAATGCTTTGTGGATTCCAAATGTCAGTGCAATTAATTGTTCCTCAATTTGGTGTGTCTCTAAAGGGTAAGTTTACAAAAAGCTTCCTCATATCTCTTGAGAAGTGTCCTGGGTTAAGGTCAGTCCCTACTGCGATTGACTTTATCACTACAAACTAAGTTTATCATCAGATGTCTTTATTCTGAAGCAATCTTCAAAGACATTGCCTAAGAAATGTAATCTGCCTTCTGCCCAGCAAATGGAGGAGTGGAGGAGTAGTGACCAATGAAGTAACATGAGGCATCTGAAGGGCTGAAAGTTTAAAATGCATGACAACTTTTAAAGAAAGGGGCAACTAGGAAACAATAGGGTGAAATCATAAAGACTAAAGGTGTTACAGAGACCCAAGATATACAATCTTTGCTCTCAACAGGAACTCAACACATCACATGCAGTTTTCTTGCCAGTTTTCTGATTTCTTTAAAGAACTGCTTCATTAGACTCTTCATGAGATATTTCAGAAAGAAAGAAAGAAAGAAAGAACAATAGCTACTGCAAAACAAATCAACCACAAAAACATGAAAACCCCAAATAACTTTTTAACACTATGAATTCAAATAAGAAAGATGTGATCCTTTTTTACACTTGTCAACCTCTGTTAGCATAATAACCATGCATAAGTAAGAAAGTAGTTTGTATTTGTAACACAGGTTTCCCTGGAATTGGCCAATTAAATTACATTGCTCATAGTTTAAGCCCATCTGGAAAATAGGCACCATGCAGCCGCTCACTTGAAGCTCCTTCTCTCCTCCCAGCCCAGTGGAATGGAGAGGTTGCAATAAGAACAGTTGAATAATCAAAACCAAAGTAAAACACAGTAAAAGTGGTAAATTATAGTAATAATGACAATAAAAAGGGAAGAACAAATGATGCACTGTACAATTGCTCACCATCCAGTGATGTCAGATCCCCCTTCCTGAACCCTGACTGGTCCCTCCTTCTGTGTAACCCCCCCAGTTCATATACTGGCACGATGCTCTGTGGTGTGGAATATCCCTTTGGCCATTCAGGTCACCTGCCTATGCGCCTTCCTATTTTCTTTTGCATACCTCGTCTCTGGCAGAGCATAGGACAAAAAGCCCAAAAACCAAAAAATCCCAACCCAACCAACCAAAAAAACCCCTCACAAACCAACCCTAAACGCCTCCCCCCCAAAAAAAGCCACCAACCAAACAAAAAAACCACCAAATCCCAAACCAAAAACCCATTAACTAAATCAAAGTCCTTGAATTAGATAAACACAATTTAGCAAGAACCAAAACATCAGTATGTTATCAACACTATTCTCATTCCAAATCCAAAACACAGCACTATAACACCCTCTGAAAAGAAATTAATTCTATCCCAGCTAAAACCAGGACAGTTACCTATATTGAACCAAGTCTTCATAGTTTGGGATCTCTGCACATTGCATGTCAGTGCTCCTCAGGGCAGTACAGGTCCTTAGGGACAGTCCATGGATTCAGACTAGAGATAATTTATGCCTCTGTCATTACTGGTGGGCATGTCTATCCTTTGAGGAGATCTTTCTAGATCTAGATGAAGGAAATTCCTAACATTCATCTTGTGGGGATATAAAGGCTTCTCCAGGAGTTCAGCAGTTCCCTTTTGGCACCTTAGGTCAAGGTATGTGATACAAAAAAAGTCTGTAGCTTCACAGGTCAAGGAAAAAGGCACCATATCCTTTTTCTTAAGATTGCAATAAGAATACTGTGGAATGAAAAGGGTCATGCAGAGGTGCCATGGTCATGCCAGAGTCTTACTCCAGCCATATTAATTCCTACAGAGCATATAGTGTGTCAGAGACTATCATCAAAGTACATCTATTGGGTGCACTTAGTTTGTCTTTGCACTGAAGGATAACATTAGCATCGCACACTGTAACTACTTGCTCAAGTTATTAAGTATCACACACAGTCAACTGCAAATGATTTTTGTCTTTTTTTTCTAGTCAAATAATTATTTTATGGAAATTTTTGTGCACTGTATAGGGGGTGAGGTAGAATTTACACTTTAAAATGCATGCATTTCATTGCAAAACTTTTCAATATTTTTGTATGTCTTGCTAGATATGAGACTAATCTGGAAGATCTTAAAGATCGTAAAGAAGAAAATTAGGAATACTTCATATTAAGGCAAATTTTAGCTGGAGTGATGTGGAGTTTCATTCAAAATTCATTAAAAATTGTGCATAACAGCTCTTCAATATTTCCTTTGCTCTTAAATGATTCCTGTATTATTTGATAAGTATCAATAGCACACATAAAGAAGAATTAAACTAATTTTTTTTTAAATCTTATTTCATTATCCAATTTCCAGTGAGGAATATTGCAGTGGTGCTGCTGTAAGGACAGAATGGCATCTCAGCTGGTCCTGGATTAGTACTGGTGCCTGCTGCCCATCTGACAGTAAAGTGATAAAGCAGCAACAGCTGATGAGGGGCATGAAGAAGGGAATTTGAGGAGATCTGCATGCCTGAGGCAACTGGTGTAACTGCTTGAAAATACACACCTGCTACTCCATGGCCATAGGCAGAATGCCAGGAAGGAGGCAGAGGAGGAAGGGAAATGGGTGAACCTCCCACTGTTATTGACTGGAAACAGAATAAAGGATGATAAGTGTTACCACTGGGACCATGCAGAATGACAAAGCTAATAGTTTTCTAAACATGGAGCAGTATAAGGTGTTTATATATTCAAAAATGTTTCATGAAGGAACACAACACTGAAAGAGTGATTTCAGAATATGCTAATAAAATTGTGAAAAATAGGAAGAAAATTTTGGGAACTCTTCCTGTTGTACAAACTTACTATAAAAAATCCTCTTTACATTTTTAAGATTAAAAAAAAAAGTACCCACAAAAGTAGAAATATGTATAATAGGAAAAGAAACATCTGTTTTTTATCCCAGTTTTGGTACTAGTTTCCTGTATTTAACCCTTTTGTTTTATTTGTGATCACAAGAAGTGTGAAAAAAGCAAACATTATTCAGAGGTTTTACAAAGATAGCTAGTTCAATGTTGTAGAAAGCTTTTATTGTGCTCTTTCAATGAAGAAGAAATTCTCTGGTCAAGTCAGGACTTCTACAAATGATATCAAGCCCCCCAAGATTTGAGTGGCTCAAGATTTGAATCAAACTTTGAAATTTGTTTTTTAGTTGTTTCCCAGTAGCACTAGCTGGACAGTTATGATTAAGCAATTGCATTGCGCATGTTGTATGCTTGGCTAATCTTTTGTTTTAAGAAAAAGGAAGACAATCCCAAGATGAATGGGCTGTCTGGATGAGAGCCACCAGGAGTGAAGTCAGCAGAACTCAGCTCTAACTGGGGAAAAGGCAATTCTTGCAGTGACAGATTGTGACCATTGACTCATTGGCCACCTACTTAAAGCAGACCCCAGACTCAACTGGAGGGAACAAATGCACATGCAAAGTAATTAGCATGAGGAGCAAGAGGTACAACTAATAGGAATTTGAATTAGTACTAATTAGTAAAATAAATATATAATCTGTAACCAGTGAGCACCAATGCCTTTGTTTGTTAAAATGCATAGTCTTGATGATCAGGGAGCCAGCCTTTTGTGGGTTATCTCCCTACTTTGTGCAAACCAGAATAAAAATTGAAATACCTCAACTTGGTGTGTGAATTGGTGCTGCACATCAGGGAATGAGCAGCACAACACAATGGTTCACATCATCATTTCTGTTATTGTGGGAGCAATAATGGGGAAAGACTCCACTTTGAGGCTGAGAACTTCTTCCTGGGCTTTGATATGCTGCTGATGTGTTTATTTTCTAAAGCAACACCTGGGGTTGCAGACTGCCTGTTTTGCCTGATGACTTGGAAAGCACTGTAGAGCATATTCATTCAAAGGGACTATATGCTTGATTTACAGTACACATATTTTATAAAGGCAGTTTTAAGTGCTTCAAAGAACAGCTGGAGGAAATATATCCAACACAAAATGCTTATACAGTGTTTTGAGAATAGAAAGTACACAAGTGCCAGACAGTTGCAAAAAAATATTGTGCCCAGTGAAAACTGGTAAAATTGAAATTGTTATAATAAGGATTAAGAAGCAATGGTATAGGTGGCTCAAACCTCCAAATAAACACATTCAGAAGCAAACTCTAAATTCAGGTAAAGAACTGAAGAAGGGATGAGCTATACAGGATATGCATAGAAATTTCTGTATACCTTCAGGTTTTGTGAATGTCTTTGCCTGAAAATGTCTACCAGTGACATGTCTAGCTTTTCTGTGTGTTTAATAATGTTGTATGCAACTATTTACAACATTCCTTTGGGGTTTATTGGCTGTAGAGAGAACAGTTTTGACCACAGTACAGTCAAAGAGGGCAGACCAATATATCTACTTACATGACTAACACCTGTGTGCTGCTAAGTCTTTGAAAGATCAAGTTTGGAAACCTCTTTCTGATGTTATCTAACAGTATCATTTGAACCAGGTTTACTAAATAACTTCAGTTTAAACACATGCTTTTGGGTATCAATATATGAGCATTTTAAGTCAGTCTCAAAGTCAATAGTAAATAGTTTCAACATGTCTAAATATTTTTCAACACAGCTATTTTGTCTCTGTTGAACCTGCTAAGAGATACCAGTTGGAAATATTTGTTTTCAGAAGTCCAAAATACCATGCACCTGGACTCCTACTTGCCTAAGCTGTGTGCCCTATAATAGAGATCTGCTCTCTACACAGGCTTTGTATTTAGCAAACACCCTAATCTTAATTACTCTGTGCAAGGCTGTCTCTTCCAGCATCACAGGTTCCTTCTTCCTGTTATGGAAAAGCTGCCCTCGAGTGCAGGAAAGGGTGCATGGAGGTTGCTGTGGGTGGAACAGGTTTGGGGTCAGAGGGAGCAGGTTCCTTCATGCACAGACCTAGTCCCTCTACCCTGTTTCTCATCCTTCTTCTGTATAACTTCACTCAAGTAGGACTATAAGGCATTTTTATGTTTACAGCATCTCTTGTGACTGGAGGAGAGGAGGAACAGAACCAAAAAGAACAGACAGCCTTTTTTCATGTGATTTCCTATCAACACTAACATTCTTTAAGTCCTTTCAGCCCTCTCCATCTCATCTGATCATTCATTTATTTGTATTCTACGTCTCTCTCCCCAGATGCTTGATACTGAGCACCTCTTACAAGTTCCTGTGTGCCCACCAAGCCTGCTGAGGACTACTGAATGCTTCAAAAGAAAGACAGGACACTTCAAGCCTTTGGCAAAATCTTTGCTGCAAATTTAATGGATGGCTGTTATTGCAACTACATTGTGTCCCAAATCTCAGCTGCTGGAGTAGGGGTGCAGACACCAGAGCCTAGAAAAAACAGACAAGAAGTGGAGTTTCCAGTTCAGAGTCTTGGCATGTACAAGGTGAGACCATTAAGAAGAGACTTTTCCAAGCCCAGTCATAATCTACATCTCCTTTAAACTACACAGTAGAGAAAAGCCAGGCTGTCTACTGAACTCTGATTTTTGGGGCTTCTAGTTAAAATACTCTTTTTCCTGGGGCTAGGGTCATCAGAGTCAGAACAGGAGGCAAATTAGGCTTAAAATAATGTTTTCACCAGTGTTTAATAAAAAATGTGAAGGATCTCTCAGAGGATGCTTGTAACTCATCAGTTAGTCTAGCTTGAAACTATGAATAATAAATAATTTAGTAGATATGTTACAACAAGTATTATAAACATGCAAACTGATATAAACAGCGCCTGATATAGGGAAACACTCAGATGATCTCTGCCTTTGATTTTGGAAGCTGAGACTTTTTTTAATCCTTATGTTTCTACAGAGGTATAAACCCCTGGTGTGTTCAATGCCTGCCAGCAGTTACCATGTTGTGGTTTCTTAAATAAAGAAATAACAACAAAGATGAAGAACAACTGCTGAAAGTTTGCTCAGTAAAAACCAATTATAAACCAAGAAAACACAAAGAAATTAATCCATATTTTTTTTTTCCCCTGATCTAAGACTGCTGTAACTGATGGCCTGATTTATACCCTCAGACTTAAATACATTTGTTTATCCAAGCTACAAACTTGATTGTCTGCTTCAGAGCTGACAATTTGAACCTAACCTTAAAGCTGCTTAATAAAGCTTGATAGTAAAACTCAGTCAAATCTTACTGTGCTATCAAAACAGTCTCTGCATCTTGGGTTATCCTTTCATGCTAAATACTTCTACAAAATCACTGAACCAAAAATATTAGGTGAAACTGACCTCCAATCCATAACCATTGCTGTGGAAAAAGTGAAAATGCAGGCTACTTTTCTCTGCTTCACAACTCACTGAAATATACTTTAAAAGCAAATACATGAAAGAGATAGATACAGTTTTTACACATGGGACTGCAGATGTATCAAAGGGAATGTGATAACTTGTTGAAGAATATAAAACTATATTGCTTAAAAGACACAGATGTGTGGGAACTGATGAAAACATGACATTAAGGACGTGCTAGCATTTCCATTTACTTACACCCCTCCCATTAAAAGTGCCCTGAGCATGCCATATATTTAGCTACAGTTCCTCTTTTAGTCACTTCAAAGTGGAGGAGAATCTGGGTGTAAACAGCCTCAATAAACGACTTCACCAAGAGAATTTCCTGTTCCTCAGATATGCTTTTCTCATAGTATTTTGTTTCATGATACCCAAAATTTCTTTTGAAAATACACTTTCTAGATCTTAGTTCCCCCAAGAATTGCCTCAAGCATTCTCTTGCATGAAAATGAGGATTCCTAGTTTGTGGTCCTGCTCGAAGTAAGTAATTACTTGGCTAACATTTTGAGGTGCATCTAATGATTGCACTATGCAATTAAGGAGGACATAATTAATTTAATACTTGGACTTTTTCCATAGCTTGCCAATTCCTAGGGCAACAATGTTAGTCTAGTCCTCAAGAGGAATTTTGCAACTTCCAAACTTCAGGCTATTCTGCATTACACCAATAGCTCCTGACTAAGGCATTTTTTGGGCAACAAAGTAGTCATTTCAGGAAATGAAAAACTGTCAGAAGTTTTTTCTGCCAACCAAAGGATATCGTTTTCCAAGGAAGAATTCCTTGCAAGTCTTTCAGATTAATTAGCTTAAGTTTTCCATTGCTGCAACAGGTGAAGATATATGAAGTATGCAGTTGTATTTTTGCCTTATGTATATGGAAAGGTTTCTTATTTCCTCTTTCTGGTCTAGGACACTCTAATGAATATCACAAACCCTCACTTCTACTGAAATGGACTTGGTTTTGATTTGTCACTATTTACATAGTAAGTCATATTAGAGTGATGTCTCAGAATTTTCAATGTAAATATTTCAGCACATTGCTTACTGTATTTAATTTTTATTCATGCCTTACATAGAGTTGTAATCAAATTGGCTTGAAATGTTTCTTGTAAAATCGTTGTATAAACCATATTTCTTAAGTAGAAGCTTGTATGAAAATAAACAGATTCATTTTCTGAATTATATGAGTTTATGATAGTATAACAAATCCCTTGGTGTTTTTAACATGATTATATGACACTTATGTGGGAAATTGGGATTATATATCAAGTAATAAAGTTTCTGTAGACACCTAATAAATCAAGCTGCAAAATAACACAATCTGGATTCTCACCCCAGGACTTAAAATCTCTTTCAGGGATACATTAAATAAGGTTTATGCATATTTAATTTTTTATGTTTGTATATTTTATATAAAGATTTTTTTCTGAACTAGGTAGCTCCTGGTGAAAGTAACACAAAATTCATTATCTATCTTGATAGATATTGGTCCAAAAAATTAAAATATTGGATGATCCTAAGTTGTGAATAGTGCCCTTTCTCCTCTTACACCTCCTGTTCTGACGCAGTAACTTCAGAGCTATCACCTTTCATGAGGAATTTAAGAAATGTCATAAAATGTTACATGATACCTTGTTTTCCTTCAGCACAACTGTCATTCACTTTGACAAAAATGTGAATGCACATGTATTTGAAATACAACAATCCAAATCAGTGGGGCCCAAGCTATGGCTTGCAGACCTAACTTGGTCTATCAGAATAATTTCTCTGGTCATGACTTGCTCCTTGCTAATACCATCGCTGCAACTCATACTCTGTTTAACAGCAAAAAGCATATTCCCTGCATGAGTTTACATCCCACTTCCTTCACGTGGATGTAAAGGAACCTATAGCAAGGAAGACTGCAGGCCAGATGGAGGCACTTTCAGTGAGCCTGCTGTGGCCTAAGAATCATTACTCCTGACATAGATTAGTCAAGGCTGCACTTCCCACCAAAGGATCTTCACAGTAATGCTGGCAGACTAACAGACTAACAGAAGTACATTGGAGTTGTGGTTCTTAATATAATTTTCTCAAAAAAGTCCTGCTTCTCCCTCCCAAAGAGCAATTCAGAAATAATGATGGCAAGTTTTCAGGAGCTTCAGAATTATTTTAGGTCCAGATTTGTGGCTTAATGTATCCTACTCCCCATCTTCAGGGTCCCTATTCACTGTGGACCAGTTGCATGGACCTAAATGAGTCATGCCTTTCATTTCAATAAGATGACTCACATGTTTAGTTGGGTGTGTTTGCATGATAATAGCCCTTCAAATAAAAAATGAGACAGAAGAATCATACTTGCAAAACACAAAATAGCATTTCTCAGTTGCTTATACCAGGAGAAGGAAATATCCTCAGCCTACACTGCAGGCCTGGAAAAAACATCTCTCTGGCAAAAATTCTTTAATATCCAGTACCTTCTATATAATTGTGAGAGCATCTTTCTACAGAAACACCTTTTCTTGAAGCAGAACACTACTCCAGCTGTTCCCCTGAGCCTCTCAGGTTTTACACATATTCATTGAAAAAGACCAAAATTAAATATTAAGATAGGTAAGAAATCAGCTCAAATGATAGATGAGATAATGAAAATCTAAGTAATTAGATCCGTCTAAGGAAGTATAGGAGCAGTATCAGTTGACGTAATGCAATAATTTAAACCCTTATGAACTAGACCTATCATTCTTATTCCTATTACTTCAAATAATTTCCAAAAGGAATAAAAGTAACAGCTGTGCTTCTCAAAAGAACAGGTTAGACAGCATTTGCTGCAAATTATTCACTAAATCAACTATCTACCTGGGGAAAAAGGAAAAACAAACAAAAATCGCTATCTTTTTTGGAGAACAAAGTGTTTGTCCAGGAACTGTGTGCTCAAGAGCTTGCCTAGTTTTTTAAATTTAGTGATTGGAAAGATAACTGCTTTTCCCTACAGATCTTGCCTTGCTTGTATCATTGCAACTGCATCATCCATGGTGCAGGAATATCCTATGATTCACTGACTAGTAAGTCTGAAAGGCAGACCATTTTGTCCGGCATCTTGTCTAGCAATGTGCCAATTTGGCACATTTTCAAGGGTGTGTGAGGTTGTTGCTTTTCCGTTCAGATGGTAAGAGCATGCTGGGAAGGCCCTTAGGAGCCAGCTGACACTGCCTCTCATCTCTGTAGCTGTATCCTCTGTGCATGAGGGAGCAGCTACCAGCTCCACCCAAGTCTTGCTGAATTCCTGTGGCCTCTCTTGGATGTTTATCCAAAGATGCTTCATGACCATGGTCTGTGTCACTCAAAATCGGGCTATTTGTTGCCTTTCCTTCCTGAGCTATTGCTCCAGGGAGCAGAAGAATGCCAGGATTAGCTATTTTTGGGAGCCCAGGTGATGGATAAGGTCAAGGAGATTCAGCCTGTATATTCCTAGGACTGGAAAAGCATGTCCACTAACCAGTTAATTTTTTTTATAGGTTAGAGTGTAATATCAAAACTGTCACTTAGATAGACTTTATATTTTTCATACACTCTTGTGGTCACTTTTCAAGTACATTTGCAGTGATTATAAGTACAGAACCCTGTAGCTTTTAGAGTGACAGCCAGAAATTGATTCCAGCTCAGAGTACAAGGTTCTGCACTTTAAATACAGCAATGGAGGGGCAGTTTAAAGCTGTAACTCTATTAGACACTTTTATCCAGACTTTTCCCTGTTTTATGAAAGCAACTGCATTGAACAAAAATATACACAAGCTGAATCCACATCAAAGACATATGTGCTCTTAGTATAAAACCAGAAATTAGTATTTTGTCTTCTTGTTCTACTGAACTTCCAGCTGCTCCGTTTGCTGAAATGCCTTACTGAATGTCCAAGCATGCCCATCATCCTTTACAAGCTCTAGTGCAGGGTTTTGTTGACATTATTATTATCATTACAATTCCGGATGTACACCCTGCCTGTGTTTGCATGCAAGCAAAGAGTGAAGACAAAATCAAATGCTCTCACACAGCAAGTAAGCAGGTTATGCTGGAGACATTTATCTGCAATTTCCCTGCTCTACAGAGGTTTTATTCCGCTGTTGGCTCTCAAAGATATCTGTCATTTTCTTAGGCTGATTTGCTGGTTTGCCCAGATTATATTGTTTCTACCATTGCATTTTTCAAGTGCAAAATTGCAGTACTTAAAGATAGGTTCTTAATTTTGATATCTGTTTATTTCCAATCACCCTTTAACCTTTACAACCTACACGTATTCTCGTTTAATACAAGCTTGCAAATTTCCCAGCAGGGGAGTATAACTCCACTGGAACACGTTGTATATATAAGCGTTGTAAAGAAAACAAACCCTTTCTGCACCTTGCCATTAGTAACACCCGAGCAAAAGCGACCTACGAAACCACCGAGCCTCAGCGTGGCTCCCGAGAAAACATCCCTCTAAATGGAGCCCTCACTCCATGTCCAGGCTGTTTCTTTCTTTCTGGCAATGCCTCAAAACTCAACCTCAAAGCGTCCCGAAGTGGGTCCGAGCCTTCAGGCATGTGAGCCACGCTAACCTGGCGGAGGTGCCGCGGAGCCCAGGCGCACGGCTGTCGCCCCTCGGCTCAAACCCGGTCGCTGGTCGGGGAAGGCTCGTTCCACTGATAGAGACGGGCAAGCCGGGGTGTTTGCGGTACAAAGCCCTCACGTAAGAGAGGGAGACGTGTCAAGGGAGCGCAAGAGTACCGGTACAGTCAGCGATGCTTGAACCCCGCGCTCCCCTGACGGAAAACAACCCGCTTTCCAGCACGGCTCCCTCCAAACCCTGCGGGTCCCGGCTCTGCCGGGTACGCGGGCTGCTGGCACCGTGGCCGATAGGGGCGTGCGGCCCGGGGCGGCTCGGGCGAGGCGGGCGGCGGGGCCCCGCTGGGGCACACCCGGCTGGCTGGGCGCTCCCGGGGCGGGGCGGGAGGCGGAGCCTTGGCGCCGCGGCCGAGCCCCGCAGCGGGGCCGGGCGCTGTTGCCGCCGGAGCTTCGCCTGGCCTCCTCCCTCCCGGGCTTGCCACATCGGCACCGCCGTTCCGAGAGGGCGCTTCCCGGAGCGGAGCGGGAGCCCAGCGTGGGGAGATGGAGCCGCGGTGCTGCCGCCGCCGCCGCCCCCCGGGACTCGCGCTCCGCCAGGGCCGCTGCTGCCGCTGCCGGGACGGAAAGAGCGGCCCCGCCACCGTCTAACGTCGCAGCCCCGGCGGTGCGGCCGAGGCGGGAGGCGGCGCGGAGGCCTCACCGGCCCCTCCGCCCGCCGGGCGGCGGCGAAGCGCGGCCCCCTCCTCCCCGCCCTCCCCGCCGCCGCTTCCCCGCCCCCGCCCGGCCCTTGGCCGGGCTCGACAGCCGGGCCATGGCGGGGCGATGAGGGAACGGCCGCCCCTGCCCGCACGCTGCGTGGGGAGGCGGGGAGCGCAGGGGCAGCGCGGCTCGGCGGCGCTGGAGCCGGGCGGCGGGGCGGGGGGATGCTGGGCGCGGGGGCCGCGGCGCTGCAGCTCCTCTCCCGGGCCGTGAAGCAGGCGGCGGCGCAGGGCGCCCGGCAGGACCTGGGCCGCTGGCTGTCCCGAGCCGCCGGGACGGCGGCGGGAGGCGGCGGCAGCGGAGACACCATCGGCTTCGTCCCGGCGGAGGCGGCGGGGGCCGGCGGGCTGCTGCTGGGGCCCTGCGCGGACCAGGACGGGCTGCCGCCCGCGGAGCTGCTGCTCTGCCAGCTGCCCGAGCCGGGCGGAGGCGGGCATGGGCTGGCCGAGGCCCGGGGCTGGCGCTGCTCCTGCTGCCTGCTGGGCACCTGCTGGTGCAAGAGCTGCCTCAGCCTGTGCGTCCTGGCCGCCGTCTGCTTCGCCTCGCTGGCCCTGGTGCGCCAGTACCTGCGGGACCTGCTGCTCTGGGCCGAGAGCCTGGACAGCCTGGCCGGCGTGCTTCTCTTCACCGTGGGCTTCATTGTCGTGTCCTTCCCGTGCGGCTGGGGCTACATCCTGCTCAACGTGGCCGCCGGCTACCTCTACGGCTTCGTGCTGGGCATGGGGCTGATGGTGTTCGGCGTCCTCGTCGGCACCTTTGTCGCCCACGTGGCCTGCAAGCGGCTGTTGGCCCGCTGGGCACGGGCCAGGATCCAGGGCAGCGGGACGCTCAGTGCCATCGTCCGTGTCGTGGAGGGCGGCAGCGGCCTCAAGGTGGTGTTTCTGTCGCGGCTGACGCTGATCCCCTTCGGGCTGCAGAACGCCGTCTTCGCGGTGAGTCCCTGCCTGGGCTGTGCGGCCAAGGAAGACAAGTGCTGGAAGGATGTCTTTCGGCACAGTGGCTGCTGGTTTTGGTAGAGGTTGCCTCCTTTCCTGGGAACAAGCCGTGGTTTCTCTTCTTTTAACAACAGTAAAAACAACCCTCTCTCTACCTGCTCTTCTGTGCATGCAGAGGGACACAGGCAGATTTTTGAGATGCCTTGCTCACTGGCGTTGTATTAGAGTTGCTCTCTTGTCCTTCAAAACTATATCCTGGTGTTGGAATCACCAAGGTGCCGCATAGCAAAATCTGTGGGAACTCAACAGTTATGATGTGTCTCTGCTTTTAAAGTGATCCACTTTAAAACATGGCAAGAGTTGAGGAAAACTCTTCCCAGGTATTCCTAAACTACTTAATATAAGTAATCATATTGGAAAAAAAGAAGTGGACATATTAAAATTTTTTCTCGGTGTGGTTGATGTTTGTACCATGCATCCATACAGGACGTTACGTCCATGCACACAAGACAGGTTGCAGGTTTTGGGCAGAGCAGCATGTAGCCTCAGACCTGAAAGGGGACTGTATTCTGGAGTGGCACTGAAAGTTAGTTTAAACTTGAGTCTGGAAAAGGGTTAGTCTTGGTTTTCTTTCTACTTTCAGGTGAAGATTGGTACATTCATTTGGTCTCTGATCATCTTAAAGGAAAAAAGTAAAGAAGAACATGGAGGGTGGTTTGTTTGAGTATTGTCGTGCTGCTGATGACAATTTCAGACCCTCCTCTCTTCCTGAGTACTTTGTCTGAAGGATCTAGTTTTGGCTGTGTTATGCCTCAGTTGTATCTACTAACTTAGTGAAGTCAAAACAAAGCAAACTGGATTGTGAAGTACTTTAAATGTTATCAGTAACTTGTATATTCTTTAACACAAGTGACTATCTAAACACGTTTTGGTCTGCCGCTTTCTTATAGCCCACCCTGTCTGCAGGCCTGATCCTGTGCCCTTCTGAAGCATTTGCTTAATTTTGACATAATCATCTGGCTGCAATTAGTATGTCACCGAATACCAAATTTATTTTTTAAGTAAAACTTAATCCATGCAATTTTGGGGTGCATCCGCACCAAATATTTTAAATTGCTGTATATAAAACTGTGTGTACTGGGGCATTCATCTCCAGAGCTGTAATCTCTATCCATAAGAACTGTAGCAACTTGTAATTTGTTTTTAAGAAATCCTTTTACCATTTTCTTGTTAAGAATGAGAAACTGAACAGCTGAACCTTTGCTGTTTTATTTGTTAACCTATATTACTGCAGGCTTATATTACCTATATTACTGAAGGAGCTTACACCTGTCCAGCAGGGAGAGCCGAGTCCCTCCTGGAGCCCAAGGTCCAGGTGCAGAGGAAGTTTCTGCTGTGCTGTGACCCTCCTAAAGTGGAGAGATCTGTTGTGCTCTGGTTGTTCACTGCTTTGGGAAGTCACTTGCACTAGTCAGCAGATGATATAGAGTTATATGGGATCTAAACAACAGACCAGAGAATTACCAAGTTAAAATTATTTCCTTCCTGGCATAACCCTTCTGTTGGAAACACGATTCAGCAGAGTATTTGGGCCAGTTCACTATGAAAATGATGCTGTAAATCATTGTGGTTTGTATTCTCCATATTCTGCAGGCTAAATAATTTTCTTTCCAAGTGGATGGTTTCAGTGTTAAAATAATAGATAGGAAATGAGATGAAACCAGATGCTTGAGTTATGCCAAGTAACTTGGATTTTTTGGCTAGTTTTAGTTTGGTTATGTTTATTACTCCTGATTTACTACTTTATAGCATAGTCAAATAATGCACAGTGTATACTCAATTTTTCACTCAGAACATTTAATATGAGCTACTAGATCACCAAAAAGTGATGCATACAAATCTAGGAATTCAAGACATTTTCTCATTTTTAGTCAAATTTAAGTTATGTAAAAAATACAGTTTTCTGCCTACACAGACCAAGCTGTCATTCCCTTGAAATCTCACTTATTTGAAAACTTAACACTTGTTTTATGTTTAAAATGCATTTCCCCATGCTAGCAATGAATTTTAAAAGGATTAATTTTTAAACAACAGTGAACTTAAGAAAAAGTACACATCTTTAACTTTCCAGTGGTCTGGTCTATGCATGTTTTCTATGTGGATATTTTAAAGTAAACTGGAGATACCGAGAATACTTAAATGAGAGAAGGAAGGAAGTGACACATGAGGTTTAGGGAAAGGCATAACCTTGATGTGAGCAGGGTCATTTGCAGGGCTGGGATTAAATGATTTCTACAAGCACTTGTTCGGTGGCATGTACCATCTGCTGAGGGCTTTTGGGAGGTTGGCTTGTAGGGGCTATAGAGAAAGATGGAAGAGCTTCTTAGGATTTGATTAGTGAGGGAATCATATCAATTGAAACAGAACAAGAAGAAAATTAACACAAATTCCTTAGCATCTCACCAGCCAGACGTGAAGATCTTGCTTTTTGAAAGGTTGTTCTGCTGGTAGAGGGGTGAGGTAATGCATTTGCTTGCCTTTCTGGAATATAGCACTTGCTAACTGAAAGTATGTTTGTATTTCTTTTTAAGTTTTGCTTAATTGTCACTCCCGATGCCAGAGTGGCCTGGGCTGCTGGGGTGGGTTTGAAAGCTCTTCCTGATGTGTTTGCCCATGCACAGCTCTCTCACCTTGCCAGCTCTGGAGTGTTTTGGAGGCAGGTCTGTAAGGAGGCATGCAGGTTATCATCTCCTTCCCACGAGTTTGTTCTTGGAGTGAGATTTGTGCAGCCTGGTTATTTGCAGTGCTAGATGTAGGTTAGATGGGATTTCATACTTCCCCTCTCCTCTTTAAGGGGAATATTACATAAAATAAATAAGCTGATTAAAAAAATCTGAGTGTTCAAGTGTGCACCTCTGGGTTCAGAAATGCATACAATGAAGTCAGAGTTGAAGAAATGGTACCTACTTTGCAAGAACATGCACACTACTTCCTCTGCTTGTTGGAAAGTTGGCAGCTGATTTGTTTTTTGTATTACTGGGATTTTCTTTAGAGGGTGGTGTTGGCTATTTTTTGGGGGGGGCAGGAAGAGGTGTTTCTGGGGGTTTTTGTTTTGGGCTTTTTTTTTTGAGGAAAAAAAGCATCAGAGTTATCCTTTGCCCTTGGTCACTAAGCCTACCTGATCTGAAACACAGGAATTTGTAAAGTGAGGGAAGAGAGATTGAGCTGCAATCCGTAAAGGCATGAGAGCCCCCAGTAAAGTCTTCACAGAAGCATTTATTCCTTGACTGTACTGAACCAAAGGTGTCAGCTGCAAAGAATGCTCAAGAGTTCCATGGGATAAAGCCCATCCAAGGCTTAACTGGGGGGTTGGTTCTGGCTATTGTTATCAGTGTAATTAGGTAGTTCTTAATTGTATTTGAATACAATTTAAATGTGTTTCTGTTATGGCCCATAACACAATTGCATCCATCCTTGGTTTGGGATTTCAGGGTTAATTTTTGCTGGCTTGAGCTTTCACCAGAAACAGAGCCCTGGTAGGCTCTGTTAGGCAGCCTGGCCATACAGATACCAATTTGGCAGGTTCATAGAACAGGTAAAGTTCCTAGAAAAAAAAGTATGGAAAGCTGTAAGTTTTATTGATGATTTCTCAAGTTTCTTAGGCAGGGATGCTGCCCACTTCCTGTGCATTCTGGGGAAAGGGATACAGCTGTAGCTCTAAACCTACAGTTCAGTTAAAAGGACATCCCGAAAATGTTTTCACCCTCTCCTTAGGTTTCATTGCAGTGGAAAGCACAAGCTGCAATTAAGTGTATCCACTGGGGCATTCTCCCCTTCTTTCTCATGACTCAGGAGGTCCAGTTGTTTCGGGACTCATCCAGGTGTGCAGTCATGTTGCTCTGCAACTGAAGTGTCCTTAATACATCTACAGAAATGAGAGAGGTGCCAGGAGTGTTAAAGCAATCTTTGGGAACTTTCCCAGCTCCATTAGATGTAATGATAGTGTCCTACTTAGCAAATCTTGCCTCTGCATTAGTATTTCAGAAACTTTTAATAGCAGCTCCTTCATTCCCTTGGCAATAGGAGAACTTTGGACTATGCATTCTTATTACATGGCCCAGATTACAACAATGCTTAAAAAAGTCTTTTGAAAGTATTGGTCAAATGTGAAGTTCTGACATAATTATGTAATCCTTTTTTATTATGAATCTAAATTAATCTTGTCTAGAGAAGGATATATAATATTTGTGGTGCTGGTATATATTTCAGTCTGTGGGAAGTATAATATGCAGTGTGAAGTTTGGAAATGGCTTATTGGATCTTGTTCCACTGAATTATTTTTAATCTTTATGCTTCATTGCATTCTGCTCCTCCATTGCCCTTCCTCCCAGAAACTTTCCACTGATGGTAGTTAGAGCTCTGAGAATTCAGCACTGTGACTTTCACAGTAACTAAAGTTTATTTTAAGAATAGCATGATGAAATGAGTAACGTTGCTGCTATTCTTTGGTCTTCAACATTGTACAAAACTGGCAAGGTCAATAATTTCCATGTAGGCTCTCAGTGTTAGAGCTGTTCTTAATTAGATCTCTGTTATTATCAACTGAATTAATCTGGAAAATTTTTTGGACTGCTTGTTTTCAAAATCATTGTTTTCATACTCATTTTTAATCCAGTTTCCTCTTTTCTTTTTTCTTGTGTAAATATCTTTTGATCCCATGACACTTGCCTTTAATATTTCCTGATGGCTGCTGATGCTGATTTAGTTGGTATTGTGTACTTTGTCCCTGTGTAAGCTTCTACGTCCACCTATTGACACAGAACAGAAACTTCACAGCAAAGGGAAGAAGATACCAAAATATTCTTAGTGTTTTCTCCAGATAAATTAATAAAACCTACAGCTATGCATACTATTTGTTCACTAATTGAAGTGAGATGCAAAATACCTTTGGTAGACATTCTTAATGATACTCCTGTATATCAGTATAGATATAGATGGGTATTGCTCATAGGGATCACTGAAAGACGTGTGTCTTAATAAGCTCATAACTTGCCCTGCATAGACCAATTGTATCTGCCATTCTGTTTACCTGGATCTTCTTTAAAACTGCGGCATTTTGAACCATTACCTCTTGTATTATTTGCCATACGCATAAATGCAAAACCAATAGATTTTTGTGTTAGACTTTCACATTCAATAAAATAATTTCTTCTCACAATTAAATTCTCATAAATCCAAGGACTCTGTTCACCAGGTAGAAATAAATATCTTCAGTGAACAGGGTAATTGTACCCCTAGTTACTGACTGTTGCACAGAGATGTTGCATAATGTAAGATGAAATCAAACCTAGTAACTTTAAAAAGGCCAGATGAAAACTAGATACATACTGTACCATTCTATTATCTTTCCTTGTGCACAAGTCAAAGTTTCAGTGAAGGAATGTAGGATATTCTTTAATGTTTTTGCAGGGATGGTTGTGGGAAGTGGTAGTCTGGTTGTTCGTACGCATAGGTTGTGTTGAAGCTGCTTTTGATTTCTTACTCTTTTTTTTTTTTTTTTACTCAGATTACAGATCTATCACTACCCAACTACTTGATGGCTTCTTCACTTGGGCTGCTTCCTACTCAGCTCCTGAACTCGTACTTGGGCACTACCTTGCGCACCATGGAGGATGTGATTGCAGAACAAAGTGTTAGTGGCTATTTTGTGTTCGGTTTACAGGTCAGTTAAAATAACTGCTTTCATAGACCTTGGGAACAGATCTCTGTCACTCTGTGATTTCTCTTGATTGCTAGATACCCAGAAAAATGGGTTCCCAGTGTACTGATTTCTTTAGATTTAGTTTTATGCTCTGAGAAAAGTGTAATTCTGTCATACCTCACCACAACACAAAGCAGAACTACTCAGTGTTCTCTTTTTCTGATACAGTTTTCAGTTTTCTTCTCTGGCTGTCCTAGGGTGACCTTATGATGCTTGTATTCCCAGTATTCTGTTCTATTTATGCTGGATATTAATTTCTGTACATTTAAGACTGATTCTGAGAGCAAAGGGGGGGGAAGAAGCATACAGTTTGGTTTTAGAGGCTGCACTTGCTCCCCACAATTCTCTCTCATGGATTGTGTTGTCTGCAGCACAGACAGTGGGAAAGGGCTCTCCTTTGCTTTTAGTTAGTTTTTTTTTAGCTAGCTGAGGCAGAGAACTTCCCCAGGCTTTTCTTTTTCTTGGAACTGATTGGCCCTGTTCTGGACTGAAAAACCAGAAAAACACTTGCCTTCTAGGGTAACCTGCTGAAAAACCAGAAAAACACTTACCTTCTAGGGTAACCTGCAACCACCCCTACACAAAAGCATGTGCGTGTGTGGACCCAGGACTTTGCAGTGTTCAGTGTTAGCACTCAGCATACCCATTTTGCATAAATATTAAAGATATTAAAAGTACTATTTCCCTAATGCCTAAATCAGAATATCCTAATTTTTCAAGTGAGTAAATTAATGAGAAGTATATCAAGTACTTTTACATGACCTTAGCTCTTGAAATAATTTATCAGTGAGTTTTGGGTATAAGCCTCAAGTGTGAGCAGAGAGGTTATGGGTATTTCTGAATTACATTATCTATTAAAACCTCCTCTGACGGTGACAGTACTTTAGGCTGTGTTTGACTAACAATTACCATGGTTTGCAGGCTTTCAGTAGGTACTGCATTAATTTCAGTTTCTCAGTTTTTACAGTCATAAAGCTGATGTTTAATAATGCTAACATAGAAAACTAAGTCTAGGACCATTTTAAACATACCTTCCTCCCTTGTCCTGAAATTTGTGCACTCTTAAATTTTTCTACTGAATAGAAATAGAAGAAATATAATTTATAGCTTTCATGAAACATGGTTAAAATGCCTTTGTTAGTGTGGCATAGATAGTCTTGATAAATCAAAGAGAAAATAAATGGTTTCCTTGATCAGCTGTTATTTTAGTCATGAAATGTTATTTCAGGGTAGCAGTTTTTAGTGGCCTTTTCCTTTTTTTTCCCATTTATATATTTATTTTTTTTTAATTGACATTGACTCTCCTTTGCAGATTATAGAGGTTGTACCATAAGTGTTGCTCAGGTAGGTGGCAGCTGGGTAGCCTGAATGTTTTAAAAGGAGTACTGACTTCCTTGAGACCAGTCCTTGGGATGTGACTGAATAACTGAAGGGGAGGCCTTCAGTGGAGAAATTATTTGCATTCTCCCACTGTCTTTCTGCCGGCTTCTGCCGAGTGCTTTGCCAGGGTGAGCTTTGATGGGACTTTGATTTAATAAATAGCTCTGAAAATCCTTCACATTTCATGGCTGTCTATGTATATAAATATATTTTTAAAATTATTTATCTAGGGAACTAGGTTACTGGTAGCAATATTTCTAAACCAAAGCAAATTTAAATATTTGGGTAAGCTTCTAGAATATAAATTTTCCTATCTATTCAAAAATCAGTGTGTATAATATCATTGTGAATCTTACATTAGCCAGCTTTTGAAATGTGTAGCATAAATTAATGAGTAACGTCATTTTCACCCCAAGGCTAGTCAAGCACTGGAGCAGAGTGCCCAAAGAAGTGGTGAAATCTCTATTCTTTTACAAAAGTTTTCAAGACCTGACTGGACAAAAGTTCTGTTCTGATCTTACAGCCAGCCCTGCTCTGAGCAGCTGGTTGGGCTAGAGACTGCCAGGGTGCCTTCCAGCTGCAGTTGTCCTGTGCTCATACTTGTCATCATACTTGTCAGTTGTCTTAGTGATATTCCAGCACTGTCTGCCATGCTGACAGGTGTTTTAAGCAATAGTACTCAATGTTAAAGAAAGCAGCCCTACAGTTAGTAATGAAGTTCAGGTTTTAGACTCAGAACTCTAGGTTCTGTTGTAAATAATGTAACTTCTTTGCCTTTTTTAAAGGAAGCTGCAGATTCCAGCTAGTTAATGTTCTTTTAAAAGAGGAACTTGCTTCTTTCAAAAGGATTCTCTCTATGAGACACCTTGCTTTTTATTTGAAGATTTTATGTTTGTTTTTTTTCCTAAGGAGGATCTCAGCTAAAAACTTGACTGGTGTTGTATTGAAGAGAGAAGGTGTAAGGATTGCTTTATAACATGTATACAGAGTTCAACAGAAAGAAAGAAACTTATCTTTTCAATGTTTATAAATATTTTAAGTTCTGTGTGATGTCTGTGTTCTGATATGCTGATTACATTGTTAGCATATGCAGGTTTAGAGCTACTCAGGGGCTAAGTTCATCTCCCTTCCAGTGTCTTGCATGTGAAGCGTTGAGTCAACAGATGCCTTCACGAATCTTTACATTGACAACTTTTTGTTTCATTCAGATCAGTTGCTTTGTATTCATTCCCACAGCCTGTGGAGCCTACAACACTCTTGTTTTATTTGCAGATTGTCATAAGCATAGGACTCTCGTTTTATGTTGTTCACCGGGCTCAAGTGGAACTCAACGCAGCGATTGTAGCGTGTGAAATGGAAATGAAGACATCCCTTGTTAAAGACACTCAGCCAAGCATCAATGGCTCAACCACATACTGCAACAAGAGGACAGTAGCATTCTCTGGAGGGGGTGTCAATATTGTGTGATTTCAAGTGTTAATGACTAAGTAAGGTTTTGTGAACCTGAGCTAGAAATATCTTGAACCTTGCCTAGAAATATCTATGGACAATTGAAATGGATTTTAAGAAAATTACAAGTGATTACAGGTTGTACTGTGGCACAAACCAACTGACCAGCTCTTTAATTGCACATGGGGTGACTTCTAGCAACACAAGGAAGATGGCAAAGTAACTTAAGATGTAAATGCAAATTTGGTTGCACCTTTGGTCATTTATTATGCCTGTCATGGCCTGTAATCTGCACTTTAAGTAGTTTTTTTTTCCTTTGCTCCTATAAACTGAGAAATGCTTCTATAAACAAAAAAGTAGCACAGAGGTAAATATTTTTCTGCTTAGCATTATTTATAAGGCTAAATAATTATATACAGTAGAATTTTATTACTGATAAAGGTGAATGAGAAAGTATATAATTCAATGTATGTTATTCTTGAATGTGCTTTTGCTTAGGAATTGCTTCCAGAACTTGGAGTGTATTATTTAGCTAATGATGGGACCATTTGGCTTTTTCTTCATTTTTTTATTTTAAGAAATAGAACCCTATATAAAGTTTTGGTTGAATGTATTTTTCTAAGTCATTACAAATGTTGCAGAGCCATGCAAATGTATTCATACAAGCTTAAATCCTACATTGTGGGACTGAAGTGCTCTTAAATTACATTTTAAGTTACACTGTGTAATATGCAAAGTACGAGGGAAAATACAGAAGTTAGATTGCAATGACTATTTGAATGACACTTAATTGGTTTTGCCACCTTGGTGATTGTAACAAAGGGCTGTTCCACGTTAGTCCTGTGTATGATATTTTTAATTGTTTAAAGGATGAAGTTTTTCAACTCACATGACTGCATGTTGTAAGGCTTCTAGAACAGGGAGCTAAATCTCTGCTCTAAATAGAATGGTGGGATATTAGCAGTACTAATTTTACAAGAAGGTGGCCTTTATTTTGTAAGTGAATCCCCTCTCCCTTTAAAAAGCTTTAAAAATTCACTTTGGTTGGCACATCTTTTGTACCAGTTTTACATTTTTTAAAAGATGCAATCTATTACAAATTTCATTAGAGTGAAGAAACGAAAACTAGAGGTTCTCCTTGGAAAAAGAAATAATCCAGTAATGGAGAGGACAGCAATGTGTCTGAGACTCAGGAATTCTGACTCCATTTTTGCAAGACAACACTATATTGGATACTGCTCCTTTTACGCCTGCTGTGGACTGGTTTTCACTGCATTAAATGGACTGGATAACCTGGCAGTAACTTGTGTGTGTGTCTAAAAGGAAAACAACAATAATGCCTGAACACGATGTTCTGTATGCGTGAGTTTCGTGTAGATACACATACCAACATTCAGTGGCTCAAACACACGCAAGTCATCTGATACAAAAATAATGTAACGTATGGCTTCTTTTGTAGTTATTTTGTGTGAGTTTTTAAGGATGCTTTCAGTCTTCAAAATTTCGTGTTATTTCCTAACAGTACGACTGTGCCTCCTTTTTGTAAGGTTGGTTGTAGGGTCCAAGCATTTTTGTCTTGAGAGCAGTGGGTCTTCAAGGCCATTGGGAAGCAGAGATGTGAGAGCCTCTGACAGCCTTACTGAGAGGACGTGCAGCACTCGTGTACCTGAACATCTGCGCGTTCCTTTGTAGCAGGAGTTCCATTTTGTTCCTCAAATACGTGTCCTTTGCAGATTGCTGTTCTTGGGTCCTGCGACCTAGAGAACTAAACTAGTCCAGTGAAAGCAACAAAGTTCAGATTGTCTCCTTTCTGTTGTTTAGGGACTTGGGTTTTTTTGTGGGTTTTTTTTTTTTTTTTGGGTTTTGCTTTGTGGGGTTTTTTTGTTTGTTTGTTTGTTTTGGTTTGGTTTCATTTGGTTTTGGGTTTAGTTTTGATTGGTTGGTTTTTGAAAAGGCAATCTGTATCTACCTGGAAGTGTTCATTTACACATCTCTGCCTCTGACAGCTCCTGTGTGAAAACAAGAGAGCCAGATAACTTTTTGATGGCGTTATTTGTCATCATAGTATAATTGAGTCCTTTCTTAACTAAAGTGGGGTTTTTTTGTTTGTTTCTTGTGAAGAACAGTCCTTCAGTGAACTGATCTGAACTTTGCTTTATCTTGCCAAATGAACAATAGTGTTTTGAAGAGGGTAGCTCTTTCTTTGCATTTTTTAACTAACTTAAGATTGCGTTGATTATTTGAAACATTTCCCAAATACGTATTTTGAAGTGCTTTTATTTCCATGACATTTTGTAACCAGAGTAACTTCACTATGTGAACACTTTTGTAGTATGGAATTAGTTCTTAAGACTTTTGCATTTTGCTTGATACTTGTAATATTTGTGTACAAGTTAATGGGAAATGTGCATTAAAAGGAACTTTTCTGTACCATGCCAGTCATAATTTTATACAATAAATTCACTGAAATTTCTTTAAAGGAATATGTATTAAATGTTTAAGTTGCTGTGACGTAATTGGAAAGAAGGTGCAGTGGAGTCTCATCTTTATGCAGCCATACAAAGATAATTGCATCAAAGGAGAAACAAGTTAGACTTTAAGAATTAATTCCTTGGATGGGGAGTTACTGACAAGGAAAATAGACTCAATTTTTACTTTTATTTAAATAAATCCATGCTTAATTCTATTAGGTACTTTAAAGGTTTGGTATTTGCAGCTGCCTTTTTGATAGAAGAATAAGCATACTTGTGCTTATGAGAAACATACTACAAAACGGCAAGAGGATTGATATTTCTGAACATAACAGTAGCAAAAGTGATGTAATTATTATTTTCCTAAGATAGGGTCCCTATCTAGTATAGTTAAAACCCACAAAACCATGAATCTAGTTCAAACAGTATGTGGCAAGTCACCTTCAAGAATATTTTCTGAGTTGTCATAATGGTGACATTTCTGCTTTTTGTATATGAAAGATACCTAAAGGGCAGGTCATAAAGAAAGACTCAGCTGCATGGCACCAGCTTTTCTTCTGCCTTGTGGTAAGTGCAATTATGCAGTAAATTTGTCAAAATTTAACTTTAGACTAAGAATCTGTGAGAAAATCCTTTTTTTAGTCCCAGAGCTTTATATACTATTCTCATACTGGTTTTTGCACAATAATGTGGGCAAGCATTGCTGAGGCCATGTTTAAAGGATGGAAAGCTGCTCTTAGATTGTGTGTGGCTTTTGTCCCATACCAGATCCTTTGTGTTCATTTTCAGCTTTCCACTGGAGGCTGATACAGTTTAGATTTTGACTGACTGAGATAACTGGAGTCATCAGTTGTCTCACAAATTATCTAGGATGCTTAAGATGAAATATAAGAGAATTCCCATTCATACTGTGGTCATTTTTAATGGCACAAGTAAAGAACTTGGGTAACTCTGTGACAGGCTTTCTCACAATAATTCAGAGCTGGCACTAGTCCTGTCTGTAAGATGATGGTTAGGGCATGAGGGGATACAAATCGATTGTAGACAGGGAGCTGATGCAAATTCTGGCTGTGCTGTGCAAAGCAGCTTGTCTCTGTCCTCTCCAGTCCTGCAGAATTAGTGATGTGCCTGGCAGCACAGGGGCGATGAGTCTAACAAATTCTCTCTTCATGGACATTAGCATTTGTCTTGCACTACCCTGCTGTATTGATTTTTAATTTATATTAATTTATTAGTGATAAGTAGCAAGAAGCTGAGTCTGCGGTGTCAATCTTGTCCCTTTCCTACCACAATATATTATCCTGGTGTATTGCTAAACTTAAAATTACATTTTAATGAAGTTCTAAGTTCATTAGTGTAAGTTAAGTCCTTGCTAGCCAAGTGACTAATATATAGTTGGTTGGCGCTGGATTCTTGATTCATTTGGGAAATTAGCTGGGCCACATTTGCTGTTGTGAGGGTGAAAAGTCCTCTAACTTTCCTTCTAATTATTTAGAGCTTCAGATGCATTGCTAAAGAAATTAACAGAACAGGCTTGATGTACTGGAGGTTTTGCTTTGTTTTAGAACAAAAGTCATTAGCAAGGTAGCGGAAGGGTTTGTTCTGCCTAATCCTGAGACTTGAATATTAGGTGCCAGTCTTTTTGGAAGACAGTGTTTCCAAGATGTAGCCCACATAAGTGTATGTCAGTTTGAGGTAATAAAGGACAGTAAAACTTGGATATTCAGTTAGTGTGACAAGTCTTTTTACATCATGCAATCTCCAGCCCAGCACAGTTTGGCATTGGTGAGTGTAGTGCATTGCTTCCCATCCCTCCTCTGCAGGAGGAGGAATTCAGAGGGCCTCAAGTTGTTCAAGCTGAAGGGGAAGAATTAATCATCTGGGCACTGTGGACACTGTTTGAAGAGTTTAAATTACCTAAAATGTTGTCAGACCTGTGAATACACCTAAGTGCCTTGGTTTTATAATTGCCACATCCTTTGGTGACTTCTGCTTCTTACCAGGGCAGGGCAGCTGGGGTAGCCTTGCCTAGGGGCAGGTCAGCATTTTGTTTTCTAGAGAATTCTAGCATGTTTTGACTTTTAGACCTCTTAACTTCTGAAATAATCTTCTGCTGACTTTTCTGTAAATTAGAAAGGCTTAGTTTGTCCTAATAACAGGGTAAGATCACCTGGGTTACAAATCTGTGTACGGAGTGGTGTTCCTGCGTGTGCCTGAGATCCCTTTGCTGAATGTGAGGTGTTTCCCTCTGTTCCCTGTAAGTTGCAACTGTTTCCCTTAAAGTCTGTAGGTGGGTGGGTGGGTGGGAGGAAGGACGGAAAGGCCTGCCGTGATGAACTGTTCTAATAACAAATTTTCACTGTGCTTTAGAAACTTGATTGCTTAAGATCACAAATATTCTCCATTTAATGTGAGAAATGGTAGGTGGTGAGGGGAATAGACTAATGAATTCTCTGATTTTTGTGAGGGAGTAGGAATTTGCTTGAATATATTATGAAGTACCCAGATGATAGAGGGTTTTTGGTTGGACTTTGGGGGTGGAGAGGGATGGGGGTGGTACTACTGGAAGTAAATAACACTGAAATGGCAACAGTATGAAGCTTTAAACCTTGACTTTTTAGGACTGTTCCAGGTGTCTTTTACAGTTATGGGGGATAGCGCCTCAGAAGAAGCTGGAGTAAACACTCAAAGAAGTGTTTCTCAGATTCTGGAGAGGTGCTGGACACACATCTCTGCCTCCAGGACCTGTTCTTTTAATTTGAGCTAGAGAGGTGCCAACCACAAGTAATGGCTAGATCTCATCAAAAGTGGAACATTTATTGCTGCCCTTTTGATGTCTTATGCAGCAGCAGCGCATGGCAGATGGTTTGCCTGCCTGAAAAGCTTCCTTTTTGCCTTGCTCTGCTTTGCCTGGCACAGGTGGTGGCTGGGGGAGGAAGAGCTGTGCACTTGCCATTTGCTTTTCCACCAGCTGGGGAGGCAGAGATTGCTGAGCTGAAGCCAGAGGTTGCTCTGTCTTTCATCCCCAAACCACTACGAGTAACTTCCTTTCCCTGTGATCTAAAAAAAAAATGAAACAAGTTACAAGACCAAACCAAAATAAATGATAATTTAAAAAAGCCACCAAACACTGCTACCCAAGAAAGCTTCAGAACTGGTAAAATTCATACTAGTAAATTAATATTCTATATATTCTCCCATGGGTGTAAATTGAGGTACAAAATTATGCTTCTTCTGTTCAGACAGCTATAGTAATCTCTTCCACTTTCAGCAGCTCCTGTGTGAGGTTCTGCAGTCAGTGAGTTTTGAAGGACCACTGCTGTGGTAGCCATGCAGGAATTTCCTTGCAGCTGACATTGGACAGAATCACTGATTTCCACCCATTCTCATATGGTGCTGAATTTCAGGGTTTCACAGCTGTGGAAACCATAGCCATATGCACATGTGCAGCTCCAAGGTCATACAGATTGGTGCTTTACAAGCATTTTGTGTTGTGTTCTGTGGGAAGGCTGCAGTGGTTGTAACACGATTTGTGTCTTTCCAGGTTTTAGCCAGAGCACAGTTGATTTTTGTGCAGTGAGTTGAAATGTATTTCTCTGACTACAGCATGCCTCTTTCCCCTTGCCCCCACAGCAGCCACAGCAGTTTCTCAGATGTTGTATGGTTATCATTTGGTTTTTAGGCAAATAGAGGACTCTGCTATGTATACGTGCTGGTCCATCATTGAGCAGATTTTTTTTAGTGGCTATCTCCTTTCAGCTGAGGAATCTATCCATCTTTTTTCCACCTCCTTCACTCAGTCTAATGACAGACATTCTTCTTGCAATGGAAGCTTCCTTTAATTAAGCTGAGTATGGTAGTGTTCTTTCAAGCAAGCTTGGAGGTGGGAAAATGGCAGGGTCTGGAGAAGTAACTCTGGACTCTTCAGAGCCCTGGCATTTGCAATGGAGAAAAGTCTTGTAGTAAGTAGTTTCAAAAATGTTTCCATAAAGAAGCATTTTGAGAATTTAAAATTTAGAGGAGGAAGGGGAAAGTTGCAATTAGTGAAAAGAATATTAGTATACTTAGCAAGAGGTAAAAACCCTGGCAGCTATAATTAGAGGACTTTATTCTCTCCTTTTTAGTGAGTCATTCCAGAAAGAATGGATTAAATGTATTTTTTTAATCCTTTTTGCTTGTTAAAACCCTAATAGGAAAAGGAAAGGGAGTCACAGAAGAATGTATTAACAATGCAGAAAATGCAGATTCGTACAGATTGCTGAATATTAACCTTGAGAGAAGGCAGATATTTGCTTTTTTAAGTGGCAGGAATGTTAGTACAAATCTACTTTTCTTCATTATATCTGCTCTGATAAACAGAGGTTAAAAAGTAATCATGTAGTGAAGCATGGTTAGATTTGTATCACATGGATTATATTCTCTTAGGGAAAAGTCCTTGAGTATTCAGTCTTTGGAGTTATATGCAGAGCAGAAGTATCTGTTGTTCTCTTCCTGTGCTCCACATTGTGTATGAGCCACTGCAGTGTCTCAGAATTGGCCAAATATGTAGCTGTGATAATGTGGCATAAGCCTGAGCAAATAATCCCTCCCCCTTAGCAACAACTCTAATAACAAGCTTAGAACTTGATAAAGGAAAAAGCTGGGAGTTGCACCTGCACTTTCTGGTAAGGGATATCATTGGCCATAATGATATTTACAACGTTTGAGGTACCTCTGATGGAAGCCCTTAACAGGTGTACTGTGTGATTACATTTACCTAAATAAGAAATGAGTTTTCTCCTAAAGAAAAAAAACCAAAACCCAAACAAAACAAAGCTACCTCTTATTTTCCCCTATATTTAATAATTAACATGACCAAGTTGGGAACTTCTGCCTTGAACAAATAAGATCATTTTGACCAGCTGAAGCTCCAGAAGAGCAGTTTGCCTCCAGGTTTTAGCATTATAGAGTAATGAAGATTGGAAAGGATGTCCAGTCTAGCCCTTACTGAGTTAGATCTGCTCTCCTGAGGGCAGTATATGGTTGAGGCTTAAATATCTCCAAGGGTGGAGGATCCAGAGGCCTGGGTGACCTGGTCCAATCTTTGACCAACCTTATGTTGAAAGAATTTTTCCTCCTACTTGCTAAGAATTTCTTTTGTTGCATTTTGTGTCCATTGCTTCTGAACACCTCTGGGAAGGTTCTGGCTCTGTCTTCTCTTCCTGCCCATTAGGTTGTCACAAACAGCAGCTGAGTGGAAGCTGGGGGCTACAACTCCCTCAGAGGCACTTCTGCTGTGTAGGAGCCCAGCAGGAATGAGCAGGAGATGCTGGTGGAGGCTGGTGCTGGGGACTTGGGTACAGCAATGAGGAAAGAGAGCAGAGGTGCAAAAGGTCGTGTTTTTGCATTCAGCCCTGCAGGTCAAAGAAATGCACAATTCCTTGGATTTATGGTTTCTCTGTGATTGTAATGACATGCATGCACTTGAATATTTATGTTGCAAAAGAGTTGTTTGTGCATGAAGATCATGGATGAGAAAGGCATCTCCAAATGCTGACCTGGCTGTTATAGCTGGAGAACAAAGAGAGTATGAAATCCCAAGTGACATCTCAGACTAATTTTCTTTTTATTCTGCTGCTTAATATGCATTTTTGCCATTTCATGCTGTAGCTTCTTAGACACATCCTCAAAACTTGTATTTTTGAATTGTTGTATTTAAATGCTTAAATTAAGTATCTATATCGTATATGGTTTGATTCCAAGTTTTTCTCTTAAATACCATGGTAATTATTAAAGTGTACTTTTCAAAGTGTCAGCTTAAAGTAATGTTGGTAAAAATGATACCAGCATATCAGCAATTCAGAGCAGAGTGTTTTTCTTCCTAGAGGTATCTACAATAATGACAATTAAGACAAATGTCCAAACACATGCAAATAAATGTTTTAAGTACAGTGAAATTACTGTGAGTCATTTTCAGATTCATGCTGCTTTGGCAACTGTTTTATTTTTCCTATTTTGTACTGGTAGTGGGTATTTAACAGTAGCAGGGCAACAGTAAATGCTGTCAGCACAAGAGAAGGAAATAAATTGTCTGAACTTCTCAAAGAAGTCCTCTTATGTATAATAAGTATTAGATACCCAGAAAGGAGTTTCTCTAAAGTAGCTTTGTGCCTAAAAGATGCCTGAAGCCATGTGCTCAGGGTCTCAAAAGCATTTCAGCACCCAATTCCACTGAACACTTCTGATGTTTTGGAGTGCTTTTAAGGGGCCATTTGTGACCTGCTGCATCTGTATTACCCAGTCCAGTGTTTGGAGAGGCACAAGAGGATCAGAATGGTGGTGCTGTGGTGTCTTCTGCAAAGCAGCAATTCCCTGATCCTGATTCCCACTGATTTCTGAACTTGTCAGCTTTTGGGGATCTTCACTTGTGATGAATCAAGATACTGTGATAAATGTGTCATGCCTCTTGGAGAGGGCCAGTCTCTTGCTAAGTTGCCTCAGGCATGCTTCCCTTCAGTTTGGAACAAAAGAATTAGAATTTTATGTACTTTTCTTGAAATCTTGCTGAACCCTAATCTAACTAGATGTTGTCATCTAAATGCAGACTGCAGAACAAGCTCAGAAGTACACTAAAATAAATCACAAATGAAGGCTGTGGCTGTATTGAAATATTGGACGGTGAACCAGACCTGCTCCTTACCATCATCTTAAATTACTCAACCTAAATCATATGGAGGTTGTTAGCTGGAGCTGCAATGCAATACAAAGCAAAAGCACTGCTTGCTATATATGGTTTCACTTTGCACTAGAGATCCCTCAGCATATGTCTGAGATGATCCTGAAGAAAGTAGTGCTGACACATTTTGCTTGTACTCCTTGTACTACATACAGGGAGAGAGGAGGCGTGGAACAAAGAGGTCAGGAAACTGGTTGCTCTCATATATATATATATATATATATATATATATATAAAAAATATATATATATATTCATAATCTGAACAAAGAACTTCAGCAATAGTGCAGTTTCAATGTATGAAACAATTTTGCACACAGGGTTTTGTAGGATGCTGTGTCTGTGTGCTTGCAGGTCAAAAACCACTTCTCAAAATCTTGTCCTTGCAAAACCAGCCTAAAAGTCTGGTCTCTGAGAGTCATTTTGTGAAGCTAACTCTGAGATGCTGCACTAGTTCATTGCAGGGAGGAACACCAAGAAGCCATGCTGTTAATTCAGAAGTCTGCTGCTTGCAGGAATATTCTTCTGCTGCCATTTGGAAAGGATGAAATTTTGCAATTAAATATTAGTATCAATAAGAAAGGTTTATTATCTTGTGTCAATATTATTACAATATTAACTTCACACTGATTCCAAGAACTCTGTGTTATATTTAGATTTGTGTCCTCTGACGTATACTTAACAGTTTCAGGATTTAATAATAAATTAAAATACAGATGGCACCCACTCTGGAACTAGATGGATTATCTCATTGTAAGATATTGGAACTGGAGAAGATAAAAGCAAAACTAGTTCTATTTTATAATTTCAGTATAATTTAATAATATAAGTTTAAGGTTTTATATCAGTATGTTCATATATATGCATTAAATATGCATAATCATATGCATTAAATCTCTAGCTCTAACTTAAGTAATCTTCAACTTTCTTAAAGGCTTAACAATATGCTTAGATGAAAAAAATCAGTATGCTAAATATTTCAGACTGGAGGGATGAGAGAGAACTCCCCCACTGTATCTGACATCCTCCCCTTGCTCTGGTTAACCAAAAAAACCCCCTAATTTTCCAAGTGCATTCATGTGTTAAAAGGTTTTAGATCTCAAAATTCTAATAGAATGCAGAAAAACTGCTTAAAAGTTTCCTTTTACAATCATCTTCATAGGTGGCAAATAAAATCACATATTTAGTCAATAATAATAATTAATAAAAAAGAGTAATAGAAAATAATCCTCTGTCACTTCCTTCATCTATCATCTCCTTTGAATACATGGAGGGAATTCCAGGTAGCATTTCTGGAAAATTTTAATCTCTCACTTAAAAATAATTGAAGTCTGAACTCAGCAGAGAGGTCTGTGTAGCAAGGTAAGTTCCTGCATCTTCACAGAGCAATGGCTAAATAAAGCAGTGCAGTATCCCCCTAAGAAAAGTCTTTTCTTAAATGGTACATTAAATTAAACATTTTTACTCATTTTCCTATTAGAATAATATTCACTGGAGAAAACTACTTACAAAATTATAAAAATATATGATGTTACATTGTAGGTTACAGAAAGTGAATCCCTCTGTCAGTCTCTTGAAGAACAGTATGTTATTGTCTAGATCAGAAAAAATAAAAAATGTTCACTGAAAATATAAGGAAGTTTTTAGGTGGCATGGAAGCAGCAGGCAGCTTTTTGTACAGCACTTATTTTGAACGTCTTTCTCTTTCCCCTTTTCCTATTCTCAAAATGGATTCTTTTGTATTGGCAAGGTCAATATCTGGTTTTAGGTGTGGGATTTTTTGTTTTTTTTTAAGGGATAGTGATTTCTGAGGGTTAGGAATCTTTTAAAACTCCCATGACAGCAAGAGTTGTTCCCATCTCTTCAGTGGATCTTCTTCTCCTCTGGCAGTTTGTTTTCCTTTTGTAATGCTGTGTGCCTGGCTTTTCACTTGAAGCAGGAGAAAAGGCAAAGGTCTGGTCTGCTGCCACATGCACATCTGCCTGTAACAAGAAAACAACCTGATTCAAGACTGACAGTGGGGGTTTATTAAAGGGGTTGCTTTGGGATAGAAAACTGCTTTCTATTTTATCTGTATTCTTTATATTAGCTTGACCTATTTGTGTGCACATCGGTAATAATTTCTCTTTAGAATTAAAAATAAAACTCTGTGTCTTGTTAGGAGCTTCCTTATATTGATAACCAAGTTTGGCTACTTAACAGGAGAGATTGATTAGTGTGCTCAGGATGAGGAGTCAGAGTACACAGTTTGTAGTCTCCTGACTGCCTCTTCCCAAAGAGGGATTTGTGCAGGAAAAGAAATAATTATTGACCTTGTAGTCTGTAGCATATGAAAGAGAGAGGAAGGAAAGGAGGGAAAGGAGGGAAAGGAGGGAAAGGAGGGAGGAGGAGGGAGGGGGGGGGGAAGGAGGGAGGAAGGAAGGAAGGAAGGAAGGAAGGAAGGAAGGAAGGAAGGAAGGAAGGAAGGAAGGAAGGAAGGAAGGAAGGAAGGAAGGAAGGAAGGAAGGAAGGAAGGAAGGAAGGAAGGAAGGAAGGAAGGAAGGAAGGAAGGAAGGAAGGAAGGAAGGAAGGAAGGAAGGAAGGAAGGAAGGAAGGAAGGAAGGAAGGAAGGAAGGAAGGAAGGAAGGAAGGAAGGAAGGAAGGAAGGAAGGAAGGAAGGAAGGAAGGAAGGAAGGAAGGAAGGAAGGAAGGAAGGAAGGAAGGAAGGAAGGAAGGAAGGAAGGAAGGAAGGAAGGAAGGAAGGAAGGAAGGAAGGAAGGAAGGAAGGGAAGGGTTGTTGTGCATGGCAGGGTGGGGGCACAGGGAGAGAGTGACAGGGGTTAGGTGGAAACATATCACCTTTCCAGGGGTCCTAATGACAACTCACATCTTTCCTCCATCTGGTCCTCTTGGTGCTGAGTCCCTCACCAAAAAGTATAGAATCTCAGGGGTTAATGTATGTTTTGGCTAGGTGGGAACGCCACCTGCCTTCCCTGGGGAGGGCAAGTTTGACACTGTCCCTTGAAATACTGTGGGTCTGTTGCAGGGCTCTGGTGCAGGGTCTGGGGACCCCTTTGGGGGAGCCTTGGATGGGCCATGATGTCCCTCTGTCCTTGATGTGGAGGCAGCTTGTCCCAGGGTGAAGGCCCCCCCCAGCTGAGCTCTGCACAGAGCAGAGGGTGGGTGTTCAGGTGTTCACTGCCTCTGAGCAGAGGCTTTTTCACTGCACACCCAAAACCTCTCCTCCTCCCACCAGGGTCTGTTCCAGCCTGGCAGCTCATAGCCCTGGGGCTCTGGTCTCCATCCAAAGGTGCTGAGCTCAATACCTCTGAGAATGCATTCTTCTTCCCCCAGCCCAGACCTGAGGCATTTTGTTATCTTCAGAGTTCAGGGCCTATTCAGGTGTGGTGGTCTTCTCTGCAGCTTTTATACAGCTTTGCTATAATAAGCAAATGTCCTTAATGAAGATGTTTAAATTATAACATTCAGTCTCTGACACACTGTCATGATAAAGCCACACTCAGATACTCTTTTTAATGCTGACTAATTCTTTATGTCTCAAAAGGTCTTACTGCTCAGAATGCTTCAAAAATTCACATTCCCACAAAATTAAAATGGGTTTATCTGCAAGCAAGGAGGCCCATCCTACTGGGGAAAGAAGGGTGGACCCAGAATAAATACTGTGCTGAAAAAAGGAAATCTGAGGTTGAGTCTCTCGTGTTTTGGGAGAAGTGTCTCTCAGCTTTTGTTCCTCATCTATAAATAGAGATTATTTCTGTTCTCTTGTGCACTTGTGCTGTGTGCTTGTGGCAGTGTGCTCTTGTTCACAGCGTAAACATCTACAGACCCACTCTGGAGGGATTCTGTAGCTGTGGGAGGACTGCAGGCACTGTAAGAATTATGAAAAATAATAACAGGTACACAGAGATCTCTAGATGACAGGGATTTGGTGATTTTCAATTCCTTAGAATATATAGAAGAAAACTCTGGAGAATAAGGATTGTATTTATGTTTCATTCTTTCAGTGTGCAAGGAACCTTTTCTGTTTTTAATGAAGGGATTAATGATAGATATTAACCTGTGACAAAGTTACTTGTAACAGCAGGGATCTAAACTCACATGAAAGGATGGGGGAATCCATGTTTAGTCCAGCATGACTGTGATTTGGTTTCTGTGTTTGTACATAGAATGTAGTCACTGGCCTACAGCTCTGCAGCACTGCAATCCTGCAGAAATATGGTATTTGTACTGCCTCAGGAAGGAGATACCAGCTCTAAATGTGTGCTATGAAATATTCAGCATGCCTTGCTACTGCAGGGAGTTTGAAAGGCTCGCTGCTAACGCTGGGGTTACAGTGCCTTGTTTGATTTTGCACTCAGAATGGTTTATGCCAGACGAGGATGCCACATGGACAGCTGATGTCTGTCAGGAGTGGCTTGGGGACCTAGAGTGCTGAGTGAAGGTAATTGAAAGAGTAATTAGATTCTAATTAGTCGCTGTTAAGGCATCTGCTTTCTCTAGCTTGTTTTTCCTTGCAGTATTGTGCAGTCTTCCTGTGTGACAACCCAAAAACAGATTTAATAAGTGCTGTGTGATTCAGATGATGAAGCTTCACAGTTCCACGTTTTGTTGACTTTTTACAAACAAAAGTATTTTGAGTTTTGGCTGTGACACAAAAAACACATAATGAACAGTGTCAGCCATGTGTACAGCAGAATGCACATCGATGGTACTAACACCTCTCACATTGTTTTTAATAGTCACAGGGATATGAAGGGAAAATGCAAACAGCTGGCCCAGCCTGCCTGGTTTCCTGCTGTCAAAGCTCATGGTGTGTGCTCTGTGGCACAAGTACATTTCCTGCTGTCAAAGCTCACAGTGTGTGCTCTGTGGGACTCTCTGCAGGCCTAGTTCAGTATTATCTCTCCAGCCCTTTTCTGACCTTTCTGCACATGCCATGGTACTAGTTGTTCCTGTAAGATGCTGGTTGGTTTCAAATATCTCTAGACTTAATGCAGGTGAAGCAACAACTCTGGGAGGTCAGATCCACAGTTTCAGTATTACCTGGGCATGTTATGTACAGACACTGCAAACTCCAGTGCCTGAACAAACAGGGTCTCTTTGTGCTTGTAGATGAGAAATTTCTTATGTAAAACACATACCCTTCATAAAGCCAGGAATATTTTTGTTTTCTAAATGTCTGAAACTGCTTGAGATGGCTGAAGCTTCCAGTGCTCGCACTGATCAGGATTATCAGTCTATTTGCCTGCTTTTCTGGCTGCAGGTTAGGGGCTATAGGTACTAGTCAAACTGAGCTGTGCTAAGAAAGGGTGTGCCTAACCCTTATGTTGTTTCTGGGCAGTATGAAACATGGTCTAGGGTCTGACTTGTTGCCCTGGGCTCAGCTGGGCACTGCAGTGACCCTCCAGAACATCACTCTGGTTGAGCACACCTAACTTTAATTGTCTGGTTGTTTTGGTTGCCAGCAGAGTCCCAGCAGTGGAAATTCAAGTACAGTTCATCTGATCATAGGAAAGGTGTTTCCTTGAGGAGGTAATGAGCCAGTCCCTGACCTGTTCTTGCTGTTCCTGCCTAGCTCCCTGCGCTCTGCAGGATTGTGGAAGGATCCTGCAGTGACTTGGCCCAGATGTGTGCTGGACATAACTCATGCCTGATTCAGTGAATCCCATCATTTGCTGTCTGGAGCTTTGAGATCTGTAGAGTAAACTTTTTAATCAACATCAAAGAGATGAGATCCTGTTTCTGGGCTCACCTGCTGAAAACACAGAGTAAATGTGCTGCTGGAAACGGAACCAGTCCTATCTCCTCTTTAATCTGACTGATTCAAACTAATTTCTACCTACATTCCTGAACCCTGTCTTTTCTGCCAATAGCTTTCAGCAATCTGAAGGACAAGGTTAGACTGCCATCATCATAAGCAGGAACTCTTTGATGTTCTAAGTAAATATGTTGTGCTGTTTATGTTTCACTAGTCTCCTCTAAATAGAACCAATGTCTCTAACAGAGCAAGCTGTCCTGAAACTTTACTAAGCAGATACATTGCTTGGCAGTTTGTGCAATCTCATAGACACAGATTTCCTAGTCACTCAGGATAGAAATCACCCAGGAATTAAGCACATATGGAAAAAAGCTCTCATATGTTAAAAGGAGAGTAGGAATAATACAATAATTTAACAACAACAGCAGCAACAAAAAAGTATTTTTCTAAGCATTTTCAAGAGGATTGTAATGCCTTCCTTCCATGTGATATGAAATTTATTTTTTGGTCATTAGGAGACTTAATTTTCCCCTTCTATTTCCACAAATGCAGCCTAATCTGCAGTGACAAAACCAATGTTGTAGATAAATATATTGTTTGCCAAGAAGTTGTTCTTGCAGGAGAAAACATTTTGTAGATTCCCTTGGGTCTCTTCCATCACTTGGACTGCTTATCAGTTCCTAAGCTCCTGTTGTTTATCAACTGCTTTTAAATCTCTGCAGGTCACATTCTTGTAATAATTTCAGCTTCTACTACCCATAACTTGCAATATTTGGCTATGTTGGTATTCATAAAATAAACATGTCTGGGAATGTTCTCCAACACTGAGACCAGCTAGCACAGAATAGCCCTTGTCCAACTGTTACACTAGTTTAATCTCCAAAAAAACATCCAATCTGCCTGCAGGGAATAATCATGGTAGGAGCTAACTTCTGAGATGTGCCTGTAAATTCTCTGTGAAGGTGCTAGCTGGTTCAAGTCAAAATAATGCTTGCAACTTTCCTAATGTTTAAATGTTCAAAAAATTGAATTCTATTGCCTGGAAATTTTTCTTGATGCTGTTTAATAATTGCCAATAGACAAATAACTTTCATCACTGTGAGTTTTGTCGGGTTTTTTCTCAAACTGCAGCACTTTTTCTTTCTACCAGCAAGGTGGTATCTAGATTTGGCCTGGATTTTTTTTTTTTTAAACTCAGCCATATATTGGATACAGTTTTGGATAGTATTGTGAGAGCCTTTCCAAGCTCTCATCAGGGAATATTTCTGGCTTTAGGTTGTTTTTGTTTGTTCTTGGTTTTCTTTTTGTGGTTTTGTTTGGGGGTTTTTCTTTTTGTTTTTTTTTTTTGTGGTTTTTTTTTGTGGTGTTTGCTTGGTTGTTTTGGTTTTTGTTTGGTTTGTTTTGGATTTTTGTTTGTTTGGGTGGGGTTTTTTGCTTTTGTTAGTTGTTGGGTTTTTTGTTTTACTTATCTGATGTTTTTGTTGTTTGTTTCTTTTTTAAGATCACGTTTAGCACTTCTGATTCAAAGTGATGTCGGTCAAACCAATATCATGCCCTTCATTATTTTCTTTTTTATATATATGACATGTTTGTGTCTTTGAAAAGCATAAGATAACTTTCACTGTGGATTAAAACAACATATCAGAACTTAATTTCAAACTCATGATACTTACTCTCTGAAAAACCTTACCCATTAATATTTTTACACACTGTAGGAATCCAGTGGTCTGATTTGTCCATTTCACATGTTCTCCATGTAAGTAATTTAACTTTTTTCTCAAGTTTAGTTTTTAAGTGTGTAACTTTGGTATTTTACTTCAGAATACAGCTCTAAAATTGTCTTTTTTCTGTTCAGCTCTCGTGAGTCTTCCAGCCAGTACAGCTTCACTGTTTGCATTCTCCAGTCAGCATGATTTCAGCAGGGCTGTTACAGCCCTGTTAGGATAAACGTCAAAGATTTTCTTGCAGGGAGTAACAAAACAAAGTACTGTTTCTGTCTTTGGGTGGCTTTTAAAGTCAGAATATCTGTGAGAGTTTTTCAGTATGGATATGCCAAATGCTTGGGAGAAATAATAAGTTTTTTAAAATTACTTCACCTGGAGATCAAAACAAGCATTTCCATCTTGCTCATATTAATTTTAAAAGTTTTGAAACCAAAATTTCAATTAACAAAGTGTCTAATGTCCTCAGTAGATCTTGGTTTATATATAAAGTAGTAAGAGCCCAAGGCTCAGATTTTAAATGGTGTCTAGTTTTCAATATATGACTCAACTGTACTGTGAGTCAAGAGCTGGAATACCTGTGAGTGTATGGAACTTTACCAGGATGAGAAAGAAAAAGCTCAAGCATCACTGCAGCATGAATATTTGTCATGGTTTGATGCCAGTAGGCAGCCAAGTCCCATCCAGGAGCTCACATGCTCCCCCCACAGAATCACAGAATAAGCTGAGTTGGAAGGGACCACAAGGATCATGTAGTCCAACTCCTGGTTCTGCACAGGACCACCCCAGGAGCCACACCACATACCTGAGAGCATTGTCCAAACTCTTCTTTTACTCTGCCAGGCTTTGTGCTGTGACCACTTCCCTGGGGAGCTGTTCCAGTGCCCAGCCACCCTCTAATACCCAATCTGAACCTCCTCTGAGACAACTTCAGGCCATTTTCTTGAGTCCTGTCACTGGTCACCCCAGAGAAGATCAGGGTCTGTCCCTCCTTTTCCCCTCACACAGAAGTTGCAGAATGCAATGAGGTCATCCCTGAGCCTTGTCTTCTCCAGGCTGAACAGACCAAGTGACCTCAGCTGCTCTTCATTCAGCCTCCCCTCAAGGCCATCTTTATTCCCTCCTTTGGACACTCTCTAGTAACTTATTGTCTTTCTTATATTGTGTTGACCAAAACTACACACAGTGTTCAAGATGAGGTTAAAAGTGTGAATTCAGATAAGGACAGACTAAGAGGTAAAGTAAAGTTATGCCCAAAAGCAAAGCAAAGCAAGGAATTCATTTCCCACTTCCCATGGGCCCTCAGATGTTCATCCATCCCCAGGAGCGCAGGGCTCCATCCTGTGTAACGGTGGCTTGGGAAGACAAGCACACAGCATCATATATGGTGTGGGATATCCCTTGGCCACTCAGGCTCAGTGGAACTGTCTGTGTCCTCTCTCAGACTTGTGCCCATCACCAGCCTGCTTCCCTGTCAGGGCAGCATGAGAAGCAGAAAAACCTTAGCACTGTGTGAGCACCACCCAGCCACAGCCAAAGCACTGGTGTGCTGCCAACACTGGTGTTACCACAAATCCAAAACATAGCCCCAAGACCAGCTGCTTTTCCATCCCAGGGAAACCAAACGCAGTAAAAATAATATTTCTTAATATTCTGCACAGGTAATAGCATGAATGCTCATGATACATTAGCAGTAATGCAGAGCAAAGATTGTTCAAGGGAATTTTTAGCTCTGCCTCTGGATCAAGGCATTCTGGTGTTACACAGTTTTCTCAATGCCATAATGTAATGGTCATCATCTAGGGAACAAATAAGGACGGGCAGTATGACATCTTCTTTTACCTCTTAGAATAATCCTTTGAAAGTCTGAACTAAGGAGGCTCAAGAGGAAACCATGGTAGATTTAAGCAGGCAGGAGATTAGGAAGTGACAAATATATTTGTATCTATGTAAGTCAGGCAAGTTAGGAGAAAGAAGTTTTCGTATCTGGACACTGGATTGACTTTTGGAGTGAGGTCTAAGTCAAAACGTTAACTTTTTTTCATGTAGTGATTCAGAGAGACACTGTTTCTGTCAAACTTGGAATATATGGTTGATATATTTCTGCCTGGACATTTTCAGAATAGCGATTTTCAATTTTTTGATTTTCAGAGAGAGAACTTCTGGATCATTATGTAGTAAATTTAAACACATTTGCCTTCTTTTAATTAAAGGTCATGCATTTTTAGGATGGTACTTGGATGTCACAGAGTCAAAAATGTTGTTCCAGCTCATTGCCTTCTGTGCCTCTGGAATCAGGGTGCTCTTATAGGTGTCTGCTTTATCTCATCAGTCTGGTCCAGTTTCTTTGAACTATAGACTGTGCAACTTTTAAAAGCACTTCCAGTCTGTAAGAGAACTTTTTAGGTTCTTATAAATTTTCCCCATGTTTTTTTGGGATAGTGATCAATTTAGGACAACAAGATAAACAGAAAACCCAAAAGCTTCTCTTCTCATCTTCTGTAGTTAGCCTTAGGGGGGTCTAAAATAGTAGTAGTATGAGTTAAGAGTACTTTTAGAGTAATTTTGCTTTGACTCATAAGAACAAAAATTCTTTTCTCTCTCGACCTCCAGTGGGAACATGCTGACTTAGAGCTGTATTGTACTAGGTTTTGTCTCATCTCTGTATCAAAGCCTGAGAGAACAGCAAGATGAGCACTGGGAAGGATTCCCATCGTGCAATTTCATTCTACACAGAACTAAATTGACTAATCAGTGGAACAAGGTGCTTGACCTTAAACATATTGCAAGTATTTGCAGGATCAGGATCTAATATAGATTTCTGGAGTGCATTCTTTGATTAAAGAGTGGAAAACAACAAGTAAAGCAAAAGACTACCTGCCTCTAAAGATTGTTTTTTAAAAAAATTCATGTCTCCACTGATTTATGTTTATGCAAGTATTTCTGTTTCTGCATTGTTTCTCTGCTGCAAGAATAAATATGGGCAGTGTTTAAACACTTTAAACCAGCCACTGATATCTTCCCTGATAGAATAACTGCATCCCTGAGAACAGTTTGTGTTGTCTATATATTCTGTGGAATTAAAGCTTAAAGTTATTTTCTAAATATCAATCTCCACAAAATGGAAAAATAGACCTAAAATGAGCAGAGAATTAGGACAGATAGGAAAGTGTCAATAAGATTTATGTTGTTGATTTTGTCATTTCTGCTGCACTTGCCATTGTTTCAAAACTTTATTGTACATTTCTTGTTACCTGAAAGACATACTAAATTAAATTTATCAGTGTAAATGTTTCATAAGCAAAATTTCAAGGTTTGCTTTCCAAGTAGTTTCACAGTCCAGTGAGTTGCAGAACGTTTACAATGCGCGGCTCTTAACACTGATGCTGCAGAAATGTGCTGAAGCAATACCTGGTTGACATTTGTATGAATTGTATTCCTGTTCATTTTTCCAGGTTGAGTTACCTGTTGTCATCTCAAAGAAATATGGGAAAATAGGAGCTGTGTAGTGAGAAACACATCTTGCCTTTGCAATCAAGCTCTTTCAGTGATCTGCAAAAATGACAAGCTGAAGGTCATTCTTTAGCAATCCATGTAGGATGATACAAATTGGCAGTCATTAGAGCAATAATATTACACCTGGGGTGTAAAACTGAATATTGTTTTGCTTGTTATATTTATTCTGACCTGCCTGGTAGAACACATGCAACTCTAAATTAAATCTCACCAGGGATGAAATCTTCAGCTTAGTTTCGTATATCTCTTTAATTCTGTCTTAGAAATTCATCTCAAAGGCAGTTCTTGTGCTGAAAGAGCTCAGACACTTCAAACTACCAGGGAATAAAGTAACTAAGCTAGACGACCTCCTAAATTTCTTCCATCTTTGTTTTTCAACTCTCTATTAGTGATTAATAATTTCTTCAAGACACAAATTAGTGTTGAGCAAATCATTTTTCTTTCAATTCTCCAAAAAGTCTTGTCCTTTTTTTGTCTCACAGAATAGTATTACTTTCTTTATAATGTGCTCTTTTCTAAAATTGTTTTCTGCTTTAATTTTTTCCCAAGGCTCCTATATACTTCCTTTTTCAGGTTTTTCTCTGTTCCTCTATTGCAATTCATTTTACATTGCCTATAGTGCTGCTGGCTGTATAAATACTGTGATATTTTTGCTGACTGCCAGGAGAGAAGCCAGTAGGAAAATGGAAAAGGGCAGAAGTGAAAAGGTAACTTGGTGCTTTCTATGATCTTATCTTCATATTTTTGCTCACAAAATAAATTACTTCTTCAGAAATAAGTTATTCCACATACCATTAAAAATGAGCTCACTGACTCTGTGGAAGAATTTTTACTTCTTTGCCCAGCTGCTGGAGTTTAGCTACTATTGTTATGCAGATGAATATTTACAGTTTATGAGGTAGGGCCAGGAGATTTGTCAAGGAAATGTGGGGAACAGAATCAAACTCTAAATGCCAAGATGAATGTGTTTTGCTCTCCCATTCTTTAACCCATATGAATAATATTTCAAAATTGTCACATCAAGTTTTATCTATTTCACCCCATTTTGACCTTGAGTTCTTTATATGGTCAAATAATCTTCTTGGATAAGATTTTCATCTCTACTTCTTTAGTCCTTAAAGATGCATATAACAAAACAAGCAAAAAGCATGAAGGAGCTCCAGAAACCTTTGTTCCAACTCTAAAGGGAAGAGAAGGAGGTGTTTGCCCTGATGTAAGTGCTCCAGAGGGCAGCTTTGTAGCCTGTCTTCCAGGTATCCCCTTGCAAGCCCTTGTGTCTGTGGGGAGGCAGGTGGCACAGCACAGCTCCCAGGGCTCTCTGCCTTCTGGGTTCTACTTGCTGTGTCTATTTGTAGGTAATTTAACCCCATGCCTGTGAGAACTGAAATAGCAGCAGCTGTTCTAACTTTTCCACATGAACAGAGTGTGATCAAAAGTTATATTTGTCATCCCTAAACTAGTCTGGGGAATGCCAAGATTACAGTGTTGAATATTCATCCCACATATATATATATAGTTATGAGTACTGGAGAATATGAGTGGAAGCATTACATCTGGAGACTTGGATATTTGGATGTAGATTAGGCTGGTTTTGGAGGGAATATGCAATTGCACAATGTTATTATAACAAGGCTTGCTAGAGAAAGGGCCTCATTTCATCCCCCAAAAAGGCCATCATTCCCTCAGAATGACTCAGTGTTACCTCAGACACAAACGTGCTGGTGAAGGTAAAGTAATGTAGACTTCTCTCCAAAGTGAACAGCGGGCAGGGACATAAGCACTTCTATGTATTTCATTTTGGCTCCTCTTCCAGATTGCATTTTGGAAAGATTTGCCCCTCTCTTTACTAACATCAGGAGAAGACCAGCCTCTTGGATCAGGCAGTAGGTTCTGAGTTGCCTCAAGCTGAGTAGGGCCAAGGCTCCCTCTCACTTGCATTGTCATTATCCATCAGCCTGGCAGAAGGACTGTGGTGGGGCCCTTGGCACTGCTGGACTGTGCAGCAGTCTAAGTACTGCGCAGTAATTTTCCTGCTGGCAGAACAGAGCTCAAACACTGACTGCAGAGTTTGGAAGTCTACACAAAGTAACTTTGGAGAGGGAAGCCAGGAGGTACTGAGCATCAGCAGTCATCCAGAACAGCATGTCCTGGTCATCACCTCTCAGACAGGCACAGACAGACTGCTCTTGTGATGGTCACCAAATCTTTGCACAGCTTATCCTGGAAACATTAGTGTTGAAACTGGCTTTTTTTTGCCACAAAGGACAAAGCAAGAGATGTGCCCCAAACCCACACAGAGTTCTGCAGACCTGTTCTGTGCTGGTGTGAGGAGTGCTCTAGGAGCACCCTGAGGCTGGGAAGCACCAGGTGACAACATCAGTGCTGTTGTATCATTGAAGCTGCTGCTCTAAGCAGCCATAATCAGAAATAAAATAGGTCACTGTAAATCACAGGGAAACCATAACCATCTTTGCTGGAATTGCTGTGTATGTTTCTCTTCACTGATTGCATTCTGCTTGCAGAAATTCCCCTTATAGCTGTCACTAGATAGGATCCCTTGCATCATGACACATAGTGCTGTGTAAACTTAGTCCCTGTAAATGACAGCTGTGACTGTCTTTGCTGAGTGACTTAACAATGAAAATAGAAGAAAGCCAAAAACTCCATTAGCACAACAAAGGAAAATGCTCAGCAAATGCTGTTATACAACTGCACTCATGTATGCATATTATAACTCTCATAAATTATTCTTTATGTCAAATACTATAACAGAAATTATCCCAGCAACAAGAAAAGCTACACTTGCAGTAATTCTTACAGAGTGTCTGGGAAATGGTGTTTTCACAAAATCAATATTTTCTATCCTTATTTCCTTAATATGCATGAGAATTTTTGCACATTATCTGTGTTATACTCCATGTACCAGAGATGCTATAGTAGTAAAAGTTAGTAGGATGCTGAGGCTGCCCCAGGCTGTGTTCCTCTGTACTGCTGTGCATGTCTTGCTCAGTGTATTCAAGTGTGCAGTGTGGTGGGCTCATTCTCTGGGTTTGATTTTGAATTATTTGTAGTACATTATTCAGTCTTTCAGCCAAAAAAATTATCTGAATAAATCAGAAGTGTTGGTTTCTCTAATTTCTTGCAGATACATATATGCAATGATAGACCAGTTTTACCATGTAGTTTTACCTGACATACATAAGCCTAGGGCTTCAGCAGTTTTTATTGTTTGCCCATGGTTTGTGGCCTCCAAGAAGGAGGCCAAGAAGTTTATCACCAAGAAGTCTTCTGGCTTTACAGCTTGTGGGCATCTGGTACAACTCTCTTTGCTTCTCCAGATTTCAGACTGTGCAAATATTGCCCTCCCTCTCTGCCTTCCAACGCACTAAGTCTCAAATGTGGGTTGTACTCGAACCAAGGAGGTCCACAGGGGAGCAAAGATGCACCTGCAGACTGTGGAGGACCCCACGCCACAGCAGGTGGATTCCTGAAGGTGGCTGTGACTCTGTGGGAAGCCTGTGCTGGAACAGGCTTCTGGCAGGACCTGTGGACCCCTTGAGAGAGGAGTCCATGTGGAGCAGGTTTGCTAGCAGGACTTATGATGCTTGGAGCAGGCTGTTCTCAAAGGACTACACACCATGGAAGGGAACCCACATGGGGGCAGTTTGTGAAGACCTGTAGCCTGTAGGAAGGACTGACAGTGGAGAAGTTTGTGGAGGACTGTCTCCCATTGGAGAGACCTCTTACTGGAGCAGGCAAAGAAGTCCTCTCCCTGAGGAGGAGCCAGTGGCAAAACCAAAATGTTATGTACTGACTGTAACACCCATTCCCTCTCTCCCTGCACTGTTGGCAGGGAGCAAGTAAAAAATTGGGAATGAAGTTTAGCCCAGAAAAGAGGGAGGGATATTGGTAAGGATCTTTTAAGATCTGTTTTACATCTCATTACTGTATTCTGATTTTGATTAGTAATAAATTAGACCAATTTCCCTAAGTCAGGTGTGTTCTGCCCATGATAGTAACTGGTGAGTGATCTCTCCCTGCCCTTTTCTCGACTCACAAACCTTTTGTTGTGTATTCTCTTCTTCCCTGTCCATCTGAGGAGGGCAGTGATAGAGTAGCTTGGTGGGCACCCAGCAATCTAGCAAGGGTCAAACCACCTCACAAACTAAAGCAATATGAACTACTGTGGGGGTTGAAACAACAAAGAGTAGCAGCCAGCATGCATCAGCCTCAAGCAAGAGTGCCAACAAAACCACCTGTAAATATGGTTCCAGAAACAAACACCTTAAACTTCCTATTAACGTAGAACAAAAATAACACAGAGCCAGCAGAAAACCAAATAAGACTTAGACAGCAGGTCAGAGAGTAGGAATACCATTGTTCAAGCAGTTGCAGAGAAACAGAGATTGATGCCAGTATCAAAACGTTTGGTGTTTTCATCCACAAAGGTCAAATGGTTTTTGTTCCTTGATCACTTTACTGGGAAGCGTTGATGATGTGTTGTAGAGCTAAGGCAGTTTTGATTTGAGTTTTTGTTTTTGTTTGGTTTTGTTTTTCTCAGTGGAATTTTAGCTACAGTGGGAGTTGTGCAGCTGATTAAACAAAGTTTATGTGTATTATCTCACAGAACAGCATATCTCTGGAGGAAAGGATAAATTGCAAGAAAGATAATCTGTGACCTCCAAAAGCAAAAAGAAAGCTAATGTGTATTTCAGACAGCACTAATTGCATGTGAAGTAGGAGCTTCACATTTCAGCTTGAATTCAGAATGTTCAGGTGACTTTTTGTCTGTGTTATCCCTCAAGATAAAAATCAAAATATCTGGGTGTTTTTAATTTGGCTGAAGGTTGGAAGTGTTTCACAGTTCCAGCAGTAAGGATGTGTTGGTGTGGATAAAAGGAAAGAAGCTCATGTTGCTTGCTAAGCTCAGGAAGGCTTGGACTGTAGGGGGTTGAAGCAGCTCACTGATGCCTCTGAGCTGAGGCTGGTTTCCTGACAGATATTTTAAAATTTCCAGTAAAATGGAAAGAAAAATTCCCTTCAAACTATTTTCTCAATCATGGACCATGCCTACAGGAAATTGTTTTCCAGTTCTTTAGAAGAAATTAAGAACAATGTCAAAACTGTAGACATTTTTGTTGCTCTCCAAAGCTTCCAGACTAATGTGGGATTTGTTTGTGGCTTTTTTGGGGGGGTGGGGGTTATGTTAGTTGTAGGAATATATTTCCTGAATATAATTCACCCTGTGATTTACAGCCAGCTGCACTGTGATTGTGCAGCATGTTAGCATGCTGGGAATTGTGCAGGGTATTTTACTGTCCCAGGGCAGTTTGGACAGTAAGTGTTGAAGGCAGGTCTTGGGGCTGGGTCAGCATCTACTCATGCAGAGGATTAGCTCTTCTTGCTTTGGAGGTTTGACCAAAAACTCCTGGATGCTGTGGTGGAAACTTTACATTGTCTTTTCAGGTATGTATTTTTTTGGAAAAGGCCTGTTAAACTCAAAGTCAGCTTCTACCTTCAGCAAAACTGGCGTTTTCACTCAGTATCTACAAATGTTCCATTATGCTTCCTTCTCTCTACTGACTCTTCCTCAGATTAAGGTAGCTGGTAATCATCTATTAATTGATCCAATCAACTCAATGAATGGCATTGTTGCTTGTGGTGGAGGACAAGGAGAAGTTTAGAAATGTTGCTGTTTGTCCCCCTGATTCCTCCTGTGTTTAGATACTCGTGGGGGTGCCCTGAGTCAGGGGATGAAGCTGCGGCTGGCCAGCACAGCTCTCCAGGACCCCACTGAGGAGCATCTCAGCTCCTTCTATTCTTACATGGAATGCATTTTAAAGAATTTCCTGAGTCTCCTGCCCCCAGTCTTGATCATGGTACATACACTCAGCAGTACTAAATACTCTCAGATAAGGCCAGGGTTGAGGGTGGATATTCTGCCATGCCTTGGCCTAAAGCCAGGCTATGTTCAGTCCAGAACCCTGGCTCTAGATCAGAGTGTTTGTGAGCGGCTTATGCTGACTGGATCTCTTTGGGATCTGTTTGAGGGTTAGCTCTGTGTGTGCAGATATGTAGTATTTTCTCTTTAGTTTCAGAGAGGATGAGAGAATTCTGCTAAACAAGTTAGAGTCATTACTGCTGATATCTTGAAAGAAGTTTGTTAAATCATCCTAATACAGAGGTAAGAATGAGTGGCAACTCATTTCTTATCATAAAGAGAATAAGGGCAGAAGACAAAATGAATAAATGACTGATTTTGGTGAGAAAACTTTGTACTGAAGCTTACCAGGGGCTAACTGCCATGGAAAGGTCCTAAGTATGAGCAATGGTGGGATGGCAGCAGATGTAAAACATTTTACCAGCCTGAGTAGCATTGAGTTGCTCTGCTCTGGAGGCTGCAGAGCTTCCCATTTCTGAGTCATTTTATTGGACAAGGGTATACATGGATACACAGCAGTTATAACCCACCTCAGCTGGAGCAGGGATAGTCCAGATTCCTTGTGGAGATTTAAAATAACTTTCTAGGGAATGTTTTGCTTCATCTGTAGCAGCTGGCTGGACAGTTTATGTGATTTATTTTCAGTCATACCTTCTGAATTTGAGGTTTATGAAAGTTATGAGGGCTTTTTCATCAGGGTCCTAAGCAATTTTTGGCCTTGTTTGTTTGTTTTGGTCTGGTTCTTGTTTTGTTTTATTTTGTTTGTTTTATTTTTAGCTTTGTTTGGTTGGGGTTTTTTGTTTGATTTTGTTTGCTTCGGGTGGTTTTTTTTGTTTTGTTTTGTTTGTGGGTTTGGTCTTTTGGGGGGGTGTTGGTTTTGGTTTTGTTTCTCTAAATCTACATTGTTCGTTAAAGTGGTATACTTAGTGGCTTGGTGTAGTGGTTTAACCCCAGCTGGCAACTAAGCCTGCTCCCTTTCCACTGGTTGGATGGAGGAAAGAATCCCAAGACTAAAATGAGAAAAATTCTGGGCTGAGGTAAAGGCAGTCTAACAGGTGAAGTAAATGCCACACATGAAATCAAAGCAAAACAGGGAATTCATTCACCATTTTCATGGGCAGGCAGAAGTTCTCAGCCATCTCCAGTGGAGCAGGGCTCCATTGCACATAGCAGTGAATTGGGAGGACAAATGGCTTTGGTCAGTTGGGGTCATTTGTCCCAGCTATGTCCCCTCCAACTCTTTGTGCAGCCCCTGCCTCCTCACTGGCCAGGCAGTGTGAGAAACAGAAAATTCCCCGCTGCTGTGTAAGCACTTCTCAGAAATAACAAAAACATCTTTGCATTGTCAACTCTATTTTCGATGCAAATCAAAACCATAGCCTTGCAGTTGTTACTGTGAATAAAATTAACTCTACCTTAGCCAAAACCAGCGTCCTCAGGAGTAGAGATCAGCGCTGTGTGAATTCATTGTCATGTTGGCAATGCATTTACACAGCAAACTGGCATCTGTCAGTAGGGGAACCAGGGTCATGCAAACTCAACATAGTCTAGCACTAAGGAAGCAGATGAGAAAAGAGGCTGCTACCTCTTTATGTGGCCTGAAAATTTTCAACTTCAAGGCTGGAGTAGATGCTGAGGAGTTGTTACCTTATACAGATGAAGTTGTACAGCTGTTCAGTGGTACAAAAGGAAAAAAATAAACATTGTGTCTGTGCTTAGTTATTGGGATTTAAGGGTGTGTGCTCAAATATCTCCCTGTGGAAGAGGAGAGAGAGGCACTCCCACCTCTGGTACAGAGATGGGAGCTGTCTGGTTATGCACCCAGACACTGAAAGAGATTTGGGGTTCTGCAGCCTAAGCAGAAAGAAGAGCAGACTTTCCTCCTTTTCCCATCTTGTGCTGTATGGAGTCTGCTAGAACTGAGTAATCTGATGTGGCATACCTGATGCAGCTGACTTAATACAGCAGTGGGGGGCAAGGGGAGCCATTTTCTGCACAGCATGGAATTGAATGAGACTAGGACAAAGCAGGAAAAGTCCAACACTGAAGTTGTTCTTTTTTCTTCATGTAAAGTGCTAATGTTACAATGAAATCAGTTTAACTGTTGGTTTCCCAATGCTATATTATATAGCATTGGCTCTGAATTAAAAGAAGCAAAACCAGTCATTGTATCACTTTTTATATATATGCATTAATCATTCTCATTCAGCATAATAGCAATTTTATAACTACAAGTCCTTGAAACCTGATATTTATATTGCAGCATGCATTTTTCTAGTGATATATCCAAGTTGTAAAACTGAGTCATGATTTCAAAATTAAATGCGCACTTAGTGAGCAGTACCTCAAACTGGCACACGATGGCAGAATGATGACATTTTAAAGCAAATATCCTGAAGCACATTGTTGGTAGTCATAGAAACTAGTTTGAAATGTAATCTTGAAGTATGTTTTGCAGAGGCAAATATTTCTCATTTTGCATTTTAAGGTGCAGGTGATATTACCTTTTCTTTTTTAGTTAGTCTTGAAATCAGCTGCATATTTCAGGTCTGAGATTCTATTTGATTGAGGAAAAAAACAGTTAAGAACATAATACATGGAGTTATTGTCCCAAGCCCATCAAAACATTCAATGAAAATCCCTGAATATTTTGTTGTGCTTTTTTTTTTGTTGTTGTTGTTGTTGTTGTTGTGTTTCTTTGTTTGGGGTTTTGATTTTGGGGGGAGTTTTTTTGTTTAGTTTTTTGTTTCTTGGGGTTTTTTTCAGGTCCTTCTTCCAGGGAAGATTTATTCTCATTATATTGCAGCAAACCTTTGCTTCTTCACATGAAACCAGACAGCCTGAGTTCCTCATCAGAGGAGTTGGAAATAGTGGTGAGAAGTATTTTTCATTTGCTCCTACTGAAACTATCTTATGCATCCAAAATTGCTGAAATTATTATGCAGAATCTTTGGTGTTTCTGAGTATCCAGATAATGGCAAATTACTTTCAGAAATGAGTTCTTGAAACAGTCCCAGAAGTTGATGAAAGTCTTTATATCATGATGTTTGGTTTTCTGATATTTGATTTTGTTGCATTAACATATCTATTTGGCAGAAAAATAATCCAGATACTCTATTATCACAGCACAGAGTCAAGAAAGAACACCAATTAATTGTGCTTTGGGCCAAAACCAGTGGCAGATTCTTCAGTGGAACGCAGGTGTCCATCTGCATTTATTCTGTACAGAATGGTTTGGGACTGAGATGTCACAACTCCAGAGAAGCTGAAGCTGAAGGATTTGGTCACAGGATACCTTCATCAACAGAAGGGAAAAAAGATTTGAGCAAGCTTAAAAATATGTGACTGTGGTAGCTCTGGAGGTTGCAGAGCTTCCCATTTCTGAGTCATTTTATTGGACAAGGGTATACATGGATACACAGCAGTTATAACCCACCTCAGCTGGAGCAGGGATAGTCCAGATTCCTTGTGGAGATTTAAAATAACTTTCTAGGGAATGTTTTGCTTCATCTGTAGCAGCTGGCTGGACAGTTTATGTGATTTATTTTCAATTATACCTTCTGAATTTGAGGTTTATGAAAGTTATGAGGGCTTTTTCATCAGGGTCCTAAGCAATTTTTGGCCTTGTTTGTTTGTTTTGATCTGGTTTTTGTTTTGTTTTATTTTGTTTGTTTTATTTTTAGCTTTGTTTGGTTGGGGTTTTTTGTTTGATTTTGTTTGTTTCGGGTGTTTTCTTTTTGTTTTGTTTGTGGGTTTGGTCTTTTGGGGGGGTGTTGGTTTTGGTTTTGTTTTTCTAAATCTACATTGTTCGTTAAAGTGATATACTTAGTGGCTTGGTGTAGTGGTTTAACCCCAGCTGGCAACTAAGCCTGCTCCCTTTCCACTGGTTGGATGGAGGAAAGAATCCCAAGACTATTCTGGGCTGAGGTAAAGGCAGTCTAACAGGTGAAGTAAATGCCACACATGAAATCAAAGCAAAACAGGGAATTCATTCACCATTTTCATGGGCAGGCAGAAGTTCTCAGCCATCTCCAGTGGAGCAGGGCTCCATTGCACATAGCAGTGAATTGGGAGGACAAATGGCTTTGGTCAGTTGGGGTCATTTGTCCCAGCTATGTCCCCTCCAACTCTTTGTGCAGCCCCTGCCTCCTCACTGGCCAGGCAGTGTGAGAAACAGAAAATTCCCCGCTGCTGTGTAAGCACTTCTCAGAAATAACAAAAACATCTTTGCATTGTCAACTCTATTTTCACCGCGAATCAAAACCATAGCCTTGCAGTTGTTACTGTGAATAAAATTAACTCTATCTTAGCCAAAACCAGCATCCTCAGGAGTAGAGATCAGCACTGTGTGAATTCATTGTCATGTTGGCAATGCATTTACACAGCAAACTGGCATCTGTCAGTAGGGGAATCAGGGTCATGCAAACTCAACATAGTCTAGCACTAAGGAAGCAGATGAGAAAAGAGGCTGCTACCTCTTTATGTGGCCTGAAAAGTTTCAACTTCAAGGCTGGAGTAGATGCTGAGGAGTTGTTACCTTATACAGATGAAGTTGTACAGCTGTTCAGTGGTACAAAAGGAAAAATATAAACCATTGTGTCTGTGCTTAGTTATTGGGATTTAAGGGTGTGTGCTCAAATATCTCCCTGTGGAAGAGGAGAGAGAGGCACTCCCACCTCTGGTACAGAGCTGGGCGCTGTCTGGTTATGCACCCAGACACTGAAAGAGATTTGGGGTTCTGCAGCCTAAGCAGAAAGAAGAGCAGACTTCCCTCCTTTTCCCATCTTGTGCTGTATGGAGTCTGCTAGAACTGAGTAATCTGATGTGGCATACCTGATGCAGCTGACTTAATACAGCAGTGGGGGGCAAGGGGAGCCATTTTCTGCACAGCATGGAATTGAATGAGACTAGGACAAAGCAGGAAAAGTCCAACACTGAAGTTGTTCTTTTTTCTTCATGTAAAGTGCTAATGTTACAATGAAATCAGTTTAACTGTTGGTTTCCCAATGCTATATTATATAGCATTGGCTCTGAATTAAAAGAAGCAAAACCAGTCATTGTATCACTTTTTATATATATGCATTAATCATTCTCATTCAGCATAATAGCAATTTTATAACTACAAGTCCTTGAAACCTGATATTTATATTGCAGCATGCATTTTTCTAGTGATGTATCCAAGTTGTAAAACTGAGTCATGATTTCAAAATTAAATGCACACTTAGTGAGCAGTACCTCAAACTGGCACACGATGGCAGAATGATGACATTTTAAAGCAAATATCCTGAAGCACATTGTTGGTAGTCATAGAAACTAGTTTGAAATGTAATCTTGAAGTATGTTTTGCAGAGGCAAATATTTCTCATTTTGCATTTTAAGGTGCAGGTGATATTACCTTTTCTTTTTTAGTTAGTCTTGAAATCAGCTGCATATTTCAGGTCTGAGATTCTATTTGATTGAGAAAAAAGCCAGTTAAGAACATAATACATGGAGTTATTGTCCCAAGCCCATCAAAACATTCAATGAAAATCCCTGAATGTTTTGTTGTGCTTTTTTTGTTTGTTTGTTTTTTTTTGTTGTTGTGTTTCTTTGTTTGGGGTTTTGATTTTGGGGGGAGTTTTTTTGTTTAGTTTTTTGTTTCTTGGGGTTTTTTTCAGGTCCTTCTTCCCGGGAAGATTTATTCTCATTATATTGCAGCAAACCTTTGCTTCTTCACATGAAACCAGACAGCCTGAGTTCCTCATCAGAGGAGTTGGAAATAGTGGTGAGAAGTATTTTTCATTTGCTCCTACTGAAACTATCTTATGCATCCAAAATTGCTGAAATTATTATGCAGAATCTTTGGTGTTTCTGAGTATCCAGATAAAGGCAAATTACTTTCAGAAATGAGTTCTTGAAACAGTCCCAGAAGTTGATGAAAGGCTTTATATCATGATGTTTGGTTTTCTGATATTTGATTTTGTTGCATTAACATATCTATTTGGCAGAAAAATAATCCAGATACTCTATTATCACAGCACAGAGTCAAGAAAGAACACCAATTAATTGTGCTTTGGGCCAAAACTAGTGGCAGATTCTTCAGTGGAACGCAGGTGTCCATCTGCATTTATTCTGTACAGAATGGTTTGGGACTGAGATGTCACAACTCCAGAGAAGCTGAAGCTATTGAGGAAGGATTTGGTCACAGGATACCTTCATCAACAGAAGGGAAAAAAGATTTGAGCAAGCTTAAAAATATGTGACTGTGGTAAATTCAGACACTTAATGATGTTGAAACATATGATCTCAGGTTGCTCCAAAGCACACACTTCTAATGTTTTCACTTGAGATGACTGGAAAGCATTTAAGAGCTGCCCCTCATAATCTGATACTGGTGATTCTGCTCTTTCAGAAACCTGAAAATATCTACATTTCTCACTACATTCAGAATGCTTTGCTTCCCATTCAGTTTGAGAGGGAAAAAAATGAAGATTCTGAGTGAAATTCTTAGCTATATCCTCTCCTCCATCTCCCTTTGCCCAGTTGCACTAGTCTTCACATGTAGGAGTGTTACACCAAATATTTATACAGAGACAGATTATCCTTTCCCACATGGCATGTTGACACTGCTTTCAACAAACCCACACATTTTCTGAAGATTTATTTTGAGATTAAAATGTTATGATTTTGGGTCTAACTCTAACAAAAGAAGAAAAACAAATAAAAAAAACCAAAACCAACCCAACCAGTGTTTACAGAATAGCTAGAGCGGAATGAAGCACCTTGCTCTTTAATGGAAATCTTCATCTCTGTGTATTCAAAACAAGCTGTAGCAGCTTCACAGTAAAATTGTTTTGAAGTTTTGTTTTGAAGTTTGCTATTGCCATCATACATATGCATTAAACATTTTTGTTATTCAGATAGAAATTTGCATGAACACCAAGGCTTTATCTCAAATGCTTATGAAGAAGGCTGTTCTTATGTTGGGTCAACTGGAAGTTATTCTCCTTTACTGTAGGGCTTTCCATTAATTAAATTCAAAGAATCTGTTTGACTGCTAATGCCTGTTATACTTCAGATGCAAAAAACCCAACATTTTTCTTATGAGAGTCAGTAAGAAATTGAAAAAAAGTTTGGTTTTGTTTCTTTGTTATTTATATGTTTTAGGGAATTTTTTTTGTTACTTCTGTTCTGCTTTCTGACTGCCTCTTTGGTTCTGCTAACTGAAGCAGAAGCTCTAGAGTGGCCATGTTCTGACCTTGATTGTATTAGTATAAGGATTCAGATGGAAAACTATATGAAAATCAGGTCAACAGTTGGTCCAGGCATTTGAAAGTGATACCAGCCAGGAATCCCAAAATGTCTGATAGTTCTGTATGAATCAGAGCTGATAAATGGGGACATAGCTTAACAACAATGGAGATGTTTTTATTCTATGCTGTTGTTACTATATACACACTGCTGGTCTGCAGTGTCTCACACACATCTTCCCTAAATTGTGAGACTCCCCAAAAGGAGCTAAGCTAGACCTTGTAAGACAAGACAACTACTCAGCTTAAGAAAAGGAGTAGCAGAAACCCTGTTCTTTAGGATATTTAATAATGGTCACTCTACCCTCGGCAAATATCTTTATTTTGAATCACAGAATCATAGAATAAATTCTCATGAGAGAGAGGTAGAGGGCAAAATCTTTGCTTATTTTGATGCAGCTCAGGGTATGATTTGCTTTCTTGGTTGCAATCACAATTGCTAGCTTAAGTCTAATTTTTAATCCCAGGCTGATCTCAAAGATAAATATTTAATTTATCTCATCGTTCTTAGCATTCATATTTTGCTTTGCTTTAGGCCTTCAAAAATCTTTTGCAAATTGAATGATAACACAAAAGGCACCAAGGGTCAGGGAGGGAATTTGTACAGATTTTCATAAACCTGAGGACTTGAAAAGATTGAATTGCTGTCTTTGTTTCAAAGACAGAATTTGAGACATTGGGTAGGTAAAAGAAAATAAATTGATGGGTATAGATAAAGGAGATATGAGACTGAAAGCCTGAGGAGGAGAGAAAATTTGAAGAGCAAAAATATGATACAATCCAATTGAGCAGAAATAGAGAACAAAACATCATCAAGAGACTTCCCTTAAAAGAGACAGTAGAATGAAGATATATTTTATAGGATATAGTGGATTAAAGGAAGCCTAAAATAAAAAGCTATATGCAAGAACGGCATCTGTCAGATAGGCTTCTCCTTATCTTTTCATGGCTGAAGTCTTCCAGACCTTTTCATATTTGGTTGATTGCAAAGTGTGAAATCTCAGAGGGTCACATTCGTCTTCGGCTTTTGCTGGTGAGAGGTACAGAGCAGATCCCATGGCAGGTTGCTCCTGCTATAACAAAACACCTTTCCCTCAGGAAGAGTCGGTGGAAAGCTGTACAGAGTGCTTTGATCCAAGTACATGGTAGAAATACAAGAATCAGAGTATAGACCACTTTCTAGCCAGTGGGCCAAATGCACACTGGAGTTACACTGCAGATTTTAGCTCTAATGCAATGCTGATGCTCCTCTTTCCTGTTACTTTGTGGTTTTCTGGGGCAAACCTCAGCTTTTCCCTCCACATTTCTACAGCATCACTAGACCTGATCTTCTGAAATGTTAAAATATCAAAAGTATTACATCTTGGTGATGCTCCAGGCACGGTTGTGTCGTGGCCCTTTAGAAAGCCAAGCCTGTTGGGCAACCTGGCATGTCTGGCTCCCCCCCAGACAGTCAGATCCTCAGAGGGTGCTGCTGCCTGATGTGGGCAGCAATGTGCTGTGGCTGCAGCTGAAAAGGCATCACAGGGAGAGCCTGAGCCATGGGCAAGGCACGAAAGAAGAAAATAAGTTATTCCAAATCACTTCTGCCAATAACATGAGGTTGTAAATTGTTTCCCTAACAAAAGTGTCCCTGTATCAGGAGCCAACTTCATGCAGAGGCTGATGGACCCAGCACTCAGAAATTTATTTTTAAGGGGTGAGAGCAGTATGGCTAGCAAAATATAAAGACCTTTTGGTGGTTTTAACCCATTGTACAAAAAGTGAAGTCAACACAACCCGGAAATGTGCACTTATATCCTAAAAACCAACCGTATCCTGGCTGCATTCGCAGCAGTGCTGCCAGCAGGTGGAGAGAGGGGATTCTGCCTCTCCTCTCTGCCTTTGTGAGACCCCACCTGCAGTGCTGCATCAGCTCTGGGCTCTCAACATAACAAGGACATCAATCTGTTAGAGCAGGTACAGAGGAAGGCCACAGAGGTGCTCAGAGGGCTGGAGCACCTGTCCTCTGAAGAAGACTGAGAGAGCTGGGATTGTTCAGCCTGGAGAAAAGGAGAGTACAGAGAGACCTTAGGGCAGCCTTCCAGATCCAAAAGGCAGCTTACAAGAAATCTGCAGAGGGGGCTTTTTACAAGGACAAGGGGGAAAGATTTTAAACTTAGAAGAGAGCAGGTTTAGATTAGATGTTAGAAGGAGACTCTTTACAGTGAGAGTGGTGAGGCAGTGGAACAGGCTGCCCAAAGAAGTCATGGATGCCTCATCCCTGGAAGTGTTCAAGGCCAGGCTGGATGGGGCTCTGAGCAGCCTGGTCCAGTGCAAAGTGTCCAAGCCCATGACAGTTCAAAACAGATGATCTTCAAGATATTTTCCAACCAAGATATTCTATGATTCTAAAGTCCTTTTTCTTTTTTCTGAGGAAACATCGAATTTGGGCCAATATAGTTGCAATCTTTCTCAATTTATTTCTGAAATCTTTGTCTCGACTTTCATCTTCTCGACTTTCATCAACTATTGTAACCCCCTCTTTACCATGGCAGCTTACTTTGCACTTCCACTAGCCATCTGCACAATCAGCTGAAACTTGACTGAGCTGTACTTCACCTCTACCTCATTTCTGCTCTTCTGTCTCTCCCCTGACTGCTTGGTCCCTGTGTTTTTGCACATTTGCAGGGATGCTCAATGCTTTTTTCAGTACCTCTGTCCTCATTCTGTTTCTTGACCTCTTTTGTGTTGTTCTGTAGTACAGGATGGCTGAGACAAAAAGGCTGGGGCAGAGCATATCTCCTTCACTGTCTTGCTGGGGAATTATTTATTCCAGGAAACCTGTAATATTAGTCTCACCTATCTTTGTTGTGTTGTTTACTATCAAGCACACTTATCCAACAGTGTGAATTGCAATTAACATGAATTACACAAATGACAGATTTTGCCCTGGTTTTCTCACATTTTTGTAAGTGCTGAGCTGTAAGCACATTGTCTTACAAACTTTTTCCAAACTTCAGAGTAGGTGCTTTTGAAAACCTTTCATGACTAAGGACATCAGAATTCTGAACAGGGACATCAGTGCATGAGTAAAATTTACAGTTTCTTAAAGTCTAGCCCTGACTTCATGGACATTTCTATGTTCTGCTGTGGCTTAGATGTGGGTGATGAGGGGCTAGAAAAGGTGTGGGTAGTTAGAGAAGGGCATATGGAACATGCTGGTTCACAAGGTTGAAACCCCAGTGCAATTGTGATTTTTCTTTCTGTTTGCATTACTCAGAAAAAGCTTTAGGTGATATGAATATGCCAGGACCTCTATGTTGTCTGAGGTATAAATCATGTCTCTCTGTCTAAGAATCACTTCTTTTACTGTGCATTACCACACACCTTAGAAAACTCTCTTTAAGCTGTGTGATTCTAGTATCTGAAGTTCAATTTCAAGCACACATTTTCTAATCCTAAGCTGGGCCAGTATTTTCCTTTCCTTCTTTAAGAAGTGTACATTTAACATAATGCACATTGCAGTTCAAAATCTCCCATTTGTTCCTGCAAGGCTGAGATAGTCATGCTGTTCATGGTCCCAAAAGCCATTACTGATGTAAAAAATATGCTCAGCTCTGGCCTAAATGATGTTGCTATTTCATCTGGAGGCATCTCTCTCTCCAAGCCATATAAATCCAGACTTTAATGCTATTTATCTCTTCAGTATTTAGATGCCACCTAACACTTATGGCTAAAATGTCTCTTGTGTGTTGCCTGTGAAACCAGTTTGTGCAACAATTAGTCTCCTTTCAGAAGAATACTATATAAATGTAAGTCATTAATGTTGTCATTACCCAAGGACAGAACAGGATGAAAATGTGCATATATAGTTTTAGTGCTGGTTTAACTACACCATTCTGTAAGCCTATTTAAATATTATCAGTTTGGCATAATGGTTGTTAGTTTTAAGCAAGAGCAGATACACATGGTTTATGCTTCTATTAGTTGCATTTTGAGAATGCTGTCAAACTTAAGAAATTTTACATTGGTGGGAGTGAAATATTAGGTTGATTTTAAAAAGAGCAATGACAAAGAATAAAAAATTAAAATAAAAAGAACAATGACACAGAATAAAAAATTAAAATAACAGAAAAAATTAAAAGAAGAGAATGGCTGAGGTTGGAAAGGACTTTCAGGATCATCTAGTTCCAACCCCCCTGCCGTGAACAGAGAAACCTTTCACTAGAACAAGTTGTTCAGAGCTCCATCCAGTCTGGTCTTAAACATCCCTCCTCATGAGTGGAGGGATAAGTGCTGGTCTCTTCACTTTTGTGACAAGAGACAGAACTTAAGGGAATGGCCTGAACCTGAGTCAGGGGAGGTCTAGGTTGGATATCAGGAAAAGGCTTATCACCCAGAGGATGGTTGGGCACTGGAACAGGTTTTCCAGGGAAGTGGTCACAGCACCAAGCCTGACAGAGTTTAAGAAGTGTTTGGACAATGCTCTCAGGAACATGGTGTGACTCTTGGGATGACCTGTACAGGGCCAGGAGTAATCCTGATGGGTCCCTTCCAGCTCAGGATATTCTATGGTTCTATGATCCTATGATTCTATGGTTCTATTTCTCGGGATGGGATATTCACAGCTTCTCTGGGAAAGCAGTTCCTTTGCCTCAACACCTTCACAGTAAAGATTTTTTTTCCTAATGTCTGTCATGGTTTGAGCCTGGCAAAATGCCAGTGCCCCCCATGAAAATACTTACTCTCTGGTACTTGCTGTGAGATGTGCCTAGGAATAAGCAAAGCAGTCCTCTACTTAAAACTATAGAAAGCAGAACTTTATTAACTACACACTACATAGGTATAGGAAAGGAAAGAAAAGACAATCTCAAGGAAAATGAAAACTCTACAGAATACAGCTTCTCCTCCTCCCCCCACCAAATTCTCAATACAATTACATCTCTCGGTCCAGCAAAAAACCACTCTTAAGAATACTCAATCTCCAATTCCTTAAGAGGAGGAGTCCTTCTTGTATGCCCTGGGCTTTTGGTCACGTATCACCACTCAGATTGGAGATCGTGACCCCCTCCTCCCATGCTCAGTGCTCTCACCACTGAACATGGACCAGAGCTACTTTGAGGGTTGTCTTTTTAAGGATTCCGTCGTCCCACTCCAAAAAAAGGCACAGTCTCTATTTTGGGACATCTGTCCCCCCATTATTTCACCTCCTGGGCCGGGAGGTTCTTACACTGCCTTCTTAACTCTGGGACACGGTGGCTCCCCCTGAAAATAGTCTCTGTATTCAGGAACAGTCCATGGCTCACAAAAAGCGTCCAGCAAAAAATGCCACTCCACATCTCTTCCACCCTAGGTTCTTCTCACAATCTCTCCCCTGCTCGGCCCTTTAAAAACTTGCTCAAATCCTTCTTCATCTCCTCTCCAGGAAGGGTCAGTACTCTGCAAAAGCTTTCATTGTCCAAGAAAGGGTTAAAACTCCACAGCTCACAACCCACAAGCAGCCGGACTCCTTCTGGTTGAACCCCCCTCCTCTCCACAGGCCGGGCAGGCTGGCAGCGCATGATATCGAACTTGAAGGCCACAGCCCGATCCCAGGCAGCAAGCACAGACACAGTCTCTCTCTCTGTCTCTCCAGGGGAGGGGGGGCTGCCCAGTAGCTCCCAGTGTCTCTCTCCTCCACCCTTCCACCCTGCGGGGGGGGAAACCAGGCCAGGCCTACCCCCATCTTGATCTAGGCCCGGGCCTACCACATGGCTGCCCCTCCCCCTGCCCAGCCGGGACAGCTGGAGCAGGGGGAGAGGTCCTTCCTCTTCCACGCCGAAGTCCCAAGAGGGCTTCCCAGGGGCAGAGCTCTGCTTTTAACCCCTGTGTGTTCTCAGAGGCGTATCCAACTCTCAGTGGTCAATCCAGATGTCAATATGAGACCTAGGCAGACAATTGGACTGACCACAAAAATCCCAGAAGTCTACTTCCCCTCAAACTACGACACCTGTTTTATCTTTTCTATATTTAGAGTGGGATGTGGAAGGTCTGACTGAATATTGCATTCGTGCTGAGCTTTGTACAGTGAGGGGAAAGGTTTGCCACTCATTTCACACCAACAGCTCTTTTGGGGAGTTTGGAAATGAGATGGAGAAAATAAAATTCCTGCACTCCCTCTTGCCCTTTATTTCCCCCCGTGTGCCCTTGGTCAGCCCTGAGTTTGTTTTCCACACCTCCATCAGTCTGGCTCCAGATGTTCTGGGCCAAGGAGCCCCTGGGCTGGGGGAGCAGCACTTGAGTGCAGAGGGAAAGGGAGCTTGAGGGAACAGCCCCAGAGTCAGTGCCAGGCCAGGTGAGCACAGCTGAAGGAAAAGCCAATGTAGTCAGGGATGGTGTGAACATCCCTCACCAAATCCTCCAGGTCTGGAAAGCAATGGCAGTGCAGACAGTTTTGGGCTCAGTCTCTTCTCCCAGGTAACAACTGGCAGGATGAGAGGAAATGGTCTCAAATGGCCAGAGGGAAGGATTAGACAGGGTATTAAGAATAATTTCCTTGCAGAAGCGATGATGGTTATTTAGGACATGCTGCCCAGAGCAGTGGTGGTGTCACTGTTAGTGTTCAAAGACACATAACCATGAGGAATTGATTTGCTGCTTTTATTAAGAGCTTTGGGAATCGGGGTTACAACCCAAATCTGATTCCGACCAATAGCCGAGATGAACAAATTTTTTATGGACTATATTTATATAACTGGGTGTTAATTATTAAACTTACATTGTTCTATTGTATCCATAGCAAACACCAAAGTTTGCCCCCTAAAGCAGCATCAGCAGTTTCTCACTATTCTTCCATGGTTATATAATAATTATAAAAATTACTAAACAATTATTACATCTAACAATTATATCATTTATCATGACCCATTTAGCTGCCCTGCTGCTGTTCAGTGATCTGGGAAAAGCTGGGGCCAAGGAAATAAACATTTTAATATTTTCCCAAGCCCCACTATCATTCTCCCCCCTTTGAAAGCATTTTCACTTTACTATAGGTGTAAATGTTTTCACTTAAAACAGTCCTTAATTTATACTTGATGTTCTTCAAATCCATGGTTGATGTAAGCATTGTCCTGGATGCTGTCACGAACTGGAGAACCAGAAGATGGTGGGCGTGGATCTCGTGTCAGTGCCTTTATTATTCTCTGGTTCCAAGATGTCTTCTTCTGTATCTCTCCCTTCAAGATGCTGTAAACTAACCAAATTAGTTAGAATAGAATACAATTAGTAAGATTATCACATTCTCAATGATAGATTTAATCCATGAACTCACATTCCACCCTAACCCTTCAAAGATTTTTCCTAACCAGCTCATAGTCAGGTCCTTTTGCTCTTCTTGTGCTTCATGCTCTATTTGTTTCAACTGAGTGATGTCATATTCTACATCTGCAGTTCCATTTGGGATGTGAACGCAGCAATGATCAACTCATCCTTTAAAAATCCACACACCAAGCCCTCTTTCAGGAGTAACAAATCTAAGACTAATGGCGATTTTGTAAAGTCATTTTTTGTGGTGGCTTGTAATTGTATGTTTAATGCCTTTAAATCCTTCCTGGTGACTCTCGCCAGCCCATCTACCTGACCTGTTAGTTTGTACAGCATGCCACTGCTGTGACAGCCCAGCTATAGGACCAAGAAATGAGGGCAGGGCCCATCTCAAATTTTACATCCATTAGAAGGTTGGGACAAGTGTCATCTGGGATTTTCATTGTCTAGAACTTTCGTCTCGCTCTTATCTGCAGAAGTTTCATGTTTTTCCGTTAAATGGGAATTTTTTTCCAAATTGGGCATAAGGTTGGAAGGCCTAAAGTAATTTCCTTTACTTCCCCATCTATAGGTGCAGCAGAGTCATTCCAGGCCAGGTGCAGTCCTCCCTGCCCATACAAATTGTCCTGGGCCAGGATTGTAATCCTGGTACATCCTATAATCCTTTATAATTCCTGGATCATGTCCCTTGTTTATGCCCAATCCCTCTGCAAGCACAACCAATTTGTGGCTATTGTGAGAGGGGCATCTGTTTTATCTCGACATCATCCCAGGTGCAGTCATCAGCAATGCCAAAGTGCTCGTCTTTATTCCAGCTGGGAAAAGCAGCCCCTGCCCCAAAGACACCGGGCTGGCACCAGGCTCCAGCCCAGCAGCACCCAGCAGGAGCAGCTGCCACTGCTGCTGTCAGCCCAGCTGGGCACGGCACAGCCACCGAGGGCAGGGGACATCAGCACATGGGGACATCAGCACATGGGGACATCAGCACATGGGGACATCAGGAGATGGGGACATCAGCAGATGGGGACATCAGGACATGAGGGGAACAGGGTTTCAGTCCTTCTTGGGACTTCAGGCCTCACCCCCAAGACTCAAAGAAGAAAACAAGCACATCAGTCCTGGTATAACTTTCCATACCACTGTCTCCCCTGCCCTGCAATGCCCAGGGTGAGGTGCAGCAGAGTCAGGCTCAGGGGAGGTGAGGTGCAGTCCTTAGTGCAGCCAGGTTGGGCCTGGGCTATCTCAGTGCTGGCAGCCCTGGCTCCAGGGCTGTGCAGATGCAGCCAGACCTGGATCATGTCCTGAGTGCTGCCCAAGGATGGGGGATGAGGTGCAGTCCTTGGTGAGTGGGAGGCCCTGTTGACCTGAGAGCAGCCCCATCTCAGTGCTCAAAACCCATCAGCCCTGGCTCCTGGGCTTTTGCAGCAAGAGCCTCATATTTTCATGTCCTCAGTGCCATTGGAACAGGGAAGGAGCCTAACAGTGGATTTGGTGAGTCCTCTGCAGAGCCTGAATTGTCCAGGCAGGATTGCCACATGGCTGTGGGGACTGGGGCAGGCCCTGGCTGACCTGGGGCTGCTGCAGCCCCAGTGAGGGGAGATCAAACCCACAAAGACTATCCTTTTCCTTTCTTGAGCATCTCTCTCAAAGCAGAAATGCAGGAGAATATTTATCATGAGTTGTCAAGAAAAGAGTGGTGATCTTTTTCAGAGACAAAAAAGAAAAATTCTTTATTTCAGCCAAGGAACTGTCACATCTCCCTTACCTTTTGCAGCAGACATATGCCTCCTGCTGAAGGAGTCCAACACAGGAACACGAACCAAAAAATGCTTGATGCAAAATCCGTTTTTTATCCTGCATAGAGTGCATTTCCTGTTCCCATGGGGAAAAGACAGGACACAATTAAAGTAAAAATCTCTGAGGTCAGGCTGTGGTTATAGACAGGCCTGATGTTCCCTGGTGATGGTGAATTTCAGACCAAGAGCAGGAGGGATCCAATCCCCCCACAGCCACATCTCCAATTGCAATGTGTCTCACCTGGAGGGTCCCTGTGCCCCTAAACTGAAGGCACAGCAGAGCAGAGAGCAGAAAGGACCAACATGAGGCTAAGAAAGAGCCAGGCTGTCTGCCAGCTGCATTCCCACCTCTGCCTGGACCAGCACAGCTGGCAGGCTGGGATCCATCACATTCTACATCCCTGACCCACAGAACCAAGCCAGGATTCTGTTTCCATGGGCTCTCTCCACCCCAAATCAGTGTCCATCTGGAAACTCACTCAAGAAAACACCTTTGACCTCAATCCCCTGTTACCTTCTCATCATTCCCACAAACACAGGCACTTCCAGGGACACTGAATTCCCACTGCTGTGTGCTCACACTTTCCCCATTTCCCCTCTTCCCTTCTCACCTGCAGCACCCTGGACCAACAGGAGGATCAGGGGCAAGAGCAGGAACAGGATCTTCATGGCTGCTGCTCCTCCTGGGTCTTCACAGAGCTGCAAAGGGGACACCAAGGCAATGGGGACAGGCAGGACCCTGAGTGGGCAGGATTCCAGAGAGACACCCCACACTCACCTTGGTGACAAAGGCTTTGGTGTTGAGGCAGCAGCAGCGCCAAGAGGAATGGCTGTGTGCAGATGGCCTTGGGGCCAGGCAATGCTGCAGTGGCCCAAGCACGCTGGGTTTATAGCAGTGCTGGTGGGTGGGACAGGCCCCAGGTGCTGCTGGCACAAGTGGCCTGGGCCAAGGCGGGAGTGCCCCATGGCTGTGGGGGTGCTGGGGCTGGCCCTGCTCCCTCCCTGCTGCAGGGCCAGAGGCTGAGGGGCCTCCTGGGGCTGTTGCAATCAATGGCACCGTTGTCCCCATGCAACACCTCTTGTGACACCCGCGGCACAGCGGCACCGGGCTGGGCAGGAGAGGCGTGGGATGGACAAGAGAGGTGGCTTGGTGTTGGGAAGAGGAGAAATGAGTGTGCAAATCTATAAAATCAGAGGGTTTTGGGTAGGTTGAGTGGGAAAAGACAGGCTGAATATTGATTCATGCTCAGAATGGAGAAGGGCTAAAAAAGCAAATCATTTCAGACCATCAGTTATCTTTCAAGGGAGTTTGGGACATGAGAAATAGAACAATAGAACTTTGTAGTTTGGCTTTCTAAGTTGTAAAAAGTATATTTCAGTATATATTTAGAAGGTAAATATGAATAGGACTCTGTGCTTTGTCTCTGGGCCCAAGGAACCACTGTGGGGGAGAGACTGAGTGCAAGAAGGAAACTCTTGTTTTAACCAAGCCTACATGTCAGTGTGGGCCAGGTGATTAGATAGAACTCCTGTCAATATGCTTTTGCTCTATGCAATTGGCTAAGGCTGGTTTATGGTATGTTGTAACATTAAGTTTCTTTGGCTTACTGCCTGACCAGCGAGCTGTAAGCATGTCTCCATTGTCATAGTCGTATAATGAGACAGATGGTGACAATAAAAACCTCTAGATGCTGATCATCAGCTGTCCCGTTCTGTTCGTGTCTGTATATGAACTGCCGGTGCACAATAAGGAAATTCTTTCCCTTCTTGTGTTCACCTGTTTTATATGTTCTATACTCAGAGTGGGATGTGGAAGATCGACTGAATATTGCAATTGTGCTGAGCTTTGTACAGTGAGGGGAAAGTTTTGCCACTCATTTCACACCAACAGCTCTTTTGGGGAGATTGGAAATGAGATGGAGAAAACATAATTTCCTGCACTCCCTCTTGCCCTTTACTTCCCCCTGTGTGCCCTTAGTAAGCCCTGAGCTCGTTTTCCACACCTCCATCAGTCTGGCTCCAGATGTTCTGGGCCAAGGAGCCCCTGGGCTGGGGGTGCAGCACTTGAGTGCAGAGGGAAAGGGAGCTTGAGGGAACAGCCCCAGAGTCAGTGCCAGGCCAGGTGAGCACAGCTGAAGGAAAAGCCAAGGCAGGCAGGGATGGTGTGAACATCCCTCACCAAATCCTCCAGGTCTGGAAAGCAATGGCAGTGCAGACAGTTTTGGGGTCAGTCTCTAATCCCATGTAACAACTGTCAGGATGAGAGGAAATGGTCTCAAATGGCCAGAGGGAATGATTAGACAAGGTATTAAGAATAATTTCCCTGCAGAAGCGATGATGGTTTTTAAGACATGATGCCCAGAGCAGTGGTGGTGTCACCATTCCTGCAGGGAATTTAAAAGCTCTGTGGATGTGGCACTTGTGCTCATGGTTTAGTGTTGGGGTTGGAGTTCCTGGGAGAATGGTTGGACTCATTCTTAGAGGCTTTTCCAACATCGATAAATTTATGGGTCTGATTCTTGAGAGGGAAGGTGTCCAGTGAACCAGGCAGGGTCCCCAGCTGCTCCCAACCAACCCCTGCAGCAGCAGCAGGACACACAGACACGGCCCAGCCCTGCAATGCCAAAGTGCTCGTCTTTATTCCAGCCGGGAAAAGCAGCCCCTGCCCCAAAGACACCGGGGCTGGCACCACAGGGCTCCAGCCCAGCAGCACCCAGCAGGAGCAGCTGCCACTGCTGCTGTCAGCCCAGCTGGGCACGGCACAGCCACCGAGGGCAGGGGACAGCAGCACATGGGGACAGCAGCACATGGGGACATCAGCACATGGGGACATCAGCTCATGGGGACATCAGGAGATGGGTCCAGCAGCCAGAAGCGAGGGCCATGTCCTTCTTGGGAATTTCAGGGTCTCATCCCCAGAGACTGCAAAAAGAGAGGAAACAAACACATCAGCTGGTGTAACTTTCCCTGCCACTCTCTCCCCTGCCCTGCAATGCCCAGGCTGAGGTGCAGCAGAGTCAGGCTCAGGGGAGGTGAGGTGCAGTCCTTAGTGCAGCCAGGTTGGAGCTGGGCTATCTCAGTGCTGGCAGCCCTGGCTCCAGGGCTGTGCAGATGCAGCCAGACCTGCATCATGTCCTCAGTGCTGCCCAAGGACAGGGAATGTTTCCCTCTTTGGTTGCTTTGGTGAGTCCCCTGCAGGGCCTGAATGAGCCCTCTGGGACTGGGGGAGAGTGGGAGGCCCTGGCTGACCTGGGGCTTCTGCAGCCCCTCTTAGGGCAGCTCCAAGCACCTTCCCATCCCTCCCCTCATCTGTGCCTTCAATCCTCAAGGATGCTGAGCCTTTAGCTACTCAGGGGATTTTAAATTTTTAAACTCCTTCTGCCATGACAGCAGCTTTTGTAATTCCAAAACTTACTTTTTGCAGCAAAAGTAAAACCTGGAACACTTTCCTGCGATGACATAGGGGAAAGAGCAGTTCAGAAGTGAGCAGAATCCCTTTTCTTTCTTACATTGTTTCTCATTTTTTGGTCCCAAGGAGGATCCTGCTCAGTGAAAGAGGTCAAAGTGAGTGTGGCATAAAAGTCAAAAATGTGTCTGGTTCCAGAGCAGCTGCTGCTGGCTCTGAGTCCCAGTCTTGTATGGGAACTGAGCACCAAACCCAACCTCTTAAACTCTCCAGACAGAGTTCATTTTTTCTACAGCAACATGTGCATGTGGGGAAAGACAGAGGGAAAGACCAGCAGGATGTGCTGGAGTTGCTGTGCTGGATCCTCAGCTGCCCACACTTTCCTCACAGCAAATCCCTCCCAAATGTTATAAATGCCTGAGAATTGTGGTCGCTTACCAGGACCTGGAAAACCCCTCAGGTGGGGGTTCCCAGCTCAGCCATCTCCCCTCTGTCCCTCTCACCTGCAGCACTGTGCACCAGCAGGAGGAACAAGGGGAAGAGCAGGTAGAGGATCCTCATGGCTGATGCCTGTCCTGGGTCTTCTCAGGGCTGCAGAGGGAACACACCAAGAACCAAAGCAGGATCAAGCATTTAGGGGAATCTTTGTGCCTGGAGAGGCCAAGCTCAATGAAGTCTTATCCAATGCACTCCATCCCCCAAGCCAGCCCAAAGCTTGCTGCCCAAACACCCTGCACAATCCCCTGAAGTCAGGAAAGTCTTCCCAGCTCTGCTGGCAAGTATCCATCCTCAACTCCAGAGCATTCCCAGGATTCCCAGCCAGCCCACTCCCCATCCCTGTGCAGCACTGACCCAGGGAGGAGCAAGAGGGCAGGGAAGGGTCTTGGTGGGCTGGAAGTGACTCCCCAGTGACCTACCTGAGAAAGGTGTTGGTTCAGAGCACAGCAAGGTCTGTCTGGAACAAACCAAGCTGGAATCTCTTGTGTGAAGAGTCCAGCTCAGGGAGTGTCCCTGTGCCCCAAGCACGCTCGGTTTTACCCCATTTCCAGGGGGTGGGGCTGGCACAGGTGGCCTGGGCCAAGGCGGGAGTGCCCCATGGCTGTGGGGGTGCTGGGGCTGGCCCTGCTCCCTCCCTGCTGCAGGGCCAGAGGCTGAGGGGCCTCCTGGGGCTGTTGCAATCAATGGCACCGTTGTCCCCATGCAACACCTCTTGTGACACCCGCGGCACAGCGGCACCGGGCTGTGGGGCCAGCAGGGAAATCCTTGGGATGGGCACAGGAACTGGGGGTGCAGGCACAGGAACCGTTGCAGTCCTGGGGGAGCAGAATCCTTCTTTCACAGAATCACCTCTGGAATGGTTTGGGTTGGAAGAGACCAGAAAGATCATCTCCTTCCACTCCCTGCCACGGGCAGGGACACCTTCTTCTATCCCAGGTTTCTCCAGGCCCTGTCCAACCAGGCCTTGAACAGTTACAGGAATGAGGCAGCCACAGCTTCTCTGGGCAACCTGGGCCTGGGACCGTCCACCCTCACAGGGAAGAATTTCTTCCCAATATCCCAGCTAACCCTGCTCCCTGCCTGCGTGAAACCATTTCCTTCTCTCCTGTCCTTTGTCTCTCCTCCTCTGATTGAAGAACCATTTGGTGTGGAATGTGCAAAAACTCACACAATATGGAAAATAACTTTGGACACTGCAAGAACATCTATCCAGACAACATGTCTGTGCACCTGCCATGTCAGGGGGGTAAGCAGGGTTTTCTCTGGTGACTGTTCAGGTAAAATGAGAGCAACATCAGGATAGGTGACAAGTTCTGTAAACCAGGTGATCCAACTAAACTGCGCCTCCTTCAAATGCCAACCTTACTGATGGTGGCTTTACTGGGAAGGTTTCTTGAAGGGACTCAGAAAAGGTTCCACGCTGTGCCAGAGCAGCAGATTGGTGCTGGTTTCCAGTGAGCAGGGTCTGTGTGCGTGTCCCTGGATGTGTCCAGCAAACCACAGCACTGCAGAGTCCTTGCACAAGGCAGGATGACACAAGGCTCTGGGTTGGGAATCCTTGTCAGAGGTGTCACAAGAGGAAACCAAAGCCTCCTTTTTTCTGGTGCAGGTGGAGAAGTGGGAAAAGGAACAGTTGGGCTACTTGTGACTCCATCCTGGCCTCTGTGGTCTTTCCCTCCAGATACTGCAAGAAGCAGCCAGAAGAATAATCATTTCTATCATCAAATGTATAGAAAGATGGGGGATGTAAGTGATGCTTCAGTGAAACTGTGCTGTGGATACTGAGTATTCCATAAACAGGTTCTATAATACAGGCGAAAGGAATAAGGAACCCTTTTTGGTTCAGGGGTTTATTTTATCCCTACCCTAACGAATTCTCGTGAAAATTCTCCTAAACCAGGTTGCAGGGATGGATGACATCCCCTCACCAAATCCTCCTTAAGGAATGCAATGGCAGTGCAGGTTTTTGCAGCTGGAACTGGAGCTGGGACCATAAAAAGGAATTTAATTTTTAGGATGAAAGAAATGGTCTCAAACAGTTCCCAGGACATGTTTTCCTGCCATGGGAATAGGGTCCAGAGAATAGAATGATATCTGGGCCTATAAACAGCAGGACAATGCTCCTGTTCCCCAGAGGGAGCATCTGCAGGGCAGCCCCAGCACAGGCAGCCCAGCCAGGCTGGCCCAGCAGGCAGTGCCAGGCTCAGCGTCCCCAAAGAATGGGCAGGAGCAATCCCCTTAGGGACACAGGCCTGCTCAGAAAGCTATGGGTGGTTTCTTGAGGGCCTCCTGTCCAGTGAACCAGGCAGGGTCCCCAGGGGCTCCCAGGCACAGCAACCCCTGCAGCAGCAGCAGGACACACAGACACGGCCCAGAAACCCTCCCTCAGAGCCTTTCCCAAACCATGATGTGCTGTTACTGGATGATTTTGTGTGTTTTATAATGCTTCAGTGAATTGGTGTCCAAATTGTCAAACAAGTGAAATCTGATATTGATGCTGCTGTCAAAAGCAATCATCTGTCCTAAATCTTCATAAAGGCTTTTGTCTAAAGAGCAGCAGTGTGAGGCTGTAGAAGAGTTGGATCTTGGTGTCACCTATGGGTGGGAACAGAAGTGGGGGTGCTCTGTCCTTCGGTTAGGCGTGGCATGTAAAAAATTAAAATATGTCAACACAGAAATATGTGTTAATATAATACTCACTTACAAAGAAATGTTTCCTGGATTGTCAGGAGTTTCTGTGGGTGTGAGTTATTGCTCAACAGTGGTCTTTGGTGCTGCACCATCACCCATATGAAAGGGGTCTGCTTATGTGGAACAGTTACTGTGAAGAAAATCAGGAAACAGAGTGCCTGCCCTTGTTGCTGGTACAGTAAAAGTGGTAGGTTCTTCTACAGTATATGTATTGTAGAATCACCCCTCAAAAGCTGGAAGCTCTGCCAAATCTAGGACTGTGATCACTTTGGGGTTATCCTGGTAGAAACTGAGGCTACTGTTAGCCTCAATAAACAATTCAGTTGAGTATGAGCTAGCTGCCCAGGGGCACAGCATGGCAGTCAGGGAGCCTGACCCTTCCATTACTCCAGTTTCAAGTTCACAGACCGTATATCTACCTCTGAGTTCTCATGGCTCAGTTTGATTCCTATGTTTTGATGAAAAGTATGGAAGTCATCTGGAGAGAAAGAAGACAGAAGCTAAAAATGTGGAAGATACAAAAAGTCATGCAAAATTCCTGAAGTCTGGCTGGTTTTAGGAAGTGAAATAGAGGAAACATTGCTGTTTGTTTTACTCTTATCCTCACTGCATGTGAGGTTTTTTTCCTATGCTACAAGTGGGTGATACCAATCCAGCTCCTATACATAGGCTCATTTAGATATTTTTCATATTGTTTGCTTACCTGGGGCTGCAATGCTGAGCATCCAGCTGTGCATGGACCTCAGCATGACACTCTCATTCAAATGAGTTCTAATTGCAATATCAGTGGATGTGTTGTCCTCAGGACACTAATGCCATTTCCTAAGAATGGATACTTACTGCTCACAAACTCTGGACATCTTTAAGCTGTTGAATCCTGCTGCTATAAAATCCCCTAACTGCTAGTGTACAAACACATCTCCCTAAATCAGTATAGATTGGATTCAGACTAACAGATACTTCCTTTTATAGAAACATGTTGTGGAAACCTAATTTCAGAAGCAGATGTATGCTGCTCCTGAACTTTCCTGCTTTTTTCTTTTCTGGATAAACTTGAAGTACCTAATGAACATACAGAAAATTGGAAATTAATTGTAACATGTGAATTTTGGATACCCAATACAAAACTGGATGAATTTGTTTGTGTCCATTAGCAAAACCATCTTCCTTCTCTTACACTTTCAGAACATCATAGTTACTGAAGTACACACTCTGAATTATAGTTATACACTATACACACGAAATAATCTAAGCAAGACTTTTTTTCTACATGTTCATAAAGATATTCAAGAAATATCAGCAGCTGTGTATGCAGATAGCTGAGTGAAGCTGACATTTAAAGTCCTGCAAATTACATAACAGCTACTAATATAAAAAAAGGATTACAACTGATGAATGACGAGCTGTGAATTAACATTTAGAAATTCAACAAAGCTGAGCTTTCTATGTGAATGAGTATGAAAGGTGAGCGAGATATTTTTAAAAGCATTTATTGTACGTCAGCAGAGTGTGTGTCAGAAAGAAATTATTTTGAGAATGTTTTAATATCACAGTAGCAGTAATTAGCCTTTAGATAGGTAGAAAGGAATGAGGTAGTTTTGTGTTTTGTTTTTTTTTCTTAATGGGAAAGTTTTCAGAGCTTCCTTTTTTGTTGCTTTAGAAACATACCCTGAAGACAACAGAAGGTAAGATCATGGATTACTGGAATAATTTTATGAACCATTCATTTTCTTGAAGTCCTTTAAGGAAAAAACAAGGTTGTGATGTGCCACATAATTGTAAGTTTTTGTGAGGTAATCATGGGTGGTTGTAGTAGAGAACCACATATTTTGAAAGGGTAGAGTTAAGAACTACTTCTGAAGGTAGAAATTACAGAGGCTTATGGAAATACAAGCTATTATAAAATAAAATTAATATAAAATAAAGTTTAACACAGAAGACTAAATGAGTGAAGTTATATCTACTGTGCTGAATGTGATAGCTTCAAGTTTTGTCCTGGAAGACCTGGTCATTGGCCGAAACATTTTGGTGAAGCAAAGGAAGTTTGCTGCCTGAGGAATCAGCTCATGTGGGGATAAATCCAAAGTCACTCAGCCTTTGGTGTCTATCTTCAATTCCAAAGCAACACTTACACCAGCACATGGTTGTCTAGGGGCAACCATGAACAGACTGAGCTCCATGCTGTCCATGCTGTGAAGTAAAAATCACTACAGCTGAGGTGAGCCAGAGTGGGCAGAAGTTTATGTAATGCTGTGTCAGGTGCAAATCATAACTGGAGAAGCACACTTTGCTTACTTTATATAAATGCAGTAGGAAAAAAAAAACCCCTTGCATCTCTATAGGTACACAGCAGCAATAGGGTGACCATTGCAGCCTCTTCCAGCTGAAGGCTTTGAAATGATTACTCTAGTTATCATTCACAGATCCTCTTGACCCTTCTTGGGGGTAGTAGATGTAGGTCAGGGTTATCTCCTCATTCCTGTAAAGCAGCCAATTCTATCCTTTAACTCAGTTGGTAATGTAGTGCTTGTTAGCAGAGGAGATTCCTCATTATTGGGCTGACTTGTGCCTGAGGGTCTTTCTTTCTCATGTGGTAAAATAACTTGGAAAACAAAGGGTGGACAAACTGTCTGATACACTGTGCAGTTTCATTGACTAAGCCATATTTAGTATCTCTTACATGAGACACAAAAGCATCAGTCTTTGAAAAGTCAGAAGCATTACCATCCACATAGAGCTTCTCTCTGCTCCACTCCACTGCAATGATAACAGACTAAATAGGGCAGCAGACAGGAAAGCTCCAAATATTATTATGAAATGACAAAAAAAATTAAAATTCTATCTCTAAAGAAAATAAAAACCCCTGGAAAAGTGGAGTGACTAAGAAAAAGTATGTCCTACTCACAAACCAAGAATGGAGCATCAGAAGCATATCTGTACTTGTGGTGCTAGAGAGATAATGAGTGAACCAACGTGCATGTTCACTCCTGGGTACATAAGTTGAGCTGATGGCTGGGGAGAATGGATTGGTTGGTATTACTGGTACCCCTTTGGTAAGGGAGAGACAGGGTGAACTGGGAGACTGAGGAGATACCAGTGGGAAAAGTTCTCTGGTCTTTGTGTGGCTCTGGGTGCATGTGCAACGTACCTGAGTGTAAAAGTGAGACCTGAAGCAGTCATGTCCAGATGCCAGTCCATCAGGCTAGTAGGTGTCCAAGAAGGGACACTCAAGGATGATACAAGAGATTTAAGAGAAAAGAAGTGCAGAACCTAAATTTTTGTCACCCATCAAAGCTTAGTGATACTAAGTGTTATCAGCCAGTGAGTCACTTAAACTCAGTGGAAAAGATAACCTGTGATATGTTAATATTGACAATTAACATAATCTTCCATCAAGTCAGGGAGATGTGCCAGGTGTGGGTTTTTTCATATTGAGTACTCTGAATTCTGTGAAAAAGAGACCGGAGGAAATATCCTCCTAGTTCAACTATTATCTTTGGCTGAGCAATGACTCACTTGCGCTAAACTGAAACCCAACAACAGCAAGATGGCTATTCTCTCTCAAACTAAAACAGGGTCCTGGGAGGTTCACTGGAGCTTCTTTCTTCTGTGAAAGACAACAAATATCATAAAGGGCTGCAAGGGTGCCATCATCCTGTGCTGCCATTGCCTAATTTGACATATTTAATGTAACATTTCTGAAGCAGGCTGAATGTCTCTTACTGCTAGTTTATTGCTCCTGCAGTCTATTTCCATACCCTTCTTCAGATCCTTAGGGCTGTCTGTGATGTGGTAATGTGTTCAGAATTGTGACTTCCCTATGTCAGGCAAAGGGTCCTTTGCAGATCCATGTGGGTGAGTTCATCCTAGAACACAGTATTCTGCTCTAGTGCAGCAATGGCCTTTCTTAGTGGGAGGAGCAGCAGAAGGGAAATGACAACTGCTCTGCTCAGGGGCACGTAGGAGCAAGACCCAGTACTCGGCCTGTGGGATGTGTGGCATTCCTCCTCCAGATATTCTTCGGAAAGGGACCTCCATCACAGGAATGACCCAAATGCTTAAATGTTACCTGTGATACATGAATTGTCCTGAGAAGACTCTGAATGTAGTAGCCCTTGTGGGGAGATAACAGCAATAATTAAAGGATATATGTTTCCACTTTTCTTTCCTCCTTTTCTACCAAACATTCTCAGCATTCAGTATTTAGAGAAGTAACTTAATAAAAGAGAGTTTATTTTCTCATTGTCTCTTGAGCCATTTACTTTCAGTTTCTTGCTGGCTCTTAAATGTCAGGTGTACAAAACATGCACACATTTTTGGGGGTTTTGCTGGTTTTTTTAAAGAATTGACAGATGAAATTACTTCCCCTTCATAAACCAAACCTTCTTTCCTCACCAATTTCTCCTAAAACTCAACTATCCATTGTAGCAGGGGCAGCAACCACAAAAGAATGAATCTAGTTTGTGAAAGAATTCAGTTTTATTTACATTAGGAATGTTCAATAACATTTCAGAATCTTCTCTTGAGGAAAATTTCTGAAGAGCAATATCACAATGAATATTCTACCTGAGGGAAACAGTCTTTTGAGCTAGTTGCAATGGCTATTAACATAACAATGGCTGTAGCTAAAATGGATGAGTATTGAAGAAATGAGCTGGAAAGCTGACCTGTATCAGTAAGAGCTGATCCTTTCTGTTCCTTAAAATGATACTGGTGGCTGGTAGAAGCCACCTAAACTTTTGAGGAACCCTGCCAATAAAAACCATGATAAAGTATTCCTTTTCATCCATTGTTCTCATTTGGATAAGCCATGAGAGAATAGATAAGGTGTGATCAAGCCACTATTAAATATGCAGAATGGAAGAAATTGCTGTCTTATACCATCATAGAAACACCTTAAATTATCAGTGTGCTAAATTTAAATTATTGCAAGCATCCAGGATCTCATGAAAGCAAACTTTGTATGCTTAGGTGATAATGGGGCAAGAACTCCTCAATAAACAGCCTGTGAGAGAAGCTATACCACAGGCTCCGTGAGGAATTGGGAATTATTCAAAGGTAATGACCCCAGTTATTCTGCAGGGGTATGGGGAAAAATAGCTGCCAATCTAGATCAATAAAGGAAATACAGATCCATGGAGGGTGCTTAGAGACTGTGCTTCTACTCTTCTATAGACACAGGTTACTATTAAAGTTATGACAATAGAGATAATTTTGAAAGACATTTTCTCTAAGGCATGGGAAAAAAAATTGCAGCCTTCCTCAATTCTTATCATAAACTGAGTACCAAGAATAGAAATTTAACCTGACATGTTTTGAAAGTGATTGTATTTATAGGTCAGTGATTTAAAGACTTAAAAAGCTAAGTTCAAAATGCTCAAAGATATGGAGTTAGATGCCTAAGTATCCTTGAGGATGTTGATTCTATTGTTGAACTAGGTTACATAAACTCATGTAATCTTAGCTAAAATGCATATATGGCATACATGCTCTTTGTAGTAACTTTAACTGAAAGAACATTTCTTCAAAAGAAAGTCCTTCATAGTACACATTTCAAAATTAATTTTATCTTTCAACTTCAATCTTTAAGGTTGTGGGGATAAAAAAAGGGTCATATTAGGATTCCTTAACAAAGAATTGTAATTTCATTCTCTTACTGTTGTTCTGTGACTGGTTTTTTTGTCTACTTACCAAAGAAAATAGCAGATCACTCTGGACGAAATTAAAGCTTGAAAGAGCTCAGCTGTCTAGAGAGAATGTCATAAAGATATGGAATTTAGAAATTGAAGGATTATTAGGAATATGAACAATATTGACTGAGCAGATCAAAATACTAGTTACTGGACTGGATTCATTAGAGCCATCAGGATTTCTTCTGTGAACTGAAGGTGTGTCTCAATGACTTATACACATTTAGGCAGTTTCCATGCTGTTCCACTGAAGGCTGCCTGGCGGTGGTTTGGTTGGGAAAGTAATATATATTGCTCACAGGAACACTTGTGATGTTCTTACATTTGCCTTGTTGAATCTACACAGGACAGACTCTGCATTAACAGGTAGAACTGTGTTTTCCATGTTACTGTGATTCCAGTTCCCAATGCTGATGAGTTTTATTGTCACATGGGAAGGCACAAAGGGACGGTCAGCACTTCTAATTTTATGTTTCCTTTCTGTGAACTGGGATTCCATTTTGTGATAAAAGCAGCAACTAAAAGCTGCCACAATGGCTTAAGGAAGCCAGTCTGTTAATGATTGTTGCCATATTTTTAGCATATTTTCTCTCAGCTGCTGGCTGAAGTGTTGCTCATTAACCCCCAGCAAAGCCCAAGGAAGCCCCCAGGCTGCTGCTCCCCCCGAGCATTCCTGGGGATGGGGCATCCAGAGCTCCTCTGGACAATCTCTTCCAGTGCCTCACCACCCTCACAGCAAAGAATGTCTCTCTAATATTTATTCTGAACCTACCCTCCTTCAGTTTGAAGCCATTTCCCTTCTTGTCCTACCACTACATGCCCTTATTAAAGGGCCCCCTTTAAGTACTGTAAGTCTGCTTTAAGATCTCCCTAGAGCCTATTCTTCTTCACACTGAACAATCCCAAGTCCTTATAGTTACTTGTTTTTAATAAAGCAACAGGAGTAATTCTGGCACCTGAAGAAATTCAGTCCTTGACTTAAATCAGTAATTTAAGAATACTTATAATATGATAGAAAATGAATTATGCTGATCTATTCAAATTTGGAACCTGACAGCATGGTTCTAGTTCCCAATTATCATCCAAACATCCCAGTCTATTAATTCTAAGTTTAAATTTAATATTTTTATGTACCATACACCAATTTCATTGCTTCCATGCTGTGGGATTAACAGCATGTCTATTTCTGTACTTTGATAATATTTTGAGCCAGCAACTTCAAAATCACTCTCAAGTCAATTTTGTGGAATCTCTATTGCCAGTTTCTTCAGTGAGTAGAAACACCTGCAGAACTTAATCCAGACTTCAGGAATGTGTATGAGATGTAAAACAAAAACCTGTGCATGCTCTGGTTGTTGGTGTTACTTGTGCAGCTCTAGTAATTCAGAAAACTTTCTAGCTTTGTAAAATCCTGCCCTCAGAAGTTTGTTAACTTTAGAGGAAAGGCATGTTAATGTTGCAATTTTATCTGTTTTCTGTTTTATGAGTGAACTAAAATATTTGTAAACTATTGCTGTACTGCCTATCAGATTTGCCATGTTGCTGTAGCTCTTGTCCCATTCATATCCCACTCAATATTTTAAAAGCAGTGCATAATTAACAGAAAACCTGAAAAGTGTTAGCTCATGAGAAGAATATTATGTTCCTTTTTTTTTTTCCCCAGTTAGGTAGATAGCTAACTGAGTTTGGTACAAGTGGGAGACTAATAAAGAAAAAAGGGAAAAACATGCTTCAAAAAAGACTAAGAAAAATTTTAGGTAGGGATTTAGGTTTGATTGATAGAATAGATGGAAAATAGATCATCACACCAAGGGCAGTATTTGGCTTTTTCATATTTGTGATGAGCACTTTCTCATTTCTTAACCGGTAATGAAAAAATTGAAAATAAACTCAGAATTGAAGAAATACCTTACAAAGTTATTCCTGGGACACTCTAGGCAACAGAATAATATTGAGCTTAGAAATAGTTGCACAATAACAAGGGATGTCTATATATTTATGTATGCTTGCCTTCTGTTTTCATATGATCAGACAAAAATGGGGACTGTATAAGCTGTATAGACTTAGTTTTTAGTACTGATGTAAAATTACTTTTACAACCTCTTAAAGATTTAAAGAGGAAAAATTGCAAGGCATAAAATACTAGTCTAAACAACGTTGTCATCTTATTGCAAAGCTCCCATACTTTCTTGGTATTTGTCCCAAGCAGCTCCTCACAACACAACCAACAAACTGCAACTCCCCTCTCACCCAGCTAACCCACTCATCCTCACTGGACACAGCTGTGGCCTGCTAAGGGCAGGCCAGTTCCTAATCTTTGGTCATTCGCACAGCTGCAACTCCTCAGGGGCGAGATTGCCTCCTGCACTATTTTCTTATATTCTATCCCCCCACAAAATGATTTTATAGGAAAAGAGAAAAATATGTTAAAATTCAAAGGAAGCTGTAATCTTAGAATGGGAATCATGTCACTTAATTCAAGGGGAGTGCAAACAGAGTCCCCCCCAATGCCATTGCATGCCTTGGCATCCCCAGGACACATACACAGCTTTGGGAATATTTTGTAGGGCTTACAGTAGGGTTCCTCACTCCTGAGGGTGTAGTTGGAAGCCAAATGGCACAGCTGGTAATGTCAAATGTGCTTGTAGAGAGCCCTGCTGAGACCACTTTGATGCCTAGGAGTCAGATGTGTCAGTCTGACGTTGTCAGTCTTAGGGTCCTTTCAGGGTCAGTATCGAGAAATTGAGATATCCTGAGCTCAGATTTTCTAACCCTAAAGTAGGCCAGCTGCATTTGCACCTGAAGCTGCCTGTTTTATGATAAGGACAATCGCAGAGTGACTAACTCAGACACTTAGATGTGCAGAGCTCCATTATTTTCCCTGCCCTGAATCAGTGAGGCCCAGATGCCCAAAGGCTTCCCTAGAAGGGCTCCTCCCCTGGCCCTGCCAGCCAGCCCCAGGAAGTGCCCTTGGCCCTATGGCAACTTTAAACCTTTAATTTAAGTGAAATATATCCTGGCCCTAAGAGGCTCTTTTAACAAAGAGAAATATTTTATAGCCCTAATTCCTCACTCCCAGCACTGGTTATGCCCCTGCTCAAAAGAACCAGGATGCAGAATGGAAGATATTACAATGACTTCTTGAAATGGTGCCAAGTGAGTGAGAACTTGGTGATGCTCCAAATGGCCCTGGACTTCAAAATGGGAGTGTCTGTAGCTGCCACAATGGGAGAAAAGAAATGTTGAGAAAGATGCTAGCGGGGACGAAGCAAGGCTAGTGAAATAAGTGTTGTGGCCAGTGTGATAGAGCTTGCCTTGACTGGATCTGTATTGCCAGCAAGGCTGGGGTTCTGCAGGCTGCACAGTTCAGCTGAGTTTTATGCAGTGTGAGCCATGTAAAGCTGTCACCTTGGTTTGGCTGTCCACTAACTGGAGGGTAAATCATGAACTGCAAACATTTCCTCCCCTGCAGTTCGATGTGTCTCCTTTAAGTGCTTCCTGGGCCTTCTGAAAGTGAAGGTAGCATGGAGAAAACAGGTAAAAATGGTGAATGAACTGGGATGGCAGGCTGCATTTGGCTTATTCGCCATTCTTTGGCCATCTCTGGTCTACATCTGCAAAGCTATCATAGCTGTTTTAGTTCTTGCTGAAAATCCTTCAATTCTCACCCTTTTTTTTAGGAGAAATGCATAGGGTTTATTACAAATGAATGCTCATTCATTCCAGATCTATTAGCTAGGAAGGGAGCATATGGAATGGCACAGGAGCACTTCCTGCTTAATGCCTTAATACAGGAAGTTAAGTAGGATAAAATTCCAAATATAAACTTCAGATCAGGAAATTTCTAATGTTTTAATTTATTTCTTTATGGTATTTATCTCCTCTGTAGAATCTTAGACCTAGCTTCAGCAGGATACACACACTCTCCTTTTGGGGACTGGTTGTGGTTTCACTACCTGTTTAGGCTTGTTACCTTGACAGTCTCACTAAGGGATGCACCTTTGAGCTTTCTCTAGGGAGCCATGGCCAGGAACCAGTAATTTACCAGAGCCCTGCTATCAAACAACATGTTATTCTTTGCCCCAATAGCACAAAATGTTCACACCAAAGGCTAAAACCAAACTGTTCAAAAGGGCTGTGAGTCTTGAGAGAGATTTTTAGTTTTAACTTGTCCTGGTGGGGAGAAAGAGACTGTGCAAGTCATAGCTGGCTCAGTATAGTGCTGGATTGAGTTCCAGCCAGCAGTGCTCAGCAGACAAGAAGAGCACTTGCAGGTAAATGTTTTTGCTCCCACTCACACATCACACCCCTAAGGCACAGCACACTGTCGCTCTGTGGGGAGGATACATGGCATGTCTGGCTGGCTTGTAGAAGCTGGGAATGGATGAAACATAATTACAGCAGATGGTGTCTCTGGAAACTGTCAGCATGTAAGAAAGCTCTAATGACCACACTTAGATTTTTCAAAATCCTCTGGTTTAGTCTGAATTGGGTGGATTTTATGGGATTAAAAAAGAGCACATTCCTGACACCATGAGGATTCTTGTCAAATCTCAAGCACTTCAATCTACAGAGAGCCTGGATGTTTTCAGTAAACAGTAATGAATTTTAAAAACCTAACCTAAGCATAACATATTTCCTCTAGCTACAGAAATTATTCCATCCTTTTAATGGAAACCTTTCCAACAAAATCAAGACTGAGGCAGAACCTGGTACAAAACTTTTGAGTCTAAGAGTTAAATTGTGACAGGTTTACAATATGAAGGAAAAAAATATTCAACTATGGAGTTTACTATCAGCAGCATTTGTAAAAGTATTTCATAGCTGTTTTAAAAATGTGCAGCGACATGATTTTTTAATTAGGAAAGTTAATATATTGCAGCATCTGGGAAAACATTTAAGACATTAGAAAACAACTGTTGAATTTTTGTGTGGATTAGCAAACTACAGATGAATTTATGACCATTGAATTCCCTTCTTCAGAAAATTCTATCCATTAGTAGTAAGACCTGAAATGCCCAGTAGTCATTTGTCATTCAAACTTCCAATATTCTTGCACATCAAAACTTTATGAGGTTAAATAATAGAAAAAAAAATATTCCTATTATTAAAAAAGTCACTTTCATCTCATCTGCAGTTTTAGATTGCTCTCCACATAGGTTGTTATAAGGTTAACCTTGGGTAAACCTTTGGGATTTAAACAAATTATATTCAAAAGTTAGCAGGAATAATTCTGTAGATATCAAATCAAGAAAATAAATCAATTATTTGATTTAATCAGGAAGCAATATGTCTACCTACACCACCTGCAGAGCATGAAATGTCTTTGTCTCTCATCTCTTCAAGGTTTTCCTTTCCCTGGCTGCTGATTACATGACCTCTGGCAATAGAGTATTTAATGGTATTATTTCCATCTGTCCACCTGGATCAGATTTGTAGTGACATGTTGGAGTTTGGGGTTTTTTGGCCACAATTTAAATAGTGACCTAATTTTTCATACAGTGCATACTAAATTTTTAAGTGTTTGGAAATATCAAATATAATTTAAATAATTGATCTTACTTTATTGCTTCTACTAAAAGTTAACGTTAACAATTTCAAAGCATTTTTTACTTTCTTATCAAAAGAGCTGCAGAGTACAGAATAGGGATTATCCTATATCTTCTTTTGCAGAAAAGAAGCAAACCTCCCGAGTAATTCTGGAACACTACAAATTCAGAGCTGCAATGAGCCTCAAAAATGATATATCCTACCTTTTTCCCCAAGGACAGTTCATTTATCTCTGAATTAGTGGCAGGCAGATGGTTGTGCAACACTTTATTAAAAATATTCATGATGGAGATTTCACAGGCTCTGCAAGCCTGTGAATAATTCCAACATTTCACCATTTCAAAAATTGGAAAATATTTTCCTGTGGTTTCTCTAAATCCATTGATTGATATTGGTTGATAGACACAGTCAGCCTTTATTTTGTTACAGTAGGTTTTTTTTATTTTGCAGTATTTTCAGTAATGTCTTAGGTAGAAAAATGTTCTGATAGTAGTAAAAAGGGGTTTCAGGGGGCCTTTTTCTTAATGTCTTGTTCTAGGAAAATTATCTTTTCTTAGTAGACTTGAAATCTATAACTTTTCATCTATGAAACTGTTTTATGGAACTGTGTTCCTATGATAAGAATTGAAGGAAATAATGCCCATGTTTGTCAGATAGCTACACACAGTAAGTCAAGTAACAATTCTGAGTTTTTGTGATCCAGGGCATGTATTAACTGCATCCTGGTCATGTGTCAGTCTTCTCTTTGCTGTCCTGTACCTGTTTGGTGTCCTGAAAAAAGTATTCTTATGTCAGTCAAGGTAAGGTCTGAGAGACTTGTGTAGCCAATCTGATCATATCACAAAACATTATTTTTCCAAGTACTGAGGTGAGAAATTTTACTTGCAGCACTGTAATTGTAACTTTTTCTGTTCCCCACTACTCATTAATATAAAATATGGATACTCAGTCAAAGCATTGTCTCTATACACACATTTGCTATTTTCAGTATTTTTGCCATTAAACACCTGCCGCATTTTCATGACAGTGGGGTTGCTCACATGCTTGGGAAACTTTTTTGGACCAATCATTTTCTCACTGACAATTTGCCTGTGTCTGTCAGCTTTGACCCCAGCCAGGAGCTAAGAGCAATGAGCTGCTTGCTCACTTTCCCTTGGTGGAATGGGTGAGAGAATTAGAATAGTAAAAGTGAGAAAACCTGTGGGTTGAGATATTGACAGTTTAATGGGTAGAGCAAAAGTCACAGGCACAAGCAAAGAAAAAAAAAATCATTTGCCATTTCCCATGGGCAGCCATCTCCAGGAAAGCAGAGCTCCATCAAGCATAGCAGTGATCTGGCAAACACCACCACTCTTAATGTCCCCCTCTTCCTTCTTGCCCCAGCTTTTACTGCTGAGCATGGTGCCATGGTGCTTTGGTCAGCTGGGATCGGCTGCCCTGATCGTGTCCCCTCGCAAGTCCTTGGGTACCCCCATCCTCCTGGCTGGTGAGGTGCTATAAGAAGCAGAAAAGGCTCTAAAAACCACTTAAAAATAAGGGAAACATCCCTGGATTATTAACTCTGTTTTCACCACAAATCCAAAGCATAGCCCTGTACTGGCTACTGTGAAGAAAATTAACTCTGTATTGATCAAAACCAGCACAGTGACTTCCTGGCTTCTTAGCTTATAAGGTTTCTTGGCAAAGTTAATTGAAGAGAACTATGTATGTGGCCATAGAGCAAAGCTCATGTATTTGAGGTGGGATATCTTTTAATCTGATTTTTGACATGTGCCTGAAATGTTCCAAGTAGGCCTACTTTTTTTCCTTAAACCTAAGTTCTACTACAAACCTATTATTCTGTCCTGAAATAATGTGTTTTATATTCAGATGGAGAGGGATAGGACACACATTGCTTTCTACCTTCCTTCCTCAAACACTCTGTTGCTTTGCACCTTGACCCTCTCTGAGAAATGGAGTTCTGACACAAAGCCAGAGGATTCGCTTTTGAGGCTAACCGTGGTGTTCTAGCAATGCTTATTTCTACCAATGCACGTTTTTCTGGACTGTGCAGTTCTCAAGGGAAGGATTTCAGGAACAATATGAGGGCTTTTTTCCCCTCAGAGGCTGGGGATATTGTTAAAGAACAGAAAAGTGGCCATACAAGTCCATGTAGTTGCTGTAAGGTGCAATTATTTTGATGTCAGTCATAGATGCTTCAAAGGAAAACATACAAGTTTTGTCATAAACAGAGGTAATAAATCCTGATTGGTCCAGTGTAGAAGAATTAAAAGTTTGGTTTAAGAGCTGCATCATGAAGGCTAATATTTCTTCCAGAAGTGCATTGGTATGAGCTATTAAAACTCTGTCTGCTAGCAATACAAAATGTTCAGGCTTCTTCCAAATTGAATTCAATTCCTGTATAGAGCAGCTTCCTTCAGGTACAGGTTTCACGGGTTATTCTTTTACTGTGGGAAAAAGTATTTTCTCATACCAGTTTTGATTATGCCACAGTGGAAAGTGATTTCCAAATACAGGAAAAGATGCAGCTCTAAAGAGCTCACATCCTCAGCTATTAAAAGAGATGATAAACAAGACACTGCAAATTTCTGTTGTCTGAGCAAAAATGAATCACTTTGAAAAGGTTGCAGTTATGTAGAGGAGTAGAGGACAGGAACAGGCCAATACATTGACTCAGAAAATGCAAAATTAGTCATTATATGGGAAAACAGTGGAAATATGAAAGGTGAGCTGTGGTTTGATGTGAAATTGCAGAAGTTAAAGCTTGCTTTCCTGTTCTTGAAACAATTAAAAGGTGCCCTTGAGTGTGTGGTCAGGAGAACTGAGAAGATAATTGCTATGGCTGACCAGCATGCCTGTTTTATATTTCCACAGAATTTGTTATTATATCCTTAAAACTGTGGTTGCCAGGAGGTAATCTGACAACAAGATTTAATGTTATGTTAGAGGTTTGGAAACCAGAGCATGATTATCTGTAGCCAGCAGAGAGTGGAGCTCCCGCAGATTGACAGCAATGCAGTTAAATATCAGAATCTAGCCTGGTTCACCTGGTTCTCTGTATAGGCAATTTTGCTTAAAAAATGTAACACAGTGATGGTTTGTAAGGAAGGGAATAGTTAGATTTTTTCTCCTTGATGCTTGAAAAAGAAAAAAAGAATGATGACTTAAAAGACAAAAGCAAAATGAGTAAATGCAAACCACAAGTATATATTTAAGAATACATGCTGTGTTCTTCTTGCATCTGTGGGAGAAACCAGAAATAATTATTTAAAGTGAAGTGTGGGAGTATCATGAATTATCCAACATTTCACAACAGTTACTTATGCTTTCTCTTAATAACAGCTAACAAAATTTGTGTCAGTGAGCCTTTTCATTTGGAATCAGGGTTGAGAGTATCATATAAAGGGTTGAAGAATGTGTTTTAAGAGAATGTATTTCAAGTAACTAATGTGATATTGAATATTTTTTCACCAACTTTCACATTATATATGTGAGTGAAATCAATGGGACTTCACATGCCAAAGAGATCCATGACCACAAATCATAGGGAAATATCAAGTGAAAATAACAGTAATCAGGAATATAGGTATTTTTTTGTGTTTTCTGAGCTTTTTTTAACATACCAGATGTGATAGTTGACCATGCTTTGAACAAGTGGCCATGGAACTTATGGTTGGATTACAGACCTCACAAGACACCATCTAACCTGAATGAACTAAGAACTGATGAGCCCAAAATGTTCAAAATGTTCTCTTTTCATATGTGCTACTTTACATCAGACAGAAATGTTCTTATGTTACATTGAAATGTCATTTTAATATGATTAACATGGAAAATTGTTAATTCAGACCCGCTGTTTATTTTTTAACCAATTGTAAATATATGTAATCATGTACAAAATGTGGATTATGACCAAGAGCAGCTGGATGATATGTTGCTTCCATATAACACTATTACATATTCAACTAATATGCTTAGAATGCAATCTACTTATGTCATTACATCTTTTAATTAATATTTCTATTTATAGGGAGATCACAGATAATGTATGAATGTTTCAGTCTCCATGAATGGCTCTCTGGGATGATGTAACTCTGTGATAAATGTGAAAACACTGATAGCCAGACACTGTGCTGACCTTTATATAGCTTTTCTTGCATGCTGGCTAGTTCTGTAAAATTTCTATGGAATACTGCCTCTATCAGGTACTACTTCTATGGAAGAACTTGGTGAGTACCCACTTGCCACTAAAACACAGCTCCTTGGAGAATATTCTGAATAGTGCATTTTAATACATTTTAAACTCAAAGTCCCAAAACAACTCTCAGGAAAGTTGATTTCCATTTCTTAGCTTTTAAAATTCCACAACTCTAACAATTCCAAGAGAGCACTGATCTCTGAAATCTACAAATATAATTTTACATTTTCTGCATTATTTAAACTTATTTATCTGTTATGCCCAAAAGAATGCTAGTTCTGACTTCCATACTCACAAGGTATATTGAAAGTGTAGCTAATTTGGCTTTTGTGATATCTGTACCTGCAGTCATTGACCCTAACTGGAGTTGCAACTTGTTTCTTATAGTGAAGATTTTAGCTTTTTTAATCTGATGCCTTATTTCAAGTCTTTACAGTGCCATATATATGAGCACTGCTTTTTGCCTCTGGGGAACTACCCTAATTGATGCTGACTGAAATTTTAATCTTTCCAAAGCTACGGGAGTTCAGAGTTATTTTAGCAGAGTAAACAACTGCTAAAAGAATTATTGGGAAATTAAAGCAACCACAATAATAGATCATTTTAGTATCTTAATTGCATAAATTAATCCTTGCTCAATTATTTTTTACACTATCTCTCCAACTCTTCATAATAATATCTGAAAAGAAACTCCAAAATTAGGAAATTAGAAACATAATAAAATTCATAAAATGCTGTGGTTCACCCCCACAACAGATCTTTTTTTGTGTGAGGAATCCCTATGGAATTAAATAATTTCTATGTGAAAAATGTTTGTTCCAGCCTCATATTCTCTAAAACATTCTTTTCATTATTTAATTTCTTTTTATGCAGTGTAGAAAAAATGCAGAAGTAGATATGTTTTCTTATAAGAGTTTCTCTTCAGAGCAGCTACTACTGCAACTCCACTAGATATATTCTGGGGGATGGATATATGTCTGTGCCAAGGGACTGAAAAGGGAATTAATAAGCTTTATTGATTTGCCCTCTGAGGAATGAAACTGGGAACCTCAAAAGTTTCCAGTCCTTCTCAGCTACAATAAGTCAATCTCTGGCTGCCAGAGAAAGAGCCAGAGATTTTATTCTAGTGATTCTTTTGTGTGAATAGAAGCCAGTTTTGAAGATAAACACAAATAGTACCTTGGGCTAAGAATAAAGTGGAAAAAAGTTTTTATCAAGGAGTTGGTTTCATTGCTTTTCAGTATTTTTTATTCTGTTCTCATACTATTCAATAATCAAGAACAAGTTCTTGACTTTTTTAGGCATTTTCTACAACAATTCGTGTCACATTATGGATGATGATTGATACTAGTAAGACGTACTTTTAATACAGTGAGTCAGACAACTCCCACTTTTCTGTGTGCAAGTGACCCCTACCATGGTAGCAATACCTGTTTAGCTGCATTTTTAACACAGTTTTGGGGAAAAAATTCTTGGAAGAATTTTTTCTTGCTTTTTATCAGCTTTTTAAACAAACCACAACGACCCCAACACACACATGCAGAGAAAACAGGGAGAAAAAAAGGAAATCTTGGAGGAAGAAAAACCTGAAACAGAGTTGGGTCACAAAAAGAAACAAGAATGCATTGGATAACTCTTGTCTGGAGAGTCCAGGCAGAAAGCACCAATAAATCCTGAATTCTGTTCTGCATTCTTTGACACAGCTTTGTTGGAAAGCTGGCAACTCTGCTTTATTCAGCCTGTGGAATACTTTCTGTCTGGGTGCTAAAGGTGTTTACCAGAATGGTGTGTTGTCTTTATTATAAAGACAAGCAGGTGGCTTGGCTCAGAAGAGCAGCACGGCGACCCCAGATTCTAGGGTCGCTCGGGCCTTTGACAAAAACGCAAACACCAACATGGCTGACGGCTTACGTTTATTTCTTGTTCAGAGGGGTTATATAGGTGAAACAGTGCATCTTTAAATTGTTCTATGGAAAGAAAATCAGTCGGGGTTGGTGGAATTCTTTTGCTGGAACTTACAGTTTTTGGGATCTTTGTTAGAGAGGAAAGGAACAACCAGCAGACTGTGTCTCACCACAATGGTGAAACTGCATCTTGAAGTTCTGGAAAGAAATCAGTCAGGCTTACACCTTTTGGGAAGTTTGCTACAACCAGCAGACTTTTATATAATGGAAAACCATGTATACCTCACTATTTAAAAAAAAATTTATTATAAACTTATATATGAATAATATATATTCTAGGTCTATATTGAATACAATGAAAATCAACAGAGTTCAGTTTGACTCTTTAAAAGAATGGTCTAGCTCTCTCTGGAAGGGATTCACTGCTGTGAGGATTAAAGGGACAGAAGTGCTTATTCCTTGAACTGCAGGACTAGTCTGTAGCAACACCATCCTGGCCCTATGTGATCATTTTGAATTAGAGTTCTGCTGGTTCAGGGTACTGGATGTTTGGGCTCCTATGCTGAGCTAACTTTCTCCTAATATCTCATGCTCTGTGGGAAAATCTGTATGGTAAGCTTCTTTTTTTGGACATTTTCCACACATTAGATCCTGCAGCACCTGACCTAGAAAGCTCTTTGTTCTTTAGTAGATCTAAGGGAACTTGGAAGATTATCCACAGGGATATGGAACAGGAGTGGAATGGGAACAAAATTAATTATGACTGTGCTCAGTTCCTGTGCAGAGCTGCAAAAAGTGGAGTGTTGAACTTGAATATACAGAACAACCTCATTTGCCTCTATAACTGGCATCTATTGAATTGTTTGAGACTGAACTTATATAAAATGAAATCCTATGATCTTCTCCAATTTTGTATGCACTTTTATTCCTGTTCAAAAACTGAAGCATCCAGGAGGCTGCCCTGGGCTGAGAACCAATCAGCATCTGCAACAGTCTCACTGAGAAAGGAAATAGTTCTGTAGCCAAGTCTCTAATTTTGTCACATATCCAGCTGGGAAAGGATGAGGGACTCACCTGAATCCTTCTCAAAGAGAAGAGAGAAAATAAAATGCAAGAAAGAAAGCCAGCACTAATGCGTTTGCAAGGTTGGACATAACTTTTTGTTTCTGTACTGTTTCAGAACTGAGAATCCTTTACCTCATCTGACATCCCTCTGGAAGGAGCTCTGCATAGTCAGAAATACCATTTTTCAGCTGCTGAGGTGTTGTTATATTTGCTGATGACATAATTTCTTTTTCTGTCTGGGGCAGCTTTTCCTGCTTACCGAATGTTTGATGCTATGGTGAAGTGGATGTGTGGCTGCTCACCTGCTCCTCAGGAGGCCCCAAAGCAAAGCAGATATTTTCAGCAGGCTGCCATTTGCATGTCATTTTGCTTCACAGTGAGAAGAGAACTATTGCTGAACAAAACACTTTTGGCTGCCTAGTGGAGTGACTGATTTGCTGTCTGTCATTACTCACAGGGTAACAGACTTTTGGGTAGGGTAATGGGGTTGCTGTTCTCCTTGGCAAGATAAATGACCCTGAAGGATGAGCTAATATCTGTACTGCAAAATTGATTTTTTTCTTGTCCCATAACTGTCCAAAAGTAGGCACTGTCACATTGCTGGGAAGGCTTCTAGCCCCACCTGTTGTCAGTCTTGCTGGATACACTGTGTAAGATTTAAATAAAATCAGATGAACTTTCCCTTGGGCTGAAGTTTCTTTTTGTGTGACTCCTTAAGTTGATTATATTTTCTTTTAAATTTCAGTCAAAATATTTACATTTTTAGTTATTTAGAATATTAAAAAAAAAAGGGGGGGTGGCAAAGCATTATCACAAGTGAAAAGGAGTTCTATCTTTTTTCTGCCATAGAACCAGGGGATAAGATTTGGGAGAACAGTACCTGCTTTCAGCCAGTGCTGCAGTTGAGCTGAAACTACAAAGAAAAACACAGGAACCTGTGAAAAAAAAAAAAAAAAAAAAAAAGTTATTCTTCTTGCTTGTTGTAATAGTAGGTTGGAGATACATTAAACTGGTTACCCTGGGTCAACTGATAATTTTCTGTTTGATCTCTGTGCCTGTATTGAGTCTGGCTGGGATGGAGTTAATTTTCCGCACAGCAGCCCTCAGTGCTGTGCTTTTCACTGGTAGCTGGAAAGGTGTTGGTAACACACCAATGTTTTGGCCACTGCTGAGCAGTGCTGGCACAGCATCAGGGCTGTCTCCCCACCATTCCACTGCCCATCAGTAGGCTGAGGTGGGCAAGGTCTTGTGAGGGGGCACAGCTGGCACAGCTGGCACAGCTGACCAAAGGGACAAGCTGTTTGCCTGCCCAAGCAACCACAGCATGTGCTGAAGTCCTGATTCCTGGCAAGTGGCTGGACATTGTTTGCTGGTGAGAAGTAGAGAATAAAAAAACTTTGTAGTTTTCTTCTGCTCGGGCATGCTCAATGTTTCACTTTGGCTCAGCCTACTTCCATCTTGTTCTCCCTCCCTTCCCTGCCCAGCTGAGTGTTGTGGTGGGTGGGATCTCTGTCTTTGCCATTAGTGGGAAACCAAAACTGGGCTAACAACTCTTTCCTCTAACCCCTACAGGGGGTGGATAACTGGAGTTTCTCATCTCTTGAAAATCCCTCTATTTCTGGAAGAGGGAAGAGGAGGGGGAGATAGAGGAGAATGTGTTTATATTGCATTCTCTTACACAAGCATGAGCACAGTGGGGGAAATTTTAATCCTGGTATTTCCTCAGCTTTCAATAACTGATTTGCAAAGTTAATAATGTGTTTTCCGTGTGGGGGTTTTGTGATTTTTGTGCTGACAAACGCAGAACATCACAGGAGCTAAGTGTGTGCAAGGGCAGCAGCAAAGCCCCATGGACCTCATATTTTAACAAAGCCACAGCTGTGACTAATGAAAAGGTGAGGAAATGCTTGTATGATGGGAAGAAAAGTGGAGTGTTCAGCTTTAGGGCAGGATAGGTTTTCTGTCAAGGATAAATAAAATAAAATTGTTTACTTCCTGTATTGTTTCTTTAGAAGTTAATTTTCTTTCAGTTGTGGATTTATTAAAAAAATGCCATGAAAATGTTGAAGAAAGAAGCTTCAACAGATAGCAATGAAAGCTTAGTACAAGTGCACTACTAATAAACTGGCTTCAGGCAGCTACAAAGTAAATTTTGAAGGTTTGAATAGAGAGATAAACCATTGTTCTGGGCTCCTTTTCAATCAGCTCTGAAGGACTTCACTGAAAGGAAACCTGCTCTCCAGGGGATACTGCAGCTTACTCACAGCTCCAACTACTCCATAATCTTCCATATCAAACCTCTCAACAGGAGCTTTGAACTGTCTACCTCCTTGGAGAAGATTTAGCTATCTCTGAAAAACCACATGTCTTCAAAAAAATCAGCTGCACTTCCTACTTCAGAAAGTGCAAACATTCACCAGCTGACAGAGACTTTTCCTTTATTCTAAAGGCAAAATGACCCAATGCTTCAGAGAGAACACTGCTGATAGGCACAGAGCTAAAATGTTTGTGGATCAGATAAGCTGCCACAAGGAGCCAAATGTTCCCTTCCTTTTCCCCACAAGACAACATTCATCTTATCACCTGAACTTAAAAACCAAAATGGTAATTTATGGTCTCTATTTCTTTGCTTTCATATTTTCTTCTTTTACACTCTAAATTTCTGATTTAAATCTCTGAAACCTGAACACTTCTAAATTATTTGCTCCCAACTTTGCATATAATGAATCTTTCCTACGTGTGACATCCAAATGTGTGCTGGGCATGTAACCCAATGTTTTTCCTTTATTTGGGAAAAATTCAGCATGGAAGACTGAGTGCAGAGCCTATGCTGTGAGAATTTTTTCACATCTACAAGGTGTGGTGGGAGCCAAGCTAGAAATTCCCAATGCAAGTAATGGAGTAGTGTGGCTTCCTGCTCTGGAGTAAGATTTATCAGCTTGTCTGTATTCCAGTACTTGTAGAATGCCTGTTATTCATGCAATGAAGACAATACAAATGTTCTTGAAGTTGCAGCATAATTAATGTTCTATCTCTGTAAATGCTGAAATAGGTTTTACAAAAATTTTCTTAAAATAATAAACAGGGAGAACACCTTTTGATACAGTGTAATATTTGGTGTTGATCTTTCCTATTTTCAAATTACCTTTATTTAGCAAGTCCTTATTTCATATAACTCGAGTTAGTCAAAATCAGAATGAAACAAGTAATTTCTGGTGAAAGGCAAAATTTTCATTCACCCAATATATTGTTTCCTGATTGCTATTTTGTATACAAGGCCCAGTTTGTGGATTTATTTATTACTTTCATTATCTTTAAAAACACAAAGTATTTTCTAAGTCCAGGGCACAAAATGGAAAAAAAAAACTTGCATTATCAGAGCAGGAACTATACTTTTCATTTTGCAGGTTGTGCTCAAACCACATTCAATTCCAAAAGGACACCAAAGGAGAGGTGCCTGGGGATTATCTGACTGCCCAGGAGGTGATGGGGGCAGGGTTAGTTGAGCTGGCTGGGGCTAGGGCGGCGGCTGAGGCATGGTCACAGGAGGTGGCTGTCAGACCTGTAACGTGTGGGATGTGCCCCGGTGGTGCCTGCAGGGATCTCTGCAGCTCCTCCTGCAGCAGCACTCCTCTGGTGCACATGGGTCAAGGCTCAGGAGCGGAGCACAGGAATCACAAATTGGCATCCTGTACGATCCTGCCACTTATTGACCTGTTCCTTCATCCCATCTTACTCCCGCTGATTCGCATGAGCTGAACATCTGCCCACCTCTGTGGTCTGGCACACACCTTGTATTGTCTTCATTGCATGGAGGGTCCCGTGGGCCCCTGATGAGGTGGGCGTGAGGCACAATAAAGTCTCAGAGCAGCCAAGAAGCTGGAACAAAGCCCCAAGGCAGCAAGGAGCAAGAGTGAAATCTGCCGCCTCTGAATGTCATCACCCATGTCTGACCCATGTCTGACCTCATCCTGCTTCCCCACAAACTCCACGATGCAACTGCCTGGCAGAGGGGTATGAAGCATCACAGTGTCAGCACAGTGGCCTCCTCAGCTGAGGGTTTGTGGTGCACACTGCATCACAAGGCTATCCTGGGGACTGAAACAGGCTTGCAGAACTGCCCGTCTAATCCCAGTGTCTGTGTCAGACTCCCTGAGCATGCAGTTCTACAATGTCACTTCATTTTTTATAGTTTTCAGTGCTACAGCCCTGTTCCCTAATTCTGTTTTCCTTCTCATTCTGCCACTACTGAATTCCATAGGATTTTTCATGCTACCCAAACTCATTTTTTTCCACTTGAAGCTACCCTGTAGCTGCCCTTCTTGACAGATTAGTCTCTGAACTGGCAGAGTCTCTCACCCTGAAGGTGTAAGAGTGTTTGGCCAGTCAGTGAACCAATCTAAAGTGCTGCTTATACAAAACCGTGGTTGTAACTCAGCATTTCAGGGATCACCTGCTGAACTCTCATGTTGGCCATACAAAAGGAAGGATGTCATTCCCTCCCTGCTGTGGAGGGCACTGGGGCACATGGACCATTTGATGTGCTCCATGTCACCTGGAAAGCCACGTCCATCTTTGTGGATGGGAGTAAGGTCTTCCAGCAGACACCAGTGCTACCCCTGTCACACACCACAGCATGGAGCAGGGGTTGGGGTTGAGAACTTGAGAGGAAGGAGAGGTTGCTTGAAAGTGAAAAGTGGATCTTGGTTTTGGTAGTGACAGGACAAGGGAAAACAGATTTAAACTGAAAGATGGTAGGTTTAAAAATGAAATAAAGAAAATTTTTCACTACAAGAATGATGGGGCACTGGCACAGGTTGCCCAGAGAAGCTGTGCATGTCTCAACCCTAGAAGTGTTCAAGGCTGGATGAGGCTTTGAGCAGCCTAGTGTAGTGGAAGATGTCCTTGCCAATGATAAGGAATTTGGAACTAGATCTTTAAGACATCTTTCAACTCAAACCATTCTATGATTCTATGATATTAAGAAACAACTCAGTTAGCCTCTGTACCACGTTGGGGAAATGTTATTAATGTTTTGAATTCTTTGTGGCATTTCAGCAATCCAGGGAGAGAAGATTTAACCAGACTTTCTGACTTGCAAATCTACTCTAATTTGATTTTATATTTTTTTCATTTTAGGGCCCAAAGTCTTCAGCTAGCACAACTGAAGACTTATTCTCTGTGAGGTTTAATCCAATCAGAGCTTTGCATATAAGGGTGAAGTGTGAGGAAAATAAGGTTTGAAGATGTATGTGAATATATTAGAAGACAAAAATTACTAAAAGATAAAACCTATTAAAAGCAGCCAGGAAAGTCATGGTTACCTCTCACGTACACAGCCATGGCTTTAGGATTGTGTTTCTAGAATTTATGGTTTGGTTTATGAGACTAACACAGACCGTTTTGGAATTAAGGGAGCAATGAGTCTTGGTTTGCTGTTAAGTTTCCACTGGGGAATCTAACTTCTGCTATTGATTGCCCCAGATATTCAGCCTTTATTTTCAAGCTAGATATTATACAGCAGCATTTGCAGCCTGCCTATCAGATAAAAATCCCCTAAGACCACTGAAAGTTTTCTTCAAAACACAGCCACAGTCAGGCCTGGGAGATGTGCTGTCTACAGGGAGTTTCCTGCCTCCGAACACAGATCTATCCAACTGCTAGACGGACTCTGTGAAATCAATTGTATAATTATTTACATAAAACATCTTTCAAATAAACTATTCCAGGTTACTCTGCAGAATTAAATAGTACAACTACACATGGGAAAGCTCTTCTGTCAGACAGTCTTGTGAACCAGGTATTGATTTCACCAGTGAACAGTTTGCAGTCCAAAAAATATCAATACATAAAAAGGTCAAAAACACAGGATATTTTGGTGTCCGTCTGTCTTTCCATGTACAAGATGGAAAGTAGCAGCACTGAAGTCCAGTGTTACAAAGTAAAGACATGATTTGTGGTCAAAAGTTTTAGCAACATGCATTTCAGATCACCACTAATTTCTACTGGTCTTGCTCTCTCAAGTCAGTGTAGTTCACTCTTCCATCTGTCAGCATCATCATAGAATCATAAAATGGTTTGAGCTGGAAGAGATTTAAAGATCATCCAGTTCCAACACCCCTGCCATGGGCAGGGACACTTTTCACTGGGTTGCTCAGAGCTCCCTCCAGCCTGGTCTGGAACACTCCCAGGGATGGGACACCTGCTCCACTGCTTCACCGCCCTCACAGTAAAGTATTTCTTCCTAATGTTTAATTTAAACCTACTGCCTTTCAGCTTAAAGCCATTCCACAATATCGCAATATCACAATACATCATTGTTTAAAATTTATTCTTGTATTTAATTACGTCTTTGCCTTCACTTCTCTCACTTTCCTATTGATTGTTATTAATTTCTTTCCATTTATGCAAAGGACTGCTGTGTTCACAGCTCCGGTCCTCAATCATACTTTGCTATTCAAGACTGTTTATGACATAACTTTTTTTAGTGTTCTCAGAGTCTTGCTGTAATGTTTTTTGTTTTTCTTTTTTAATAACCAGAATTATTTATTATCATTTATTAGTATCAAAAATACTTTTCTGTGAAGCATTCTTAATATCCAGCATCCTGAAAAATGCATTCCAGATGAAGAAGGTAGGTTGCAAACTTGCCTTCAGACCAAGAATTCGGGCAGTCTAACTTCAGGTGTCAAACCTGGGCTGTAATATTTAGATCCTCACCCCTTTTGTAATGCAAGAAAACTTCCATAGGGTCTTTTGAGCCCTCAGTGGTTCATGAGGAAATTTTATGAGTTTGAACACTAAAATTGCATTTGAGTAAAACCCTATAGCCCCTGTGTACTTCCAGAGGGAATGTTCCACATGTTTACAGTCTATAAGGGTAATTTTTTGGTGACAGAAAGAACAGAGAAAAGACTCTACTTTTGCTCATGACTCTGCTCTTACCCTGTTCATTTGGCCTCCTATTCCTTGAATGTCCTGTGAGTGTTAACAGTGATTTAGAAATGTGCTGTAAAGTAAATTCAGTAGCTTATGTGAATGATCATGTTCTAGAGTGGAAGGAGTAATAAATCAGATATATTGATAGCTATGGATTGGTTTTGAGACTGAAATCAAAGACTACCCTGCCTGGTAAAATAACATCTCCTTTTAATCAATACTGTTGAAGAAGCAATATATAGAATATGAAGAATTTTTGCAGTGACCACTTAAGATGCCAAATAGGTTTCACTAAAATCTATTCCCTGACATGTTTTTTATGACTGTATATTGAGAGTAGAACTTCAATGGTGAATGTGTGCTAAAAGGTACTTTGGATAAGGATGTTTTTGCAAGGGTTTATGGAGACACCTAACTGGAGGTTATTTACTTCACCTTTCCTGAAGCCATGTCACCTGAGCTTTTATTCCATGCTGAATGTCACATTTATGATGGAAACATAAAACTCTCTTGAAGAGTATGTTATTCATCCTTGGGATTGCATAGCATTTCTGGAAATGTCAATGCATTTTCAAAGGCTGTTAAGAGTCCTGGCAGTTCTTCAAGGAAATACTACTAAAGGCAGAAGCACAATCCTGTCCCAACAGAGGGGGATAAAAAATGTCCTAGGAGATCAGGTTATTTAAACTGTGAACTCTTCATTGACATCTAACCAAGAAGAGAGACTAGAGAGCAGAAACTAGATCAGAGCACTAAGGACAGATAAAAGAGACAAACTGAGCAAGTAAAAACAACATCAGCAAAAACAACACGAACAGTGCCATGAAGAAGCATTAGGGATTATTTGGAATTCCCAGAACTTTCAATCACTATATTAAAAGGAAGAGGAAGACAAACCAAAGTCTATACTAGCTAGACTTGGATAGCTAATGGAAAGGAAAAGTGAATAACAAAGAATGCCAAGAAGGCAAATTGTATACATAGTTTTGAGAATGTCTTCATCATAAAGGTCAGCTGTGACCTAATACAGCTATAGACAGAAAAAAAAGGGGTAAGACCTCTGAGTGCAATGTGGAAATTACAAATTAGAGAGCAAGCTAGCTAAATCAGATGTTTTTAGCTCACCTAATCTGACAAACTTTGTCTTAAGTTAATGCATGAAGACCTAAAGGAAGGAAGCCTCTAGGAAGCAGTGACAACTATGTGCCTCTGGGGAGAGTGGATTATATCTTTAATAAAGAGAACAAAAAAGGATATAAGACATAACACAGTAACTGTTCTATTGTCAGTTTTACTTCAATCATTGGGGGGAAAAAAAGAAAAAAACAAACAGAAAATGAAATTACTAGAAGCTGTGGAAATGTAACTGGAGATGGGCAGCAGCACCAGGCTTGGATTTCCTGAGAGCAAATCATGTCAGACCAGTATAATTTTTTCTGTAGTAGCAGCTGGGTTTTTGGATAGAACAACAAAAATAAAATCCAATATTTAGGCTTCTGCATGATGATCGCCTGAGAAAGTTAATGATATCTGTTTTCTCTTACAGAAATTGACAGGTCTTACAGGTTGCTGGTTTGTTTGTACTTAATTTATGGAGTTCTTTGAAAAGCAGCTGTTTGTCCATTTGATTTTCTTGGACTTTTGATTTTGCCCACAGAGCAAAAAATGCACTATCAATTTGAACTAATAAAAGTAGTGACCAGAAAACTTTGAAAATATTGAAACCCACATTTCAAAACTATTGCAGGCAGGGGGACTCAGGCTAGCTTTAGAGGATGTGCAACAGGTGAAGAAGCTCAGGATTGGGCTTGAGAAATACTGAACATGCCACGAACATCACATTATATAAAAAAATGTATGAGGGTTAGTTTCTATGGAGCAAAGGAAGAAGTTAATTGCCTTAAAACAGAAACTAAAAATTTCCTTCTGAAGGAAAAAACCCTCCTCTATATCCCACTTGTCTGGATTCAAGATGCACAGTTTTGCCCTTTACGGCCATTTCCTTTTTTAAGCCTTATTGCTTGGAGTTTCCATGGCTACCAACCATGAACTGAAATTGCTGTGTAATATATTTTATTTCCAGCCAGAATTGTGCTCTAGCAGTCAGTTTTGAGCAATTAAAGGAGACAGGCTATAAGGTGGACTTGACAAAAGCCCCTAAACCTATGGGTGGTAAAATGTGCTGGGGTTTCTGGGCTGCTTGTTTTTGACTCACAAGGTGCATTAGCAGCATTACAGATATAGCCTAGTGTGTAGTAAGTCTGATTATGAATGATGTCAATTCTTGGTGTTAAATTTGCTACTTGTGAAGAAAAAGGGCAGAGAGACAACCCCCATCCTTGAAATACTCACCCCTCCAGTCCTGAAAAAAATTACTTGTTGTTCTTATTTTCTTAATTTGGGTTTCCTATTTTGTTTGAGTGGAAGTCCTTCATCTGTTTTGGCACGTGAATAAAATATTTTCTGCTTCCTCAAATTTTGAGTCTAGCCTCCACACACAAGATGCAACCTGCCAAGTGAATGGTACCAGATCAATAGGAAATCTAAAAAAAAAGGAATGAACACACAGACAAACAAGTAATTTTTGTGTTTTAAGGAGGAAGAATTTATTTTTAATTGTGATTATTTCCCATTGCAGAGGTCCAAATTATAGAATTATTCCTAATATATCTGCAGTGATATAGGTAGGATAAGTTCAAATGGGGAAGACATTACCACTTAGTGCTGCCCTGGGACTTGACAGGTTTTCTAATTCCTACCTTCCTGTTTGCCTGTTTTGGTAATAACAGTCCCAGGCAAAAGGCTTCATAGCAGACACCCCCTGCTCTGCTCTGAGAATGAGCACTGTCAGGCTAAAATAAGTCTGCTCTGGGACACCAGTGAGTCAGCAATGTTCCTTCTGGGTAGGAAATGTGTCAAGGCCCCACCATAACCTGTTAATATAGTGGGACACGCTGTCCTCCAAATGTGATAAAAGGCACAGGAGAATTTCCTCTTAAAAAAAAGCAGGATGCTACCTGCCTGGCCACCTGCACATGTGGGTGACACTCACACTCACCTGCTCAACTGATTGTCTTCTGAAGCCATCTTCTTGTGTCTGTAGTGACCATAGCATCATTTACTGTTTCCTGAAGTCACTTTCCTACCACAAAGTTGTTTTGATTCAATAGAGGAGAAACAGTTTTCATATGAAACCTGCTTCTCTTCAGAGAGCTGTTGTGTAGCTTGAGGAGATAAAGACTGTAAAAAAACATGCAGACTCTAAGCTGAGAATTAGTTTATATTTCACATTTTCTTATACTTTTATTGTTTTATCTGGTGCTCACATTTGTGTCTGGTAGATTTTTTGCAGTTGATTTAAGAGACTTTGCTCTCCAGTATAGATCATGGCAAAAGAAAAGCTTATTCACACAATTAGCTGGACCGAGACTGTTCTCACTTAGAGTACCTGGGAGTAAACTGACTGTGAGGAACTGATTAAAAAAGGCAGTCAGAGTCCTGCTGTACAAATGAGATGAACTCTAGTTTTCCAAGCCCCAGTGAACCAAATTTCAATACCACTTACCCTCTGTCTGTCTGTGCATCCACACTACTCCATGTTTGGTTCCCAGAGCAAGTACAGGAGCCTCATGATTTGAGTACTTTAAAAGCAGACAGAATTCAGACTACTTCTATACCTCACCCTTTTAGGGACATTCTGCAAACATCTGAACCTCTTATGTCACCTTAAGGATGGGGATGTATCCTGGTGCAAGCGACTAATATATACTTAAGTAAGCATCTAAAAGCTGGATGTCTAACTCTGAGCTGGTTACTCTAGGCTGTCTTTACAGGTTCTGGAGGGAAAAAACTCCCTAGGATCCCCTGTCCTCCAAGAAATGTGTCTGAGATCTGTTAAGCAGTGAAACTGTCACTCAGCTCCCTACAGTGTTCTTTTGTCATCCTCCATCTCTCCTGGACCTCTGCTGTCATTTGTTTTGCTGCAGTGGCACTGACCCTGAGCAGATAAATCCCCTCTGAGTTGCTTGAATTTGTTCACCCGGGAGCAGCAGTTTTCTTCTGGTACAGTTCTCTGCCAGACTAAGTCAAAATGGCTCATAGAAAAGACTCACAAGTGCTGAGCTCAGAACAGTGCCAGTATTGGGAGCACAAGGATAGATTTGTGAGTGACGGTGCCCTCAGGGTGGCTCAGTTTGGTTCCCTGCATTTGGAACAGGCAAATGCTGGGCGTGTATTAAGGAGCACATCAAACATTTTCTGCATTCACAAATTGGCCCAAAGCCTGTATTTGTGTAAAAGCTTGTGCCTAAGTCTGTGAAGGTGCTAGGAAGGTTTACTCTTTTATCTCAAGATCTGCACTCAAAAGACAATGAAATTCCCTGAGTGTTTTCACTTAACACTGACTGCAGTTCTCCTGGGAAAGAGGCCACCTGAAGAGGACTCATTTAACTTCTTCAAGCAGTCCTCAGAGAACTGCTGGAAATCCAAGTGAATTCATTTAACTTGTCCTTCCTCTGCTCTGAAACTCCAGTGCCACTCACTGTTATATGGAAATCTTCTTGTCTCTATAAACATTCCTCCTGTTCCTCTGTGGTGTGATCCACCAGATATTTCCAAACTGCTTATAAAAAATATATATTTGCATGTGCAGGCATCTTGCTCTACAGTTTTCCTAAAAGTTTTCAAAGCCTGCTTTCAAATGTCTCTTACATCACTGGTTCTCTGCATGTCTGTGTCTGTTCCTGGGGGCTTTTAAAAGCCTCATTTTGCTGGAACACAGTGCTTACATAAGATTGACTGTCTCTCTACAGATTCAGTGAAGGGAACATGGACCACCCTCCTAATGGACTGATGCTGCTCTCAATTCACTGCTCAAAAGTCTGCAGAGGGCCTTCTGGTAGATTTGGAAGCTTGTTGCTGTCACACCTGACTGCCTGCCGACCTCCCCATCACCTGCTGTGCAAGTAGTCAGAACTGAAATTCACCCAATGCTTTGCTTGAATCACTCTGGACCAAATGCCATCTGGACCTACCCTCACACAAGTCTAAAGCAACCTTCAAAAACAAAGAGCACATTTTTATTCTAGCTGATGGACAGCAATACTCTCATCCTTCATTGAAAACAACATGTTATGTGTCCAAAAAACATTTTAGAATAACTATGAAGGAAACAGCTAATCCTGCACACTAGAGAACTAAGTTATAGTGAAAGAGGTTCCTGCTTTTCTAATTACCTCATAGCACTGTAGTCAATTTCAGTTCAAGTGTGGGGCTAACATTTCTGCCAAAATATAGAATAAAAGGTAATTTCTCTTATTTTTTCCCCAGCCATTTTGACATTGAAAATTTTAAGCTAATTACTTTCATGACATGGATCAAAGGCAAATCAGTTAAGTCACTTCCCAAAGACAGCTTTTGATAATGCTCTTTTCAGTGTTGTTCTCTGATTAAAAATATTAATAAATTTGGTTATCCAAAGAGAAAGGGGAGGGAATCAGTGAGGAGATGAAAGATATTGTAATGCAGATTGGTTTTCAATAATTTAATGTAGATTGGTTTTCATTTATGTAGATTGAAGGTAATTATGGAAAATAGCTAACTTTATTTTATAGAAGAAATCCCAGACAGCCTGCAGATAATGTAAATTTCAGTTTTCCTTCTCTGGGCTAAAAGCCATGTATTACACCCAGGGCGATATGGCACTCCATTTTCATGTGTAAGTTTAACAGTAGAGCCATGGCATCATAGAACCCCATAATTCCATTCTATTTTAGAGTTCCTACGGGATCTCTGGGGCTCATTTGTTTTACCCCACGCTTAAAGCAGCAGCAAGGACCTTGTCCAGCAGAACTTTGAATACTTCCAAACTTGGAGATTCTACAGTCCCTTTGGAAAACCTGTTCCAGCATTTAATTGTCCACAGGGAGAAAATATTTTCTTGCACCTAACTGGAAATATTCTTGTTAGGACCTGTGCCTGTTTTTCCTTGTGGTTTTGCTCCTTGCCCACAAGAAGAGTCATGTCAATTTTCTTTATAGCAAAGTTGGAAGTTACTTTCACAGGAAAGCTAATCCATGTCCCTGTTCTCAGGAGAACTAAAAATCCTGTTATTTTCCCTGGCAAAGATTTCCTGAGATTATCTTTAAAACCTTCAGTAATGAAGATGGCACAACTTAGGTAGCTTACTGATGCTTATTGATCTTTATGTTAGGAATATACTCCATAATATCTAAACTATACCTTGTCCTTCAGAAAGTTAATTTTTATTTTCTTTCACTGTCTGGAAATGAAAAGTCATATATCACCACCTTTTTGCTATATTTTCAATACTTTTCACTATATTTTCAATAGTGAATTTTTATCATGTTCTCCTATACTTCTCTTTTATTAAAAAAAAAACCCTGAATTGCCTCTGCATTGATGGAGAAATCACATTTTCTGAACCTCTCAGTATTCCTGTTATTCTTCTTAATGTGCCTGCATCTCTGGTAAAGTTTAGTGCCCCGAGCTACATAGAGAAAAAAAGATTAATTGCTTCATAAGTTCTGAAGAAGACAGTCCTGTTCATTTGGTATGGTGATTTGTTTTTTATATAACAACAGTCCATTTTAGTCCTGTCATGCAGTTTGTGGTCCACAACAGACTTTAATACTCCAAGGTATTCTTTTTTTGGTCTTTTTATATATATTTATTTATTTGTGTAGTTGCTTTTATCTTTCACTGGATTGGTCCTTGCTGTTCATTGATTTTTAGGTTGGGCTTTTTTGTTGTTGTTTTTAAAGCCTTTTTATTCCAGTCTCAAGTAATTATCTTGAATTCTAATTCTGTCCTCAGTAGTGTTTACAGTCTGCTTTGTGCCTTGATGTCTACACACTTTGTAAGAGATTCTGTTCCATCAACCTTCCCATTAATCAAAGTATTCATTGGCATTCAGGTGAGCGCCCTGATAGATCGTACTTGACATGCTGTGGCAATTTGGTGTGATCTACTAATGTTTACTCTGGAATATTTTACTGCAAAGCCACCTTCTGACTATTTTATCTAGACCATTTTTCTCCCATTTTCTTGAAACGATGTTAGAGAAGGTCGGCACCTAAAGCAATATTTGTGGGAAACTGAGACAAGGAGCTCCAAAACATCAGTCTAAACAATACTCTTTACTGCCATTCTGAGACTACAGTGTTCCCCAGCACCTAGATCTTCTTGTCTTCAAACACACACTGTGCAGCTGAGAGCTAGCTCCTACCCGAATCCATTCAGCATCCTGAAACTAGACGTAGGGATTTTCATTTTCTGAGGGGCCTATTGAAACAGGAGCACCTTTACACACATCAATAATCCTATCAGGAAACATTTATCTGTTCTCCAGCATAGCTATATCCTTCCCCTGCACAGCAACAGCTTTGTGACAAACATTCTTCCTTAAGCATCCCTGTGTCTTCGCTGTGGATTTTGCCAATAGACCAGTGTCAACTCCATGGGTGATTTTCTAACACCTCTAGACAATATATGGTATGCCAGCAAAATCCTGTGGCGGAGACCTGGCTTCAATTTCTTCAGTTTCAAACAATGTGTTTGCTTTTAAAAGCCTCCTCCCTTCCCCTCGGCTCTAAATTTACACTTGTCATTTGAGTGGTGACTCATACCCTTCTGACTCAGCCGCTGCTAATCAGTGGCCTATTGAAAAAAATATTTTTCTCTGACTTTGAAGAGCCATGTGTCAGTTTGCACACTAACCACCAATTCATACGCTAACAGCCAACATGAAGAACAATCTAGAGAGTCAGGCCTTCATCTGGGTTCCGAATAAATAGTGCCCAAACTGTGTATTTGCTCTGAGACTGTCCAGTTCAACTAGTTTTGCAACCCTGAAGAGAGTTTTATTATCTTCCAATAGCAGGAAGGAAAAATAATGTTGGAATTTTTCTTGCTGAGGGCTTCCTCCATGGCGGGCCAACATACTCAAAGAGGCAAGAATGTAGTGCCCATCTGGGAGCAGAGTCCTGCCCAGAGTGTGACAATCTCTTATCTACTTGTGTGCAGATGGACTCTAGATGTATCTACATTTTAGTTCAGATCAAGATCAGGCATTTTACAATAACCCTCTCTTATACTTTCCATCTTCTGTTTCACATCACAGAGAGTTCATGGAGGACAGAAAGAGGACTCCATCTGGCTAAAATTAGATTGGAAGACAAACTCCAGGTGTGCACCTATTTCACTACAGCTGCTAATGCATGTACACCCCAGGGAAACATGCTGGAGACCCTCCTAAAACACATAACACGTTCATAGAAAGTGTTTCCCTCAACAGATCCATGTTGGTCTCTGCTACTTGCCAGGGGAGATGCAGTCTTTGTCAATTGCAGCACAATTTTTTCCCACCCAGCTCCAAGATCCTTAGGCATGCTTACTCCTTCATCCCTGGCAGTGTGTTTCTGTGCATTGAGGCATTGCTGAACAAATCCTTTTCAGGAGCTAAGTCATAGAAAAGTTGTGTACTATTTTGGAAGGGTACCTAACTGTAATGTTTGTAAAATCATTAAGTCAATATTACTTGTTTTGTTGAGGTCCTCTATATTTCCTTTGGATTTTTGGTCTCATATTGAACTAGTTTGTTTTCATTTTAAGAAGTCAAATAGCTCAAATTATTCTCCAAAACAACTAATTAAACTGTACAGTCTTTTTTTCTGTGTTTTCAATTTCCTTTTGAAATCTATTAAAATGTGTTCCTCTCATACATTTTTCTTTAGGTGGAGCTCTGGAGTTTTCAGCATCAGTTAAAAGGATTCACAAATACCTGCTCCTAAAAATACAGAGTTAATAAGTCATAAATTGGTAGGGGGGAAAAAAAGCCATCTTATTTCTGACTTTTCTTTTTGTTCTGGAAGTGAATGTCTGTGATTCAGGATGAAATGCTCTTTTATCATTCTCATGTTATTCTCCCTTTCAGATAGTTATAGTTCTGGTAGGGCTTTTCCTTGCTCTCACTTACTTTTACATTGAAAACCAACTGATGTTCAATAATCACAGAGATTTCCTTTCATTCTACAGCTAAATTTCAACCACTCAGCCTTGTATAATGGAAAAATTCCAACTGTAAAATTCATTCATCTTTGGCAGCTATTTATTCCAGATCTTTACAGCTAATATGCTACACAGTGCTCAGGAGCTGAGGCACCTAACTCAGAGCAGTGGATTTTAAACTCCAGGCTGCCAGAATTCTAGTCACTAAGGAACAATGGAAAAGAATTAAAACTTGAAAATTGACCACTTGTTTCTCATAAAAGTCCTTGAAACACAAAACTCTTCCTCTAGGGCCATTAAAGGAGAGGAAAAGAAATGTTCTTATTCAATGTCAAATAATTAAAGAAATTTGTACATCCTTTTTCTAAGGGAAGATTTTTGAAATATATATTGCAGCTTTACAAAATAAAGAGGTTCAAATTAGCCAGAAAGGAAGTGGTTTCATTGAAATATCTATTTTAAAGTGTGTCCATTTAAAATAGCAGAAAGGGATTGTATGCAGTTCTATGCTGGCCTGGAAATAGATCACAACCATCAGAATTAATCTAAACTCTGTCCTTCATTATGAAGAGTGGCCAGCAATGGCTTCTTTTTGCCATATTAATAATTTCACAATGCTTATAGGTGGCTTTAATACAAATGTGCAGAATTTATGAAATATGACAAGAGAGAAGGCATGAATTGTCTTGGTAAAAAAGGAGCCCATTCAATGTAGGTATGTTGATCAGATTGTGAAACAGTGAAAGATCTATTTACTTTCTGCCTAAGGAGGGTGGCAGTATAAGTCTCTAAAATTCCGTAGTCACTTGACAGCATCAGGATTTCCTGCTCACAAAAACTGTAAGAAGCCAAAGAAGGACAGTGATAACATCAATCACAAGCCATGACCTTCATATAATTTCAGTGTGACAGCACATCATAAAATACAGCAGACTCAAAATAATTGCATAGTTCTCAAAAATTCAAACTAAAAAAATAAAGGGTTGTTAGAGGAAAGCCAAATATTATTTACCATTTCCTTTTTTTTTCCCTGATAAAATCTACTTGCCTTAATAGTTTGAGACCTTTTTTTTTTTATTTTATCACTTGCTTCAAAGACTAAACTCAAACATCCAAAAATGAAGATTATATGCAGGAAAATTCTGGATTGATGCTATTCTCTGAATTTAGATTCAAAAGGATGAATCCCAAAATTTTTAAATCCTTCTGATGGTTCACAATTTTTCAAGTGGAAAAAGTATTTTCTTAAGTTTCTATTAATAGCTGTAACATTAACAATAAAAATTAAAATAAAGAAATTAAGACCGTGAGAGATTGACTTGAGATACAAAGCAATGTCTCAGTTTCATGGTTCAATTTATTTTAACATCACTACTTGTTTAGAATTTTACATTTCAAAAATCTTTATGCAGAAAAGTTTGTGTTGAACTTTATAGTCACCAAGTTTTTTCCAACAGTTCAGCTTGTTCTTTGTCTTTTACTTTCAAAAACAGAAATCTCTTTCTGCCTATAAAAGCTCCAGGAATACTGTGACAAATAGAAATTTTGACCCATGTTCTTATGAACATACATGTGTTTTTGTTTGTCTAACATTATTACTATTTCCTTAAATTCAGTGTTTTCAAAAAAAAAGGGATTTTGATAGTGTACAACACTCGTTGGCTAATACTGAATTATGAAGAACTGGAAGAAAGAGATTCTTTCTACCTTTGTTACAAAATAATGAAGCAGAGAGAGATACACTGATGAAGGCCTTTAGAGCCTAAAGATGGATTTTCCATCCTTGAGGCCTTGGAAAATTTCTTGGTTGAAATGATCTCTGTTCAAGCCTCAATTATTGTAATATTCCATTATTTTTTCCTCAAGGAAAAAAAATACTGAAAATATACTTTTCCTTCTCAGGCTGAAGCAAGCTCTGGAGACCATGCAAACCTCATTAAAAGACAAGACTTTTCCATTGGCGTCTTACCTATCAGCTTGTCCTGGAGTTGTGCAGCTCTCCCTGATTATTTCCCTGGGAGGCTTGAGTCTCATTTAGCCTATAATACAGGATAAATGAACCTATAGCCCTACTTCACGTGGGTTTGATGAGAATGAAGGGACTGCAGGTTATGAAGTAGCACGGCAGTAAAGTTAGCTCAATAACTGTAGTACTTCCATGAAATATCCTGAGTTGCTGCAATAAAAACATGCCTACCTTGTTGCTCAGACATTTCTGAGTGTGAACTGCATCTCACGTTTCATGAACATCTTTCCTGTGGTGGGCTTCACTTCATTTACCTGTTTGAAGACAAAATCCTGTAATTGGATTACTGGGAAAGATGAAAGGGTTTTCAGTCATGTAGAATGATTCAAAACAGTTTCTTCAAACAATTCTCCTTTGCTTAGTCAAAGGTTGCAAGAGTTTTAAACAAGGTCTATGTGCCTGTGTTTTATGCTGGAAACTTCTTAAATTGAATGTGGGGACCAATCCAGCTGCCTGGGTTATCCTTTGCAGCCTGTTCTCCATCAGTCTCTTCATCCAAACAGACTTATAGCCTTATTAACTTACCTGCCTTCCAGGAGAAGTCCATTAGCTTTTCAATATTCTTTCTGTATCAGGTCTTGACAAGGCATATTACTTTCCTAGTACCTGGTTAAAAACCAGTTTCCAATGAATGTTCCACCTGTGATTGTCTTTCTCTCTTGGAACTGTTCACCTTATGACTACCATTTTTCTTCTTTTGTTTGCTTTACAGCTCCTCTGTTTTGACGTTCCTGTGACAGAATAATAGCAAGTGATGGACTAAATTCAGTTATACATATTATTCATAGAAATGATAGAGCTATAAGACTCTAGCCTGTAATTTTTTCTTGAGTGATGAGAGGGCACGCTGTGGTTAAAACCTAATGTGCTGATAAATAAATTGCAACTGTCATACTTTGATGCCATGCAGATATTGGCAGCACTTTCCAAAAGCAAAAATAAGGCTTTTCTCAACAAGTCATTGAAAGGGGAGGATTTTAAAGGATCACCACAAATCAGATAGAAAAGACGGAAATTGGTTTTGTTGATTCAAATATAGAGACTATGATAACAGAGTGTGTGTTAGAGGTGCTTCAGCCAGATAATCAGCCTATACATCAAAGTGCAGAGAATATTTCAAACTCAAGTAAAATAGAGGAAGAGAAAGAGAGAAGGGAAGAGAGAAGCTTCTTCCCTGTGACCACCTAGGAAGAGCAGCGTCCCAGGACACTGCCTCTTGGGGGGCAGGGGCTGTCCAGTGCAGCAGGTGGTAAGGATGAAGATGACAAGATACCTGTTGTTTTTTGTCATTTTTTTCCCCAGCATTAAACACTTTTCATTCTGAGCCACTCCTAGTTCCCCCCATTGTTTCCACTTCTGGTGCTATTACCCCTGAGGGGTGTATACTAAGAGGGTGCAAATTTTGCATATTAGCTACTGTGCACATAAATAACTAATAATATTGTTTAATCATTTAAATTGCTGATCTTTATTTTGTTTTTCATTGTTTAGTTTTCTCCAATATAATTCAAGGCCTACAAAACAAGAGGTAAGGAGTGAGGATAAAGAGGGGCAGAATGATAATTGTTTCCTATGAGACCCATGAGAACTCACCCTGAAAACACTATTGAAGTTTCAAGGTGCAGGGCCATGAAGAGAGTTCAAGAATAAAAGACTAAAAGGACCACTACTGAGGCTTAAAAATTCATGTGAAGAAGTAAGGCTGGGAACAGCATAAGGCAGTATGTGATATCAAGTGCCATTTTGTTTCATATATTTCTTCACAAGTTTATTTGTGAAATATCAGCTAAGTCAATAAACATTCTTATTCCAGTTTCACCTGGACTTTAAAAACTGTCTTTATTACTTGATAGCTATCATTAGCAGCTTCCCTAAATGGCCATTTCAGCCCCAGGTGAATGCACAAACTCATATACATGAATGCACAATCACATATTTGCTACATGGCTATAAAAAAAATTGCAAGCCTATTATTTCCACAACATTTTTCTGAGTTGTTTTAACCAATTGTTTTCTACTGTCCATGTGTCTGTTTTCTGTAACCTGTTGCTGATCAGTTTTTTTTTTGTCTGAACTTAGAAGGCCCTTTAGGCAAGGATTTTTTTACTGTGTATTTGCAGAGTACAATCATGCCCAAGGAACCAGGCAGTACAGCAGCAAAAAATAACAAATGACAAAATAAAATACGTGACATGTTGTCACAGCATTTATGAAAATTAATGCACAGCAGTCCAAGATTACGTAGCTGGGTACGTCCCTTCTTAAGCACCTCAGCCAGTCTTTTCAGCCACAATGAACCTTTTTCATTAACATGGGTCATGGGTGAACACTGGTGTGATGATCTACTCCACACAGTGAGAGAGCAGTGTGCCCCACCAAAGCACAAGGAAATGCCTTTGCAGCTTCTGGGCCATTATTTTTTCACAGGAAACAATCATAGGCAAAAATTGGCAGAGGACACACTAGCTTTTTTGAGAGGCATAGTACTGAAAACTAATGGGGAAACTGTAATTTTAATTTTAAAAAAACCCCTAAAGCAACAAAATAAAATCTAAAAGCAAAAACAAAAAAACTCTTAAAGTTCTCTCTGAGATTCCTCTTGAAAGGAATAAGATTTCTGTATAAGCTATCATTCCAGATCAGAGCTGAACTGTTGGATATGATTATCATAGATATGTGACCTTTCATGACAAGACCTTTGAAGAGTTTGATATTTGGAAAAGAATAAGGTTCCAGTGGAAAGTGGTGAAAGTGGCCAAAACTGAGTATTTGTTGAAAGGTTTACCTTAATGGACTGTAATGAATGTAAAGACATGCAAAACTATTAGGCAAACAAACCCAGATGAGATGAATTAGAGTAAATGAAAATATTGCTCAACATTGTAAACAACCTTTCAAAATTTCATGGGTTATCAGTTAGTTTGATAAAATCCAACTCTAGCCCTCAAAATTAGTAAGAGTGAAATTTTACATCAATTGAAATTTTCCAAATTTCATAAATTTAGAGGAATTCCTCTGATTTGGTAGAGTCCACATGGAAATTGGTGTAGGAGTATCACTCATGCTGCCTCTTCCCTTCTAATGCAGTCACTATAACTCCAGAAACAGCCCACATCTTCCTGTTTATTTTTTCAAAAAGCCCAGTCATTTAAAAGCCTAATCATTTTCCATGATGATTGTTGCTACCGGTAGCAAAATTGCATGTTTGCTGTGCATCAAAGCAGAAAACCCAAACCTAGCCTTCTTTCATCACTATTTCTTTAGTCAGAAAAAAGTCTTACACTCTGTAATCAGGGATGAATATTATATAAAGACTAGTTACTTCCACATAGTAAGGAAGAGGATGTGAATGGGACACTCTAGAGAATTTTATCTCAAAAGATCCTATAGCATTTTGTATATAAAGATTGTTTTTTATCAAAGTGTCTTAAGAGGGTTCATCTGGTGAGGAGAATTCACATGTAAACATGGGGGACGGGAGAAGATATGCACTAACTTCAAAACTAAATGATAAAATTCATATGCATTAACTTCAAAATACAGAAATTAGTTGCTAAGTTATACTATGCACAAGAAATGTAGCAAGTCAGGTTTTGTGTGACCTTGTCCTTTGGTTTTGCTCTAGTTTTGCAATTGGTTACAATCTGTTCCATGCTCCTCAAACACTCCTAGACTTGTAACAGCCTCGTTACTCTAATTCCTCTGCACTGGATTTTTTTCCATTTCATTCTCTTGCTTTGGCAATCTTTTCCCTGTGAGGGATACATCATTTTGCTGTAGTCAAGTTAGGCTTCTCAGTCTTCCCATCTGTGGCACCAGCAATTAGAGTCTTGCAAGCTCAAAAGAAGAGTGGTTCTCTCTATTTGAGCTTTGTGTCACAATGCTCCAGCAGCAAAGGAAGGACAGGGTGAATTTTATACAGTACTCAAGGCTCAGAGTTGGCCTCTGCTCCTTACAGGAGGTGCCTGCATCCTGATCAAATTTCAGTCATGATCGACTGATGCCTCATAAATTTAATAACATGAAAATGTTGTGAATTTAGAAATGTTGTGGTGGAAAAAGGAAAATAAATGACAGCAGAAAGGTCTTCCTATAAAGACTTTTGAAATTCCTGCTCCAAAGCTAGAAATGATCTGTTAAGCATTGGTAAGGTTTCTTCATTCACAATATCTTGTTCAAACCCCATGCTCAAGCAGAATCAGCTAGAGAAATTTGTCCGAAGCCATATCCATTTGCATTCAGAATATCATCATGAATTGAGCCTCCACAACATCTTTCACACTAAATAAATGTTTTCATGTGTTCAGAGAGAGCTTCCTGTTTCAGTTTTGTGCCCATCAGTTTCTTCTCCTGTCACTGGGCACTAGTCAGAACAGCTGGACTCCCTCTTCATTACCTCCAATCAGGTATGTATTCACATGGATAAAGGTCCACGAGCCTCCTCTTTTTCCACCTGAACAGTCTCAGCTTTCTCAGCCTATTTTTGTATGCAAGATACTCCCTTAATCATTTTAGTGGCCTTTCTTTGGCCTCACTTCAGTAAGATCATGTCTCTTCTCAAGTGCCTGTCCAGCCTCTCTGCAGTGCCAGACCAGACCTGGCACTCCAGATGTCTCTTCTCAGCGTTGAACACTGAGAGAAGAACCAGCTCTTTCCATCTGCTGGCAATGCACTTTTTAATGCAGTTCAGGCTGGTGTTGGCTGTCTTTGCCACAGGGACTCACCAGCTCAAGGTCAGTTGCTTGTCCACCCCGACTCCCGACCTTCTTTCAGAGCTGCTTCCCTGGCAGCCATTGCTCTGCCTGTCCAGGTGCCTGGGGTTACTTCTCCCCTGATGCAGGACTTAGAATTTCCTTTTGATGAATTTCACAAGATTTCTGTCAGCCCACTTCTCCACTTGTCCAGGTCTCACTGCATGGCAGCACACTCACTTGGTCTATTATCCACTCTTCCCAGTTTTGTTTTTCTGTTGTGCATTAGGCACCGAACAGGAAGCTTCTCCATTAGAAATAGTCAGACTATGTCAGGTGAAATTTTAAAGAAGGAGGACATTTTGAAGCAGAAAGACAGCATGGAAAACTTCTGTCCAAGCTATTAACAGTCTGCAAAATTTTAAGCAGCTGAAAATACAACAGTAAGCATCAGGGTCACCATTATTACCACTGGAGCAACCACTGTCACTCATCATCTCATCATTGCCACTGGCAGAGGCAGCCAAGCCAGAGCTCAGCACACCCCCACATTGTGTTCCACCAGCCATCTCACACTGAGCCTGAAAAAATGGGAATGACATAATTGAAATGTACAGTATCTTGGAACAGATAGTCTTTTTGTTCAGACATTTCTTATCTTTGATGGTTTCCCCTCTTCTCTCATATCTATTTTTTGCCATGGAAGGCAACAAGACATCTGAAAATTTAATGTAATATTATGACATGCCATGCACAAAGAGCCCCAAAGTATTAAAACGACACATTCATTCACTCTCTTCAGGTCTGCCTTGCTAATTTTAAGTATTCAATCAATGAGGTAATTTATCCCTTTCTGAAGAGGCTACTCTTAAAAGAAATTTTTAGAAACATAGGATCATTGAGGTTGGAAAAGACCTTTGAGATCATCGAGTCCAGCCATTAACCCCACACTGCCAAGTCCACCACCAAACCCTGTACCCAAGCATCACATTTATGTGGCTTTCAAATACCTCCAGTGATGGCAACTGTCCCACTTCCCAGGGCAACTTGTTCCAGTACTTGACAACCCTTCCCCTGAAGAAAATTTTCCAAATATCCAATATAAATGTCCCTCAATGCAACTTGAAGCCATTTCATGTCATACTATACCTGTGTTCAAAAGGAAGAGCAATGAGAGTATTTTTAATGAAAGATGGATGTAGTTCATCCAGAAGTTAAGCTTTGACAAAACACACCAGAAAGTTGAACAAGGTTGGCTGGAAACTTAAGGAAGTGCTAAGTTGGCTTTGAAACATGGTTTTAAATGGAGTAATGGTACCCCAGCTGATCTGACTGCTGTGCACTACTGCCTCTTGCTGGAGAGGACCAAGAGACTTCTGCCTGAAGCACAAAGACAATGCAGAACATTTTCATAAAGGTACTCAAAGTTTATTGTGTTTTTAAGAGAAATCTCCTATTTTGCTGTTGGGTAGACAATTCTTGTGAAGAAATCAACAATATCAGTTTCAACTTTTTACTTACTCACTCTTTGCTTACTCGCAAATAGACTCTTAAAATCTGCTGATAAATATGAAAGGAGAAACTGATTTATTTTTTCTTTTTTTTCCCCACAAGCATGGTGTCTGGATCTTGTGTTTTGCAAAGGAGTCACAACTGAAGCATAGCAAATTGTGAGGAAATTATGCCTCTTTTACGCAGCACCGATTATTTGTGTCTGTGTGTACATGTTATGGGTGTCTGTGCTGCTCCTGCTTTCCGTCAGCTGATTTCATAGTTTTCTGTGTGCCCCTTCATCTGCCTTATGAAACAGAAAATGCCATTAAAGCTTAAAGAATGATTAGAGTATGCCTTTGCCCCAGCAACTCTGTCAGTAACAGCAGCATAAAGGTAGGGATACAAACTGATGCATGCCAGTTCTGTTTTCTTCTAAAAGTCCATCAGAAAAGTATGAAGAAACACCCCCACAAAGTTGGGGAGAAAAGGAAAAGGAGAAAAAGGAAAAAAAAAAAGGAAGCTTTGTGTTACATCAGTGTCTGTCCATTACCTGTTCCAGCAAGGACAGAACTGACTTATAAGACAGAGCCTTGTGAGGAGCCTGAACAAATAGTTGAGGTCACAGCTGTGGGTCTTTTATTTGCAGCACAAAGTTATGAAATGATGGAGTACCAGTATCCTTAATTGGTTAAATGCTTTGAAAGATTTATTTTTCTTGATATAGGTAAATAGTCTCATCTGACAGTGGCATTAATAAAGTAGGGATGTTAGGGGTTGGATACTATATTGACAAAACCAAGACTGCAGGGCTGGAATCCTTCTATTGGAAAGATGAAATCATTTCCATGGTAACCCTGAATAAATTGTTTTGTGAAAAAGGAAGAGAGAAAGGAGTGTGACTCAAACCAGAACTGCTCAATCCATCTCATAAGTGAAATAAAAACCCTGCAACATTTTAAGCAGGAGAAGACGGAAATATAGCATATGGAAAGTGTCTTAATGAGCTTCCTTCAGAAAACTTACTACTTGTCTGTGTCTGTAATAGCCATTTTCTTTTCCTTTTTCAATTTTCTTCTTGAGTCTTTTTGTATATCAGGCATCTTCCGTCTTCCTCTTTTCTTACACAATATTTGAGATAATTGAGACAGCAGGTTTTTTGATTGATTTTTGTGGTTTTTGTGGGGAGTGGGACATTAAAAAGAACATTCCAGACCGGGGCCTTAAGTCAGATATAGTTCAAATCTCAATGACTTTAAAATTACAGCCATTCAAGCCAAACAACTTATCACACTAGCACTGACCCACTGTTGTGGCCAGCTCAGCTGACCCACTGCAGTGGTCACTTCAGCTGCCTCCGAATTCATGCCAGATGTCAGTGTTTCAGCACTGCCACAAAAGGGATCAAATAGGGAAAAAGAAATTGTTAATGTGGCATTTTTAGAGTTGAACTTTCACTTAGGCCTACAAAACACACATTTTGTCTCTGCTTTCCTCTTTATTTTATCATCTCTCAAATGTAATGGTTTTGGGATAACAGGAACAGTCAAGAATTTTCCCACATAAGTCATCAGCATGAATTAAAAGGTTAAAATAAAAGGAAAAATAAGATTAAACTGTCTAAATACAATTTAGGTGATGATTAGGTTCAAGTATGGGGAGAGTAATGGGAGATGCAAGGCAGGGAGTGTATAATTTCTTCTTCAAAGTTACACTATTTTATCCTAAAAGCTGGGTTCTCACATACAGTGAAGTAGCAACTTCATAAACAGTTTTCTTTCCTCAGCTTGCCTGAATTTCCAAATGAATTCATGTGACAACAGCAGTGCCATGGTGCCACATGGGGCCTCTTAGCCTGCCCTTCTGGATGGATGGATAAATCTGTCAGTGGCAGGTTCAGTACCTATCGGCACATGATACTTGTTTTAGGTGAAAGCCAAAATTTCTGTGTGGTTTTGGTGTCTAATGATCCAGTCTGTATCCTTTCCCTTGTTGTGCTGTGGCTAGCACAGCAGTGACCATGCTATCACTGAATTTGATGCTGATTTGGTGAAGCTTTTTGTGTTCATTCATATACTGTAGCCTACATTGTACATTTGCATTTGTGTGGCTGCTGTTGCTTTGTGTTTGTACCTAGTGCCAACTTGGCCTTACCAACCATTTACTTTTAGTTATCATAACATTATTTTGAAGTTCTTCCTGTGAGTCACTGCTTGTTTTCTCAGCACATTTTCACTTGGCTTTTTTTGTCTGTATACCCTGACATAATGACTTCCCTAGCCATAGCTATTGTAAATTACTCAATATATTGAGAATTAATGTATAGAAGTTGTTTTTTTCTTCCCCCAAAAATCTTCCTTTAGTTATAATTTCCTAGTTTGTGTTTCTGCATTTTGCACATACTTGGTGCTGTCTTCCATTGTAAATTTTTGATCTTTGCTACTTGGAAGATTATTTTTCTCTGCATCTGTAAGAACGTCTATTCACTACGTTTGCTCACATCTGTATCCTTGCAGAGTCTGTATACGTTCTCCACACTTTCAAATACAAACTCTTTTGCCTTATTCCTAATCCCTTATGAAGGATTCAATCTCCCCAGAACTAGGAGCAGGGTTAATGTTGGGATATAGTGTTTCCACTAATCTTTGATTATGCACCTTGATGCAACCGAGCACTTCCACTGTTTTCTTGGGTCCTTTCTCTGTTGTCCATATAATACATTGTGGGTGGAGAATGTGATAGTGCAATTATTGTTCTTACTGCTTCTTTCTTTTCTTCCGGCCTTTTTCCATTTCCGTTTGTATTCAATATTATGTATGATTTCCAACTAAATCCCTATTCAGGCCCATCTAATCAGAATATTTCCCCTTTGTTTTTGTATTTTCTACACTCTCCACTCCTCCATTCTCCCATTCTTTTTAGTCTCTGATTACAGATCATGAAAATCCTGACATATTTTAGTTTCTGAAATAGTTTCAGGATTTTAATTCTGCAAGTGCAGAAAGATAAGCAACATCTAGACCTTGTACAACACTCCCGATGTTCTTTCACGGTAAGCAGCTGCTGAAAACACTTATTGTTCAGTGCTACTAAATTAAAACACAAACCACAAACACCTTGGCAAACCTTGAGATGTGAACCTGAAAACATCTTGTAACAATCAAATGCTCTTGAACATTTCTTGCTAGGGTTTATGTAACTATATGATTCTTTAGGTTTGTTCATAAAGGATGTAAGCTCAAGATTCTCTCTAAAACATTCCTGCCATGTCTTTAGAAACAGAAAGATCCTGAAATGGGCTGCACAAACCTCAGTCTGGGTGTGACTCCTTAGATCTGCATGCAGATTTGCAGAGTTCAAAATCAGTGCTGTAGTGCACAGAGCTCCTGATGTGGTGGAGTGGAGGAGATAAGAGTATCATCCTATTTCATAGATCACAAGGGGAAGAAAGTGCTTCATAACATACAGCATCACCTTTTAAAATGGCATTTTATTCCATGAAAATTAAATTATAATGGATAACTTGATTCTCTACTGAGAGATTTACCTGAAAAGTATGAAATTGTTTTGATGAGGATATATATTCCTTGTTGATGTTAAAGCAAAACCTCACCCTTCAGTTAACTTCTCAAATTATCAAATTATTTAACATAGTGTTTGAAGCTGCTTCACTATAGTGTAAGGATCGTTAATTTCAAAGTCTTTCAGAAACAATTGTGATTTCCCAAAGGATCAAGCAATTTATGAGTTTGCATCCCACTTTCAGAGGCAACAGGCATATTGTAGCCTTAGTTCCTTGATTTACAATGCCATGATGCTGCTTGCTACCTTAGTCATCCTTGCAAATGAAGCTTAAACTGCATCATCTTTAGAGATTATGGCACTAAATCTGTGTGTCCGTGCTCTTCCCATAGTGACTGGGGCCTGGTAGAAGTTTGGCAGCTGGTTAAAGATGCCTGCACCCACATGGAAGGATGGGTACATTCTCTCTGCTCTGATGAAGGCACAGATCACATTTTGAGGAGGTGTGTCTCTCCCATTAACTGAGGCTGCATTCCAAATAAATAGTTTAGACCAGATGTTTTTTGGAGGACTAAAGTTAAGTAATAGCAATTTAATTGTCAGTAATTTTCTTCTATTTTCCCACCACTAAAATCCAGGCATCTCACCTAAACTACTGAGGCTTGTGTCTCTTCATTTACCAACATCTTTCCCTTGATTTGGTTACTTTTTAATGGCTGTTTTCTCTACATTTAGCCACAGGGGCATATAAGAAATGTGATGCATCATGTCATCTGGCAGAGACTAGCAGTACACAGCTTGCTTTGCCATAAAGATCAGGGCAAGAAAAAGCCATCTGCAAACCAAAACAATTGCTCAGAAGGGCACGACAATGCGTTTCAATGGTCCCCTGTTTGGATATTGACGTTCACACTACCTGTGAAAGCACATAAAGCATTTGGAGAATGAGGCAGGCATCGATTACCTTTCCACAGCTCTGCAGGTTGTCCACACAGCTATTCATCTTGTCTGGCAAAGGATTTGAGAGGGCTGTAGAGGGAACCTTTGGGGCCAGCCTGGCAATATCAAACCTGAACACAGCTGAAAGGTACCAACAGGAAACGTTGAACTGGACATTTCTGTTTATTGATCTTAAATACCAAGTGGTGTGGGGAAACTAATTTCTGAGATGCTGTAACTGTTTCCTGCACCTCCTCATTTAAGAGCTCAGAGAGTCCTTGGACCAAATTAAGAACTCTGAGATGCTGTACTCCATTGGTGATGGTGTAGCAAAAACATGTGGGTAAAATCCCCCGTGTTTGTGTTGGCTTCATCAAACCCTCACACAGCAAAGGATTCAGGGTGTCAGGTGAACAAACCTTTGCCAGACCAGTAATGCAACTCACATGTGCTTTTCCCTGGGGCATTGCTGCTGTCTCTCCTCTGCAGATTTCACTTTCCCTTGAAGGAACACCTGCACAGACCACGTGGCTGCACCTGTGCTGCCATATTTACAGCTGAACATTCTGTGATATCTTAGCTATGCTAAAGAGGGGATAACTGCTTTTGGCATCTGCTGCTGCATAGGATGATGATGCTTGGATCAAGAAAGGCTCCCATGGGGTCAAATTCCCCATGTACGCAGTCATGGACTCACAGGCATGCATACATATATAGACCCCCCTGCACACCACAAACTACAAATTGCAATTTTAAATGACCCTTTCCTGCACAGAAGCCACCTGCTTTACAGCATTATTCATGATCCTGCCCCAGGAAGTGGCTGGTGGTACTGATCACCTCACAAGGTTAAACATGTCAGAACACAGTGTGTGCTTCAAATAATTTGAACTCCCTCACATAATCTTCCCTGTCTTGTTTTAGAAACAATCAGAATACACAGCAATGTACTGATGTGTCTTAGCCCAGAATTTGAAAAGTACGAGTGAAAAAGTTTATTTGTATCCTTATTCTGCCCTGGATATTTCTTCCTGCTGTTGTTGTTGTGTAATGCATAAGAAGTACAACTGTTTGCAGCTCCACTTTCAAAGTTCAGCTCCAGCACCTGTGATCCCCATGGAGCATGGGGAAGAGTAAGAATCTCATCAGATCTTTCAGTTTCTGTCCAGCTCCAGCTGTAACCTTTTAAAAAATGCCTTGAGGTGCAATTAGGTGCTGTACAGTTTGTACAGTTTGGTTTGGTTTTGTTCTAAGTTGCCTGAGACGTCAGCGTGTAATAGACCTTCAGACTACAGGGGTGCATTAAGAACAAGCTTCTTGACCTTTTATTCTTCTTGTAAATCATTTAATGGATCTTCTACTGAAGCTCTTTAAGAACACCAATGTCTGTTCTTAATCTTTGCACTATCATTTAAGTATCAATCAGACATGATTTAAAATTACTTTAAACTACTACAGACAGGGTCTTTAAAGGAAATCTGCGATATGGCACAAAAATTCTTGTAACCATCAGAAGATAATATAAGAACACATCATGGGTAAGTTTCTTTGGGGAAGAGGAGATGATGAATCTGTACATGAATGTAATCAGCAATTAGCAGCCATACAAGGATTGATTGCCTTTGTAGGGGTGTGTAGGCAAAGGCAGATGCCAATAGGGAACCCAGGCAGAGATTCACAACCCAGGCATGTGGTTGTGACAAAAACCACTGAAATGATATTTTATAACTGCTCAGCATCATATATGCTTTCCCTTGGATGCTCCTGTTAACCTTTCCTAACCAGGTGCTTCCCAGTAATTGAGGTTTCTCCATCACAGCTTCACTGCAGTTAATCTTATGTGGTCATCATGATACTAAAGATTTATAGGGTTCAGAAGAGGATTTTGCAGAGATCAAAAAGTGAATCCTGCTGTAACAAAGCCACAAAAAAGCAACTAAAGTTACTGGGAATTCCAAGTACCTAGCATAGTCTATTTGTTTTAATAGGGGTCACTAACCTTTCCTTGCAGTCAACTTGTACCTTTTTGTATCACAGGAACAAGGCCTCTAGCCTCTACATTAGGATGAAATTTGCCCCTCAGCAAAGCTGATCCTTTACTACAATTATCAAAGGTGATCCTTTACAGCAGTAATCAGATCTACAGCTATGGCAGCTCAAAAAGGAGAATACAGAGATGACCTCTATGCCCCTTTGGCCTTGATTCACTCTGTGTCTGGAAAAAAAAAGAATTCTACACTAAAATTAGACCTTTATTGGCCCTCTGTTCAGAGCTCAATTTCCCATCAGGCAATAGATCTCTAGGGATAGTGTCATATGACACTGATGTCCTGGTTTACCTTTTTTAAATAGGAAAATTTTTATCTGTATTTTAACTTTACCTGCATTTTAATTATCCCTTTGGATAATTGCTACAGAAAGGCAGCATGCCTTTTCCTTAGCCATTTCTCCAATCTCTGGGAATATGAGGTGATACCAGCTATTAGCATCAACTGCTTTTACAGAAGTTCAGAAGTTTGGAGATAGTTCTTAAAGTTATTAAAAGACAATTTTTTTTTTTTTTTACTGAGGTAACCAAGATTACTCTTGGATAACTTCAGTTTTAAACCAAATATTTACAAGGAACTTCAGGAAAACTTTTATCTATCAAAATGTTCTGTAAGTATTGCTCTGGTTTCACTGTGTTAACAAAGGAACCACTCAAGAATTCTAATGTTAGACTGCTGATTTTCTTCCATGCCGACTGATGAAGAACCTTAATGTAATACTACCACCTTTTCAAATAAAAAGAGATCCTGCCACTGCTCCCTGTCCCACAAACCCCCAGGGGTGTGGCAGGAGCAAAGCCTCCAGTCTCTGGTGGCCAGTTTTGGCAGCACCATGCAGACTCAGCTGTAGCTCCATTTGTGCTTAGAAGAAAACACTTTGTCTTCTTGCTGAATTTACAATGGTTCCAAAGCTTTTTCAATAAACCTGTCTGATTTTGGACATAGTCCTGAAATTTTTGTGCCTGAGGTTCTATTGTGGTTTGTTGTCTGTAATGAATATTTGAGGAAAAGCCCCACAAAACAGCTTGATATTCTGCTACTTTCAAGTTGAGGAACAGATGGCAAAATAGTGAGATTATCCAATTTTAATTCTTCACATTTAATTTGTGGGCTAATGAATATTGAGCAATGTTGGCTCAAGTAAGATGCAATGAATATACTTAATGGGAAAGACTGCTTGCAGGCAGTAAATACAGCTAACACAACCACAGGTCTCAAAGCTGCAACATTATGCATCTAGCTGGCATATCTGTCTGTACAATTTGTCTTTTTAGTCTTATGTATATGCAGTATTTGAGAAGCCTCAAATTATGTTTCATATACTGATCAGCGTGTTCTGTATGAAGGACTATTATCAATTTACATTGTGTCAACATCTGTCTAAAGAGAACTGATAGAAGAAACCTTTCTCGTTCCCCTTGTCTCAGTAGCCCCTGCCTACATCTATCATTTTGTGAATATAGCAAAATGGGTTTTCTGAGTCGCAAGTAGAAGCATCTTGTGGAGAACAAACACTGCCATGCTTGCTGGCTGTGATCCCTGAGCTCTGCTCAGGTCACAGAGGAGCAGTGGCCACATTCAGATCATGCTTCTGACATAAGCATGGCCACTGATGTGACTTCAGAGTGAACTGGTGTCAGCAGCTAATGAGATATTAGCTGTAATCTGTATCATGCTTTTACCTTAGGAGTTCTTTTATGTGTGGTGGATCTTTCATTCAGGTGCTGCCTTGTCCACCGTGCATAGGTTACCCTCAGCAATCTGGAGCTTTATCTGCCAAAATCAAAGCACAGGCCTTGGCACTGCTTGCAGCCCCAGGCACCCTGTGTGAGGCTGGTTCCCTGGAGTGATGCCTCTAATCACTGGCCTCTGACACAGCCCTCAGCAAGAAATGAGTACAATGACATGTTTCTAACAGCCCACGGACACAGCTCGGTTGGCTTTGAAATTTAAAAGGTCTCCTTACACCGAACTGATGCTTCTGCCACCAGCTACCCTGAGGCTCTTGAGGCTGTGGTCAGTTTATTGCCTCAGAGACACTGGCGCAGGGCGAGTTTCACCATGGTACCTTGTAGTTCCAGCATAGAGCAAAAGCTGTTTGCCCAGAAATGCTGAGATGATGAAAAGGGATGAATCCCTCCAATATATGATTGACTACACCAAAGCAGAAGTGTCATAATGCCAAACTGCTTCCCTGCCTGCAATTCACTCTTTCCCCATGGCTGTAGAAGAGTCTGGACAATTAGTGGACATTCAGTTTTCCAGCTGACTGCAGCGAGGTCACAAATAGATAGAAAGCAGTAGCTCTGGGAATTTCTGACTAGTTTACTTCCTCCTGAGCATCCAGACATGAGGAGAACCAGTGATACCAAAACATGATGCCTACATGGGTCTTTGCCTGCATGCTCAGTGCTTTATCCAAGGATCTAAGAAGCAGAGCCCAGGGGGTGATGCAAATCCTTTTCCACAGACCCCATCTGCACCATTTGCTGCCTCCCATCAGCTGCTGACAAGAGCTTCTTTTGTTGTAGCAAGAGCTCAAACCCCCAGCACACACACAGACACTGAAACTCACTGTGGGCTTGATCTCACCCCACACATCTGCAACAGCACTACCAAGGAGTAGGAAATAAAAGAGGATCAGATATAAAACTGAACCTAGTAGAAGACAAAGAGTCCTTTAATTATATATTTTGCTTCTCAACTAACCTTGAACTCTGCTAAAAAAGTAGTATTATTCACAAAAAAACTACCAAGAATCTGGGTTTATTGGTGCTGCATGATAATGTCTCATCCAGAAGATGGAATCAACAAAAAAGGGTCACACTACCCTTTCCCTGGTATCAGATCAGTCTATAGAATAATGGCCATAGAAGTTCTAGAAAAAAGGCTATTTTCTAAAACATCATTGCCATATTCTGCCAAACCATTTTGTCTACTTTCCTTCTCTCTTGTTCATGCTGTGGATTCCTCTGTCTTATTTGATGAGCTCAAGTGAAAGGCCAGACAAAGAAAACATAGCTAAGCTGAAATTGATAGTACTTTTAAAAGTCTTCAACAAAATCATCTGCAGTGGAAAAAAAAATCGCTGTCTATGATGGTAAGCTACTGTAAAATCAATTGCAAAAAGAGGGAAAATTTTCAAATATAAGTTTTGTACAAATATCTGTCTTTCACCCATTTGTCCTCCCTTTGCTCCATAGTTGGTGGCTATCATGTACTATTGGGTACCATTTTTTTCCAAATCAGCATGAAAATATACCATGCCAGGTTTATTTCTATTATGTCATTATAGTGTAAACAACATCTCAGATCATGTTGCTTGCCTTAGAATGACACAGTGTGACTAAACTACAAATGATTGCTCCTCCCAAGAAACTCATAGCAATATATATCATTTCCAGATGGAAGACCCACTGTGGATTCATACAGCAATTTTCACAGTGTGAAAACAACAGCAAAATATCATGGACTAATGAGAGCAAATACATGTAGTCAGCATTGCCAGACAAAGACTACCACTTGTGTTTGATTGATTGGGAACTGTTCACTGACACAGCTATTTTTTGACAGTGTGTGTGTGTCTTCTGTGCCATTTGGGTGTGTGGCAAGTAATATACCAGGGTAGGGTTTTTTTTTTCCACTGACAAGCATCTTTGCAAACACTGAAAGGATGCTACAGATTGTTGGAAAATGAATTTACAAGGGAGAGTGACTGCAAGTAGCAATTATCTCCACTAAGCCATTTGAAGAAGAAAGGAACAGGGGAAGTGAGCCATTGCAGACTGAAGCTAATGCTTTTGTGCTTGCAGTCCCAGCATTTCCTTCACCCCACTAGAGCTTGTGCTGCTCTTGGAGACAAAAGTCTGACTAGGCATGGCTCAGATAAATCTGCTCTCAGGTACCTCATGCTGCCACTGCTAGCAGCAGAAAGTACTTAAAGTAATTTGCTTGCAAGCATTTAAAGCTTTCTGTATCATCGACTGAGTCAGAGGCAGTAACAATTGCTGGAGGAAATGCTGCATCTGGGGTGGTCCTGTGAGATGTACATTGAATGTGGGTCACAGCAGGTTATTTTGACAGAAGAAAAACAAGGTGTTACTGCCATCCCACAAGGACTGTGCAGAAGAACCATCAGCCTTCAGGAGGTTTCATTTCACTCTCTACAGGATCGAGGTTTCAGTCTCCAGACAAAAGCTAATGCTTTCAGAAAGGAATCTTAGCAAGTTCAGGACCTCCTTCAATCTGCCACAATACTTTTTATCCAAGGGAAAAGAGTAAACTTTTGCTGTACTGCAGCTCAGTTACCAGGACATAGTGATCTTTTCAAGTGCTTCATTGATGGCATGGTTGGTAATTAAAGAGATTAGTGCCTTTACCCTTAAACTTGACATGGAGATACAGGATGAGCTGACATTCGGCCATGCTCAATTGACATTCCCTTTTCTAAGCTCAATCCTTCTGCAACCTGTGCTCCTGCTTCTTTGTCATTTGTCTTGCAGTTATCTGAATCCACTGAAAAGGAGCTTTGGGTGCTTTTGGGGATGTTAATGGAGACTGCAGGCCTGCCCCACCTGCTGAGAAGGAGGGGACACACAAGTTTGTGGGTGCGTCCTTACCTGCCTAGGGCCAGCCAGTGCTTCTGAGCATCCATCCTGCCAAGGAGCAGCCTGGAACCAGGGCTGAGTGCTTAACGGGATGGTCCAGAAAAGACATAGACTGTTTTGGACAGTCACACACTGCTCTGGCTTTTGAACGTCTCTCAGGGCTGAACCATGTTTGTAACCCTGCAGTATTATACTTTTAAGTTCAGGCAAAGTGTTAGTCAATGAAGTTCTTAGTGATTTTCATTTTGTACCTTCGTAGAAATAAATTGACTTCACCACAGTATTTAAAAATTTAAGACATTGTAACTAATGACTAACTCCTAGCATTATTAATTAAGAATCACATTGCTAAGAAGGTATTTCCAAGTGAGAATGTAAAAAACCTGAAATACATTGTTCAAATTTTCTATGTGTGTCAAATATGTGTTTATTTTGCTAGCAAACTTAATGTTTTATGCCAGAGATAGAAATATTTGTTAGTTGTTGTTTTATTTCTGTTATTTTCATTTCCTGTTTTCCTTCTCTTCATGTAGAACTTCCAGCAGCACAAAAGCTTCAGCACAATATAGAGGTTTTTGCAATTCTTGTTTATGGATACTGGAGAGAAAAATCTCTTACCTATTATATCATAAAGGCTATTATGAAAAAAAAATGGTAGAATACAGACCTGGAATATTGTGACCTTTTGTGATTTATTCTGGGGTATTTAAAGTCAGAAATGTCAGTTACAGTATTAATTAAGCACAGTTTGAATGGAAGCTTACATTAATTAAGTAAATATCTGTCATGGCAAATGAAAAGGGGACCCCAACCTGAATAGAAATAGTTGAGATTTTTAAAAAAGTTTTGGTGCCTGGTGCAGCCATGCTAAAAAAAAAAAACCTTTGCTTATAATCATGAGACCCATTGAAAGTCAGTATCACTGCAAAGCAGATTAATACACAGTCAGTATGTTTTTAAAGAGTTTTGTTGATAATAAAGCTTTCTGTGGTGTGATCTCAGGATTCATATGCTACAAAAGCAACACTTTATACTGGAAGATTGTATCTTTATGTCGTGCAAAGTCTTGTGATTGTAACTCAGTGCTTTCACACACTGCCGTTCAGGGTGTTCTACAGGGAAACAATCCTGCAATTCTCTAGGATTACAGAATTTACCTGGAAAATAGCCTCCAGGAGAACTGGACGCCTACCATAACAGGATGCGCTTTTGTAGGTAGATCTGTGAAGAAGTGATAAGAAGTTAACAGTAGCTGTATGCAAAAAAATCAGGTATTCAACCCAAGGAAGCAGACTCTGACAAGGACGACTTCTCCATCTGTCTTCCTTTAATTGATATTATCACACTAAATGTTTTCTTCTCACTTGAAATCAATGAGGAAAACCCCAGGTCATTCCCTCCCCTCTCTGTTTTTATGTCTAGCATTTTTCTTGGCAAGAACTTCAGTTCCCATGGTCATATTCTTAATGACTCAACTGGATGAAGTGGTTTGCTCAGAAAGAAATACATGTGTGTCCAGCCATGCAATCTTTCACAGTAGATTGAAGTGGGGAATGAAGGCCATTGCTAAGTCAAGCACTGACCTTTACTTCCTAAAGCTAGGTGAGGTAGCTGGTTAGTCTTATTCCAGCTGAAAAATCAGCAGCCCTGAAGAATTTTTAGTACTCCCATTTGAATAACTTGATTTACCAAGATTGGGCTGGAAAAAACCCCAGTGGATATTGGAAGGGAGCCCTTGTTATTCCTGCCCCTTGCAGTGGTCCCTAGGCAGCCGCAGCGCCCGCGACCCTGGCGCTCTGCCCTGGCGGGGGGAAGGTGCTGGTTCCCATGGAGACTGTCTGCATCTCAGCACAAGAGGAAGGGAAGCCGGGAGGGAGGGAGGGAGGCAGAGGCACTGTGGAGAGGCAGAGCAGCCTGCAAGCCTTGTCACCCATGGTCACATCCTCTCTGTGGGCCATCCTGCGTCTCAGGCAAAGCAGAGCAGGGTGTCGGTCTCGTGCTGCCCACGGCTGTGCTGGATTTACCTCAGTGCACGTTCTCTGCAGCTGTGGCTCCTTGGAGTGCGTTATGCTCAGTCTCGCTTTTCCTAGTTAATATGAGCCTCACCAAGAAATACTCTATTTACATACTGAATCTGGGGATAAATTTCTTAACAATTCCTGTTATTTCCAGAGGTCATCACAAGACTTCAGTGAGGGCATCACTTGAACACAAATAAAGGACTGTTTAAGATTCCCCATTTTCTTTGTGTTAATGATCCATCTTTAATTCATTAACTTCTATTAAAATGAAAGAATTTCATGAATTAATGTTTTAAATTCAGTAGTCTATGTGTGTCTTACATTTCCTCTCATAATTTTAATTAATATACCAGAAATTATGGGATATAAAATTGTAACATTTGAAAAATTATTTACACTAAATATTTTGAAATTAACTTTTCCATATCTGAAATGTGAGAGTTTAAAATTCTGTGAAAAAGAATGTTTGCTTTAAATATTTTTATTTTTAGTGGTTAGTCATTGTGGACTGAAGACTTCATTTTAAATTAAAACATCATCAAGGTTGGGCTGTACTTGTGGGACACACAAAAGTTATCTGGACTGTGTAGTTTGAAACCTAGTTAGGAAGCTTAACTAAATCAAATTAATTAGGAAAGGAAAGCTGGAAGACGTGATGGGGTTTAGCTTACTAGTCTGAGGTAGAACCAGATCCTTTGTGCACAATATTGTCTATAAAGTCTTCAGTAGAGGAGACTCTGCACCCTCAGTAGTTACTGTCTGCCCGAATTTCAGTGCACTTATAGAGTCATAGAATCGTAAAATGGCTGGAGTTGGAAGGCAAATCATCTCATTCCAACCCCTTTGGCATGGGCAGGGAACCTTCCACTAGACCAGTTTGCTCAGAGACCCATCCAGCCTGTTCTTGCACATCTCCAGGGATGGGGACTCTACAGCCTCTCTGGATAACCTATTGCAGTGCCTCAGACATCCCAACAATAAAGAAATTCTAATCTAATCCTACCCTCCTTCAGCTTAAGGCCATTCCCCCTTGTCCTGTCACCACATGTCCTTGTGAAAAGTCCCTCTCCATCCTTCTTCTAAGCCCCTGGTGATTGGGAATTTTCTATATGCTGTCTAGCTTTCCAAAACTGCTTATAATTAAACTCTGCTTTAATAGCACCAGCAGAATTTTTTATTGGTCACTGAAGAGGGCTCATGAGAAGAAATCTGAGGTAAACCAATTATAATTTCCATTGTTTTTCACAGTGTGTGCTGTTCTCGTTTTTGCTCCGAAGGAACTTCACAAACGTTGTTTCAAAGATGGAGGTGCAGTGAAATACTTGTTTTTAAACAATAGTATTCCTAGAACCTCAAAAATCTTGTTGGAGGGAAATTAATCTTTACTCTAAAGTATTTTGTCTAAGTAGGAACAGTTTCTACAGTACTGATCACACAATCATTATTGCTACAGAATGGTAAGGGAAATAAGAGAGATTCTGAGAGCAGTATTAAGCCAGAAAAAAACCCAACCCAACCCAAAACCAAAACAACAAACAACCACCATGTTTTGTGGGGTTTTTTAGACGTCATCAATGATGGAGCTATAAAGAAGATAATCAGAAAGTCTACAAGAGGAGCTGTACATCTTTGGTATACTTTCAAGCATTGCACAGGATCTGGTTCAAAATGCAGCAACAGAAGACAGGACCCATTTTATCATAGTGACCATCTCTGTAGGAAAGACAGAAACCAAAATAGTCTGACATGGACATCTTTTAAAAACCAGGATCTAAACAATGAGCAGAGGACATCTTAAAAGATTATCAACAATAGTTAAGAGAAGAAAAATGGTTGAAAGAACCATGCAGAAGGGTTAATGATACCCAAATGATGATTCAGAACCTATATACACTCTTAAAACTAGGATTTCATAAAGTCCAAACTCATGCAGAAAACCAACTCAAATGCTAAAAAAGATACTGCCTTCAAAAAAAGCACCTTCAAAAAAGCACAAATAATTATAAAAGGTAATGAATTCTGCATACAATTGTACACAATCAGTTGCATGCCAGAAAATATTTCCAGAAACAATTTGCTAAATGGCTATAAAAAGTAAAAAACTTTTAAAATATCTAAATAAGAAGGAGTCCCAGAGTCATAAGGTCAGTAGAAGATGGAAGTGTAAAGTGGAGCTACAAAAAAATCATCATTTTACTTTTGGTGCAACTTTTCTAACTAAACTTCTGGAAATGTGAGTTATAATTTTACAGGAGTTCAGTCTCCTGAACTTGCAATCACTACTTTGCAAACTCAGAATCTCTACCCTTACAGGTAACAATGAACTAACATTTTTACAAATGGCCATTGCCTTTCAAGGTTATTATCTCAAAATGCAACATCACAAGAAGATACGAGTGTGTAAGAGATAATAGAGGTCTATGTTTTCCAATGGGAATGATAAGACTGAATTTAAGTTAGTTTTCACAGTTTTCAGCCATCTAGGTGTAAATAAGAAGGTTCATGCGTGCACATAGGTATACGCCTTTCACCTTGTTCATTCCCAAGAAGACTTAATGGAAACTTCAGATTGGATAAGGCCAATCAAAATCTTGGCATTGTATTTACACATGCTACATTATTTATTCAGTTAGTTATAGAACAGCATATCTACTTTTAATTCATATTTTTCTAAGCATCTAGTAAGTGATACCAGCAGTCCAAAAGTGCATTACATCTGTTTGAATAGGATTCAAGGGTCAGTAAAAATAAAAATAGTAATTGCACTCCTTGAAAAAGACAGTTAATTACAGTTCTGTGAAGAAGAACAAGACTGCAGAACAAGTACCTGCTACATTAGCACTCTCATTTCACTTGTATCATGCAGGGTCCTCAGGCAGCTGAGCAAGAGTACTTCAGACTAAATTGTCTGGCATTTGTTGACAAGGACCCTGCTTTAATACCAGCTCCCTCCCTAGAGTTATTTCTAACCCTTGCTTATCTGTTTTCCCTACCTTCATTTTATTTCCCTCTATAGGTTTACAATATGTGATAAAAGCACTTTCATCTGGTATTGTTTAGCATTGTTATGTGACCTTAACTTTGATGAATTAGAACAAACAGACATGATCCTCAGCATACAGGCAGGAGGGAGAATTTTATTTTAAAAATCAGCAGGACTAAGTTTTTGCTCTCAGAAAGGACTCTGGCTGCTCTCATGTCACTGTCAGAAGTAAAAAGGGGAGTCACATGGATAGATTATTGTGCCTGCTCTTTTTTTAAGATACTGTTGTGACACCAAATCCTAAAGACTGCAGGCCCTAGAACCTTTCTGAGCCATCCCAGAACAACCATTGGTCTCCCAAACCGTTTCTGGGCAGATTTGGGAGACCACATGTGTGAGAACATCCCTCAGAAAGAGCCTGGCTGCAGATGGACTGTGTGGAGAACATGGAGGCCATGCCAGGCATGGAGCTAGGTTGAGGAGATGAATAGCTCAACAAATCTGCATGCCAGGTGGCACAAAATGTTTCAATACTAATAAAGTGCATACAAATATTACATATATCTTCAAATTATGAAATCAGATTTTAAAATAATCCCCCACCCCAAATAATGCACCTTTATTTTCTCTTAGCTCCCACTTTCAAAGCTGTAGGTTTGACTTCCTGCTGAAGACAGAAACTGTCTTCCAGTCAGAAGACAGAAACTTGTTTATGCAACTCATAAATGCAAGCTGAGACTCTTACATAATTACAGGTCTCTGAACAATATGCATACAGGAGCTGGCAAGGCTACACTGGATATACAGTTTTAAGACAGAACAGCCTTTGAAACAAGCAGAGAATCTCATTACCCAGCTGCATGAATCCATGGTTCAGTCACTTCTTGAACTTTTGTAGGCAGTTCTCCTCCCCCAGTCTCAGAAAATACAGAATATAACGGGGAAAGATCATGAGCAGTGTGACAAGCATATTTAAAAATATACTGTTGAAAATAGTATATTAAAAATATTCAAAAGCTGGAACTATTTTTTTGTAATGTGGGACCTTTAATAAATAAACATTAACTGGTAGTGAGGAGTAGGGAAAAGTGCCATATTAAAACATGCACAGAGAGGTACATGGGGAATGGCTGCTCACAGTCTCTGGCAAAGCAAGAACTACAGGTTAACAGAAGTAAGCAGATGGCAGACTCAGAGAAAATTAAGGAAATTGATTTTTCACTTTGTGCAGGTAAATACAGTTCTTCTCAAATGCAAATCATCTACATGGGTTCAAAAGATTAAAAAAAAAAAAAGAAAAGGAAAAAAAAAGAAAAAAATCAGGCCTGTTAATTACAATGACAACATCTCAGACTCAGGGAGTCTCCAGAGCCAGAAAAATATTCTAAGGAAGCATCATTATATTTTTGACCTTTTCTTTTTCTCTTCTTCTAAGTATCTGCTTTTGCCTGCTTGGTGGCAGGATATTAAGGAAAATTGATACATCCATTCCATGCTGTGAATACAAAATCTTTCATTTGTTTTATAACTGCCAAATTAGAAACAATCAAAATGCTCCTCAAGTTGTTTTTCCTTTGCATAACAACTCCAGAAGGTATGACGTAGATTCTGGTTTAGTTTCCTCCCATTATTTCTATGAAAACCACAATGCTGCCTCCTGGGCCCTGAGCCTTTTTCTCCCCAGAAAGCTTTGAATGTTGCTAGGGGACTCTTAAGTGACAAGGCAAGTTCAAGTGCAAAGGACATGCAAGATGTAAAGTTGCTTTACAGTATTTCATCATCAAGACTTTGCATCTATGCTGGTGCATTTGTTCTGAGTGTTAGAGATCTCTCTGTGCTGTTCCTCCTTTACAAGGGCACTGCTAGTTCCAATACAAAGCTTACAAGAGCTCACTTTAAGCCATGCTGTGAGCCGAAAAGATAATTCATACAGCAGGAGCATCTTTCCCCTCCTCCTGCCTTGGGCTGGGAATCCAACCTCTGCCTTGGACCTAATGATCTTGTGAACTGAACAAATGATGCTAGGAGGCAAATTACCCTTTTACAGACTGCTCCAGGCACACAGCTTTTGCTCTTGTTTTTGTAAGGCAAATGGGACCAGAGCATTTGCATGAGGGAGAAAGAAGCTGTGAGGGATGGACCTGGTGTTATGGATAAAGGAAAGAGCAAAGTCTGCCTCCTGCCTCTGGACAAGTGGGCTGGGGGATCAGCCTCAGGGGTGAAGCTTGTGTTTGGGGAGCTTAGCAGCTATTCTGAATGAAGGGTTGTACTAAGGCACACATTTACACTGAGAGGTCTAAAATTAGGAAGTAGCATAAAATTTCTCATTTCTCTCTTTAATCAAAAGACTGCTTCATGACATTAGGGAGGCAATCAACCTACAAATGATGTCTCTGAAGGAATAACTGCATGTTGTTCATGATAACAAGTGCATCTTCTGTGAAAGATTGAAACAGTAATCAATTGGCACACAAATATCTCTGCTGTTATTTGTAAAGGGGAGTTACAGAACTAAGGCAGTGTATAGTATATCTGACATAAAAATTGGCAGTTATCTAAAAATATGGTAATCTCTGGCTGGCAAGTAGGTAAATAACAGTGCTTAGCAGGGATCTCTATTCCAATACTTCCTCCATCCCTTTGCATTGCACAATTTTGCTCTCAGTGTTGAGACACATATTGCTTCATTTAAAATTAAGTCCCTTATTGTCTCAGTGGGTATCTCAGGCAATATTTGAAGTAATTATGTCACTTCAAAAGCAGCACAGGAAAACAATATTGTGCCATTTCATTTCTCTTCACAGCTGTCCAAACAATGTTAAATGAATCAGGAGTGCCTTGCATTTAGAGAAACAGTATAAATTCAAAATCTCTCCAGCACAGCAAGAGCCATTGAACAATTAGCAAGAGTCCTTCTGACTAAATAAATATATTTTACTCTTCTGAAGAAATCCAATGGGAATACACAGCACCAAGAATTAAAAAAAAACCCCAGCCATTAACAGTATTAACATGTCACACAATACTGATTATTCTATAATTCAATTTTATTTTTTTACAGGAGAGGTGTGTTTTTAAAGTTTAGCACACTAAATGCCATCCTACTTGGCCTGCATGAAAAAACATTCACATCTATTTTAGGTTTTTTACTTGATATTTACCGTCTTTGTGTCCTCTGTCATGCTCCAGGTATCTGCTTGCTTCAAGTAGGGTCTGGAAATCATACCTAGGTTAAATTAATTGTGTCAAAACACAAAGATAAGGAGGTCTTAAAACCTGACCTGGCTCCACGTGTGTTTAAGTGCAATATAAGTAAGTATGTAGGTATTTAAGATATGAATGCAGTTAACAATAATTGCTAGTGACACAAATTGACAACTTCAGTGGAACAACTTCATTGGGGAAATGTTTTTTTCCCACTTCATACTTTTATATTCCTGTAATACTGTTTCAGAGATTGGGGGAATCATAATCAGCACAGTCTGAAAAAGCAAGATATAGGCAAATAGAGAAATATCTAAAATAAAAATAGTGATAGGAATAATCAGTGATGCCACAGTGGGCTCATACCAAATAAGAGAAAGGTATGACTGGAGCCTCAGCCCAGCACACTGCTAAAGCTAAATTTAACAAAAAGAGTGATTTTCAGAATGAAGCATCTGTGGATGATCTTTATGTATGAAAAAGATAACCAAATGAAATTAAATTCAACCAAATTCAAAGGTATTTACTTTGTGCCTCATTCAAAGCATCTAAGTAGCTTTTTTACTGAAAGATAATATTCTATGGTCCAAATGTATATGTTCATTTTTTTTAATCAATTTTAAATTTTTTTCCTCAGTTCTTGTTAAGGAAGTAGAAAAAAATTACCTTTTTAATTTATTTCTTACAGTGTCTATTGCTTTCTTTTTAGTGCCATCTATACAGGGACATAAGCACTCCAGACAGTTGCTCCTGTTGGAAGCTGGACTTCAGATGGACAAATTGAAGCTTTCAGAGCCAGTCTAATATGCATAATGTGGTCTGATGGAAAATACAGGTATAGCTACCTGGCACTGCTTAGCATTCATTTGGATTCCAAACTGCAACGGAGAAATGGTGCAAAGTTTGGACACATAACATTTACCAAGATGATGAATAAATAGTAAGCATCTTCTCTTGTTTCTGTGCATCATGAAGGAAGAAAAACTCCAAATCTTATTACAGAAGTAAAATCAAAGGTAATTTTCACACAAATAGATTATTACTCAAAAAGAATTTTCAGGATTCATCTGAGAGATAGGAACAGAAGTTCTAATTTTGTTTCCCTATTGCAATGGACAGGGCACTTCTGTGCTCTCTTTTCCCTGTTTATAAAACAAGGACAGAGCAATAATGAGTTCTTAGGTTTTATGATTCACTTAATGTTTGCATAGCACTTTAAAATATCAGGAGTAACATAAAAAAAATAACTACCTTATATAATACAGCAAACACAAATACCTCTATTTCCAGCATGCTACCTTGTGTTAGTTCTATATTTTCTTGAAATATAACATGATTTTTATGTAATAAGAAATTAAATGACTAGGTAGCATACTAAGTAAGAACTTGGCATGAAATGCTTTAAAACAGTAATTTTCATCCCAGGAGGAACAGAGGTATTTAAAAGATGCATTTACAATAAAAATAAACTATTAAAAAGTTGGCAGAAATTCTCTGGGCATAATTGCAGCTGTGCTTGTTTCAAAATGCCTATTAAATCTGATTCACCAGGACTGTACTACTAGCATGCCTCTGCCTATGGGAAAAGCCTAGGCAATAATTTAAATGACTTAAAAATGAACATTTAGAGCTGTTGTAATTAATTGTGAATCATTAGAAACAGCTCAATTATATTAAAAAAGCGCAACAAAACAAAACAAGATTGTTTATAACACAACAGATAATTAGCAAACTGCTGCAGAATCCAAAGATTTGCCAGAATATATGTAGTACAAGAGCGAAAAAAGAGAAAAAGGCATATCACAGACATAATCATGCTTGTATATCAAACCTTAAATTTTCCATCATATCCTTCAGCCCTGAATCTTTCTTGGGGTTTAATGGAGCCCATCCCCACTGGTTTTTACAACCCTCAGGTAAATCTTTGTGAATGGTACCTAAACTTGGGCTGAAGAAAATTTGGAGAGATAAAACAGCCTGGCTGCCTTCTGATTTGGTTTGTGAGGAGGAGTTATGAGGATTCAGTTTGGGAGGTGGAGTGATCAGGATGTACAAACTCTAGATACACCTATGAGTTTAAGCCTCTTTTTTGTCCAATCAAGTAGTTTATAAGATTAAATATGGGTTTTTCTGTGTGTCTTAGGATTGATGAGAAGGTTTAGCAAGTGCCACATCGTGCTCATGCACTTGTGAGCCTGCACAGGTGCCCTCAGAGAGAGCTGGATGTCTGTCCCAGGCCCGCAGGGAGAGCCACATCTCAGCTGGAATGGGGCACACTGCAGAGTGCTAAAAGGCCTTCTGCAAAGCAATGGCCATTATTCTTTTGTTTTATAATGCACTACAACTATATGTTTCTATCTTCTTGATATCTTCATAAAAATTAACTGACTTATACTGTTTTTTGGTATGAGCTCCTAAAGCCCTTACATGTAGGAAAAATCTGTTGAGATTCCCATCTGCTAAAAAACCATTAAAAACCACAAAAACCTGGAAATTACAAAATCAAAAGGGGAAAATATCAAAGTATATGCTTGGAATTCTAGCAGAAAAATGTAATCTGTTAAAGCTTGTATAGTCAGCACTGGTAAAACCAGAAACTACTGCAGATGTGGCAAAATACTGTTTCAATCATACTGTCCAGACACCTTGTAATCACACAGTTTGTAGAGCCTGATGAAGTTGAACCTGTGTATTTAGTAGAAATCTAATGACATATGGTCTTCTTGGCCAGTTTTACAGTTGTGTAGTCACTCAGCATAATCACATTATACTTGAATATTTTGAAAATATGGGAATCATACTGGCAGAACAAACGAATGCATTACATTCTGCATTGCATTGTCAGAAGTGACTTGCAGCAGGAGTTTTGCAGGGAAACAGAAGGAGCAGATAACCCCTCTCCTTTCTCTGGGTTTGTAATTTTCTCCTGTTAAGTAAAAAGCAGCTCCAGCATTGCTTGGAAAAGCCTCTATGCTGAACAACAGAGCTTATGCCCATTCTGTTCCTAGCATAGTTTCTGCAATTTAAAAGAGAGCAGTAGACCAAAAAAGAAAGTACAGTCAAACTGTGGCCAGCTGAAGTGAATAGACTCTGTCTGAATGGTAATTTAGAGACACCGTAACACTGACTTCAAATGTGCTTCAGAATGTACTTTTCATAAGGAGGAGATGCAATTAAATTAAATTCCTGTCCAACAATAGTTTACAGCTACCTATTATAAGCTTGTGAAAAGTGGAGATACTGAACACATATCTTGCCAATTTGAACTTCTCTTAAAAATTAAATTTTCTGTACATTTGCACAGTATTATTCTGTTTCTGTCTAGCAGCAGTTTCTATTCTATTCTAGAGGAGCTGTGTTCTATTATTCACAGCTAATTTTAATTACTGTATCTGTAATTTCAGCCACATCCTAATTTACCGCATTGATTATCCATTAAGATCCTGTGTACTGTAAACTGTTATTTCCATCTCTTCCTCAGCAATCATGACTGTTATTCACTCAGTCTTCCCACTGCAGAGTTTTCTATTCAGAGATGAAGTTGGTTGATTATTTATTTTTGTAGTAATGGTGTCCAAAACAGTTAATGTTCAACTGACTGCATATTTTCCTCACTGGAACAGTAATGGTTTCAAGCTGCACTATGTAAGGCTGAAAGTCTGTACAATGAGAAAGAAACTCATTCTCTATGCTCATACTCCTGCTTGGGAAAATAACCTGGTTTTGATTGCATGGAAAGCCATACTCGGAGTCGTGTAACCTTTCACAGCCATTTAAAGTCTGGCAAGAGTGGTCTGCACATGGAGTGTCAGTCCTCAGCAGCCACAGTCACTCCTGGGGAAATTGCAGAAAAGCTGTCCAGTTTGGGGATTAAAACTGCTTGTAATGGATAGCTGGGAAGGAAGACCATGCCTGTGAGAGACACGAGCTGCTGTGGGTTTATCTGCACTCCCGCCTGCCCAAGCTTGCCTCTGGCCTCTCTGGCTCTCTGGCTGTGGCTCTCCACTGCAGCTCCCAGCACACGCTCCTGAAGGAAGCAGGTGACCCCAAGCAAAAGGGACATGAGGTTGTTGCAGCACCCCACAGGTTAAGCAGGCTCCCCCAAAGCAGGGCAGTATGGGCTGCAGTGACTTGCTTAGGAACAGCCCCCTCCTGGTTCCCTGTTTTGCCAAAGTCTTGGTTCTAGGAGATATTTCCTTGCCTTGCATCCAGGCCCTTAAAAAATGTGACTCACTCTTTCTCCACAGAATGTACCCACATCTGTCAAGATACCATTGTTGCCCTCTTCATTCATCTCTGGGAAGTGGACTTGTCTTCTGTTTTTTACCTTTCCTTTTCAGTAAAGTTGCAGCTGCCAAAATGACAGTGTTTCCTCACCAATTCCTCTAACCATGTAATCTTTATATCCTGCTTCAATTTCCTCCTATAGCAGAGCATGTTCTTGATTTCTAAGACTCTTTTGTTCCATTTTTCCTAGACTCAGCTTTATTTTCTGTCTTGTTCTCCTTTCCCAGCTCTGTCCATTTCAAGCAACCCTAATTGTGAGAACATCTTTCCATTTACTGTTTCCACCTAGTTTTATTCTTCCATATGTTCATCCTCTGGAGCTTCCCACAGCTCATTGGATCCTCAATGCCTTTAGACTGTGGATAAATCAGTGTGAGGACCCAGTCTGGCCTTGACACACTTCACCTGAAGTGCTGCATAGTTCTGGCACAGATTTTTCTATATCACTTTGGGTAAGTCATGTATTTGCAGGACTTTCATTCATCACTTGAAAAATGAGGATTTTTTTTTTTTGCTTTCCTTTCCTTTGCCATCTATTTTTTATAATGCAGTCAGCCCAACAACTTTTAGTCAAGGACTTCTTATGAGCTTATGGAACTAATGGCAGATTTTATTTCAAAGAGCCCACAGGAGTGCAGAGGGTAGTGTTTCTCCCTGTTCCTACCTTTACTTAGAGGCAGCTGCAGAATTGCATTTGAAGCAAAGGCCAGCCTGTGTCCCCATGCAGTTGGCATCTGGGCCATGGACATGACCTGAAACACCCCCTTGGGCTGACCCTGCATTAGAGCAGGGGCTGGCTGTGTCTCTGTGTTCCCCTGCTCTCCCCCTCAGCCCTGCCAGGTTGAGTCCTGCTGGGTGCTTGTACTCCTCTGACATAGAAAATGAAAGTTATCTGTGTTTTTCTAATGGGACAAGTAATTTGAAATTTCTATAGGAAGTGCATTAATAAGTGAGTCGGTTTTCTTTGTTTAATAATCCTGCTTTTCATTTTTCTTTTGAATGGATTTAGGAATTTTTAGCCAATACGTATACAAATTCTTATCCCGTGTTCTTCTAGTGACAGCAAAATACAATGACATTATTTCTACTTTAGAAAGTAGAAATAATGCCATATAGCTACAGAGATCTGACAAAAATAAAGCAAAGGAAATTATTGTGAAGCACAGAAAGGCCAATTGAAACTACTTCAATTTACCTGCTGTGAAAAGATTCTCTTCCTGATATTATTGCTGGAGCTACAGAATCAGGAATTAAGATTTCTTTAGTTTTTTTAATTGCCAACAACTCACCACCCTTTAGAGTTTATTATGAATGAATAACTACATCAGGCATTTACCAACTCCATTTGGGATACAGATAAGTGTTGGAGGTTTGGATAGAGAAGCTGATTTCAAATGTTTGCAGATGCACCATCTGTGGCTATCAAAACCCCCTGCAATACCATATGTGAGACCAATTCAGATACACTATAAAGCCATTCTGGGAGAGAGGACATAAATTGTTGGAAGCAAACATTTATCTGAAGATAAATAAAAGGCAAAATGGAACTAAATGGAAAATATTACAATTTGATTTCTCTTGGAAAATGAAGGAGGAGCTATTCTTTTCTGGACTGGGTGATCACCAGTGTCTCCAGCTTCCTGGGTATCAAGAGGAAGTCATTTACTATGAAAAGTCTCAGGTCTGTAATGCCAACTCCCATCATGCAATTACTTGATTATCAGATGTTTTTTGTGTGTCCCCATGATGCATTTCACACACATGAAGGTTCTCCCTAAGCATTCCAAAAGCTTGAGCATGAGAGTGCCAAGGAGCTTGACTGACTGACATGAGAGAAGTGACCTGGGCAACCTCTTCACCTTGTTTGCAAGAAATACCTGATTTGGGAAATGATTTTTTTCTGTAGATGAACAGGTCTTTTTGTTGTCCAGCTGTAGGTATGGGGTTTTAATAAATAGCCAATAAAATAATTTGCCTTCCAACTTGATCAGATGAAGTTTAAAGCTATTGTCATCCTGGCACTGTTCCCTCCCTCTGACTGATGTCCCACTGTTGTTTAAGAACACACAGAAGCACCCACTGGGCTGGGAGCCCTTGGCTCACTGGGCTATTTGGACACTCTCTGTAGGGCTCTGCCAGGTTAAGTGTTTGTATTTTAGATTACTATATATAGTCAGTTAAACTGTGCAGAAATGTCAGATGCCAGCATGTGCACATGCCTCCTGATACAGCCTCATATGTAACATACTGAAAAAGTCCTTTAGTTAAAATGTCAGCACATCTCATGTGGAGGAATAGGAGAGATATTTTTTTCTTTTTTTTCAGTAAAGTTTGAAAATAGATTTTGGAAAATCGAAAATTAGTGTTGTGGGACAGCATCAATGAGAAACACATTTCAAAAGCGTTTATAAAATGTTTGAGCCAAAAAGTGAGATCTAATTTGGATTTGAAAAGAAAAAATGGAATAAAAATTTAAAAATTGAGAGCTTTTTTCAGTAAACTAATTGCTTTGCAACATCTAAAGAATCTATGACATGTCTTCGGACAATGGGATGTTCTAATCTATCAGTTGAGAGTTGCATGGCAAACAATGTGTCAGTGGGTCAGAGCACTTAAGGAGGTAATGAGCTTCTTAACAAAGATAAATCAAAAGGGAGTCTCTCATTCAAAAACAAGTTTGATAACCACAAATCATGTGTTCCCTTACTTTACAGTTGGGAACTATTTAAAGCTCTTCAACAAGAATATGGTGTGGGTTAAGTAATGACCATTAAGTAACAGATATTTTGCCCTGAAAATACTACCCTAGCATAGAAAATGAAGATCCATTCATTCTTTTGGGAGGTGTGAAACACATGAGCAGGAAGGCTGAGAAAGGGCTGCTGAGGTGATTGCCCCCAATCCACCCTACTGCCACATCCCTGAAGCTACTAGGCAGCTCTGAGCTTTTGTGCTTATTTGAAGGGAGAAACAGCATCTTTCTAACAATGGGAACAAGGGTATGCTTGGGGCTAATCCTGATGTCATTGCCAGGAGAGCTGACCATGCTCCCCTGCGGCAGGAGTGGATGCCCACCACGTCTTCCTTTTCCCAGATAATGCTCAAAATATTTGTGGGATGAAAAAGATTTCCTCCTTAGAGTTTTCCTTTGTGGAACAGTTCTAGTGTTTCTCAGAATAAGACGGAGTGCACATAAGAGGAAACCCTTTAGTGGTTATCTATAAATGCCTACAAGGCTTTCCTTTAATATATTCTCTGGATTTTTGATCATAATATTATGTATTGCTTGTCATCAGAATAATTTAAATGAAAGCAATGGTAGTTCTTAAAAATATGACTCTAGAGTTTAACAAAAGTATTCCTTTTCTTACTCACTTGCACTTCTTACTCACACTTGCACAGAAAGCTGAGCTGGAAATTAAAGAATGCAAGTGCTTTCTGAGTGGGGTGTTGACTAGCAATGCAAGAACCTCAACCTTTCCAGGTCACTGACATCCTCAGTTTAGGGGACTGTCACTATAAATTCTTTAATTGTGTCAGGTCCACTGAGTGAGTGAGGAGATGAGATTTTGCTATATTAACTCCTTTGGACAAGGACTTACATTACACCTACACCTTGACTTAAATTTGGTGCAATTTAAGAAACTCTGAAAGGCTAGGGAGAAAGAAAGCTTTCTCTTTCACAGCAGAATGTGACTCACAAGAGTCTGAAAGTCTCTAGGCACCTCTAAAGTCATCCAGGCTCATCTCAGTCCATGGTGCCTAAAGTACTTCCCACGTGTTTTAGAAACCCCTTGGAAGCTTGAAGATCTATGAAATTTTCTTCTTCAGTGAAAGTCAAAGGTTATTCAGAAACATGATTATATTCAGTCCAGTAAAAAATATTTAAGCATACTTAAAATTTTCTGGTATGGTTATTTAAAAATTAATCAGAGAAAGCCCAATATATCTTTACCAGGCTTCCAAATGGCTAGAATACTTAGCCAGAAGAAAAGTTTTTTGCTTTCCCTGCTTGAGGCATTTAAACCCAAAGTGTGTACATGACCACAGTCACTGCAAGAAGAGGCACCTTCTGTAATATCACTTGAAGCTGAACCACTGCACAGGTAGGAAAATCTGAGAAACAAAGTGTGGTTGTATTACCTAATGAAGAAATATTCATTCAAGATGATACAGTCCAAAGATCTTTTCCTCCTGGATTTTTTCCTACATATGTTGTACTAGATAATCACTGGATTCAATGGCAGTAGCAGTATATGAAACATTTTGCATCATTACCTGACAATGTTTTTTCTGAAATCTAATTGTCTTTATCAGTAGTTTCCACTGCAAGGTGAGTCATATGAAATGAAATTACATATTTTAAGAGGTGTTAATATTTGCTTCTATCACGTTGCATTGTGTTTTATGCTCTTCTTCCAATGTATTTGACTGCTCAGTCTCTGTCCCAGCCTCTGAAAGGGAGCCCATGGGGATATGCATGATGCTTGATAGCCTTGGTCAGGATATACAAAAAAACTTTGCAATCTGATGCAAAAATGAGGGAACCTAATGAATTTTTCAGGTACAGCTAAATCGTATGCTAAACGGAGTGATGCTTTATTCAAAAGAATACCCACAACTTCTAGTTTGGAGGAAGGCAGAACAAATGATCACTTTAATATTAAGAAATTCATAAGAAAAGGGAAGATTTCAAAATGAAAACCACTGGTCTCAGTGAAGATTAAGAATCATACCTGGAAGCAGACAATAAAAATATAACAATATTTCCAGTCCAGGTATAGACATTTATGGACAACTGTCACGGAGATTAAATTGTGATCCTAGTGAAGTCCCCATCCTGGTTTCCCTTACTAAATGAAGTTCTGAGAAGCTAATTCTGCCTGTGTAGTGTATTGTGAAGACATGACCCATAAGTAAGCAGCTGCAGTAATAAGAAACACTGAATTACACAAGTGGTCAGATGTGGTCTTTTAACAGACATGCCACAGGAGGTAGAAGATTGACAAGAAGTTCAGTCATGAGCATCTTGGTCCAATTAGCAGGATGAGAACTGAAATGTTATTATTAATCATGTTGTCATCTTAAGACTGAAAGTAAATAATTGAGCAAGGCCCACTCACTGCGCTTACCTAGTTTTAGCAGCATTGTCTCAAAACATGCCAAGAGGTTTTTGCATTTTCTGTTCAAACATGAGGATGACTCAGACACCAAGACACCAAAAATAAGAATAGGGGATCTCCTGGGGATCATAAGAGAGTTGGGGGGCCAATGTCCAATATTTAGAAACCTGGCTATGAAGTGTATCAATGAAAGGTAAGGGACACATTTCTAACTGTATATACACTGAGGAGAGATTTATAGGAACATTAAAAGTTAAAGATATATTGACGTAATTCTAGACAAAAGGTTGGGAGAAGTCAAAAAGGCTTTCGCAAATAATCCACTGAGACATTGTAAACATCACAGAGGCTTACAAGTAAATAAGAAGGTAAAATTGATGGCAACCTGGATACTGATATTTAAAGACAGCAGTGTGATAAATTGTCAAGCATTAAAGGCTTGGTCAAAAGAGATATTGATAAAAGGAAGTCTAGATGTCATCAGTGGAATAAATATTAAGGAAAAATTATCAGAATGTGTAATGGATGATATTAGAAACAGTAAATATCATAATCAGATATTAAACAGCTGGTGGTCTAAGGCTGTTAAGAAATTAGTAGGCTATGCAAATATAGGAGAAGAAGGAGGTAGATTTTAATTACCTATTTGATATAGAATCCAATGAGTACCTGAATATATATTAAAAAACAATTGGATAAAACAATTGCTAAATAATCTGAAGGATGAATAATGCTGTGATAAATGCCAACTGACTAGCAGAGGAAACATATACTTTGCTTAAGACTACTATCAACAACTTGACCCCTTCTTTTGAGAAGAACCTGTGAGGAAAAGCCTCTGTTTTCAGCATTAGTCCAAAATCTGATGGCATAGACTAAAAGTAATTCTGTGCCGCGTGTAAATTGCAGTATGAATGGATTAGTGTTCAGTGCAGATTGATGAAAGCAAGTCTGTGCTCATTCATGAAGAGCAAAGATGTTCATTCACTGTGTCAGTAGACAGCACATCATTCACTGACACAGCAGTCTGCACAGACTAAGATCCAGATTATGCATAACAGAGAAGTGATGGTTAAGAAGATCAGCAGAGGCAGAGAATAATGGGAATAGCAGTCCAGGTGACTGGCAAACTTATTGCACTGAAAGCAAGTCAAAGATGCATGAAATGAATTATGAACTGACTCAGAGACCCATAAAAGTGCTGCTGCACAATGTGAACACTTCTGCTTAAAGGTATATAGAGTCTACAACAAAGTTCCTAGGGGAACAAGCCTGAAGGTGCCCTTACAATTTCACTGTCTGTTTGGGGTTCCTTCACTGTGGATTTAGAGAGAAATATCCTCATAGATTCCATGCTTTGGTTTTTCCTGGTTTACTGCTTCATATTTTTATAATCTTATGCAAATTTAGCTGCTCTTTCATTGACACAGTTTATAGATCCAATGTTTGGATGTACATCAGTTGATCACATATTTCTCTGGCATATCTTTCATGGTACCATGATGTCTTTTCCTAGCTAAGAGTGCTGCAAGAGAGCTTTGATTTTCTTTTCCCCCTCTTTTATCTTATTTTCTTGCAGGATTCTTACAGACATCACCACACACCTTACTTGTTTCTCACTTCTACCAGTAAGAAATTTCCATGGCCCTGGCTTCACTTTCCTGTTTAGCCTGGACCCAAAGTTCTTTCTCCATAGCTCTCAGTCTCTTATTTCAGTATCTTTTACTCTCTAGCTACACTGGCAGAGGCAATTCCAGGCTGCTCACAGCTTCTCCCCATGACCACCATCCTACCCTGATGCTTTGACCAAAACTTTCTTCTGCAGAAGAACACTGCTGTGGTTCTGCAGCTCCATTTACTGATCCTCACACATCAGCAGTAAACTTACAAAAAAGGACAGAGCGTGGTCTTGTCAGGTCCTCCTCTCATTAACAGGTCAGATTAGCTTAATTTTCTTCCTTCTCATCTCTGCTGTAAATTCTTCTTTGAATAGATTATTTCAAAGAAAACATAATGCTTGACAAGAGCAAAAATTTTTGCCTCTTTTTTCTGTCAAATACTCTCACTATTCCCAAATACTTCCCTGTGTGTACCTTTTGTGTAAAAATTAACCATTGTGTGATTTTTCAATTGCAGTTTCTTTTGAGGATGTGTATTTGTGTAGCACTTCTCACAAGGAGTTCTCCCCACTGAACTTGTTTCTAATTCCATGGGGAAAACCCCACCCAGTGGGAACTGAACCAGCAGGACAGCAGATAGCAGTCTGTATTTCTGGAGCAACCACGCACAGCACAGTACAAAATAGCATGAAATTTGTCAGTCTGTCAGTCTAGGGTTTTGTTCTCCCCTTTTCACCACAAAAATAAAAAGTGCGCACCTGTTGCACGTTGCCAACATCCCCTGAAGGCACACACTGTATGGCAACTGTTGGTGAGATGCAGGACAATAACAGTCCGAAATAATATGTTCCTTTTTACTGTGTGAGACATAACTTTGATGGCTGCTGTCAAAGTTGTACACATATCATCAGACTTAAGTTTTTCCTTTCAATAATTGACCACTAGGGTGCTCTCTAATTAAATTTCCCCTTCCTACAACTTTATGTGAAAGGTATGCATTAACCATTTTCTCAGGAGTGTCTGCATCGCACCAGGTTTGCATTTGCTCTGCATTTACCTGCTCAGCAGAAAATAAATAGAAGTGCTTCAAAACCAGGGTGGAACTCTTTGTCATTCTTGTATCTAAAGTTTGCAGTCCAGTTTTGAAAGGGATAATTGTAAATCTAAAGGGATAATTCTCACTGATGCTACTGAGAATGTACTTTCCCAGGCACATAATTTTAAAAGGTTGCCCTAGTGCATGTCTATTTTAAACACAGATGTGCACATAAATCATCCCCTTTTTTTCCCCTAATACCTGAACAACAAAAGCTGATTTTCTGACATGCAAACCTACAGCAGCTGTCTGATCTTTTAATCTGTTACATATGCTTCATCTGTGCTCTCCCTGTAGGAGAACACAAAACTGCTGTAGACATCATTACACTTCTTGATCTGCAAATTCAAGACCTGTGCCCTTTTATACTCCCGAAGTGCACAAGGGATCTTAGTCAAAGCTGCTTAGCAACTGAGGGATTTAGAAAATACACCGTGCACACTCCTCTGGCCACTGAGCTGTAGGGTTTTGGAAGCAACTCGCTCTTTCTCTGCTTATCATTTTAATCAATTAAAAGGGTTGTCTGTCCTGTGCTAATCTCCTTTCAACTCTTACCAGCTCAAAAGACTCCAGCTGATTATTGTTGCAGATTAACAGGATATCAGACAAATGTTAATTTAGATGTTACAAAGTCAGTGTCAGTATTCACTGAACATCTCCAAGGTCTGCTGAGCAGAGATGAATATGATTAAGGAAGGAAAAGGAGTAGTTTGAGGTATGGTTATTTTTGTCTTCTCCAAATCCCAAATGAAAGACTGTCCCCTCAGCTCTGCTCAAGGAACTGAAATGGGAAAGAAGCCTTTGCATTTTATTTGTTCAGATCCTGACAACACAAAAACCACAATCCAAACCCTATTTTCTTCTCTTTTCCTATCACACACAATCTAGGAGTCAAAAAGTAGCTCTGATATTAGTAGGTGAAAAATTAGATTACAGGATAGAGCAGTAAAAATTTGGGGTGGTCTTGTAGAGTCCCTCATAGCCTAGTTACAGAAGATCTTATTTGCATGAATTTAGAATCTTTATTTTAGGGAAAAAAGCCCCCAGCATTGTTCCACAGAGAGTGGGAATAAATGATCAGCCTGTCATGCCAGACTACATAGTAGCATGGGGGTGCAGGTGTTCATCTGAGCAGTGGTAGATGATGGAAAACTTGAACCCAAATGGCACAATCTAATCTTGATGATATTTTATTAGCAATAATGTCTACTTGCCCTTAGCCCTGTTTCCATTCCCACCTGTCCAGCTTTGGCTCTGCCTGATTACAGTGTTGGTGCACACCACTTAAACATGAGCTCCCCACGTGAACCTTGAGCTAAGAAACACTTGACTCCACCAGCAGGATGATCTCTTAGAAGACTCTGGGGATGGTTTCACTTTTGTGCAGTGCTAGTGATGGAACCAATACTGATGTGGTGTCCACTTGTGTCAACCCTACATTGTTCAGACCATAATGAAAATTAAAAATGTTTAAAAAAGGGTTGGAAAATTATTTCCCATGTGGCACCCATGCCTGAGAGAGAGAGATGGAGAGACTTACAATGTTTTTTTCAGGAGAAATTAATTACTTGCTTTCTCTCTGCAGATATTTATCTGGGGAATAGATCTTTGAATAGTAAACCTTAGATCTCAGGTCTTTGGTTCAGAAGAATAACACACATTGAGATTCAGTGATGAAAAGTAAAATATAAATGAAGTCTAGGAACAAAGTCTTTATTTTTCCATCTATGATGACAACTGGTGTGTTCTCCATCACTGAAAGGCTAAATTTGGGATTAAGTATATTTCTAAAAGTTACCCCATAGTTCATTCAATAACTTATTATGAATTTGATGTTGAGATGTGTGCACTGCTATGGGATACAGATCTCTGGCAAATATTAAGCATAGTATCAGATTGTTTCACAGCAAAAATATGCCCTTGCTTTTTAAACCTGTTATTCAAATGTAAGATCTAGAGGGTATATGGCTGCTGGACATGTTCTACCATAATGTACTCATGCTTGCATTGAGACTTTCTAGTCCATGACCTGTGTCAGTACATAAATATCGTATGCTTTTGATAAGTAAATAGAATCATATTTGTCTCTTGCTTTGTGGATGTTCCACAGCTCAAAGCAGATTCTGCTAGGACAGTGTTTCATTGCTTCCAAAGCACTAAAGCAATGTAGGCTGCACAAGCACCTCTGTTCTGCTCGTTGTTCACAAGAACCATGATGATACCATGGCAGAAAGCAGTTCAGAGAACTTTATTACCACAGACACTAATATATAAATTATCTTGAGAATACTTTGAGTGAGTGCTTCTTTTTTACACCTCTTTTTGCAATATCCAAGGCATGTCCTTTTTGTTGAATGTAACATTTTAGCAGCATTTTGCACATCAGCAGAATATGCAAGATCGAGTAATCCTCAGCCAAAGAGATCCAAAGAGACCAGCTTTTTGCATCTGACAGCAGCCACTACAGTGGAGTTTATTTTTCAGTATTTAAAACATCTAAGTAGGTATGTGTGAGGCAATCTGAATCCTGAGGTCACATCTTGTCTAACTTATGCCAGGCTTTGGTGTAATTTATAGATAAGCACATCTACATATATGTTTTGTTATGCATATGTTATACATTCTATAGTAGATACATATCATTCTAGGAAGTTTATACATAATATGATTATTACTCATAATTTTTATCTCAGTATATTCCCTATATATTTTTAATGTGTCCTTCCTGCAACTTAATGAAGTGTCTTTGAGATCTTTTTTTCATGAGACGGGAATGAATGAATTTTCTACTCTTCTTCCTAAGGTATTCGTTATACACACAAAGTTGTATCATTAGGGTGCAAGGTTTGAAATAGGAAAAAGCTTTGTGCAATTCCACCATGATCAAATTCTTTCAACAAATGTCACATCAGTGCAAAAAGAGACAATCAATACATGTATCAGCTGACATGTCTTTATTTATCTAATGAACTCCGGAAATTCTTTATTCTGTACTGGCTTGCAGTGGAGGCATTCCCAACAAGTGCACAGTCCTGAAACAAGAGGTCAGGATAGTGGGCTTGGTGCTAGCCTACTGTTTGGTGAGATTTTTTGTTCCTTTAATGATGGATTCTGAATGTCAGGGTCATCTGCCTTTCTTGAAACAAGTTGTAGTTTTCCCACGTGGTGACAGGACTTCAGTTTGTACAGAAGCAGGGTACGTGTATTTGTGCTATTTCCAAGCACACCTTTGTAGCATAAAGAATGTTTTCCTCAGAGATGTATGCACATATGAATGCAGATTGCTCAGTGAAGCGCCTGACAGAAATACCTGGGTCTTTTTTGGGAACAGATCTGCAGCAGCAGATGCAGTTCTGTGCTCCTCAGATCCTGCAGCCCTGACAAACCTGTCTCAATTGCTGGGGCAGGGAGGCTGTCCCCAGGCCCTGAGTGCCAGAATGGCATTGTGTAGCTTATAATGACACCAAAGTCTCACTGATCAGGCTGGGAATGAAGATATTGTGGAGGAATATGTGAAGATGCAGGAGCCAGCTGTGCTGGCAGGAGGATGTGAGGGGCAGGGGTGCCTGTGCAGTGAATTTCCTGCTCATCCTGCCTGTGGGGCCATATGTTTCCCTCCCTACTCTGTTTGCCCTGAATTTCCAGCCCATGGGGATTAGGAAGGGTGATTTGGAGTGTTCAGTGCATGTCCAGGCTTGCTTCTACATGGTGCCAACATGGGGCTGGGGGAAAATAAGAAAGGATGAGATCTTCCTGAGTCGTCCAGGTTAGGCATAGCTCTAAATGCAGGATATAAAAATTTAGGTCTCCTTTTCACTAGTCCCAGGTGGTTTCTAGAACTTTTTGTCTGAAGTTGCCAATGTTTGTTCTAATCCCATTTTTGCTATTGTGCTAAGGCCTTTAATACCTCAATTATCCAGCTGTGATTTCCTCCTTCACAATCCCTGGGAGAGACTGACCTAAACTGAGAAGACTGACACTATGGTGAGAGAGATGAGCTTTCTAAGCTATGTCAAAGCTTCAGAGCATTTAAGTCTGTATTAAAACCAAATCTCTTACCAAGTGAGCTGTCAAGCCCATTAAGAACTATTCAATTTCATTTTTCCTTTATAGCACAACAGATTCTCCAATCTGAAATGCACATTGCTCCTACACACCTAGCTACTAACAATGTTAACTTTTCTGCATGTTATAAGTCAAAATGCTAAAAATTAAAAAATAAGCTAACAAAACATCTGATTTAAATTCAATCACAAAGAACTATTTGAAGTATATTCTTGAAAGATACTGATCTAAGATTTGTGTAAACTTACAAACATCTATTAATCAACACCTGTTGACAACCATACATCATCAGGTGAAACACTTACTGCCCTTCCTCTTTATTTCTTCCAAAAAAAACAGGTCCCAGCAGACTATAATCACAGCCTGCTCTGTACATTGAGGTCATTATTCTCATTAAAGTCCTGACAAATTTTCTTGGTTCAAATGATCAGCTGCAGCAGGCTTGGCACTGCCTCATTTCTGAGACCACATATCCATACATCCCTGGAGATAAGTCCCTTGTAGGAGCATACTTGAAAATGTTGTCTTTTTCATTTTCCCTTTTCCTTGTTTTATCTCTTTCCCTCTCTAAAGGAGCCTGGCACCTTCAGTAAGCCCATCAAGTGGACTTGCAATGTAGCCAGGAGAAATGCCACCAGAATCTTTGACTGAAACAGAAGTTTTTCTTCCTTTGTGTTTCTTTTTTGCTATCATTCCTTCTTGAATTTGTGTTACTCCTAGCAGAGAAGGGAGAGTCTCTCCACATGCACTTCAGAAGTGTAGGTATTCTCCTGGGAGTTGGTATTGTGTTAACCTAAGGTTAAAGATATTCAGGTTGCTGCAATTCAACAGAAGCTTCAAAATACACAATAGTCACGTAACCCAGCATGATCTCCTTTGACCCAGATGAGGGGCTGCAAATTCTAGTTCCTTCTTTTGATTCCTCTGGGGAAAGATTTTTAGTCTGAAACCAAACAGAAAAATAATTCCCAAATCATCTTCTTCCAGTAGCCAAGATCCACAAACTGTCTGCTTTGAATTTAAACAGCCACCTTATGTTTTTCAATGATTTTTCCCCACACCTTTTATTACCTAAGTCAGCAGTAAAGTAGAAACAGCAAGAAACAGCACACTACCTATAAATGTATACTACACTGGTCAGCATCTACTGTAATTTGAAAAGTATAGAATTGCAGTTAACATCTACAGTGAATCATTCAATACACTTTCATATTGTGAAGAGTCTCCAAAACACACAAGCAGGAGTTACAAATATTACTTACACGTGGTGGGATATCCTCTTTTGGTAAGTGATGCAGGAGTTCAGGCTGGGGAACGGGAGAGGACCTAGTGGCTTAGAATAATGTACTTTAATGCAGGCAGGGACAGCTGTGATAATCTCAGTGAGCTTCTGTATCCCAGGCCCAGATTTACACACACTAATGCCAAGGCAGCACTTCCTCCCAGCCAGCAAGGATTTGGAGGAGAAAAGGTGGTGAGGTGTGACGGTGTTCACAGGGGTCCCAGGAAGAGGGAAGAGACAAGAATGTTGACTTCATGTTTCAGAAGGCTTGATTTATTATTTTATATTATATATTATATTAAAACTATACTAAAAGAATAGAAGAAAGTATTTCATCACAAGGCTAGCTAAGAATAGAAAAAGAATGATAACAAAGGCTTGTGACTGACTGAGACAGTCTGAGACAGCTGGACTGTGATTGGCCATTAATTAGAAACAGCCACATAAGACCAATCAAAGATCCACCTGTTGCATTCCACAGCAGCAGATAACCATCGTTTACATTTTGTTCCTGAGGCCTCTCAGCTTCTCAGGAGAAAAAATCCAAAAGAAAGGATTTTTCATAAAACATGTCTGGGACAGTGAGGTGCAGTCGGAGCAGCTGTGCTTCCCACAGCAGGAGCAGCAGACTCTGGGCACCATGACCTGTGCCAAGCCTGCACAGGCTAGCCCTAGTACAGCTCACTGCTTTATTTCAGAATATCAGCTTTTCCATTCCAAACTCCTCTGCATCCTCTGTAGCTGTTCATAGCAATACAAAGCAGGGATTTGCAAAAGTTGTCAGTCTGCTTTTAACCTGTGGAATCCTAGGTAATCCTCACATCCACATGAGGCAGGAAATGGTTCTGGGGTACGATGCATCATCACCTCCAAGTAACAAAGTGATGGGGTACCTGTGGTTGCTTCTGTCTGCTGCAATAACTGGTCAAGATTTCTAGCAGTAAGTACCTAATCCATCATTAGACTCCTTAGTAAGTGGCTGATTTTTAGCTTGTTTAATATTTTGGAAGAGTCAACTGGAATTGTTATGACAGAGGATGGATTTTTGATTCCTCAAGGCTAAGGTCATATGTGGCAATTATGATAAACTGGCACAAACTCCTGTCCAGCACAGGGCAGTGACCTTGTTGAAGTGCAGAGCAACAGAGGGTGGACACCCACGTGCCTCTGCAAACCATTGAGTGATGTTTGCCCTGGAGCAGCTTCCTGGGGACTCACAGCATCTGTGAAAGACTTCCTATCCAAGTGTGATGTCTCTGAATGTGATTGTGAATCCAAGACCCACCTACCTCAGCCAGTTCCAGTTCTTAAATTGCCTTCCTTAAAAACACACACCCCTAGTTTCTGGTCTGAACTCTTCAATCCTCCAACTCTGTATTTTGTTCTTCTTTCTTATTTCAGTTTGTTTCCTGACTCTGACATAGGCTTTCCTAAATAATCTTGGGTTACTCAATCTCTTCTTACATTAATTCATTGTTGAAAGGGGAGTTTACAACATTTCTCTTCTCTAACCTCTCTTTCATGTCAAGATCAAAGACTCCCTAGAGCACTGATCTTTTCTGCATCTTGACATATTTTCTCAAGTGAAAGAACTGTTATTTCAGCTGTGGCTTGTATAGTTGTGCAATACTAGACCCTAACAAAAGTTGCTTTTTGCATTAAACATGTCAGCATCTTTGCAGCTTTGTGTTATTTATGTTGCAAATAAAGAAACAGAGTAGGTAGCTGCATAAAGTCCTGATTATTGCAATAACTCTCCTTCTCCCAGCACACACCACAGCATTCACTCATCTTCCTAAAGAACCTTCATGTCATGAAAAATTAATATTTTACTGTCTTACTCCACATCATGTCTGTGCAGGTGCTTGGATCTGGGTTTTGCAGAAAACCATCCTTTCCAGGAGAGGCAAAGGAACAACTTAAAGGGCTGCAATCTCCCAATTAATCTCATCTGGGCATGGGGTTCCAGGATCCTGTCTCAAATACTGACCTAATTTTTGGGGAAGTCAGGTACATAAACAGACAGTATGACTATCTGTTGACTGCCTGTTACATTTGCCATCCTGAATGCTCCTGCTAGATCTCTTATTTTATTGATTTTCTACCTGCATGGCCAATTACACAAACTTCGACCAAAATCCCCTTGGGCCTTGTTGATCTATCAGATGTGTTAATCAAAGCACAATTTTATTACAGACACAGGATTAAAAAGAGTAAAACCAAGTTACTGGTAACAAACAGCAGCATCATTAATTATGCCACTAAAGTATTACAGACATCTTTATAGGACTTCATGGAGGTGAGGCTGTGAGGACTCAGTGGTATTTTAATGCCTTTTTAGGCCATCCTACAGAGCTGGAAAACCAGATCGGGGACACGAGCCATGATGTATTTTATCCTACATCAGCTGGAGGTCTGGTCGCTTCAGGTTGAGCACGGCAGAAGACACCGTCCCGGTGGCTTACCCCTAGATGGCACTGCTTGGCAGCCTGCTCCAGCTCCCGTCCTTTCCCTTGGCTTCACAGCCAAGGCTTCGGCTTCCCTCAAGGCTGGGTGGAGAACACCACAAGGAGATGAAGGAATTAAATTTCTGCCACTCTTGGCTGAAGTGGGAAATATTCCCTTGTCTGATACTTGCAAGTAAAAGAGGAAATAAGTTTTCAGTCAATGTGTTAAAAGGCATCTGAACAGTGTCTTTTTTTTTGTGCATGAAACAGATATTTGTTCTGACAGGGCTTCCTGATGTTAAAACTAATATTCTAGAGGCATCAAGATGGGAAGGTGCATTGTTATAAACTTCTGATGTATTTGATTCTATTGCAGTCGTAGGGAACAAGGATTGATGTGATGCGCTTTTCCAAGTTACCCACCTTTCCCTTATTAACATGGTACAGCTTGCAGTTTGCTTTGGTGTGCTCTAAATTATTTATCAATATTTTGGAGCATTTTACTCAGAATCAGAAATTCCTTGTGAAACCTGATAGCAAAGTGATATCTGAATATTTAGGGTATTTGGATTTGATTTAACAGGATGGATTTCTTGTGAGATGATTACAGTCCTTCAGGCCCACATGAACAGGCAGACCAAGTTTTGAAGTCTAACAATAATCCTAAGCAATTTTCCACTTTTTAATTTCTGCAATTACTTCAGGTTTATTTTTTTTACTTGTGCATTTACAGGGAAAATACAGCAAAGGAGGAAAATATCTTTTTTAAGGGCTAACATCAGATATTACCTAGATACCAGTAATATTTGCTATAATCCTTTCCCAGCCTATCCCTAAGTTTCCTTTCTAGCCCACAGAATATTTTTGTGAGAGTACATGTAGGCACATGCAATTGCATCCTTTGCACCTTGCAGAGGATGGTCAATCATTCCTCCTCATGGTTACAAATAGTAGCAGGAGGTCCACCACGCTTACACTCTTAAAAATAATAACAAAAAACCAGAAAGTGCACCAGTCTGGGCTGGCTGGCTGGCTATTTCAGAGGTAATGCTGAGTCAGCTCGCTCTGCCAGCAATTTACCCCTCTCTATTACCTCAGCCTGCCACAGTCCACTCTAAAATACTGAGCCCACGCCACTAATCCAGTCACAGGAATGGTCTTTGGGGGTTTTCAAAGACTTCTACTGTCATTTTATTTCTACCAAAAGCTTAGTAGATTGCATGTAGGCTGTGGGCTAGACTTCCATCCTTTTACAGCTCTTCTCTCACAAGTTTTGACCACTGAACACAGGCAAAAAGGCACCCAGGCTGTCCGGTCGGCTGTTTGTCTCTGCCGGACACGCGTAGGATGATTCGGGGGCAGCCCGCCCTTGAAAGGACGAGACTGGACTCTTCAGTTATTGTAGAGTGCTGCAGCTGGGAATTCAAGAGGTTTGCTGTGTTTGAAGAATTTCTGTCCTGATGGAGGTTTCGGAGGGATTCAATTGTTTAATGGTTGGATTGATCTTTGATCATAAGGTTTTCTATTTATAATTACTGTTTTTAAGAGTCTTGTTTTAAAATGTATTAAATAATATCCATCAGTTAGAGTTCAAACCTAGCCAAGTTCTAGCTCTAATTGAATGGAATGATTGACAATCAGCCCAGGTTTTTTTTGCATCAAAAAGTATTCAAGTCCTTTTGGCTTGATGATTTCACCAAATATGATAGCTGAGCCTGTTTTCAAAGAGAATTTAGAGAAACATGAATCCAGACATGAGTTCTCCAGTTCTCTGTTGTTTTAAGGCTCCTCAGCTATTGCAGACTCTGGGATGACAATTCAGTGTTGTAGTAATTGATAATTGTATGATTTTAGATGTGTTGTTGGTTGTGTGTATTGTCTGATTTCTAATCGTTGTTGTCTTGTATTTCCCTAGGCAGTGTTGCATGGAGACTGGAACAGAGTAGGTTAATGTTTTATTTTCATATCAGGACCCATTCTTCACCTCCAAGATTTTGAGATAATCCGCTAGTCCCTGTGGGGATGTGGATTTGTTTGTGTTTTAGCAGGTGTAAAAGTCCAGATAGATCTTGGTGAAGAATGTGAAACTCAGTCAAATGCATGAGAATACTGACAAGAAGCATGGGCAAGGAAACACTGACCATTTAACAAGCAGAAAAAAAAAAAGACACAGAGATGTGGACTGCACAGAGATTCCGGCCATTGTGCTTCGCCTACACAAGATTGTGGACTTTGGGTTTCTTCATGGATGAAAGCCATGCAGACCTGCTGGTGTCACTGAGACTTCGCCCCAAAGACAAGGCCGTGAACATCTTTTGAACAGCACATAAAGGGTTCAAGGACTTGGGGTTTCTCTCAGGGGTGTGGGTGTCACAGCATGGAAAGAGCTTTTAGGAATAGGATTTTAGGTTTTAATAGTTCTCATAGTCCTCATGCTTCTGGTATACCGTACATCTTTTTATGTGTATGGCATGCCATGAGTCAAGCTGCAAAAGAAGTGCATTTGTGCAAAGAGAAGGGGGAGATGTGGGAACTCAGCCCATCCCTCTGGATGTCCAGAGTTGCTGAGAACCCTTGGGAGGCTCGGAGGTCCTGGAATGTTGCCAAAAGTGCTTGATGGCTTGACTTTGACCCTTCTAGGGATGTGCCATCTGTGTGTGGGGACATGGGAATCACATAAGTTTGAATGGTGTGAGAATGATATATTCACTGGGTGAAATATAGATTTTAGGATTTTGGTACAGGGTGGGTATGGAGACAAGATGGAGGAATCAGGGCGTGTCCAGTCCTTCTTCTCTCTTCTTCTTGCCACCCATCTTCTGCTGTGATGTTGGCACTTTGGATTGGTTCATGGTGAAGTTGCACTATCTAACATGGGTGATGGGCACTGGAATGTAATTGTAAATATTGAATACATAGTTTGTAGTATAAAAGACCACACCGCCTCGTGGGCGGGGGAGAGTGCCTCAGACAATCCTGCTGAACTGACCTCGTCAGGGTGTAGAAAGAATTTTATAGATAAGGAAAAATAAACAACCTTGAGACCACGAAATGAAGAGCCCTGACTCCTTTTTAAGCACCGGACTGGGAAAATAGACTCTCGAACCTTTCTGGGGGTCACTCAGATAAACTAATGATCCCGACACCAGGCAGCCTCCTGACCCCAGTCAATGAACTACTGAAGAATCCACAGAGGCCCATGTGTCTATACCAACCAATGTGAGTATTAATGAATGAATAAAAATAGATTTTTCAAAGTGTCTTATCATCAAACTCTGAAAATCCAAATATGCATTTAAACCATTTGGGCAGCACTCTCTGCCTTTAATTCAGTTGAAACAGCTCAGACATATCATGATAGGAGAGAGATAGTAAAAGGTTTGTGTTGATACTGATAAATGCACAGATTCACACATCTTCCAAAATGCAGCTCTATTCCTTGTCCATCAGCCTACTTGGTAATCTTTCACACTTGGCAATTGTTTTCAACATTCATTATAGAAGACAAATATAGACTTGTAACACTTGGATATGGCTTCCATAATCTTCTTTGGCACTGAAGTGCAAGTTAAAAGATTATAAGGCTTAGTAAATAAAGCAGCAGTCTTTCACCTGCCAGACAGATTTCTGTCTTAGTTTAACCTTGATTTATGTGATGAGTTTGGTTTTAGTATGCTTTTAAGCAGATATGAATTTGTGTAACCTGAAACTGTTGTACTACATCATGGATAAAGGGAGAAGTTTTGTATTGGAGCCTGAAAATCCAGGCCAAGACTTAAATCAACACACACTCCTAAAGAACAGATCTACACATGTAGGACAAGGTTCACATAGGCACTGAGGTGTGCTTCAGATACACCTTCAAAGGAAGCTATGCTATTTGTGCATATCAAAGATAAATTTTAAGTAATCAGGAAATGTTTTTAAGCTCTGAGCACCACTTTGTCAGAAATTCCTTGTTCAGTGTGGCATTGAGATACTCAAGTACCTCCCTGTCACAGTTCAGGGATGGCATCCCCTCCTCAGTACCTCAGGTGCTGCCATCCCAGTCTTAGGGTCACATAAGCTCTCAGTTACAGGGCTGTAAGCACTGTGGATTTGTTTGTGAGTCTTGGTGTCTCCTACTGCATCTGCATTGAATGACACAACTTTCAGGTCATGATGTTTGCCCACAGGACTATTCATATGCTGAATTTCTCTTGGGTCTGTGACCTGGAAGAGAGGAGGTTGATGGCTGCTACCAGGTGGGTTTCTAACCTGAGGAATGAGCATCACACAACCAGCATTGTACCAGAGTGTACTCACCTTTTTATTGTTTACTTGATTTCATTCAGCATGCATTAAAAGGGGTTAATAAGAGTGGGCTAATTTTGAGATTTCTAATTGAAGCTATAAAAATGTGCTAGCGGTTGTAATTCTCACCTCTAGCAATGAGTGTAGTGTGTTACTGTAACTCTTCAGGTACTATCTTTTGACTAGGCTGATAAATCCCCCCCAGCAGTGCATGAGAACAGCAATGGTACTGAGATTGTGGGGCAAGGAACTCCTCCTCTGTGACAAGGGCAGAGCTACTGTTCCTGTGCTGAACAGCTATGGACTAACCTGCTCATGTGAGAAACTGTTGGGCAAGACAGTGAAGCCTCCCAGCTGCGGCGGTGGGACCCACCCTGCCTGCTGGAGATGGAGATGGACCTCACTCTCAGAAACAACTCATTTTGTGCTCAGCACACCAATTACAACCAGTGCCATAACATCCCTGAAGGGGAATTAACCTGAATATTATTTTGGTCAATCTCTCCCATTTAATCTCCAAAATTAAATCTACTTGCTGAATAAGACAGAATGTAAAGTTTAGTGCTGTTTAAAATCAGAGAGCTTTTCTTTTGTGTGCGTGTGAATTTGGTGGACTCTGACAACATAATTTTGTAAGTTATGTACTTAATATTTTGCTGGCTTGAGGACATGATATATAAATTTCTGGCAATGTATATTTCACTAATTTGAATATTTTTAGAATTTGTGTTTAATAACACCTTGCTAGCCACAGGCCTACCTTTGAGAGAAAAAAAATAATTATTTTTTAAGTCCTTTCCCTGTTCCACAGGCATCTCCAGACCTGTGGCCTAAGGTAATCCAAAAAGTGAAATGCAGTAGGTCAATAAGTGAGCACTCAGATGTGCTTCAGCTTACAGGCTGAGGAGGTGCCATCCCCCCAGCTGCTCTGTGCCAAGTTCCTCCTGCTGGGAGCCCACCTGCCACAACTGTGGCACTTTCTTCCCCACAGGTGCTGCAAAATCTAACCCAAGTGTGTCTGAGGCCTCTGGAAGCAGCTTGACCTCTGGTCTGAAGTCTTAAATAAAGCTGGAATACTCCCTTTTAAGAGGAGAAAGGGAACAGAGAAGAAAATAGAATTCAATGTAGTTTTTAAGAATTTATGAAAATGCAGTAAAAAGTAACGTCCAAAGTAAAATGCTGTTAAGAGGCATTGGTGAGATGACACTTATGGATAACTCTGTGTCTAGTTATCCATCAGACTTGCAGAAGGTCCATAATAAAGAATCTGACAGAACTATAATGGCTGACATTTAGACGGCTCATTTCTATTTGGCATCTGCAGAATGCTTGTGGGGATAATAGCTAGTTAATATAACTTTTGACAGCAGTCAAAAATAACATAAACACAGGCAGAGAACCAGAGGCAGAGGAAAGATTTCTGTATTTTGGGTTGTGTTTTAAAGAACTCAAAATTGCAGAAATATCTTCATGTTTTCTCTTAGCACTGCTCCTGGGCTAATGCCAAATCCAGGCTGAGGACCAGTTTTAGAAAGTGCTGGTTGGCCCAGACCAAAGGCATGCTGATGACCAGGGCACACATCAGCAGCCTCAGCACACTTCTGCTGCTGGTTAATTCATTAATATAGATACAGACTTCGTGCCAGCTCCCTTCTCTCATCAAAACAACATAAGGGAAAGACCTGATGCTGGGTTTACCATAATACGATTAAAGAAAGCTCCTCTCAGAGACAGTGCGACAGAAAAAGCTTCTGTATGAGCTTCTACTTGCCTGAAATTACTACCTTGATTTGCAGCTCTCTTCCAATATTAGGAAATTTTTAGGTGCCATGAGGCAGCAATTTCTACCAGGAACACAGTCAGAGAAGCAGCTTCAGCTTCTCTAAGGGCTTCATTTTGCTCCTCTATGAGGGGTACCAATTTGCATAAACTTTCTATAGGATCCATGATGGGAGAAACATCCTTACCTTCCCTATGGATTTCTTGGTCTCCAAAGACTCCTTCCATACCCCCACCACCTTCTCCTCCCCACATTTGCATCCCTATGTATCAGAGAAAAAGCTTGCTAGTTTACTTACAGGCACAGAGGCTGCACAAATGAATACCATCACTGGACATATAATGGAAAAATACTATCCTCCATCACAGAAAGGTCCAGGACCAACTTCACATTGGGACACTCAAGAAGCTGTCACAATGAATTTTTTTTTAAACTTCTCAATAAATTAATCCAGAAGCTTTCAGGTCATCCAGAATCATCCAGGTCTTCAAATTCAAAACTTCTGGTCCCAGAAATTAGAATTCTACAAAAATATTTCTCCTGTTTTTAAAACGAACACCATGCAAGATCAAGAACACAAAAACAATAAATGCATTATCTTTTATAAATTGTTTAAACCTTCACTGTTGTAACTTCAAAATCCTTGAAATTCTTATTTAAGACTTGCAAGGTCTCTGATAAATCGACCTCTAACAAACAGTCATAAGTAAAGGAAGTTTATCAGTATTTCTCTGAACAGTTTTGTGGCAAAACTTTGTAACTCACAGTTCAAGCTGTGTGAGCATCTGGAGCTACCTCTTTCACGTCTCTTTTGAGTGGTCAGGGGAATACTCAGGGCTTGGGTTCAGGTGGAAGGGTCACAGCTCAAACCATTTATCCCTCAAGGAGCTGCTGTGAGTCTGCCCTCAAGCCCTGCAATCTGTCAGATGCCTGGTACAGGCAGTACAGTGGCTGACCCCGGCCTCCAACGTGCATGTCAGTGAGTATTTTCAGGTATTAATTCTTAACACCTGTGGGATTAGAAGGATAGTTTTCACATTTTCTCTAAGGAATATATAAGGGGATGGTGTTAGCAATATCCAGGGTTTCATTTGAAACTATTTCACTTGTACAGAGGCATTACCTTTTTGAGAGAGGTACAGCTCATTGCAGAATTTTTTGCCTTCAATAAAATATTGTCTGCCTATAAGCTCAACATAAGTGTTGTATGTATCATGCAGGTCAGATTTGATATATCTTTTGTACAACATGTTTATATATATGTACAGAATGCCTATAAATACTCACATGCCAGATGTATTCAACAAACATGCAAGAGTGCAGACTAACGCTTTAGAAAATTCCATTCATCTCTCATGAAAGAGGGACTTTTTTTTTAAAATATCTAAAATACTTTTTAATGCTCTCATGGCAAGAGGCAGAGAATCAGTAATTTGCTAGTGACAGTTTTATAAGTCTATTTGTTCATGGCTATTTATACTCTAGTGCTAAACAGAGCTATAGGGAGCTAAGCAACCAAAAGTTACACCACTGTGTTACGCTGCAGTCTTTCAGACTGCCAGAGTCAAATTCTAGTTCACATCATAAAAATAGTGCCAGCAAGGATTGCATAACCTTGTAATCTGCAGCCACAATGCCAACCTGTGCTGGCACCTGTGCAGGGGAGCTTTACCTGCTTCAGACATAATCCGGAAACACACACTAGGGGGGGATTTGCAGTGCCAGGTGACTGAGGGATCTCTTGCTTTTCCTGCCTTGGAAAGTCATCAGCCTAATAAGCACCTCCACCAGCTCTTCTCATTACTGGTCCCAAAGGAAGATGTGTGGCAGTGTCTGCAGCAATTGCAGAAAGTTGGTGGTCACCAAAATGCTCCCCCAGAATCTTCTTTTTCAACTGATTTTTGTGTCCAAAGTAATTATAGATTAATATGGATTTAAGTAAAATCTCATGTTTTTGAGAAAAGACAGAGGAGACAGAGTTCTCCAAAGAGTGGCTGGGGAAACAGATCCTCACCACACCTGCCAGTGTCTCAGATGTCCCAGAACTGCCACAGCACAGCAGGAGGGTACAAGGTTTGATTCCCTCCCATCACTTGTCACCTCACTACAGGTACCCTGGGTGGAAGCCAGAGAGTGCTGGTCTTATTTGTCCCTTATGCAGCTGCTCTAGACAGGGCAGATAGCTCCACAATCTGAAGAGGAAGGGCTACCAAGTCAGTAACCTGTATCGAGGGAGGTGCTGCACCTAGCAGGGGCAATAGATGGCTCTTAGGCATTGCTTCAGCAGGAGGGAAGCATGAACTCTGGGCAGTCTCTGAAACCAGGCTAGAGCTCAATATGGTTTTATTCCTCAATGTTTCTGAAAGACCAGCTCTATAGACATATCCAGATGTTTTCTTATTGTAGTCATGTTAAAAACAAACATGCTACTCTATGAAATAATACAGAAGAAAATAATTTTTAACAGTTGAAAAAGAGCAGAAGATAATGTTCTTTGTGAAAGCATTTGGCATGACTGTACTGCTTACATTTGCAAAGCCAGTGTATTTATAGAAGCCTAAGACGAAATAGAAAGTTAAGTCCAGGACGGATTCCTTGATCTGAACTTTGAAACTGAGGTCAGAAAATTGCAGTGTCAGTCATGGGGGATGTCTGAGCAGGTGACAAACAGCAGCACTCACACTGCTCCCTTCTTCAGAGGTGAGTTGTTCTCAGTCCTGAAGGTCTCATGGACTGCTGAGCTCTCTCATCAGCAAACTTTTAATTGAAAATGTGAAAAGCTACTCCCCCTCTGTAGGAAGCTACCAGCACTTAGGAGATCACCAGGGCAGAGCAGCTGTCTCTGGGGACCCCTGTGCACTGTATGAGGTTTCCCTTGAGTGAGAGCCACAGTTAATGATATGGCCCCTCTTCCTGCAAAAAGCAAATGCCTGCAAATGACGATAAAGGAATGAATGACCTGTGGCTTGGCAGAAGTTTACTACTCAATCACACATAAAAACTGAGGCCACTGTAATGAGGTGAATAAAAATAAATCTTGGCAATAACTTCCATGTTGCAGTCTGTGACTGAGACTTTCAGATCCATCAAGAGTTTTAATCATCATACAGAATTTTGATATTTATGAATCTAAAAAAATTGTCCATGGCTGAGAAAAGAAGTAAACTGATTATGGTCCAGAATTGATTTTGGGCTGGGGATGTTTATGAATATATAAAGTGGGTATTCAGAAGGCCTGACAAAATCATTTGTCTTTTAAAAATCAGTGATTTTAAGCAGAAGGAGTTTTAGAAAGCTAACAGATATAAATCTTTATAAGTCTTCTACAGAAACATTTTTTAAAAGGAGGGGAAGGTTTAGTGGCAGGTGTTTTTCAGTCTTCCTATTTAATGAAGAGCAGTAATGTCAAGCAGCAAATACTAGCATAAAGGGATTAGGGCAGCAGCAGTTTAAATACAATGGACTGAATGTAGTCAAAATAGTGATGCACTATTAACCAAAAGCTTTTCTAGAAGGGATTATTCTGCACAAGAAGTGCAGAAGTGCACAAGTGTGTGTTACCATTTGTGTGTATAAACATTCTTAAATAACTTTTCACTGGACACTTGGAATAACAGCATGTGAAGTCACCTGATGTCCAATCAGTGCTAGACCCACTGATTATCCTGCTCCCAGAAATGTTGCATAGATTTTTATGATTTTTCATTACAGAAACCTTGCCACATCCTTTTCTGAGGTGTGTCCTCTATAGTTTGATTCTTTGCACACATCTTAAAACATAAGAATAGATTATCTGGGTTCAGACAAGGAGTATCTACCTGGGTTCTAAGTACTGGCAATTTACTGAGTATAAGAAGAAGAAGACGAGCAATATTTCTTTGGTTACTTCTCTGCTCACAGACAGCAACAGATGAGAGACTTCCTGAGCAAGGCATGGCACCTGCATCTTTGAAGCTTTACTGGGCACCTTTTTCTATTTTCATTTAGTCTGTTACCAAACTTATTTGTACTTCTGTATCTAAGAAATTGTAATTTTTACAGTTTCTACTAATCTCCCCAGTTCAAAAGTACAACTTCATAGTCCACGATTTCTAAGGTTCCCCAGGAGTTCTTATTAAAAACAAGTGTTTTCTGGACTATTTTCCTTTCTTTTTTTTTGGCAATAAGTTTACTTGATGTGCAGTTGACAAAGCCTGACATGCCTGTTTTGAAGCTGTTGCAGACTAACTACATTTAGTGTGCTCTGGTTTGAGCTCATCTTGCTCACCTGTGACTGTACCTTAGAGGGGAGATAAAAAAACCCAGAATGCAGGAATGTAATCAAGTTTGTTTGTTACAATAATGACATTTAAATGCTAGATCTCTATGTATTGCCTGATGGTACTTAACCTTGTGTTTTTAAATTATAGTGAATACTGAGATGACATAAAACAACCCAAAATAAATCTAAGATCCATCTTTTGTCTTAGTAATAGTTAATGTCAGATATTTTTTGTAAGTGCATTTCTTTGCAGCTGTCAACAGTTGCTCAGTTCAATATAATCTGAAGTTCTTTGATATCAGTTTTATTTTAAACCCTCTAATTTTGTAAAGTCAGAAAACTTATATATACTTATGTCTTGAGATCAATTTATGAGCCCTTTTCTGGCTCATGTATGAAAGAATACTCATCAATAGAATCCCCTCACGGTACTTTTGAAACACGTCATTTCTTCCTGTCCTCTTTGCTATCTTCTATGTAGCTATTACTTTTGCAGAGGGCCTTCCCTTTTACCCCGTATCAACCTACTTTCTCTAAGTATACCTTTTTGGAGATATATAAAATGAAATAAAAAGTCTTTTTGAAATCCAAGCCTGGTAAATAAATCACCTTAATATTGATAAGCAATAGTTTAATGAGTTCTCTAAGTACTGAAACAGGCTTTACATTACATCTTCCTACAAAAATTATGTTAATTCTGCCCTATTAAATCATATTAATGAATGTATACTGTAAGTATTGTTATTTTTTACAGTTTCTACTAATCTCCCCAGTTCAAAAGTTCAGCTTCCTGGTCTGTAATTTCTTAGGTTCCCCAGGAGTTCTTATTAAAAACTAGCCTTGTATGCACTATCTTCCTTTCCTTTTGTACTGAGGTCAATTTAAGTGATAGGTTATCCACCACAACTGAAAACATGAACATTTCAAATCTGAATTATCTAAGACCCACTGGGCAAATTCTATCAGCTCTGGCAGTGCTCTATCGATTTTTTTTAAATTGTCCTGAAACATCTTTTGCTGAGTGTTTTGACTGAGATGGTTTCCCTACTCTTTCTCCTGTAAAGAAAAGCTGTGGGAGTAACATCAGACTCAGACTTTGAGAAATTGACTGCTGATGGAAATACTGCACTTAGCTTTTCTACTGCTTCATCTTCTTTGAGCAACCCTTTTACAAGTCAGCTATCTTTCAGTAGCTACAAGTTTTCTAAAAGATATGCCATTTCTGATATGAGAAGTTTTGTTACTAACATTCATATAGCAGATTGAACAATTGCCTGTTTGCTGAATTTGTTCTGTCCTGTCTCAAAGTATTTTTACATTCAGCATTCTAGAGTATGTGATTCTTCTAGTTTGGAGATTGTTTCCACATACCTTACACCCAGAAATGTCTTTTCTCTGCAATATGACCACAGCCTCTCATGACCTTTTAAACTTTGTTTGGATAAAAGTATATTTGTGAGCTTCTAATCTGATGCTTTTATGTAATCTCCCTCCCACCTATAATTGTTTTATTCTCTTACCGGGACTTTTTCATTTCCTTTGATAAACTATATCATCTTCATGCAGTTGCCAATTTTGAAGCTAAGCAATACTGGAGTGTGGGGCTAGGAGTCTTTTTCCTGTCTTTTGGGAGCTTTCTTCAGTTCTACATGGCTTCTGGGTATAAGTATATTGAAGTCAGCATTACAAGATAGTTGTTTAATAATGCTTCAGACTAGGGCTTGTGAGATGATCCCATGAGGACTACATCAAATCATGCTTCTCTGTTTATGAGTTTTCTCCAAACCAGCAACTGCAAGAGATAGTAACTTTTAAAACATCTACTATGTCCAAAAATGTAGCTTCAGTATAATGTCCCATGAGGGACAATGGTGCAGAAGGAAGTGGGGAAGAATGACACCTGTCTCCATTAGCATGTTTCCTGCCTTTTTTTGGATTCTCTCTTAACTCTCTTAGCAGTTACAATCCATATGGTCTCTGCCCTGGGTGATTATAAGGCATTTTTGTACTGTCAGTCTGAACTTGCGGTTGCTGGGGATCCCTTTTAATTGCCATGAATATGCTGATAAGGAATGTTGTGCATTGATCAAAGTCACTCATTTCCTTTCATAATTTCCTTAATTTATAACATCCCATCCCTGCTTGAACAATCCATTTTTAAATACCATATTCTCTCTTATTTATATACTGTTATTTCAATTTTCCAAGATTATCTTTCTTCTATTGGGTTTCTACAGTGCCTATGTAATAACAGTCATATATCCTCGATAGCTCTCAGAGCTGGTGTATGTATATGGACTTGTTTATGCACTTTAACAAGCTTGGGTCTGCTCAGTGGACCACAGTGCTGGTTGGAGCTGGGACACACCAGCAGCAGGCCTTTAATAGTTTCTCCCTGGAGATAGTTGTGTCAGTGATATTTCCCACTGCATATGCAGAAATGCCTGCTCAAGTATACAGATAATAGCTTTCCTTTTAATGAAAAGAAAAACACACCCTTGTGTACTCAGCATATACCCAGTTCCAAATGTTACTGTCCCATGAGACAAAGGATAGTTTACTCCTTCAGCCTCTAATCTGTATAATTCTTCACATCTGCACCACTGTGTCTTTTAAAACTGTGTTTCAAGAAAATCAAATTTAGTCAAAACATTCAAGGGAGAACAGGGAAATACTGTGTCCCAACAAAAACAAGCAACCAAACACAAAACATGGCAAAAGCAGCAGGAAGTGGGCTTTTGAATTCAAGGGAAGGAGTTTTCTCAATTGGTTAGATACAGAATCATTGGCATAAGAGATATTGTCTTGACAGGTGTGAGGTGGAAGGACAAGAAAAAGTGGAGGAAGAAAGTGAGAGCTAATATACAGCTGTATCTATTTGAAGTGTAGAAATGTCACCCCAACGTGCTGGAGGATGGGGAACTGCAGAATGTCTGAGAAGCAGCATGAGGAACAACACCAGGGCTACTAAAAGAACAAACGACTTCAAAAGCTTTCTTTATAGAAAGGAAGAGGTAGATAACAAGGAAGCCACTAAAATATTTGCTTCTATCTTCTATATTTATATTAGTTTCATTCACTAGAGAGCATGGCATGAGAAACACAACTTTACATTAGAAGGTACTCAACTATCCCATAAAAACAGGAATGACCAAAGCACATGGGAAAGGTTGTTTCACTGAAATCATGTGAAAGATACTGGCTGTTTGGTGGAGGGAAGAGCTTCCAGTTGGACAGGTAAAAGAGAAGGATCATGGAAAGACATGGAAGGTGCAGTGTCTGCTCTCCTGAAGATAGGAAGGAAATATGAGAAGAGTTGTATGCAGATGTGAAATTAAAGGGTGGACTTTAAAGTATGACAAGTCAGATTTGAACCTGATGTGGGATGAGAAGACTTTAGCAGAGATATGTCAGAAGGAAACTAGATTATTCTGAGTGGATACAAGGTGGTGTTTTGTTGTGTTTGGAAGGAAGCTATGCTCAGCTGCTCGCTAGAAAATAGAGTTCTGTTCATGATGATGCACAGCCACTTTGAGGAGCGGCTGCAACCACAGGTATGGGCATGAAGATGCAGGAGGAAAAGAAACACCTGTGTTTTCTGATGGAGTGCAGTACATATCTATACATCCCTTTACACATATTTACATATTGCTACCTGCTTCTGTGTTTGCAAGTTTGGTAGAAGCCTGGAGCTCCAGGTCACCAGCAAAAGGCTTGGTGCTGATGGAGGGGGAGCTCTTCTCATGGTCACCTTTTAGCATGCCCAGCAAAGTGCCTCAAATGGAGGCTTTCACACCATTTCATTCACTAGCACAGTTTTCCAGGGATCTCCTGATCAGCTGTTGGGCTGGCATGAACTCAGTGCCTTGCTGGGGGCCAGCAGTGCTTCCCCCCTCACTGGCCCCTGCAGAGGTCAAGCAAATGGGGGTGTCAGACTCTGCCTCTGCTACAAACAGCTGAGAAAGGAACAAGCTTACATCCTGATGAGTGGAGGTGAGAGATCAGCCAGGGGAAATACAAAGGTATTATTTAGGTATATGAATATACTAAAATATAAATAAATGTATATATAAAGGTATACAAATATATGAAGGTATATGAATACACTAGTTTATCCTGTAAAGGATTCAAACCCAAGAAAATTGTCCAAAACTGGAGCATTGCACCCCACAATGGATGCTATTATTTAAGAGATAGATAAATCTCTGTTATGTATCTCACAAAATACTTTTTTCCTCATTGGTAATTATATTCCAACCTGTGATTTTGTTTAATGTACATAATACTAGTTCTGTGAATTTTGTACAGAGAGCAAAAACCTAAAGATATGCCAGTGTCTTATTGCATATTACTGACACTCTACTTTTGAGTGGCTAAAACAAAGGTAATGCTTGGAAGTGTCTTAAGGAATGCATTATTATTTTTAGGTATTTGTTTATCTAAAAAAAAAGTTAGTTTTCAAGGCAGAAAATTATTGTTTTCTAAACATCTGCTTTAAAATGTTTACACGCTGTTTCTAAAGGCTTGATAAAGATGATGAAACCTATAGGTTTAGCTCAGATATACTTTCTAATACACCAAAACTGTTGATCTCCTACAGATTTTATTCCAGAACTTAAGAAATTTTTAATATCGCAGCATTCACTGGAGGGCACTGACCACTCCAGAGTCCCACCACTGTGACAGGGTGCATCTTCCAGGAGAACCTGTTTGCCAGAGTAGGAAAGGGAGACTGATCCTGACAGAAAGGGACAAATGAAGTGCACTGCATCTAGACAAAGCAAGACCAGAAAAGCAAAACCCCAAAAACAGCAACCAAGAAACCCACCACTAACAAATCTACTGAAAATCAATGGCTAGCTGCTGGATTATGAAAGCTGAAGTTAGAGAAAAAATTGACTTGTCTCATATTCCAGCAAAAGGATTATCTGGCCTATCAGCACTGAGAAAAGAAAACACAATAAAAACCTTCTTATCTTACTCATTTCCACTGAGAGCTGTCTGGTTAGGGGTGACAAATAGGCAGTAGAGTTTGTCTAACATCATTGTTAGGAATTAGAAGTAGGAAGGTGCCTGCTAATGCCATCATTTTATTTTATAATATAAAGATGGAGGCTGGAAGGAAGAATGTTCTTGTCAAAAAAACCCAGCTCATATAATGCCTGCCATGGTTATAGTTGTCTGCTCTTAAGGCAGAGGGAGCCTGTTACATCCCTTTACACAATTTCTACTGCCATGCAACCACTTTCAGAAGAAAAGCTGATATTGTAAGGTTTTAGCTAGCAAAGGCAGTAGAAGTTTGACATAATAAAAGTCTAGTTGTAATTTTCCACTGTACCCATAGCTAGTACTCAGTGGATTAGAATGTGCTTGTTCTCTTTCACTGAATACAGCTCAGAATATTTCATTTCAGTTTCTCCAGTCGGAAATCTATCTAATGGGAAGGATTTATCTCTGGATCAATACTGTATTTAGTCTTTTTTTTAAGCACATAATGCATGCAAATATGAAAAGAAAAACTTTTAATGTTACATCAGATAGTCTGGATATAAAAAGTCAATATCACCAACATTCTGGTTTGAGTTTAGAATTCAGAATTAATTATTATTTTGTTTTAAAAGTACTTCTGTCAGCAAAATCTTTTTCAGTGAAGGACATAATCACTGTCAGGTGAGAAGAGCCATAGCCTCCCTGTGAGCAAGGACTGCAGGGAAGTCCCTGGGAAGCAGGATCAGTGCCTTCCTTTACTGCAGGCACTAAAGGGTACCCTTTGACAAATTACTTACCTTCTCTTATCTCAGGCTTCCTCCACTAAAAAAATAAAGATAAAAATATTTCCATACTTTACAGAATTTTTTTTGAAGTTTAGAACAGTAAAAGCTGAGATAATCTGGTCCCTTTAAAATAGGCCATGTGAGTGCATATAATAGATGCTACAAACAATATTTTCAGCCCTGTGAGTTACCATCATTGTGCTAACAATAAAACAACTGACCTCCTCAACAGCAGGAGAGACAACACTGTCAGGAAATCTCTCATTTCCCTGCTGTAACAACAACATAAATCTCTCAAATCAGGGTATGTTCAGGCTGGGTTTGAAACTGAAACACTACAAAGCAGCATCTAAGGTGAAGCACAGGAGGTTCCCTCCTGAGCACCAAGAAGCACTTGTTTACAGTCAGGGTGACTGAGCACTGGCACAGGTTGTTCAGAGAGCCTGTGGAGTCTCCATCCCTGGAGTTATTCAAGTTGTCTGGACATGCTCCTGCACAAACAGCTTTGGGTGGCCCTGCTTGAGCAGGAGTGTTGGGCCAAAGGACTCCTGATGTCCCTGCCAATCTCATCCATTTTGGAATTCTGTGAGATTCTGTAGCAGATGCCAGATTCAGAAAAGATAGCAGCAAATTTCCAGCACTCTTCAGTTAATGTACTTAACTGATGGAAAAAACTGTATGCAATTTTCCTTCAGGCAAAAATCATTTGGGGAGATGTGGTGTGGTATTGGCAGGAGAATCCTAGGAGTTCTGATAGCAGAAGTGGGATTTTAAAAGGTTGTTCTACATTTACTGAGAGACATGTGAACTTAACTGGGATATACAGATTTAGGAGGTTTTATGACTCTTCTACAATCACTGTACTCTAAAACCAGGTGAACATTTCATACCCTTAGGAACTGTACTACTGGTCTCATTATCATCGCAAAGCTAATCACCATTCCCATCTAGCTGAAGAGAAATCTTTTATTGGAAAAAAATATCATATTTTCTGTAATCTAAATTATTTAGAATACTGAGAAAAGGCTTTGCTCAGATTTATTTTCCTTGAAAACTTTCTGTTATCATTGCAACTTTCAGAATACATTGTCCTTTAAGTGTAAATAATTGAAGAGCATATGCCCATATGAAAAGAAAGAGAGAGCTCTTTCTGCTGCTACGTGTTACACTTCAATATAAATGTGGTCTCTTTGAAAGTAAAGAATAAAATTATGCAAAACCTAAATTTAATTTTTGCTTAGAGATTGTCAGTAATATGATATTGACACTAAGCAATAAGTGAGCCTTTGGTATAGGACAATTAAAAACTTGGTACTCTTGAGCAAGTCTCATGGGAAAAAAAATAAAATGTCAACAATAAAACATCCACCTGAATAATTATTCTAGATTAGAATAAAAAAAAGGAGTCCATGACTTTCCAGCAGAAAGTTTATTCCCTCATTGTGTGAGAAGTGAAAAAGGATACAGTCCTTTCTGGGAAGGTATTCATCAGCTCATCCTAGATTTTGGGGTAATTTTACAATATTTGACTGAGCAAATAAAATTTTAAAAGGATAGTGCCTGTGTGGAGGTGAGGGGAATTTTATTTCTTTTTTTGTTTTTGTACTTTCCAATGTATGGTATGCTCATGAGGACACATTGCTTTTTTTGGCAAAAAATCTGTTTGGTGGTGCAGCATGCATATTATGTTACTACAAGGTGACAATCCAGAGCTGAGGCTGCCAGAGCCCCTGATTGTTCACACTCTGTACATTAGTTCTCTCTCTGGCTTTCTTTCACAGAAGTTGAGTATGGGGGCAGCTCAGGCATGGTGCACCCTCTAGATGTGCTTTTCTCCACAATTCCTGTCCATCTCGCTCCAGAGCACATGAGATACATAATGGAAGCCATGGCATGGTGCGAATCCCAGCTACTTATTTCAAAGGCCCATGAAATATCTGCATTGAACAGATTGCTTGGAGCCCTGATGTTATGAAAAAATACACAGGTACCTGTAGGCAGTTTAGGAAGCCGTGGCAGGACACCCAGAGCACCATGACCCTGCCACATCTGCTGTTGGATGATGAGCAAATGTGTCCTGTGCGCTACATCCCAGGAAAGAGGAAGGGGGGCCTGCCCACATGCAGGTAGTGTTTTGAAATATACCTTAAGAAGATGTGCCGAGAAGCCTAAAAGAGAGGAATATTTTATTCCCAGGTGTGTAGGAAGGGATTTCTCCAGGTTGTGGGGAAGGTGTTTTGTGTCCTGCAGTATGAGAAAAGCTGTGGCACTGTGTCCTGGCATGGATAACCTCACCATGAGAACCCTTTGAGGAGAGGTCTGGTGTGAGAGATCAGGGTCACCAAAATTGTCCTTTGGTTCAGTGGCTTAGGATACTGAATGCTACTGAAAGTCATTGTACTTGAGCTCTTAAATTGGTTATGTACTACTGCCCTGCTGTGCAGAGAACAGATTGCTCAATACAACCTTCTGATGTTAGTTCTGCTTACTAACATACATTGCAAACTCACATCAAAATTAGAGTCTATTTTTATTGTTAAAAGACACTTGAAAATAATCAGTGCCAGATCAGATGCGAGGACTTTCTGGACTGTAAATGGACAGCAATATCCTACTTTGACTGTTACTTTCATCTTAGCATTCGCAGAGAACAGGTTGCTCTTACATTTGGTGACTGTCCAGGGGCCGGGCTTTCTATAAATATAACACACCTAATTCATAACCATGCAGCTAATATGTACTTGTTATCTAGGGGATTGGATTTATGCACCTAACTCTTTGTAACACTAATTGCTCTGTTGTAGCTTGCAAGGTAAGTCCTCTGTGCATAGGGGAGAAAAAAAGCTTTCTCACTACCTGCAAATCAGTAGAACACAAGATTAAATTCATGCAGAGAAAAACTCTTTCTTGATCATATAGGGCTAAAATATAACTTCAAAGCTCAGTTTGAAGAGAGGACAATGCAGAACAATATGTCCCAGAGGAAACACTGTTAGACATTCTGCTTCTTGGAAATGCTTGGAAACATTTCAATGCCTGAGAGTCTCACTATATGAGAAGAGTACCGCTGCACATCAAGGGCAGACAGTCCATGTCTTAGTGCCCAGCACCTTTGTTTGGTGACCTGGAAAACATGATTAAAGAGAGCCTGTCTCCCCTCAGGCAATACTGACATCTTGGGGAATATCACCCGTGGGGCGTTATGGGACAGAACAGGAGTGGTGAGAATCTCTCTTTAACCTCAATTTCCTTGGTCAAAGGTTGACTTTTGCAAGACCCCTCAGAAACAGATAGAAAGCAGCCTCTCCCCTTGCATCCTCCCCCTTCCCATCTTCTCTTCTCCTCCTCTGCATCCCCCTGCAAGGATCAGGAAGTCCTCAGCTTACAGGGATTCTCAAGTATTCACTGACTTAAAGAGGAGCAATAAAACAAGTGGCCCATCACACTGCAAAATCAGAATAGAGGTGACAGAAATTAGAACACAACCCACATTTCTCTTGGACCCTTTTGGGACCCCTTAGACCTTTGTTTCTTTCATAACACATCCACACATACAGCTTTCCAGAGAGAGCAAAATGGACAGGAAATAAAAAAAGGCAAATTCTTTCCTCCTCTCTTTCTTTTAATTTCATACTATGCCACAGTGACTCAGAGCTAAAGCCAAAATCCAAATTTTTAGTTTTGATTTTAGCATACAAAAATTAGATATTTTTGACCAATATAGTTTTTTTGCAGGAAGTTAGAGAAGAAGATTTTGAGATGTTTCAACATCCACTGCTCCATGTAAGGACTTACTGCAAGTCAATTAAAAGCATCAGTTAAAAATAGCTTTCCCTTGATAAAGGAGATATTTCTCTCATTAGGACAAATTGCTACGTTCTATAACCTTACAGGGAAACAGCATTATCAGCTAAACTGCCCCGGTTTACTTTCTTTTGTCTAATTCTGTAACACCCACGTGTCTTACAGGGGAACCAGTTATGGTAGGTGTGGTGGAGTGTTTTACCAGTATTTGTCCTGGGACCTGATGTAGATGAAAATAAAGAAAATATATCCAAACTCAGGGGAAATTAGAATATTATCTGTTTAGAAAAAAAAGGCTTATGCAGTTTTAGTATAAAAATTAAAACAGTTTAATTTTGCAGAAGAAGGAAGAGAGACCATGCAAAGAAACAGATTTGGATAGAGTTACTTGTATAAAACAATATAATTATAGGGAAACTTGAACAGCTATGGCCCTTGAGAGCGCTCCTTGAGCTGTATCCCTAAAGAGGTGGCCTGGAGGCTTCTCAGAACAGGAGCTCTGCATTGAGAACATCTCCAGGATGCAGAGATGAAACAGGGATATAGGCACACAGGCTCACGAGAGCCTTTGCATCATCAGAGCCACTTACCTGCTCCTGCAGACTACCAGATGGTACCACTCTGTCCATCAGCTTGTAAAATCCATCTTGCAGCTAATCAAGCTGCTGGATCCCGCTACTGGGTCTGAGATTTCTGTCCAGGAGTGCTGCACAGAGCAATGGCCAGGTGTGGCACCTATTGCTCTGCAGATGTTTTCCCCCGTGCCCTTGTACAGCTGCTGAGGGCTCTCTCCCATTGGGCTGTGGAGGGAGAAGATGCCCCTGACCACAGAATTATAGTTTGGGCTCAATTATCAGGTTACCCAAAGCTGTAATGTATTTTTTGTAACAGTAAAATCTGCTAGTGAACGGATTTATTTTCCAGTAAAAATGCAGATAATTTAGAGTGGGAGGTTTTCTCTGTGTTCAGATATTTCTTTCTAAAACTGAAATAAAACATTTCTTTCATAACATTTTAGTTTAGCAGGTAACATAGAAGCTCTCTTCATTGTAGCTTTGCTACTGCTTCTGCAGCAAGGAAAGAAGTTTGAAAAGTGCAAACTGCAGGAAGACACGAAACACTTGTAGGCTTTCTGATAGAGCTTTGGGTCCTGTGGGGGCTTTATGTCTTTTCCTTACAATCTCAGAGCAAGCAAGTTCATTGAAACGAGCACAGATGAGAAGCCCAGAGCTCAGGGAAGCTGCTTTTGATGCCATGCTGCAATCACCTGTACCTGCTCCATCTGCAGTGCCTCGGTGGGAAAAGCCTTTCTCCACCCAGCTCCATCACAAAATCTTTAGCCATAGGGTTTCAGTGGTTTCTCAGCCAAGCCCATCCTCCCTCTTAGCTGGTGCATGGCACACAGAGCGATCACTGCTGGTGGCAGAGAGAGTAGCAAATGTAGAACTGAGACTTAAGTTTGCCATTCACAGAGCATCTCAGCCCTGTGCCAAAAATCCCCAAGACCATTCTGGTAACACTTAACACTGAGTTTATTATTCCTCAGGCTACCCAGGCAGAGCTTGCATGTGGACAGATGCTCCAAGACAGGCATGCAGAAGGAGCTGTCACATTCTCTGCTGCAGATCCTCCCAAGGTGTCCCCTTCTCCAGACTCTCTACAGACTATGGGATCTACTCCTGCACTACAGAAACTGGGGATACCTTTAGGAAAGGCTCTGGGGAAGTATGAACATTAACCAATGAAGGGATTGGACTAGGAGCAGACCACGGAACCCTAAGGTCTGGCAGAACATTGCCCTATTCTCAGGAATTCCTGTCAAAGTATCTGCACACATTCTCGCCCATGGCTGTCAGAGAGCTTTTAGATGTCTCACATAAACAAGATGCCTCTTTGACCCACACAGGTTTTTCATCTTGGACTGAGTGCATGGAGATTTTGCTGTAGAGCACAAGAAAAAGCAGTTCTATTTTTGCCCATCAAACGACCAAGAGCAAGCAACCACCTTTCCTCTTGTTACAGAATATTGCCATGGTTTCATGGAAGAAAACAAATATATATTTCATCTTCTGAAAAAAATAATGATTTTACATTTCCCCAGTTCCTCCTTATACAGTTCTTGTCAGACACAAGAGCACACTTATTTATTTCCCGTCTGTGTTTACTAAGTCTTGGAAATAGCCATATAAGATTTTTGACACCTAGAATTATGATTCCAGGGCCAGGATACTTTTCCCTGCACCAGCAACACACAGCACCTGTAAACCTGCCTTCATTACCGTGCTCTTGGGGATTCTCTTATGTGAGTCTACGGTTTATAAATTGCTCTGGATAGTAAAGCATACTGATCCCAAAAGAACCAGTTTTTGCAGCCTCACTCAGAAGGTGTGTCATATCACTTAATCGTGTTTCTCATGGATTCCAGTGCTGAATACTGCAGCAGCTTTGTATCAGAACTTAGATTTTGGAGAATATCTGCTGAATTTTCCTTCTAACTAACTGAATTTTCCTTCCAGCAGCAGCAAATGTCTGTGTGTCAGTTCACACAGTAGTTCACCAAGGAGCTTGTAACAAATTATTTCCTGGGCAATCCTTTCAGGTCAGCAGTTTGCAAACAAACTTTTAGATACAATTAAAATGCTTTATTTCCCCATAGGCATGAGGATAATAAACAAAAGAATCCCTGTACTCAATATATGTCTCCTTCAGAAATTCTTCATTTTCCTTGGAATCTGGTCTGAGATACCTTCTTTAAATTTTAGTGTAGGCTTTTTCTTTTTAAATGTTTTAAAGAGCCATTTAGTTCATGTGTTCATTAAGCTGGATGAAATTTCTCTGAAAGGTGGAGATTATGCCTGACAGAAAATCCTTGAGTAAATAAATCCTTGCAAAGAATACAAGTTTAGATGATGTTTCTGTAAATAACGAAGCAAGATCCAATTTTTTGAGGTTGTTTGAATTGTGAGTGAGTTCAAGGAAATTAAGACCCCTGGTGCTGAGAGCCATTTAAATAGAGGCCTCTTGAATAAATAGTTACAATGTCCGTTTCCTGTTTCCCACAATGTTCTGGTAACAGCAGATTCACTAAAATGCCTTTAAATTTTTAAGAGTAAGGCAATAAAATGAATAAAACAGTACAGAACCCCAGGTGCCCAGCTAAGATTCCCTGCAGCAGAAAAATACCCAAACAGAGCTGATTTTTTAATATCTTTGATGTGAGAGAAGGCATAATGAGCTCAACAGTATTAGTTTCTAAGGAGGCACATGCAGAAATTAGCTCCATTGTGCTTAATAAACTGTTAAACAAAAATGGTTTGGATGTCAGACTTGGTGAAGATGAGATTTAAATCTTTTTCTCATCTGCTCTCTGGGATGTTCTTATTTGAACAAAATAAAACTCATCTCTCTAAATTAATGAGACTCTTCATTTCAGGATCATAGTTTGTAAAGTGTGCATTAGATCTAGTCAACATCTGTTAAACCAAAACAGCTATTCAAGTACAGTTAAGATTTTTCTAGCAATTTTGCATTTTGGTCCATGTTATAGTCTGGTGCTGAAAAGTAGATAAAGTGACTCAGATAAATTCATGCTATCTTCATAATAAATGTCATTTTCTGGAGCTTGTTAAAATTTTGGGTTTGAGGAGTTCATTAGAAACATTTTCACAGTGAACCTTACCCTTTTTAAACAAATCTTTTGGGGTTTTGGAGTAATTGTACCATGTGGAAACGAAATCTTTGGAAACCTAGAAAAAGAAAGAAATGAAGCGACATTTAAACAACTTAAATAGCTCTTTCTCCAAAGCAAACAAGTGAAGGAGATACTTCCTCACTCAGACTTGCTTTCAAGTATGGAAAACTGGAGCCACTTCCACAGTGAAGGCAACTTCCTGCACAGCAGATTCCCACTCTTTCCTGCAGGATCTTCAGGGCAGCAAGGGCAGCAGGGGTGGTGGGTTTCCCCATGGGACACAGGGTTGCCCATCATTCCCATTCCCAATGGCAAGGAATGGCACACTGCCAATAAATCTGCTTTCAGCCCAGTCCTTTAACCACAGTGAGGGGGTTTAAGAAGAAGTGCTCAGGTGTTTCAGCACCACACTGAGATGAGAGTGTTGGCACACTCTGCATCCTTCCAGAAATTTCTGCAGTATTTTGAAGTATCTTGAGTTCAAGCAACTAAGGCAGCAATTGTAAAGGCTAGCTTTGCCTTGCTTATAGTGACTGACATACATAAAGTGACTTTAGAGAGCTGAAAAGGTCAGTTTCCCTAGCCTGTTATATTGCTATTGTCTGCTTATTATCAGGATATGTTGATTACTTGTTAACATATTAAATATTCATTTCTGTGGGAAAATGGGTTCATTTAGGATATATCCACATGCCTGCATATCTGTCCATAGATGCATGCTGACTACATGCTTACTACTGAGCTAAGCCCTGAGGAGGGGCAGAGGAACTTGTGCTCTCGTTCCAGCAGTAACTTCTGCATGGAGCTGCCCAGAGAAGATTGCCCTGAATCCCTGGGGATGTTAATCACACCAGACAGCCTGTAGTAGAGCTGGGGCACTGCAAAGAGATTTCACAGACACCAAAACACATCCGGCATCACAGCTGGTAACTTGCTGTTAGGGCATGATGCTTTACTCAGCATCCACCCCTCTCTAAAGCTAGAGGGAATATTAAAAGCAGAGATCTTTAACACATCAGCCAAAGTCTCAAATAGCAGATATCATTAATGCTTGTTCAATTCCTTCTGAAATTTGTCATTCCAAGTCTAATGCCACTATAATTCTAATTTTTCTCATAAATAAATAAATAAGCAAATAATCTTTAGACCCATGGAATAACAAGTGATATAATTTCTTTTAATGACTACATTTTTCCAAGTCAGTGGAAGAAAATTTGCTGTGCTCTAGTCTCTCTGGCTCATTAACTCCAGAAATCTGATAACGGTTTTAATGTGAAAGAATCATGTTAGGTTTTAAATGGGGACAAAATAAAACATGCACAGGAATAAATTAACCTGTTACATCCCCCGAACAATTACTGCCCTGACCTGGAATTTGCATAGACAAGTGCCTTACAAACAAGTACACAAACCCACGGTTCAGCTCAGAATATTGAAAATAGTTGGGGAATTCTGTGCCTATAGATAGACCCTATGTTAGGTGTCTTCTGGCCCTGCTCTTTCCCATAGTGTCTCCAAATCCAGAGCAATGCACAGCAGCTGCAGCAGGTACAACAGGGCAGAGTAAGAATTAGCAAAGAACAGAAGCACATCTGTTCCTTGGAGCATCAAATGCAAAAACAAGCAGCATTGAGGCTTTTATTAACTCAGAACAGTCCCAGCTGCTATTTCCATTCCAACTTCTAGCGACTGTTACTCAAGAAATCTCATGTTCTAACATGTGTTTTGAGAGCCAGTCTCAGTGTAAATGTTCATTAGAGGAACAATCTCTTGGTTGAAAGGTGGTAGTCCTTAAATGTGGTGTAAGTTGAGAACTGCCAAACTTTTTGCCTTCAGAATTAGCTGGAGAAGAATGGATTAAGGAGAGCTATGGAAGATTACAGGAAGTTTCTCAGAAAAGAAGAACAAAACCACTCTGGGTGTCATATAAGGAGCTTGACAGTTTGAGTTGCAGAAGTCAAGAGGCAATGAGCATGAACTGAAACACAAGAGGTTCCTTCTGAGCATCAGAAGACACTTTTTCACTGTGAGGGTGACTGAGCACTGGCACAGGTTTCCCAGAGAGACTGTGGAGACTCCACCCTTGAAAATATTACCAGGTTGTATGTACATAGTCCTGGGCAAGTGGCTCTAGGTGGCCTTGCTTGAGCAGGGGGGTTGAACCAGATGACCTCCAAGGGTCCCTTCCAACCTCAACTATTCTATGATTCTGAGAGATCAGAACAACCAGAAATGAGCTAATGTAATGATTACTAGGTAACACTACCTAATAGGTGCACATTTGCAATGCACATGAGGAACTGTTCCCACTGACCTTCATGTGTAACCTCAGCCAGAGTATAACCGATAGAACATCAAAATTGCAAAGTTACAAGTTATGTGGAGAAAGGGAAGTTTAAGAGAAATTTAAAAAACAACTGGAAACAGATCTGTTGAATCCTCAGGAAAAACCCTGGGAAATCATTAGACAATTAAGGTTTTTATTCAAAATACAGTTCTTACTATGGACTGCAGAAGCAAATTTATTTCCACTGTTCAAGCTTGGTAAAACCATCAGGTCTGCATGGAGAGCATGGCTGTCCAATACCTTCAAAATGGTTCTGTATAACATGTCAGAATGAGCAAAAAAAAGAAGTTATGAATAAAAATTTGCATTTCAGAGAAGAGTAATTCTCTGAAAGGCTGAGCAAGGCTCAATCAAATCAGGTAATCTCTTCATCCTTGGCATGGTCTAAGCATACTTCACAGGGCAATGTGTTCCTGCAGGATATATGGGCAGCAGTAGAACATTTTCCACTCCTAGGGAAAGGAAAAAGGCTACTGCATTTATGTGTTTTCTTCAGGATAGTGCTGAGAACTTCAGAAAACATTTTGAGATAAGTATTCCAGAAGAAAACAAGAAGGAAGCTGGAGGGGTTTTTTTTGTTGGCTCTTTTTCCCAAGTGGAAGTATACTAAATACTTCATCAGAGTGAAGGCATTGTTTGGCAGTGGAAGGAGGAATTATTCTGTAAACCTGGTTTGAAAAAGAGTTCATGTGTTGGAGAGGTCTGTTTGGTGAAGGCTAGGTGTGAAGCTGCACCTCCAGAGGCACCAGGGAACCAGCCAAAATCACATGCTGGGTTAGGAAGAGCCTAAGGAACAGGGAGGAAGACAGCAGCTGTTGAGTTTGCCAGCTGGAGTCTTAAGGAGGTAGGTAGGGTACACATCAGTGTTTCTGAATGCTTATTTATCATCATCACATGCTTTGTCTTGAAAGATTTCCAGTTGCTCCAAAATGCTCCAGGGAATGAGCAATCTCTGAGATATCCAAGTCCACAGGTCTGCAGTGAGCATCTCTGTGCCTCTCTTTCCTTAAAGGCAGCAAGCACTGCATGCACCTCTTCCTCCTGGTGCAATTGGATCTTTAGCTTATATCTGAGGTACCCATCACTGCAATGTAATCCCTTGTGATATGTAAATCCTTACATGGTGAAACAGGACTCATTTTAGGAGTATCCTCGTCCACCAGGCTCATTCTCTGCATTCATAGGGGAGGGAATTCCAGGTTCTTCCTCAGATAAAACACCCTGCTCTAAAGCAGGACAGTGATGTGATGACAAAGCATATGGTAACTGTGGAAAGGCAACATGATGCCATGACATGTGATGCCTCTATCCTCTATCTGCAAGAACAGGAACACCAGCACTTGCAGACATATCAGATTTTTCATCAGTTAGAAATGCAAGGTCTGAAACATGCTGCTAGCTCTGTGTCCATGCAGACGAACTTTTGGAATTGAGACATGCACATCCCTGGTATGGGCTAAATCAGGTTTGCTGCTGGTCTAACAGCTAAGCAGTGCCTCTCTCTTTGCTTCTCTCAGAAATGTGCCACCCACTTTTGGGGATTCTGAATTTAAAAGAAACAAGCCTGTGTCCTGCCCATCCTGCAACTGCCCAACACAGGCTGGGTTTGAAGGAACAGCACTTCTGGTGATGACACCTGTGGATGATTCAGAGGTCAGTATGTGCTAGTGACCATTCCCAATTAATAGTACGCCCCTTTCATCTTGGTTAGGTGTGCAGATGCTCCTTAAGCAACAGGCAACCAAATTCCTCCAGCTCCCCATACCACAGTGAATATCACAGCATCTCAGGGAAACCCACTGGTAACAAAAGCTATATAAAACTTGTAAAAACACTGACTAAGAAACCTATCCTCTCTATTACTGGTCTAGTGGTGATGCCTTCCACTCATGGAAAGTGATCCATGGGTAACTAACTACTCCCTTTACCATTTCTGGATATTGAGGTAATAATCTTTAAACTCCTTAGTGTGGCCATGGGCAAAGAGAGCTACATGGACAGGAGATGGTAGTCTGTATCCTGAACATGGATTCTGCCCTTCCTCTCTACCTTGCCATTGGTTCAGAAACCAATGTTTGGTTTGGACTTAACACAGCAGGAAACCACAAACCACAAGGACAAGATACAGCTTCTCTGGCATCCACTCAAATTTTGTAGAGGAGGAAAAGTTAGACCTAAAATCATGCCGGGGATGGTCTCTCTCCAGCCATCCTAGGAGAGCTGGAGTCTTCAGGGGATAGATAGAGCAGAGGCACTACCTCCAAATCTGGCTCTTTCTAGGTACGTAAAATGGAAGGCTGAACCAGCCTGCATAAGGAACGACCTGTGCAGGGCCACGTACCCATCCTAGCTGGGAAGTTTGGCTGAGGCTCTGCCTGGAGTGCTTTCTGTCTTACTGTGACTCTGGTCAAGGACAGCAATGTATTGTAGTAGTACTTCTCACCTGTCTTCAGAAATATTCAACACCCACCTATGGGATGTGCTGTTGAATATAAACCCAAGATTTACAGAAGTGACTACAGACACTCTGCATGTGCTTTTGAGCAATTATCCTAGGGTGACTGAAGGAACTTTATTTCTTTAGAAAAAGAGGAGCAACAAAAGTTTGGGGTTTTATTTTATATATTACACGGAAAACATAATTACAAAAATAAGGTTTAAAATTGCTGAAGAGTCTTCATAAAGGCAAACAAAAGAACAAAATTTTCTTAAGCATTTGGGTAAACAGAAAAAGGGAAGAGGTCTTTTCAGCCAGGTTGCTGAAAGAAACTAACTCATACAAAGAGAAATTTTCTCCTCCTAATGGATTATTTTTCTGCTAAAAGGATACAGAGAAGGATAGGATGACAAAAACCTGCTGTATCACTTTACAAAAAAAACCCCCAAAAAAACAAACCACTCGCCATGCTCTGAAAAGTGGGATGGGTGCATGCTGAGCAAAGGACAAAGAGAACTTCTGAAAGCCTCATTTTCCCAGTCAGCATGTAGCAGACCTTCCTAGAGGCTTCTCTTCTCATTTTACCATGGCAAAGGAAAGAATCATTCAGCAGCTTCTGAATGCCCTGGCAAAGTAGGCAAGTGTAGTGACCAAAGGTGGAGCAAATTGTGAGATATTTATGAGACAGTTCTGTATGAATCTCTATTTTACTAGCACATGATATCCCAAATTAGATAGATCCTAGAGGTAGCCAGGCACTAAATTAGAAAGAGGATCAATTTTACACAATACTCCTTGTTCGAGTTGTATGCCAGTAGGCAATCAGCAGCTCCCTGGAAAGGTGACTTCTTTTTTACAGAGAATTGGTATAAGATATACTTTTCTTAAAATTGCTTCAGGTTTTCAGAAAATGGTGGTGTTATCAAGCAGCATTCTAAAGAATCAAAAATGTTGGTCTTTCACAAGGGATATAGTTCAAAGGTGGAACTCTGACACAGGGTGTTGGGGGGACCAAAATATCAATGCATTCAGCAACACAACAGATTGCTGGAGAATTTATAGATAGATGCAGCTTTCTACTCCAGAGATCTCTAAATGGCTTTTTTTTTTTTTTCCCCACAATGGAGAAATTATATTAGGAAAAGAGAGTAAATTGAGAGATAATATCCAGGAAGATATACAAAAAGAAGAATCAGCCAATCATGTCTATTTTTTGCACATAGTCTTCAAGATTTTCATTACTTGGTGGTGCTGGAGACACAGCTCTCTGCACAGTCTTTTCATTCATTCTTCACTTTGTTTATTTTTATTGTAACAAATATTATGATTAGATACTTGTGTGAATATAAGATACCACTTATCTTGTTTCCTAAGTGCTCAGCCACCAATGCTCAGCTCACTTCCAACCAGAGGTAAGAGCAAGGAGGAGCATGTCATAGACGTCAGTACTTTGGCAATGTTGATAGCCAGAATACCACATTTCCACTATTAAAGGCCTCTATCTACAAAGTAGGCAAGTTTGCCCTTCATTTGAGCAAGTCTCTTGAGATTTACACAGCTGCATAAAATTTAGAATAGGAGGGAGGGCATTTTAAGTACTTGCTATCAGAGTCACGAGATTCCCTAAAAAAGTTCCAGGATTAACCTTATCAAAGTTCCACAGCTACCTAGTTAGCCTTTGGTATGACTTGACTCTAGAAATGAGAAGATTCACTGAACCATTCAAGGCTTTCATTCCCACCAAAAAAAAAAAAAAATCCAAAGAAGGTGAAATTGCATACAGGCCAGTCAGCAGGTTTGGTGTTTGTGTTTGTACTTTCTTAATTGAAGCTAACAGCTCTGCCTGCAAGAAGTCAGCTGACAGAGATCCAGTTCTGCACAATTTACAGTTTGTGGACGTACAGATTAGAGCTGACTGCAGAGTATGCACAAGCATTATTTTTTGGGCAGCCATTTGCCTGACAGCTGCCTTCTCAAGAGGAACAAGATACAAGCTCGTTCCGGTTTACAATTGATGGAGGAAACAAGAAATCCTTTCTGGTGTTTGGGTGGAAGCCAGGCATGAATGAATGAAAATGTAGATCTACATTTTTCTTACACTGACAAAGAATGTATGCCTCTTTCTCTATTCTAGTACAGAGAACAGCCTCCCATCAGCTCTTTGAAAATCAAAACAGAGTTTTGAAGGAAGCTTACCATTTATTGATTCAAGAAGTGCATGAAAATCCTATCAGTTGTACAAAACTTGAGGAGTCTTCCCTCAAAAATCTTCTGAAAATGTGAGAAAAGAGCTTGGGAAACACATGAACCATTCCCTTAATGAATGATTGTTCAAATTACAGTGAAATAAAGTTAGTGAACAAATAAATAAAGCAAATCCCACCATTCCAGAACTCCCATTTTGCTAATTATGAATGTTTCAACTTCTGTACTAAATTTAGGAGCTCTACATGAAATCTTGGCTCTACTGAAATTAATGGGAGTTTCTGTCATTTCGAGGAGGTTCTAAATTTAGCTAAATGAATTTTCTCCTCAGTAGTTCAGTGCCTTCTCATGGTTTTGCTGACACTAGCCAAATCTACATGTCCTTGCACTAAACACTAACAGCCAGTGTTTGGGGGCTTTTTTCACACTAAATGCTTGTTTCAGCCAGTATTCAATTATTGCTCTCCACACTCTACTTTGTTTCCATACATCTAAGAGAGTCCTTTACAATTTGACAACTCTGAATATGTTCCTAAAAAAGTGATGGAATATATTCAGTGTTGAATACATAAAGATGTCAGGAATAAAATAATTTAGAGCCTCAAAAGGCAGAGTGATGTGTAAATCATAAAACTGTGCAATTTTGACTGTCCCATAGTGAGATAATCTGTCTACTGGTGGTCTGAATAATCTTTCAAAGCCTCCTGATCAATTTTTATGTATGTTAGACCCCTCTATTCTTGTGAAATGGGAAATCTTCGGAGATGGAAGAAGTTTGGCAATTGGCTTATTTTGCATTTCTTTCTGAATCAGGCTTGATGAAAATTGTAAGTTATGTCACAAGCTGATATGTGTAAAAAAATCCTTCCTTGATCCTTAGAATTTCCACTAGTGAAGTTGGGGCTAAATTGGGTAACAAACAGAAAGCAAAGACCTGGGGATGTCCCCAAGTAACCTGCACAAAAATAGACAAGTAAGAGACAGCGGTAATGACCAAACTAGAGTATTTTATTATGCAGAGGTAAGGAACCAGACATGGTGGGGACTACCTCAAGTGATTTGTGTTCATCTTTACAATATATTCTTTTTCTGACAGGAAAAAGCAATACAAAGTGTCAACACCAGGACAGCTAGCATTGGTTAAGCACATGTCCAGAACAACTTGTGAGAAAAGGAAAATGGAAGAGGGATTTCCTAGCTTTTTTTAAAACTGCAGAGAATCATGAAGTTTCTCTGCATCCTAATTGTGCAGAATATCTCAAATAATCTCTAAATGAGATAGTCTAAGTCCTTTAGGAGGTAAATCAATTAGAGACACAAATGTATCTGTAATGCTGCTGGGATTCAATCTGGTACCTTTTTAATTTGGATTCAGATCTAGGATTTCCATTCTTTCCCTCCCTGTCACTGAAACAGCTGCATACCTTTCCAATAGTATTCTTTCTCTCCAAAGCACTGTCAGTAGAAAAGGTAATATCAACTTCCTTCCTTTGCAGAGGGTAGATTTAGGATGAGGCTCTTATGAACCCAGTATTTAGTGATATTTCTGAATTTGTGTGTTAATGGCTGCCCCAGGACAACATGGAAAACCTGTTAAAATTTTGCAAATCTGTCTTCCTGGGCAGCCAGAAGACACCAATGGACTCCAGCATCCCAACAGGTCCCATATTCCCGTGCACTCAGGCAGGCTTCAAAGCAGCTCCAGGTGTGGGTGTGTGGCAGGCAGATCCCTGCTCCGGGTACCATGGACAGAGCCATTGGCTTCAGTGGGACTTGGATGGGCAGGAGCTTCTGAATTCATTGTCTGTGGGAATGACCTGCAGGCTGCTCCTGACACCATGGGAAAAGACAGACACAGTCTCCAGATTTTAGGTTCTATTTCCATACAAGAAAGCTTTATGAATAATAAAAGAGGAGCCCACTGTAAGTATTTAAACAACTTGGTTCAGGAAATACTTGAGTTTCAAATTTCAGAAAGCTGAGATCTTGGAGGACATGATGCTCATGTCCCTTCTGTATACTTTTCCCAGTGTTGTCTATTATCAAAGAAGGATGATGGGCCACATAGATCTGCAGTGTGTCTCCAATTCTGGTATTGTCTGCAGATTTCTTGTCCAAATTCAAGGTGGAGGAGCACAGAACCTGGTGGTGATCAGACCTGGGTTTTGGCAGCATTATCCTCACTGGCATTTGGAGAGGAGTCAGTAATAATATTATCTGTACATCCTTTTACAGATGGGTAGTAAAGGTGAGGGTGGTGCCTAGAGTAGCTGCATATGGTAAGTACAAAATGCAGAGGTGGAGTTAAGGAATTAGAATTAATCTAAGATTGATGCTTATTGATCCAAGCTCACTGCTGTCCAGGGCTGTCATCTCTGGACCTCCTGCACATTTCATTAAGAGATCCAGCTGTCAAAACACACTGGTCTAACCTGAGTGTCTCACCATCCTCTCTTGAAAGACTTCATAAGAGTCAGAGTCTGGCCGCTTGGTGAATGAAATTAATTGTTCCTCCTCCATAACTTGAAGCTTTCTAAATGAGTAAGCTGAATAAAGCTCTGTCAGTTTTTCTAGCTAGCAAATTTACCCAAAAATATTTTATCTGTCTTTGTAGTTAAATTTCATCCTTCTCCTTCCCTACTCATCCCTCACACAAGGAGCAAATCTTGAGATCCTACCTTATCCTAAATATCTTTATCATATATACATCATAACAGAGCAAATGTAAGGGCTGTAGTGAAGGCTAAAGGCATTTAAGTACATTAAGAGTAGAAGTCTCTTGACAAGAGAAGCTGTTAAGAACCCAAGGAGACTGATCTTTTTATACATTGAGTCTCTTGCAAATTCACTTTATTGACATGTTAACTGATGCAGTACACAACAAGGATTTTCCTAGTACGAGTTTTATTTAGAACTGGCAGATTCCAACAAAGCCAAATTTGGCTTGTTTCTGTTCATACAGATGTAACATTGAAAATCTGTGGAGAAGCTTAGTTGAGCTCTGTGTTCAGAGAGTTCAATTCTGTGTTCAGCTTCATTTCACAGTGGAGTTTGGTGGTAGTAACACCAAACCTCATCCAGATAAGAACCTTTAAAGATATGACGTGTGGGTTTGCATTCAAACCTCAGCACTTGGCCTATCACTCATTAAAAAATACTGGATATGGTTTAAAAAAACTCACTGTGGTGACTGTGTTAGACCAGATAATACAGAGCTGGCTGAACTTTTTAGGTGAACAATTTATTCACTCAAATACACAGGACTTTTTGGCTTAAATTCCTAAAGAATTTTTTAACAAATCATATATACTTTAAAAAAACTAAATTTAGAAAGGACATTTAAAGCCTTTTGCCAATGAACCCTCCCAACACACAGACTCAGTATATCATTCTGAAGTCAACTAAAGCTCAGCAACTAATTCAAAATTAAGAGATTTTTAACTTTATTCCAATATGTCAGAAAATATAAAATTGACACTGAATATCTCTTTTAAATTATTCTACTGTTTTGTGATGAAAACAAATGAGCTTATTGTGTATCACTAATGAAATTTTATTCTTTATTGTAAACATAAAAAATCCATCTGAAATGATTGCTTTTTATAAAATTGAAATCAACTTTCTAAGACTAGTCTAGGGAAGCTATAAAAACTCCTGGTGGAAAACAGCTTCCAGAGCTGATATAACCTTAGCAGCCTGAGATCCTGCACACACAGTGAAATAAACAGGGCAGGAGACTTTTTCTCCTTTTAATGCATTTATTAAAAATGATCAGCTCAGGATAGGAGTAGTTCGACGGGTCTGCAGCTTCCATCGACTCTCCCAGGTAACTCGCAGGAGGAGGATGAGTCACAGCTTTGTCCCCTGGGGGCAAAGTTGCAATCCCTCTCCTCGCAGGAGCTGTGAGCGTGCCCAATCTTACTCGGCTGCTCTCCGGGGGTCGGGGGTGCCGGCTTTGGATGCCTCTTGCACTCAGGGCGAGGGGCTCCTAAGGTTCTGAGTGTCTCTGTAAGTTCAGTAGCTTGTTCCTCACACGTGGACATCACTCTAATTTCTCAATTTCATTTTGGCTCGTCGTTTTGGGGTTCTTTTCGGCACGTCTGAGGTCGCCCCTTCTCAAAGCACTCTGGTCAATTTGCAGTTTAATTTGCATGTCCCCCGCCTCACAAGTTTCGTCTTTCCCTTACTGTCCCTGCCCCGGGCAGTTCTCTCACACCTTTAGCGTTAATACAAAAGGCTTCATTAGCGAGAACGACTGGTAATTTACATAACACAGATAACACTTTAGTAGCAAAAGTGGTTAAATTAGCTATTTGTAACTTGTTTCTCCACACTAAAAATTATCAGTTTTTCTGTTCATAACACACAGGAGCAGCCAGGAGGGCAGGCACTCACTGTCCCACAGCAGTGTCACACAGCCACAAACATCTTGAAAGAGACTTTGAAACTTCTGTGTATTTTACCCTTTACTTTATATTTTATTACATTTAGTCCTGTTGTGGATTTAGGCAGGGACCGTTGTGAACATCACTGAAAAGACTGAGTTGCAAGAGCCTCTGCTCCAAAATGTGCTGAGAAATATTTATAATCTTGCAAGGCTGGGGTGTAACCAGACCCACATGCTTTCTCACTGAGGCTTTAAGTGGACCTGGGAAAGAGGATTTCAGCATAGAGCTGAGGTGTGGTTGTTTGTAGGATGTCTGTAAATGTTAAATACAAAACCCCAAACCAAACTTACTGCATGAAAACAAGCATCCATGACATGAAGTACAGTTGCGAAAGACTCGTCTCAAGTGGGGATTGAAAAGATTCAGCTGGAGCTCATGCAAAGAAAAGAGATTTTTCTGCATATCCTGTTGAATTTCTTCAACAGGATCAAAGTTGAAGACACACAGGATTTCCATAAATTGCACTTTCGGTCAAAGTGTTGTGAATGCTCAATATACTCCTTGATCAGCTCCATGCTGTGCAGGTTGAAAAACACAAAAGACAGACAGTAAAAACACTGAACAGAAAAATCAGTATTGCTATTGTGCCTGTTTATTGTTTGGTGCAAGAATTTGAAATGTTAATTTTATTCCTTTTAGCTATGAATGACTCACTTTTTGCCAAAGAACAGCAGTTTTGAGCCATTTTAAACAGCTGATGTCATCTTTATCTTGATAAATCAGGAAGCATGAAAAGAGATAAAAATCAAGCTCTCCAGAAAGTGATATCAGGAAAAGAATGACACTCACACTCCCTAATCCATCATACTCCACAATCATACATAAATGTGGGCATTAACAATGTTTGTGTATAGTGGGGAAAAAAAGGATTTTAGGATGCTTTAAGGGAAATGCTTTCAGTCCTGACTTCTATTAATGTCATGTATATTGAGATTGCAAAGACAAAGCAACAGACTTGGACCCTGGGAAAATGGGATTAACAGTGAATTGGATTAATAACTGCATGGGAAAAGAGACTTTTTCTCTCTGCAATTTCAGGTGGCCCAACATTCAGTGTTATATCACTTAGATGTAGTTTCCTGGCCTGGCAGAGTTATTCAGAACCCACAGTTGACCATTGTTGTGGAGACAGCCAAAAGGCTGAAGTTATTAACTTACACTGAAGGACAAGGTGACTTTCAGCAAACACCCTCTCCACTGAGGTAGATGAGGGGCACTACTTGTCCTCTGGCAAGAGGCACACAAGAAGCCAAGCACAGCAGCAGCAAGCACCTGAAGCACAGTGTCTCAATTGTTGGCAAGAGCCAGACTCCATTTCAGGGTGATGCAGACCCTGTGACATTCAGCTCGGTGGCAGTCTGGGCTGTCAGAGACAACACAGTTTCTTTATTTTGACCATCCTGATCACTGTCCTGGCTGCCTAGGAAGCTCCATGACTGCATAGGGAGCCCTGTTGCTGCATGGCCATGGTGAACTCTCCAATTCATGCTAAACATTTATATTGCATAGCTGTAGAGGGCAGCCTCAATTCAATTCCCATTTCTCTCCACTGCTTAGAGAAAGCAGGTCTGGCAGCAGGGACTATCAGGTGTGCTGCCCTTGAATACAAAACACAGCATGAACACCTAAATCTTCAGTACATCTGAGTGAAGATCCTAATTTTCCTCGTCTGGAAAGCCCTGGGCTAACCATGGATCAGAGAAATAAGCAGATCTCTGTTGCTAAGATAGTCTGGTCTCCAGTTCTTTCTGACCTAGGTCTTTCTATTGAAGCTGTCAACAGAAGAACTAATTATACTGTCAGACATTTCTGTTCTGAGACATTCTCTGTCAGGAAGGAAATAAGGAGCATTTAACACAGCTCTGTGGACAACTTCTAGAAGACAGAAAGGCATGATTGCAGGCAATCTGCATCAGATTTGATTTACCTTCTTTAAAAGAAAAGCATTTGGTGTCCTAATTACAAGACTCAGACTGCATGGCAACCAGGTCCATTTCACTCAAGCGTGTTTGTTTGTAGCCTTGCAAAAGTGCAAAGGAGGGTGAAAGGTTTGAAGGCTGAGGTAAAAGAAGAGGTGACAAAGAAATACAAGAGGGACATTGCATAAAATAAACAAAATAAAAATATGTAATATCAAAACAGATTAATTTTATTTTTTCTTTAATTTAATAACCCTTATTTATTGATTAAAACTGAAAAGGACATTTAAGAAACAATAAAGGAAAAGAAAGGACTTCTCTTCCTAAATGAGAAAAGAGGCAATCCTCATTATCTCCTGTTCTCCTAACTTCCAGGAAAATATTGGATTTGCCATAATGTATGATATCTGCTCTTGTATATAAGAAGGTTTCATACTGTGTATATCAACATAATATCAGGGTCAACAAGGGCAGGAGCCAATTTGATTTGCAAACTCTCCTCCTGCTAAACTAGGACTTAAAGCAAGTGGGCTTTGTCCTCCAGGTTCAAGAGCAGAGCCTTGGTCTCCTACAAGCTTCAGCTCACCTTAAATCTTATCAGTTCAACTGTGCAGCAGTTTTGTGAAATCCCACATGGACCTGAAAAACTACACACATAATCTCAGGATTCAGGCTGGAAGACTTGAAGTAATCTAAATGTGAATGACAGAGGAAATCCTTTGCTTTAATCATCACCCAAATTTTTCACCATACTCTAGACAAATTTCTTCATCCTTTTTGGCAAGTAAGAAGGTTAGAAAGTAAGACTCACAGATTTAGTATCCAAAAAAAGTTCCTTGAAGAAGTTTGCATTCTTTTAGTAAAGAACAGGAGCTCAAGATAATTGCCTCCTTTGCATTCCTGCTTTGGGGATAAAAATACAAGAAATCACACAAAATGCTTAGAGATCAGAATCAAAGATTTTCATAATTAAAAAAGTAAAAAGAAAAAGAAGAACTGGACTAATTTACTGGGAAAAGAAACAATATAGCTTTGGCCACTGACCAAAATGCCACCTTCTGTTGAATCACCTTGCATATGTAATGCTTCTCCCCATCTCTTTTCACATCCCATGACTCTGATGGTGGTGCTAACCTAAACTTTGGATATCATGACATGCCTGCAGTCTCTGGAACTACTCTTTTAATACTGCAGCTGTTATTTACCCCTGAAAAGAGACATCAGGGCGGGGAGAGAAAAATGCAAACACATCAGGTTCCTGTACATAAACCCTGAAAACTTTTTTAGCAGTGTAGCATGAAACTTTGTGTTAGAAGGTGAGATGAAAATCAGCCTTAGCTGTGAGGATTAAAAGCAATCAGGAGTTATCTCTTCCAACAGCTGTGGGACTCCCAAAATCTTACATCAAGAAGGGGCATAAACAACTTGGTACTCAGCTTCCGTATCTCATTGTGCTGATTTACTTTCAGGATGTAACAATTATTTTATGCTGGGTGAATGTGTGCAGATTGTGGAAGTATTTCACTGACAAACCCCTTAATAAGACATTGCATTCCCCAGCATACTGCCTTACCCTGCATCCCATCCTGATTGCACATGCTTCAGCTTGAGAACAAAGCTGGAGCCAAAAAAGGGAGTTTAACTTGTATTTTTCTCATTGATACTGTGTTTAAAACAGTCATCCCTTTAAGTGTGAAACTTCTGCTGAAAAGAGGCTAATGAGTGGGTAAGGAACAGAGATCCAGTTACTGGCTGGATGCATAAATTCATGTTCTCCGCTCTAGACGTACTTCATTTCCTGTAGATTCATTTCCTATTTGATTATTCCACAGTGGTCTCAGTCACCTTGTGATTTATTTCTTAATAAGAATTTAGGGAGCCACATCATTTACTCTCTGTGTAAGATTCTACATAAGATTTTAAACAAGATTCTAAAGATTCTAAGCAAGGGTCTAGCTGTGTTCCTTAATGCCTTGCACATGTTGTGCTGCCCAGGATCAAGGTCTGCCTGTGCTAACACCAGTGTGGAAAACTCCTGAGGAGGAGGGCAGCCTCCCATGCACTCCTGGGTCCCTGTGGGTTGCACAGATGACACAGCTGATGAACTAATCACAAGTCACAGTTTGCTTGCTGTTTCAGCAAAGTCAGATGTCCCTGCACTTTCAACCCCTTTCTGGCCTCCTACTCAGCCTCTCTGGTATCAGCCTTTGTCTTTTTCTTGAAGGAATTCTTCCAACTTTCTCTTATGTTAGGGATCATAGTGCCCATTTCTCATCTGCACGTACCCTGTGAACAACTGAGGTTTAACACCCATAAAGTGCTCCACAAAACTGTTCCCAGTGACAAACTCAGCACTTCAGCCACTCTTCCCAAAACCAAACCACTACTGCTTTTTCAGAAGCAGGAACACAATTTATTACTCCAGGAGAAGAACAAATCTTAGTTAAAGTTTAACCACTCATCTTCTAACAGAGACTGAAAGATGTATTGCCCTCCAGCCAGCTCTGTTTTCACTAGAGTTATGCCATTGCTTTATCACCAAACTGACTGTGACCATGGTGTTAAACAGCCTCCAAGACAAACTGTGTGTGGGTAATAGTCCCCAGCTTGCACTGCCCCCCAGATTCCATGGAAACTGTATGGAAGAGTGGCAGCTAGCCTGAGCTGCAATGGGGACAGTTTTAACAGTCTAGTGCAGTATATAATAAGATTTTACTGTCCAGTGACATTTCCTGACACCACTGGACAGAACAGACACTGCAGGGAGCTCTGTTAGCTGCTGGCCAGTGGAGGAACCATTCTTTAGAGGTCCATGGAGAGTATGTGTGGCTTCAGCATGTCTCTCTCCTAGCTGTATAACTGGGAATTCTTAGTTTCATGGTGAAATCCTTCCTGTTTTCCTATCTCTTTCCTGCAAGAGACTTTGTATGGAGATACAAACTGGATTTAAACAACTAGACTTTAAAAATCATTAGAAAAAGAGGAATAACTGTCTTGTCCCTTCATCCCTGCTGCTGAGGAATGCTTCTCCATGGTCTAACAAGGAATTAATGAATGTATGAATGAAGAAAAAAGATGGTATTTGCACAGAAGCCAGATGCACATTTACTCAGTGAAGGTGTGTGTTTCCCTGCTAATGTTCCCACAGAACTGGGTCGTGTCAGATTTACGCAATGAATATGAAAAAGTTGTGCATTTAAGATCACGAGTTCTCTGCCTTGCAAGAAGTTTGATAAAAAGCCTCATGCACTGCTCCCTCCCACCACATGCTTGTGGAGGTCTCATGCATGTAAAACTCTGTTTCTATTAACCTGTCACATACGACAGTTCCTCACACCATCCCACAGCCAGGCAGCAGAAAATCCTGCAGAGGTGAAGATGCAAGACACTTAATCCTCTAATACACTTAAAATATCAAGGAAATTTAACACTCATAGCAAAATGGTAGAGGCAACCAGCATCTTGCACTTAACCTCTGAATATGAACATCAGGGTCTGCTGCTGTACAGGCAGACCCACCAGTCCCCATCAACCCTGATGCTCCCATCTCTGAGCTAAGAAGTTTGGTTACAACTCTGAGCTCCAGCTGAGACTGTCAGATTTGGGGCCAGCTACGGTCATGGAATTTGTGATGTCACTCTCCATCCACATGGAAAGGAACATCCTACAGAAGTTAAAGCATTATCTTGTGGCAGTTTTGAGTACTGCTAACAAGAACTGGGTATGAACCAGTTAAAGGGACAAAGGGTTAGTTATATACACATCTGTATGTTTAAAGGGAAAGAAAAACTTTGGTTGATTCTGCTTATCTGATCTCCACTTGCTTTCCTTGAATTTTTCCCATGGTGGTGTTGAAGCAGGAATTTGCTGTCAGTCCTCATTAGAAGGCTGCACCAGCTAGTACATGGAAGGAATATGGTTTTCTGTAGGAGTACGCTTTCTCCTGCTCCCTCTCTGCAACCAGACTGCTAATGAACTTACTGCTTATTCAGTTACAGGGCTCCCCATGAAAAGCTGGGAGGTGTTTATGGCTCCAAAGGCTCACAAATGAGAATGGTAAAATTATTCCTGCTGACTGTGCAGCAGGGCCCTGAGAATACAGCTAGCTCTAATAATACTGTCCAGACTCCTCATGCTTCCAAGTTAAAGAGCAAACTACCTAATTGAAGCAATACACATGTCCAAGATAAAGCATAATATCCCTTAAAAAGCAGTTTCCAGCAACTTGTGTCCTCAGCAAGAAGTAATTTACATGCACTCATAATTCTCTTGTATTGCTTTTTTGTTAAGCAGATCACTGCTGTTTTAACAGCTCTTGTTCTATTTGATGATGACATCTCTACTATCCTAATTCTATTTTTTGGGAGGGATGTGGAGACATCCTGTGCTCTTTAAATGACTAACTTTCCTGAAATGGGATTCCTAATGAATCAACATTCAGACATGAATTTCTGAATGTCACTTCCCTGACTGAGGGTTTTGGAGATCCACAGAGTTAATAGTAGTTTTGCTTTAAAATTTAATTTTAAATTTTCATGTTGAGCAGTGTTACAGACTTAGACTGTTCATGTTTTCTTAAAGGAAGGCAGATACAGTAGTAGAGCACAAATGAAAACTACTCCCACTGTACACTCATAGAGACTGAAGACCATTAATTAAAAATCGTGTAGAACTGATTAATGTTTCACACCACTGCAGCTGCTGCAATGTGAAAAATATTACCATATTTTTCAAACCTTTCTGGAGGTTTGAACAAGATCAATTACATTATGAGGCAGCAAAATGTACTTAAATCTCTGAAGTGCCTTACACTTACTTGCAACACCTCAAGGTCAGTATTAAGCAGGATTCAATAGGCTGCCCAGAAGTCTTTGAATCACAGATTCATAGAATACTTTGGGCTGGACAGGGCTGGCCAACCTGGCCTTGAATGTTTCTAGTGATTGGGCATCTACCACCTGTCTGGGCAATCTCTTTCAGTGGCTCACCACCCTCATTGCAGAAAAATTCTTCTTTTTCAAGTTTAAATAGACCCTCCTTTAGATCAAATCCATTACCCCTTGTCCTATGTAAACAGGTTCTACTAAAAAGTTTGTCCCTCAGCATGTATCAAAGTGGGATGGAAAGCATCACTCAGTGGATTCTACTATCAAGTCCTGCTTTCTCAGCCTTTTCATGCAGCTGAATCACTACAGAGCAGCAGCTCACAGCTGGATTGAAAAAGCTCCCTGAGGACCTGAGGCAGGCAAAGAGACCTTCACAGAGCTGATCTTTGCAGAGCTAAGCTGAGGAGAGGGTGGGGTTGATATCCAAAGTGGAGTGATAAGAGATACTCATTGGTGAAGAGGAAGGATGCTAAATGGCTTATTTACAACATCATTTCCTCTTGACTTGCAGATGCTGTCAATATTTGTGCATGTGTGATATGCCTCTCTATTTCCCTGCAATAATGTCCATTTTCTGTACCCTAATAAACAGATTTCCTACAATTAAAGAGAGCTAGCAGTTGGATGTTCTGCCAACACAGGGCACTGCTCTGTGATTTGGGACTGAACCTTGCTCAGTCATTTGTGAAGAGCAGTCCCAGACACACTGAACTTGGCCTTTTCTGCTGCTGTTAGTTACCTGGCAGAGAGTTTACAATTGTCCTGGTATGTTTGCCCTGACAAAGTTTGGTTCTGGACACCCCTGTGAACTCTGGTAATTGAGTATTCAAAAGAGCATCAAAGACACAAATTATTTCTACTCTGAAACTGCCCCAATCTTTTTCTCCTGCTCTTAGCCCAGCAGTAGTAAAACTAAGATTTGTTACAGAGATAATAGGAATTTTAGCAAGCCATCTAACTGAATCCTTTTGGGAAAGACAAAGTGGCAGAGCACGACTGAATGGCCCAATTAACCTCAGCATAATATCTTCAATTGGCAATATAAAAAGCAAATGCTAAAAGTTCCTCATCTAATATCATTCAATCCTCTGCCATGATTACTTATATTTTAGAAATGACCAGAGCTGAGAGGCAGTTTAGATAGTAATTTATGGAGCTTTTTTTTTTCTGTCAAAATAACAGTGGCAGAAAAAAATGCATTGTGAAACTAGCCCTCAGTCTGGGAGAAATTTAACTTTTGGATATAAATAGCAGCAAAACCTGCCTAACCTAAATGCTCATTTTACTTTAAACTAGTTTAATTTAAGCAATAGAAGTTACACTTACTTTTAATGGGCAGCAGCTGTTCATTAAATTTATAATGACATTTGGGTACCCTGGTGATAGACATTCAGAAATATCATATACATAGAGACAAAAATTCATTAGTAGCACTACTGAGATGGCTTGGAAGTGAAATTAACTTGAAAAGAGACACTTGTTTCACCTCCATCTGCAGTTTGAAAACCTATACTATTATCTAAAGCATATAAATGCATCACAGAATGGTATTAGACAAAGCTCATCCTATGACAAATCTGAAGAATTTTCACTGTGAAGACACACACATGCTTAGAATTTTTCTAAAATTTATCATGGTACTACTGCCACTGAAATACACATTGGTTTCACTTTCATTTATATACAGAGACATACAAATCTAATACAGAGATTGATATATTATCACCAGGGCAGTGGTGAGTGCATTAGAGTTTCTGCATGTGATGGTATTTGCCTGTCAGGGAACTGCTCATTTCTGATGGACCCTGGCTCTGTCCTTTTGGTGCCAGGTGGATTGTTTGTAACAGCTTCAGTAGACAAAAGACCCACATATTATCAACTAACACAGAAAGTAACTACAGAATTCTAGTAACCAAACAGCTTTAGTCTTTTATGGATGCTGTCTCTTGGTCCATTAATTATACATTAAAATCCCTCTCCAATTCTTAATTTTGTCTCTTCTTCATGTCAACTCCATTTCTCCTCTCTGAAAGCAGAACTGCTAGGATCTACCTGTACCACCTTACCTGTACATATAAGGTAGATGCATTAGAGCTCAGAGCACTCAGCAGGGGATCAGCACTAAAAATGTTATTCCTACTTGCATTAATAAGGCAGCCAAGGTCAAATAAAGCTGCGTGTATGGACTCCATGGCATTTCAAATACTCTGCAGTGAGACCTTTGCAACCGTTTTTACTTCAGTGGGATTGCCAAATGCTATTCTTGCATTTCGTTAAGCAAGACTGTTGATTGTACATAGGAATGGACTAGAACATGACTGGATTAGAAGAAAACTTGTAAAATGACACCCAAAACCAAACAGCACCTTTGTTAGTTTGGTTCAGCAAGAACTGATGATACAACCTTCATCTGTATTATTTAATTTTGTGGATCAGTAGGAGTAGATTTATACAAGGAAAGAGTCTGAGAACCCAACATCCACACAGTACCTCTTCACAGGATTTTGTTTTGCCTTTTTCTCCAGAGCTCTAGTCCAGTCCCACAGACTGAAGACCTGTCTGTGATTGCAATGCATTAGCTACACTACTGGAGAGCATTTCCCCTTTACTTTCATGCAAAAGGAATCCAGTTCAAGTTTCAAATACATTACAGGAACCAAAGCATGAGCAGAGACATTTGTTTCAAAACACTCTTCTGATCCAAAATAGTGCATTAAAGTAATTAAAAAGCATATAAAGCAGGGTTTTTTAATGTATAGAATTGACAGCTCACACTGGAGCTGCTCTGAGGACTGCATCTGAATAACTGATAATTTAGAAGCATTATACCCTCACATAGTTCTCTCTGAACATCGTTCAATTTTTTTTCTGTTAAGGAAGTCCTCCTGTGGCAGGAAACTCATTAGCAAATTCTTTGCTGAAAGTAATGCTTATGTAAGTTGAAGAAAAGCACATTATCAGAAGAATGTTTTGATTAATTTGCTGTTCATTAACGATACACCTCTGTGGCTTAGAGTAAGTTCTCTTTTAAAGACAACTATAAAAATTATACACAGATGCATTTTTTTAAAGAAACTAGTGTTCTGAGAACATTTAATCACTTCTAACATATGTTTGGTCTTTGTTTACTTCAGGTCCCCATTTAAACTCCAGCACACTGTTGCAATATGTCTGGTAATCTGAGGTCCCAGAGGGCTTCTTCCAAGAAAGCTACAATTCCAGAGCCATAAAAAGTCTTCCTGGTATTAAAAGGTGACCAGGTTTGTGTGTCTTGTCAACCATGAATCAGAGGTAGAGAATATATATCAGCTTTAAACAGAAAACTTACAGTAATTACTTTTTCCAGCAGGTCAACTTGGGTGCTTACTATGATGTACCTTAATCTGGATCATGCTTGCTTTACTTCCAATGTCATTGCAAATCCAAAACTTTGACCCTATTTCCTTAAATGATATGCACTTTTCATGACCTTTGTTATAATACCCAGCTTGTGTGACTCCTAAACTGGATACCTTTCTTTTTATCATATTAAAAATTAGTGTTCATTGTGAGGAAAATTGGTGTTTATTGTGAAGAAAAATTAAAAAAAAAAAAATTTAGTAGCTTTGCATTTTTTCCCTGGAAAAAAAAAGAGTTTAAATGAGGGCTGTATTTGTGCATCTCTGCAATTCTCCATTTTAAGGGGTATTGTGGTGATGAAGACATCATCAATGTTTTGACAACATCTACAACATCTACTAGCTGCAGGTGTTATATCCCTCCCAATAAAAATAGCTGTCCTAGTAACAACACTGTGCCAAGCTGGTACTAGGTGGTTATATGTGGCCAACATAACCTGCTACTAGATAGGGTGTTCTTCACTGCAGTGCTACCATGTGTGGTAATAGAAATTCTCTTTTATTCACTTATTGTTTCTAGACATAAAGCAACACAGTCCTCACATGCCATATTGTATATTTCTAGGTTTCTAAAGAGCTTTATGATGCTTAGGATGAGAATATGTCTATAAATATAAGTAGGCATACTCTTATTTTCTCCACAGTTGGTCATCTGCCTAATTTTTTCAGTAGGTTTGCCCAGAATATTATTTTTCTAGCACTTGGTTTCAGCTAAGCCTGGTCTGCTCAAAAACCTGCTCACAAGGTTCACTCATCTGAGCAAAGATTAGCTGGAGTGACTTACCAGTTAATAATTGATTAAAAGAAAATGGCTCTTCCTCCTAGACATCTTCTCAGTTTTCCAGCCTGTAACATCAGATGAGTGGGAGTTGCAATGGTCTGCTATCACTGCTTCCATTCCTGCTTCTGCTGGAGCAAAGAGGGAGAGTACTGACCAACAAAAAGACAGGAGAAATACAGCATGGTATTAAGAGCTCTTGATCATTAAGGAAAACAAAGGGCCATGTTTCAGGCTAACAGCACAACATCTGCCAAAAATCTGCACAGAGCAGTTATAAACACAGATGGGTACTTTGTGAGCACACTTCAACCAAATAACTTGAGTGAGCAGGTAGTTTTCCAAATGCCTTCCTAGCTTTAATCCCAAGGCAGAATGCTGTGCACAAATCAAGCAGCTCAATAGCATTACCCCATGGAAATGTGTCCCCAGGGTCCAATGTTCCCTCTTCTTTCTCTAGTACCCTGAAAATGACTCCTGTTAAAACCAGAACTTGTTGCAGAGATAAAAGGAACTTGAGGAGTTTTGTCCTTACATTTTCACCAAATAAGAGGGAAGAAATTCAAAAGCGTGATGAACAGAGAAAGTCAATAGGAACATCATATTGCTCTGTGGAACATTCCTTCCTGCCCTGCTGTTAAATCAAGTTAAACATTTGTTTCATTTCTTTCTCTATAGACAGAAAAGATCTGAATGCCTTCAGTTTTGAACTATTGTTATGAATACCAACAAAGGGCTAGAAACACGAGGGATCTTAGAGAGCTCTCCTCTAGCCCTCCAAGTATGGCACTGAGAGGGAGCCTGCCTGGCTTACACAGGCTGGAATAGAGCAGCATTTCTAAAGAGATAGGCAAAACTGGTGACAAAGAGGAAAGCCACCTAAGTCAGCAAAGCAGAAAAGCCCCAAAGAGGTGTCTTAAAATCATCCTTTTAGCAAATGCTAGCTCAAAATCTCCTCCCATACAGGTAAGCACTGAGGTCCTCAGGGAGATGGAGGTGGCCTATGAGGAATTGGTGTCATACCAGGCAATCTTCTCCTGACTTCAGGAGTTACACTGGGTGCTGGTTAAGGCTCAACTGGTGCCACAGTGCTCATGAATCTTATTGAAGTTTGTTTCTTTTCTAAACCGATCATGACACAGCCCTTTCATTCAAACCTTTGATGGGGATCTGCTTCCCCTGTTGGTGTCTGCAACTGTCTGAGATGCAGAGATCTGCATTTAGCTTCTGCTTTTGTCCTAACAGGGTTGAACTCTGAGCATGAGAGGGCCCTGTCTATGCTTCTTTGTGGCCTGCAAAAAAGGCATCTCCTCCCTGCCATAAGAGCCATTCATTTTTGCATGGGAGAGGAGAACAAACATTTTCTCTGTCTAGTGGTTGAGGAAGTTTATATGAGAAATAGGACACCTAAGAGTTACTATGGGATTTATATCAAGTAATTTTCAATAAAGATCACCACAGAAAATATGAGAAGTTAATTTTTATAACTATTCAGGAACTAAAATGGGTTGGTTGCATAAAATGTTTCACCTTTAGTATTTACTGCAAATGAACCCATTTTGCCTCAATGGGGCCGTGCTAGTGCAGCACTTCCCAGTGGCTGCCACAGCTTACCCAGCTCCCCTGGTCCCAGCTGGAGCCACAGGTATGGGTCAGGTTTCTTTGCATGGCACTGAACTGTGTGGCATTGAACTTCCACTTCTTCTGCATAGAGGGAACTTGCTCAGAAAAGTTTTGTTTCCCATCTGAGCCATCTCACTGACGCTAATAGTCCTGCCAACTGACATCCCCTGTCCTTGCAATGAAAAGCAGGTATGCTTCAGCAGAAGTGGGACCTAAATTCAGAGTATTTTTCTTCTGAGCAAATATTACAGGAATAGTCATGAGTCTTTTGGACTCTGCAGCCTGCAGTCTGTCAAATAAGTTCATTACCTTAAATACATATAATAAGTTCCAGAAGAATGCAGCCAATTTTCCAGAGGTCTCAAGAATGATTAGGGACCATACAGTTTTGGAAACAAAAACTCGTGTTTTCAAATAAGGTTTACAGCCTTCCATATTACAGAGCTAACTTAGCATGTCATGGGAAAACAAGATGGACTTTAACAAAAAAGCATTGTCAGCCCTTCCAGTTTTCCCACTACATTTCTTTAATCCATTCAGAAGAGACTGACCTTTTTTCTTTTGTATTGGTCTTCTATTCTTACCATATTGCACAACTGAAAATCTGACATCCTTAGCTTCTCAGGTATTCATTTTCACCATACTGCTCCAAGAAAGAAAATTCATGAATGGGGAATTGAAGCAACAGAGATCCAAAGAGCTCCCAGAGCCATTCAGGGAGTCGGTTCAGGGAGCACTGAGTCCAGACCTCCTAAGTCTAACAGCAGGACCTCAGCTATTCAATCATCCTGCCTTTCAATTGCACCATTTACCTGTCCAGAGATCACTTTCACATGATAAGTCTTTTTAATTTAAAAAATACTTATATTTTCAGTGTATGTTCATTACAAGAGAACCAGAATATTTTTACTGAATTATGTTCATTCTCTATCAGTTATTTATGAACACCAGACCTGTCTCTCCTTATTCATAAAACAGGTATGTATTAATTTAAATTAATGCAAATAAGGACCATTGATTCCTCTGACCCCTTTAATTCATTAGCCAGGCTGATTAGTTTTTTAGATAAAGTTGAAGGGAAAAAATATACCCAAGGTGAATTTTGAAACAACTGTGTCAAACTGAAACTGAGCCTGGAGTGATCCTTATCTGCAAACTACAGGATATTTGTTCCACTGAACGTCAGAAGGATAAAATCTGTCTAAAGTCTCATGTTAGCAATGGACAGCCACTTAAGAGCCCTGCACCTGAGAACAGGCTTTACTTTATTGACCATAAAAGTAAACAGTGTGTTTTATCATGCTCCTTCCTTAGGCAGCAAAATACTCTGAGATGGCAAATCTCTAAATTTTACATACTGTAAGTATAGAATTCTTAATGGGCCAGTACTTTGTTGAAAGACAGTCCTCAGACCTTGTAAAACCCATCTATTCCACCAGTAAATGTATTTACCGGCCATGTGTTCTGACCTTTGCCTCCAGACTTGGGAGCTGGGAGCTGGACCAAGGCAGGGACGAAGATTCTTTCAAACCAAGTGGAAATTTCCAAAGTGCTCAGTCTGGCTGGGGCTGCCCAAGCCTCAAGGGTATTACTCACAGCCCCTAAATGCTGGCTGTATGATGTGAAAATGGGGTATTTTACAGCATTTCTCCTCAGAATAGTTATGTCTCCTCTTACAGTGTAAAGAACACTTAAGAATGGGGCAGCCACAGTACTCCTTCTCTTTGGACAAAGGAACATGCAGCTACACAAAGGAACATGAACTACACAATTCAGTGTCAAACAGCTGCAAAGGCAGGATGGGAGAGAACCCCAGCCTGAAGTACCCCACCATGTGCTGACTCACGGGCAGAAAGAAGAGGGCAAAACTGCTCTTTACAGAGAAAGGGGAGAGGTACAAGTCCTGGACCAAGATAGACTCCTCTCCAGGGTCCACAAGAATTGGAGTCCACTGAACTCTGGAGCAACTGTCGTTCTAGAAGGATTCTCCTCTCCTGAGCTCAACATACCCCTCCACAAAGAAAGAGGGATTTGAGGGAAACAGAAATAAAGAAAGGTGACATCTAGAGCTGCACTAGCAGGTGTCACAAGCATGGGAAGAGCAGCACAAGGGTTTAATATCTGAAGTTCAGGAGAAAACCTGACAATCTCTGAAGAGAGCATTGAGGCAGAGGACCCAAGTGTCCCAGCTTGATGGTTGCCTTATGGTCATCCGCTATACACATCAGTAAAAGCACGACTTGCATTCCTTCATTATTTAGCTCTGAATCACCCATGAAAATGGGAATATATTCCTTGAAAAATGTACCTGTGCTCTTTTTATACTTATTTTCAAATGTGAGTCATAGAGTCAAATGCCTTCAGGATTTTTAGGTTATGCAGAAGAAATGAAAGACAAGAGATTCCTGTGGGTAAAAAGAATTTGTCACATCTATGCCATACCCAGCTGTCACCACACAAGCCTTGGTAACAGGGTTTGAGCAAGCAGAATCAGCATGGAAAGAGTTCTGTGTCCTTAATCAGATGCAGGTCACCAGCAAGAAGTTAACTTATACAATAAAAATTTAATTCAAACCTGTATTAAACAAACTGGAACTTTTTATGTCTAACATGTAAATAATGAGCTCTATGTCACGTATCTTAGAAGACTGATTAATCCTTTCTTGCATTTCACATTACCCAAGTGAGCTAGATATGAAATAGTGTCTTGGATGGTTTAAGAGATACCTTTAGAAACAAATCTGCACACCTGGGACAAATCTGCACACCATTTTCAATACAAATGCATTTCAGGCTTCACTCAAATTCCTTTGGAGAAAACGGGATTCTTTTCTTCTGGGTCAGACTCTTGCTCTGTAAGCAACATTTGTACTAATACCTTGTAAAACAAAATATTTCTAAGCTTTGTCTACATACAAATGAAGATGTGTCAATTTTGGAGACATATTTACCACAGGTGCAAAAATCTTGAATATGGACCCTACAGGTGTTGAAGCTGCAAATGTCAAGAAAATACAAATAGAAACAACTAACTTATAAGTGATTCCCATTTATTTTTTTTTCTGAATTTCCTTCCTTTATCAGATTATTATCTCTATTCTGCAGGAGTTGGCTTTCCCTCCCAGAACCACTCTTTTTTGTAAGCACAGTTGGGAACAAGAAATTGTCCAACTCATTTACAAGCAGGTCAGTCACTAATCCAACAGCAAATGTGGAGTACCATGCAATGAAAAAAAATTAGGTTTCAATGCATTAACACAAATATATAGCCACAGAGACCTGTAGTGCTGCTCATCACTTTAATGAGGAGGCACTTAGGCAGCTTTTATGCCCTCTGACCTGTGTGTTCATCCTCTTCCTAGTCTTCTCTGTATGTCCTGTCGTGGTCATTAGAGATGCTGAAGGATTTCTCTAATTACTGACAGTAATTTTCTCACCTACCCAGCTGCCTTGGTGCACAGAGGTGCCATGGCAGTTGTCAAACTGATTTTTCTCAGTACCAAGGGTCACCCCAAGCTGGGCATCACCTGGAGGCCAGTTAATCTGATGTTAGGGCTGCTTTGTGTGGATGATACAAAGCTGAGCTAGGGGAGTGTTTGGGCAAGAGTATTTGGGACTCCTTCCAGTGGTGTGAGATTTCTTGGGCATAGTGACCTGGTACTGGTAATGAGGTGCCTCACTGAGCCAAGACTGCAGGAGCTGGTAAAACAAGGGTATTTCCTGCTAAAGCTTAAAGGACCTCTCTCCTTACCTTCTCCTAAATAAAACCCTGAGAAGAAAAAAAATGAAAATGAGAAAGTAATTTTCTTGTTTTCTAATACCACAGAAACTGATACATTTGAAAGTTTTTGTTGTCCTTTTCCCCCCCCACAAACTAACAAAATAAAAAAGACTCCAGAATATTCTGAATTATACACAAATGCACAAATGCTTGCTTAGAAAAGAATTCAGGTCCAAAGTGAGATAGAAAAAAAAACCAAACAACAGACAAACCAGAAAAGCTGATGGTGGAGACTGAAGCCAAGGTACATCTCCCAGACTAGCACTCCCTGACAGCTACCAGCATTTGTATGAGCAGTGATTTAAGTCATATTTTTATAAACACCACATACTTAAAGGCATTAGAAATACTTTAACATCATTAAGGAGGCTACTAAAACAATTGCACCAAATTCCCTTTGATGGTTCCAGATACTTTTGTCAATGTCAAACACTTATCAGTGATCACTCTATAGCTGCTTTGCCTCTGCTCTAAAGAAAGTGACTGTATAAAAACTGTATCTGCCACTAAGAGAAGGAATGAGAAATTTTACCTGGTAAGGACAACGCCTTCTAACAAAAATAGAAACCTATATTTAGTTTCTGTTACTTCATGCCTGGTTAATCTGGAGAGCATGTCCGGGAGAGCAACTGGTGTTAACCAGTCTGAGAGTGTGATGCCTGCAGCAACACAAACTTGTTAATCTTAAGTTTAAAATAGATCTTCACAAGCAATTCAAGTTAACTATATCTGATCCAACTAGTTTTATGTTAGACTAGTCACTACATTTCATCTCTTCTCTTTTGGTGCTGGGAAAATTCGATACAATGTCTTGATCATTATGTAGCCTGCACTGAATTGTAGATATAGGAAATTTGTGGACTTTCCAAACTTACAGCTTGAGCTCAGTGGAGCTAAATGAAACATCAGACACCTAAATATGAAGGACTTTCAGGCACAAATATGTGTGTTTCAATGGTCCTTGCAGTTGTAATCATAAAGTAGCTATGGTCCTGAAAAAAAAATTCCACTTAGGAAATTCACTTTCTTCCATCTTGAGCTACAGTACACACCACAAAAATCCTAAAAGTGATAAGGATGATAATCTTTACCACCTTCAGGAAAAAGCCTTCAGGAAATGATGGTGAGCATCTGCTGCTTCTAATGCTTAATAGGATCTGTGTGTATTTGAGTTTTGGAAAGTCATGCAGTGTTCACAGGTGCCTAGATATAGACTTTGGAGACAGATACATATCTGTAAACTGTATTACCTTTATCAGGCAATTTGACTAAACAATACGTATTATTCTCTTGCCAAACTTTCCTCCTCTTAGAAGAAAGAAAAATCCACTTGAAAAGCAGAGCTGTGGAGTGTTACATTTTTACTTGCTTGCTAGCACTTTTTAACAACTCTGGTTCCAAGAACAGAAAATCACATTGGGCATTCGCTTAGCTCAGTGCAAAGATCCTGCTTGAACTCAGGCTGCTCCATGGGGGTCACCTCTGGTGGGATTTCCTGGGCCATGCCTTCAACATGCAAGTTACAGATAATTTCTGGTTGCCAACAGTTTAGCAGCACCCTATTGCTGTTTGCTTGTGCTTTACTGTCTTTCAATGACAAGGAGAGAGAGGACATCATGAATTGCAATTACTGGTGCTCCCCCCATGAAGAAGTGACCATGAAGAAAGCTTCCGCCGACTCTGTTGCCCAAAGAATCCAGCCTGCCCACTGTGCCTCCTGTGAAACCAAAGCCTCCTCCCACTTTCTTGAATTGTATCTGCTTTGTACATTAGTTTTAAGAACAAATGACCTTGAAGCTGTATGTGTAGCAAAAGGGAAGAATATGAGTGCTGTGTAAGAAACTGGAGAAGTATTATGGCTTTTATATCAACATGCAAAGCATCAACAAGCCAGACACACACATGTGCATTGTGAACTAAAAAAAGTCCTGCCCTGGCATCCAGAGAAGATGCAGCTTGCAGTATTTAAAATACATCTTCAGATTACTAAAAACATTAACTATAAAGATGAAAGATTGATCCTACTCTAGGAACTTGGGTTTGTCAATGGAAAATGTATGGTGAAAGAGATTGTTCTAAGTCTTTAGAAACAGTACTGGAAAGGCTCACTGGAGTTAGCAAACTTTTCTCAAAGATAAAGGCTCTATGTGTTTCAGCAGCCCCGTGAAACACTCCTAATTCCTCCATTTATCTGTACACTAGAGAATATCACAGAGAAAAGTGTCACCCCAAAAGGCATATAGGATATTCATGAAATAAAGGGAACAATACAGTTTGGCAAATCAGAAGGGCATAAGAATGGCAAATCAGAATAAGCCTGCTCTAAAGTATGTGAGGTACCCACAATGCAAGATTTTGGTTAGTCAAGCATATGCTCCATTACCTAAATGCAGCACTTGAATGGAGCTCACTACCAGAACAAATATTTACTTTCGGGTGTGTCTGTCCTTTAGTCTGTCCTTTAGAATGATTTCAAGAGAAGCTGCTGGAGCTGTCTGCATCAGAACAGTTCATCTTCTTAGGCATGGCTGAATAGAGACACCCCCTCGTACAGGTGGAGGGAGAATAATAATCCTTTCTTGGGCCCTCCTTCAGATCCAACTCAGGCTCTGTCAGGCTGCAGCAATGCTGGTGTTAAAGCTCACAAGTTCCACTATTTCTCAGTTGCTTTATTTATTTTTTTTTTTGTGGCTTTCTGGGATATTTTCCTCTGTCTATTCTGGCCACAGATTCATATATTGTTTCAGGATGTTTCACACTCATTTTGAGAGTACAGCTTTTACCTGCCACTATTGCCTTTTCCATGGCACAGAGGCAAGTACTTCCTTCCCTTCCTCCAGGCTGTGGGAAGAGTAGGGATATGTTGATAAGCAGAAGGAAAGACATTTCAAAATAGTAATTTTGAAACTGAGTGACTGATACAGCCAGTGAGACGTTGCTGAAAAGTTGTGGGAAGCCTCTGGCCATTATTCTCATTTGCAGCAAGTCTGGGATAGGTTCACTGCAGACAAACAGGCATCTGAGAGCCAGCCCAAGCACCTGAATATGTAGGATTCACTTGAAGAGCCTTACTTGCTCATGTGAAGAGCTAATGGTGGAATATAAAGAAAACCTGTGTAAAAATCCTGCTGGTGGGACTGTGGAAGACAAAAGGCTGTCTGGAAGTGTCTCTATGATTCTCACACAAACTGACGTGGGACTAGAAACCTGGAGCTGAGGTCAGTCTTGTGCTGCAATTGGTGAGACCAAGACAAAACCACCTGGGCAAGAAGGTTTGTGCCCAGAGAGTACAGAGATCAACTGAAGTATGAATGACATTTTTTCCTGTATGATTGAGTGCAAAATTTCACTGTTTTTGCTTAGTTCAGAGCTATTTAAATACAGGATGAACTTCTCTTGATTTACTTTGCTTCCACTTGGTCAAACTGGCAGCCCTGCTGGTGGCCACAGCTAGTCCTTAACTGAGAAGGGAAAGCAAGCTCCTCAAAATCTTTCCATGAAGGTACTAAGTACTGCAATTCAGTGATGAGGAATGCTGCAGCAGGTTGGTCTGCACAGCCCTTACACTTCTGCTGGCTCCCACAGCAGCAGAGCTGCACGAGGGATGGTGGGAATGGCCGTGCAATCCAGGTCGATCTCAATCAAAAAGTAACAAAGAACTCAGTGAGTTTGGAAAGAGGACTGTGAGGCTAAAGTTGTAAACTGATAACAGGTTGGACACACTGCACTGTTGTGTTGTGAAAGCCTAACGTTTAGCTTCTGTTTGCTTTAACTTGCTAACATTTTCCATTCTCTGGCTGTTGTAAATGTCATTTCTTTCCACAATCATGAGGTGAGGCCCTGATCTTTGCTCAGAAAAGGGTCCAGCTTTTATATCAAACCTTCTAATCATAATTTTACTGCAAACCTTGGACAATTTTGATAAGTAGTTATGTTATGAATTGTTGCAAGGACAGCTTCTAATATTGAACTTGAGTGCAGGCATGTAGAATGGATCTAATTTTGAAATAAAACAAAATAAATGCTGTTTAATGTATCATTTACAAGGTTCCAAGAAGCTGCTGTGCTTATCAGATGCTGCAATCATTTCCAGGAGCTATTTAGAAGAAGCTGTCAATTCCCTTCAAAAGTAATATGCCTATGAGAATTAAAAAAGGGATTCCTTACTAAATTTCTCTTTTCTAATTTTGAACTCATCTATAAAGTAAATTATTTAAATTTCTAAGGAACTTTTTTTTTAATAATCTATTTTTTAATAGATCAAGGGATGGAAAACAGTGCTATAAAGTCTGCTTGCACAGTGAAATATTCTATATTCATAAAAAAAATCACACACATATTTTATTATGTGGATAAGAAAGAAGATAAGATGGTGGAAATATAAAATGTAGAATAAAAGTTAAAAATAGAAGAATGCAAAAATCTATGTAAAAAGAGCTCATATAATTTGGGAGATAAACAGCATATAGAAGAGTTATTCTCCCTTTGACATACATGATTACCAGGCACTGATCTTCAGTGAGAGCTGTGCATAAGAATGGACTTTACAGCTGAATTATAGTTATGGTATTTGTGTGGAAAAAGTAAACGGAGTTACATGCCTGCTTCTGTAGACTTCTTGTTGCAGAAATAATTGATCACACATAGTTTTGTCCATACAAAGAACTCCCAATGCTGTGCAGCAGCATGCAGTGACTGAAATTTTTATTGCAATGGCACTTACATCATTTTTGCTGAGCTAGTTTTGAGTTCAGCACAGTTGGAAGATGAACCTGTTCACCTTATAATATTGTTTGCTTTATTTATTGTTTTTTCCATATTACCCTTTGAGACTCTCACGGTGTAATTTTATGGCTTTGAAGTTGTTTGGGTTGACCTATAACTGTAATAAAAGAATTTGGAATGAGATAACACAAATTTTTCCATTACTTACAAAAGGTTGAAGCTACTTATTAAACAACTTCATATTCTGTGACTTTGCTAAAATTAGTACTTTTTCAAGCAACTGTTACGTTGTGGCAGACCCTTGCAGCACACAGATTGTATGGGATAGGCCTGTGCTGTGAGCCCAAACAAGAAAAGACTATGGTTTATGTTTTTAATTCAACCTTTATGTAGAACATTGCATTTCCTAGTTACAAATTAACAGTATGCGATCATCCTACATAACTACTCTGGGACACAGGTTGTGTTTCTCATGATTCATGCTCCTCTTAAAGAGCATTGAGTTCAGCTCAGATGATGCAAAGAAAGCAGAAAGGAAGATCTGTCTCTCATTCTGTAGCCAGGGCATTGACCCACCAAACCACTCAACATGGACCCCATCACATCTAATGCACCCCTAAGTTCCATGCCTTTGGTCACACAGCAGCTTTTCCTCCAAGCAGAACAGTGTCCTGTGGATGTGCCTGGACCACAGGGCAGGTGTGCCCTGGTGCTCCCCACAGCCCTGCTCCCCCACTCACCAGGACAGCAGGACCTGTGGGTGTACTATTTTTCCTTTCAGCTGTCAGCTCGAGTTTCTTTGCAGAAAAAAAGAAGTCAGTGCTCAGGAAGTGAGGAGTCTGGGAACAGGGACCACTGACACACACCCAGCTCTCCTCCCACTGCAGAGCTAATGCTTGGCCAAAGCATGCAGACTGCCCTGTAAACTAGACAGTCTGAGTTCTCCAGAATGCAAATGTCCTAAATACTCCATAGGAGCTCTAAAATCCTCCAAAGAGGCAGGCAAACCTTCTAAATTAGGATCCTAAATTTCTAGCTGTCTTCTAGTAAAATGTCTCACAAGGCAGATCTCTGAAAGCTTTAGTAACTACCACCACTATTACTAGCACTAACATCCCAGGTAAGTACTTGCTAGGCAATTAAGCTTAGCTGAACTTGCTTGGGATTGCATGCAAATATACATTATTCAAACAGTGGAACAGGAGAAAAATCCCAATAAAAAGGAAATAAAGATCAAGTCTGTCCTATAGCAACAGAAGCCACTAGAAATCCCACTGAAACTCACTAAAAATCAAGGATAAACACTGGATCAGGCTCTCACAGATAGCACTGGGTCCAGTGACCTGCAGCCCACCCCCAGGCAGTCTGTGCTGTGGAGAACACTCAAGGCAAGAGCTGAAGGTCTCCTTGAGGCAGGAGAAGCTTTGGCTGCAGCAGCAGCTGCACAACACCTCACAGGCCACCAGGGTAAAGGTATTATGGGATTGTGGCAGGTGGGCAAGAGGAGCTGCTTTTCCTGGCATGAGTTAGGTCATTCCCAAACTGCTTTCTATGACTTAGGCCATCCATAACGCTCTTTTAAATCTCATAGTTAGCCAGGGACTTAGCAGTAAAATACAAGACAATTCAAAGTTAGGCATTATCTTGGGAAAGCTGAGGCTAAATGCAAGAATGCTGCATGATTTCACTTGTTTTCTGCTTGGCTATAGCTGGTCTATAGCACTGAACAGATCATCACACAGATCCCATCCACATCAGGGACTATTTCTGGTGGTACTGATACTCTGACAACCCAGTACAACCTTTCATGCATGAGCATGGTGTTGTATTCCTTCAAACAAAACAGCTGTTTCCCCATGTCTAGAGCCACAGGTTATCATGGTCCCAGCTCTTGGGAATGGCTGGGTTGCAGTCAGGTCAGTGCCACCTGTGGGGTCTGTACTAGGCATCCATTTATTTCTTGAAGGAAGGGAGCTGAAAAGTGAAGAATGAAATGTTCTGATGTCTCTGAGGTTCTTACAAGGGACCCCTTACAAGGATTTCAGAGGATCTCTGAGGGAAGACATGACAAAGCATGGTTGCATAGACTATTTGCCTTCTAATGCTAACAAACCTGTTATTAGGCATTGCCTTGTCATTATGCTTCTTCTTGGTAAGCTGCAGATGAGACGGTAAAGATATAAAGTGGATTAGAAGGGGATGAATTAGGCCCTAGCTTCACCTGTCAGAAGGTTAAGGCTTGCATTATGCTGCAATCTGAATTCACAAATGACTCATCAATTTGCACTTTCTATTAAAATATATTTTAAGTCCTCAAAATTATTTTGGACAATTCTGTCTTGTGCATGAAAAATATATTTCTGTCTCTATATAATCTGTCTGCAGAAACCAGCAAAGGCTTGTGTACTATTTACATAATGTATTTCCTGTGCCAATAGTGGTTTACCATAATGACTGTATAATCCAAGGGCAGCTTAACATAGAGAGTGCATTTCAATGCTGCATTTTCTTTTTCACTTTTAAGGAATACAAATACTGATTGAAATGTAGATAAAGAAAAAGTAAGCAATAAACTATTCTGTAGTTTATTCTGAGAATATTCTGAAAAGACACATTCCCCCAGCCACAGGCAGCCACACTTGAAGGTAGTTGCACGCATCTCAAACTGCATTCTAGAGCCCAACAAATTCTGCCACAGCCCAGACCAGGTACCAACACTGTTCCAGCTTCTCTGCCTGGCTTATGTGTCAGGCATAAGCTTGGGGATCTTATTTGAATATGTGGATAAAAGATTTAAAAGAAAAATATCTTCCAAGGTTCGGGTTCCAAGGATCACTTTATAAAGTTTATGTACAAACTCTGGTCTGTACATTTGTCACCATTAAAACTGACCATAGCTGTATTTATTATGCTATGCTATGCTATACTCTGTATAGGTACAAGGGTTTTCACTTTTTGAGAATTAACATAATCTTCATACTTTTTCTCTTCTGAAAGACTTCCAGTTATGATATTTTTCAGATATGTATTTTAATGTTAGAGTGTAGAAGAGCAAGAGAGACCTTCTCTGTATCATGAAAAGGTCATAATTAAAATCTCTGAAATCATTTGCTTCAAAATGCTTCTGACTATTATGATTCCATGTTATGATTCCATATGGAAAAACTGGCAACTTCAGACAAAGATCAGGATTTCCTTCCACAACTTTCAGGAATGACTGGGCTGCTAATAGTCACTAAGGATCTAACAGGAAAGAAAAAATTCATAAGGAAATCCAGCCACAATTCAGAATCACACAAGAATGTGGCCTTTTAAAAGAGAGGTGACAAAACAGTCCCTGCCTTTGATATAACTTCTGATGAAGGACTGAGAATAGATAAGTAAACAACTTCTGTGGCCTTCATGGAGCTTTTGTGTCATTCATGTTGGACAGGTTCGTTTGAAAGTTCTTATATTTTGCATCTCTTTTGATCTCTGCTCAACAAGATCAAGTTTATGATACTTCACGTGATGCTTAAATTTTTGTGTTTTCTGACTGAGAATTACTTGCCCTGTTATTTATTTGGGGGATAGTCTATGTTGTAATTGGCATATTTGATTTCCACACATCTTGAGAAATCCTTGGGCTATTATCATTAGGTGCATTCCTGAGAGTGAGGAGAGAAGAAGTAGTTGGAGTTAAGAAGTCTCAGAAAAGCCACATAAAAAAAAAAAAAAAAAAAGAAAAGCATTTGAACAACAAATGTTTTTCAAAGAAAATCATCATCACTTGGATACTGGGTTAAACTCCCAGCTGGCTTCAGTGTAGGTCTTCTGATTTCTGCCAGATATGGATCTGGCTCATGTAGCTTTTGCAAAAATGAACGACAAGGCTTGGGCTTCTCAGTAAAGTAATTCATTAATCAATATATGCTTATCGTACATATAATTTCTGAAAATGAGAAGAATTTTGTCCTTGCATAAAGCCCTCTAGAATCACTAGGAAAATTTGCATGGACTTCATTGAGTTATGGATCACATCCTGTATATATCTACATTTTTAAATCTTTTCCAGTGCTTCCTCTTTCATGGGAAATTAATAGCTTCTTGAATTGAAATGACCAGTTTCCGATTTAGTTTTGCATAAGCAGAGTCCAGTGGGATTAAATATGAATGCTGGCTTGCTTATTCATTAATCATAAAAATATGGTGTACAGTTAGTTATGTAAGTGATTATTTTGGCACGGAAATGTCTGCTACTTTTATGCCTGTGCAGAAGGATCATGTCAATTGCAGCAGAGAACTTAGAAACCCGTTCACCTTTATATATTGTTTCATAAAGAACACACAAAGATGCATAAATTGCTCTGGAGCCAATCCTGATTTTGTAGATGTTAGCATAATGAGAGGTCAACGTGTCCAAGTATCTGCATTCAATTGTACAGTTACGGGGAGAAGCAGCAAAAGTTCATGTGAGACTTCTTTTAAATCCTCCTGGCCACATATGACCTATGCAAAATATTTTATTCTGAGAACATTTAAAAATATAAACATTGCAGCTCCTGTTTGTTTAAAAGTCTGAACAGTCAAATGAACAAGGTTGAAGTGGCCCCAAACAATGCTTAATTCTTCACTCCCATTCAGCTACAATCTTTTGGGTCAAGGAAAAGGGACGAGAAGAAGATGTGATGTGCCATTGGAAAATGGTAAGCAGCAAGGAGCAAATCAACATCAGATGCAAGTCAGAGGTTTGTTGAAACAGGTTCAGTACTTGGTTTCTTTTCCTGCAGGGTTGCTGGAAGCTGAAATTCTGCACTGGACAGGGTAATTCAATATGCTTGGCATATAAGAAGTTGCCTCACTGACACAGACATCTTCTATCTAAAAATGAAGGAAATGCTAGTTCCACCTTTGTCTCCTTCCAGTGTCCTTGCGTCACTGGCACCCCATTGTCTTTTCCAAGTACAAAGAATAATCCCAGGCTTGATTCACTGTGCTTCCATTTGTTGAGGCCAGAGCACTGCTATGTCCTTGCTCCTTGTAATAATAAACCTCATGAATTCTCTCTTTTCTGGTCATTATTGCTACTTTATGGAAGGAAATGTGTTAGGTTCAGGTTTTTATTTTCAAGAAAAGTTGTAGGCAGATTACAAAAGTTTCATTATATTGGTCCCACTGAAGTCTCCTTCTCTGAGAAAGCCATGCCTGAAAAGTAGTTCCTAGATGGGAAATTGGTCCAGTCTCAATTTTTTATTTCTTTTCTACACGGTGAAACCCAGAGCCTGATTGTAAGAAAATGTTAAAATTTCTTCAGCCCTTTTGTAAGTATAACCAGTATCTGTGATGGCAAAACTAGTCTAAACATTTTTCATGAATTCAAATATTTTGAACTGAAGAGATCAATAATCAGTTTCTTGTGTCTTTTCTCATAGCTGCTGCTTTGTTCAGTAGCTAAAAAAACACGGGCCAACCTGGTGCATCTTTTGTACAACTCACAGCCAAGTAGCAGTGCCAGCAGGAGAGAGGGCTGCACATAACAGGTGGAAAAACAGGAGAATGGAAAGATGGAAGGAATCAAGTACAAGGTCTCATGATTTCTTAATCACTATGTCCACATCTTGTTCCATAATGCATACAAGATTTCAGCCACCCAATCTACTGCAATCCCTCTCACAACATGTCAGCCTTTAACTAAACATCCCTCTCTCATCTTGATGGGTTATCCATCCCCATTGGCATTTTGCTGTCTTCTGCATTACCATGTTATTTTTTTTATGCTCATGCTATTTGTGAGTCTTAACATACTACTGCCCTACTGTTAGTCATGCCAATCACTTAACACATGGAGATTTCTGGGTTTCCCAGCTGTTTGCATCTCTCATCTTTACTGTACTACCTACTGCATTTGCCAATGTCCTGTCAGCCAGTCATCTTGACCATCAAACCATCAAACTCAGCATAGTATCTGAAGGATTCTGCTGGAAGGAGAAAGGCAGTTTCAGTGCTTCATAGTATCCAGGTTGCCCTAATGACTAAAATTAATCATCCCAAAAGGGACTCAGTCAGTATTTCCAGCACAGCACCATGTTTCCCCACTGCAATAGGAAGATTTTTATAGGCTGCTCTGTTCCCTTCCTCCAACTCACTGCTTATAAGAGAGCAAGGCTCCAAAGCCAATCTATGAAAAAGAAGCTCTTGCTCAGTCAGAGCAGACTGTGGTAGTGTCCCTCATGCCTCGGCACTGTTTCTAGGCTGTCTCAATATAGGAATCTCAAGATCCCATCATATCTCAGAAGGAATATCAGGTAAAGGGTTACGGCTCTTCAGAGATCACCTCTGAAAAACTGTCTGCAGCTCTGGACTGGGGATGGACCAGTGAAAAACGGGTTCCTTGCAGCCCACATGGTGCCCCAAAAGGTTGTTTTTTGTTTTGTTGTTTTTTTTTTTCCTTGTACCGGGACATCCTGAGATGCTGCAAGCCACACTCAAAAATTCAGGACCCTCTTCCTCATGGAAACCCACGGCTAAGCTGGGAGGCTGTGCTCACCCTCCGTCCCCACGTCTCATGGGCCTGCTCTCCGCAGCAAGGGATGCGCAGTAACTCCTGAGTGGGTCGTTCAGCACTGCTCCCTCTGCTCGGGGCTCCTCGCCTCGGCGCCCACACACGCCTCCCCCGTCGCGGGGTGTCGGTTCCCGAGGGCTCCGCCGCCGGGCCGGCCCCGGCCGAGGTGCCGCCGTCGGGAGACCCCGGCCCCCCCGCGCAGGGCGGGGAGGGCGCGCCGGGGCCCGCGGAGAGGGAGGGCAGCGCCGGGGGGAGTGGCCCGGCCGGGACGGCCTCATAAATAGCCCTCGGCGGGGCGGCGGCGGGAGGAGCTGTCGGAGCCGCCGCTGTGGTTGCGCGCCGGCCGCGGTCGGAGGCGAGTCAGGACCGCGGACAGCGCCCCCCCCTCCCGCGCCGCCCCGCGCCCACCATGACGGCGGAGACCCACCTGCAGGGCGTGGAGATCTCGGCCGCCCAGTTCTTCGAGATCTGGCACCACTACGACTCCGACGGTGACTCCTTTCCCTCCGGGGCGGCGGGGGCGCGGGGGGCGAGGGGGGCGAGCCCGCGGGAGGCTGGGGGGACAGCAGCGCTGCCCGCCCGAGAGCGGCCCGGCCCCCGCCCGCCGCCGCGGCCCCGGAGCCATCGGGAGCGGGGCCGGTGCCGGGAGAGGCGCGGGGGAGCCGCTCGCCGGGAGGGAGCAACCGGGTCGGAGACGCCCCTGCCGGCGCTGGAGAACGGAGAGAGTTTGGAGGGAGCCGTGACGGCAGCCGTAACTCTTTCTGTTGTTCATTCAGGCAATGGGTTCATGGACGGGAAGGAGCTACAAAACTTCATCCAGGAGCTGCAGCAGGCACGGAAGAAGGCAGGCTTGGTAGGTTGTTGTTTCGCCCCACTTTTCCGTCTTCTTTGGGAAAGAAGAGTTTTCTTGAGCAAACTCCAGTGCCCCCGTTCCTTGTGCTCTCTCTTGCCGTCCCGCGGTTCACGCACCTGCCGCGCCGGGCAAAGGGAAATAGCTTGGTTAGGAATGAGCAGGTTGCAAATCCGATAAATCGTCTGCTTTGGAAAGGTGAGCCCAGGGTCCGCCTCACTGATGAGTGGCTCCCGCTCGTACCTTGCCAGGCTACACGCTGATGCTTCTGACAGCCCTTAAAAAGAAAAGTCAAGAAATGTATGGATGCTGTCTTCTTGTCTTGGATGGGACCTTATCCCATGGCAATTAATCTGATCTGGTCCAGATATGTACTCATTAAAACTGGCGAGGACAGGGGGAGAGACACAAGCACACACACACAAACAAACAAACAAAAAAAAAAATAGGATGAGAAAAAAGAGAAAGAGAAAGAGAAAAACCCATCACTTCAGGGTAGTTGGACTCTTAATTTCTCACCTAATGGGCAGCATGGGCTGAAATGCGTTTCTGCCCCTTGGTGGTCACTAAATAGATCTGCAGATGACTCCTAAACACTTATTGCTCTTCACCAGGAGTATGAGTACCAAATTCTGGCTGTTTAAATGGCTCAGAGAGACAGTGAAGTTCTTGAAAGTGTTGTCAAAACACATCTCTGTATGAATTATTGAAAAGTTTATTATTAATTTCTTCCAAACAATACCCATGCAGGGAGGGAAAAGGGAGAAAGAAAGAAATTAAAGATTCCGTGTAAAAATACAGCCACTTTTAGCATCAAAGCCCAACATATAACTTAATAGAATCAGTCTAAGTGAATCTATGCTAAAAGAATTCTGAAGAAACAGAAAAAGAAATAATTTAAGTGGATGATGTGTGCGTGGAGAAAATAGATTAATACTTTCTAATAAGAATGCCTCCGAATTGAGAAATAGCTTTTCAATAATTAACTTTGCTTTGAAAGTTCCTATATATTTTACACCTAAATGCAGGAAAAAAAATTGAATATGAACCTTAATTGGTTTTGTGGAAAATTGTATCATATAAATTCTGTGAGCACAAACTTTACACATATAAAAATCTGCCTCTCAGCAATGCCTCTAATTTTACTGCAGTTTAGGTAGCAGTTAATTCTGACAAGAGATGTTGGTGTAGGCTCTCTTTTTACCGAGTGTACGTTCAAACCAAAATTAAAAATAAAATAAAGCAAAATTGAAGTTTAAAAATTCAAAACAAAACAGAAAATTGGAAAATCAGTATGGGTGTTTTAGAAGGAAAAGTTCTATTTTTATTTTTTTCATGGAAAAGATTAAACAACTTTGATACATTTCAAGTACTGCAACAGAACAAATCTCTCTTCTATGCTAAAGTGCAGGAAACTTAAATTTACTCAGTAGAAGAAGATATCGAAGCCTTTTTATATTTAGTATGAATGACATTGTTAGTAGAAATGCTAATATATTACTGAGTAGTTAAAAATTGATTAGAGGTTCAAGGTAAAAATTATTTATAATTTTAAGGTCAGGATCTTTTCTCTCTCGAAGCAAGTGTGGATCTCTTAAAAACATAGCCTACTCAAAGCAACACAGAAACCCTTGCAGGATTATTCTTATCTGCTACAAATGTTATAAAGTATGTGGGTTTTTTAAAATAACTCCTGACGGTATCTGACACTGTATTTTTAAAATGCTCAGATGTTTAAGTTTTTTCTGTCCCATTTCTCTGATTCAAACTTAGCTTTGTGTTCTGCTGAAAAGGGCAATCTACAGTAGCAAGACCAAATTCAGCACCTGCTCTGTGGGCTCTGGAGTACGGCTATATGTCATCTTAGGTTTCAAATCTAACCTGGTTCTTGCACTTGAAGGCTCATTTGCTAAACAAGCATCTCATTAGTCCATTTCTTGTCTCATGGGATAGTAATTCTGTATCTTTGAATATCTGTTCTTTTGCCAGGAGGGACACATTGAGAAACTAGTGTAGGTTATATGTCATTTCCTTGTCTGTCCTTCTTTTAACACCCCAAAGCTTCTTTGTCATCATTAACTTCTGCATTTCAGGTCGCTCTTCTGCTCACTATTTTTGAAATATTCAATTATGCATTCTTCATAGCTGGATTTTACATCAGTCATGCCATATGCATTAAAGAATCACATTGATGCTGTCATTGAATAGGATGGTTTAATGTTTCCCAATATTCTTCCCAACTGCAGAACTGTTCTAATTATGTTCTGATGCTAATCCTTGCATTAATCCACTCAGTAAGCCTGTACTTTCACAGCTGCTTTTTTCTCAGATTGAGAGGTGGCATGCAGCTTGATTCTAGCAGGCTAGGCCCCCTGGAAGGGGGGAATGTCTACTCAGAAGGTTTAGTGCTTGGGCTTTGGAAACATTAGGCCTTTTGGTTTCATGCGTTATGGTAGATACTGAATTGATCTAGTATAACTTCAGCCATGCTAAATGAACTATTTTTTAAAGATAAAAGCCATAAAAGTATATCAACCTAGCTTCTGTTTATTGTGACCCACATTTATGCAATACATTCTCTATCTGGGAGTGCCAATTGCCAAAAGAAACCCTGGGGTGTAAGTGACCAGCACAGAGGTTGATAAAGTGCCAATAGGTGGGTCGGAGCTATTCCACATCTGTTTGTAACTTTCCCTGCCTGTATAGATAATGACAATATTTCTGCACAGAAGAATGTTATTTATGAGTACAATTATGTCAGCATTTCTGTAGTGCCAATTATCCTTACATTGTCAAATTGTATCAGAAAAAGCTAATTTTTCCATTTCTTGGAAAAGTATATTTTCTGAGGTGTCTGATTAAGGCATAAAGGGCTAATTTCTTTATTTCAAAAATTGAACACTGCTTCTGTATCAGGTTTAGGACTAGACTTGGTTAAGTTTAGGCAATTTTTTGACCAAAAATATTTATTTGAATAATATAACTCAAATAACTCTTCAAGCAGCTCATGAGCAGGTTAAGTGAACACCAAAAAACTCATCATAATTTCTGAATAATGAACTAGATTATAAGTTTCCTGGTTTGTTTAACCTGTAATCAACTGTGCCTCCTTCAATGGCTGGACATTGTCCAGCACTGCAGAGCTGCTATTAGAAAGATTGGTAAAATATTTAACCAGGACTAATTAAAGTCCAAGTGTCTAATTCTCCATTCAATCTGCTAAGCAAACTTGTCCCCACTATGGGATCATTAGATGAAAGGTGACTTTGAAGTCCATTGTATTAATAACCACATCTCTAATTAAAGCCACGGCAAATTACTAACTTGCTATGGATGACTTTGACAGAAATAGGATACTAGGCCGTGGCTGTATCAGCCACAAGGAGCTGACATTTTAGTTAGCTTTGGTAGGTGAAATTTGGGACAAGCTACAATGGACTTTGTACAGCTGAGAGTCCCAGTGGCTCCAGTGAGAAAATCACTTAGGTCCTATATAATCAGATCTATTATAACAACTAAACCTTTAATTTCCAAAGTCTGATATAACTTCATCTATAACTGTAGAATTGTCCGTTGTTTCTGTATAATTGCAACCCTATTCTTGCTGAACGGTTTCACTAGCATCCACCTCTAAGAAATACTATGAAAATTAAAAGTTTAATCAGTATTGAAGGTTGATGACATCTCATATCAAAGAAAGGCAGGTCAAGTTGAAGTGTGAAATCGAATATTTAGATATTTACCCCAAGTCTGGCAGTTTTTGCCGTAGCCTAGAATAAGAATAGTCTTTAGAAGACAGATGTATAGCAGGGACCATAATTTATATGAACAACAATGATGGTTTATTCTGTCAGATTAAAGGTACTGCTTAAAATTTTCTCCTGACTAAATCTCCCTTTCTACATTTAAGCAGTGACATTTTGACTCTGTTTCCATGATAACCAAATACTAAACAGCAAAAAATATGATATTGTGATGAGATTTTTAAGACTAAAATAGCATCCATTGTTCATGAAAAATCCACTCAAAGACGTGGAAAGACTATTTTGGTGTTCAGATGTATTATACTGAAATTTTTTCCTTATTTTGAAAGATTCTGCACTGCCTTCAACTTACTAATTTAAAAATGAAAACTGAGAAAATGGAGTAATAATTGCCTATGAACTTCACTGTCACTATCTCAAACAAAGGAACTGTTAGACACATCTTCCAACACATCTGTCTTTATAATTTTTTCATTCTGTAAATGAAAACAATGTTCTAAGCATTTAGATGCCAATCATTCACACCGGCTATAATAGAATTCCCTAGGAAGTAAAATGAAAGAAAAATTCATTTGAACTTGACAAGTGCAGCTGCAATGTGTGAGTACTTCATTAAATGTGGTATATTATTTGGCAAATAATAGATTATTCAAGTATGTTTACATATGTTTCTTGTATTTTAAAGTAATGATTCTATCATTTTAACTTTGTAGGATTTAACTCCTGAAATGAAAGCTTTTGTGGACCAATACGGGAAATCTACTGATGGAAAAATAGGTATAGTTGAGGTAAGACAGTTACTTTGTAACTTGACTTAAAGAAAATACGTTTAGCACAGAACAGTGTGAGCATAATATGACAATACTTCAGATTTTTAGATACACAGAATATTTCTTCTTTGCCCTTGAGATCTTTTCTTTTCACTAATGAAACTTTTTCATTAACAACTAATGTATTCCTTACCACATTCCAGACATTTCACCACAAGTCATTTAACTTTTCTCTCTTCATTCAATACAAATAAGCAGCAACAGCAATTTAAGTTTTCTACAAAGCAGAATAAAGTTCTATTTCAGAAATTTAAATTAAAAAGGTAGTTTGATGAGAAATAATGTGATGTAGTGTTACCTGTGATTTTGAACTCATGCTCTGTAACCATTCCTAATAGTGATGATAACATCTAGTGAAGTTAATTGGGCAGTCACTGTATGTAGTCTATTCTAAAAAAACCCAAATATGTAACCCAAGTAAGTCAGCATGTTAATTATCACTAAGAATGAATTTCTTAGGATTTCCTTTCTTGAAATTTAACAGAACTTCAGGCAGAAAATTCTCACATTCCTTACTCCCATGTTCTGAAGAGGCTGAAGATAGCCAGCTTCTCCTCGTGCAGCTGCTCAACAATTGTATAACTTAGACAACTTGATAGGAAGCAGGGAACTATTGTCTTTTCTCTGAATTTCACTCATCAGCACTGCAATTCAAAAAGGAGAGTTTGTTGGGTTATAGGGTTACAGTTTGAAAAGTCACTTCTCTGAGCTCAAATCAACGACTCATTTTTGTCACTCTGAGTGCAGTGAGACTGCGGTTTTATTATTAAATGATACTGTATTTTTTTCCTGATAATAAGAAATCTGACCTAGAGAACTAATTAAAAAACAGCTGGAAACAAGCCAGGCCTGCAAAATTTCTACAATGACTATCTTTGGGTTAGTATCTAATTTTAAAACTGAGGACTGAATAGAATCTATAGAAGTCAATAGAAAGTATCACTGCTGATACAATAGATCATTTCATACCTTTTCTCCTTTGCCATATGTCTGAATTTTATATACTTCCTTAAAGATATATGTAATTATGACTAAACTACCACAGAAATATGAACAATTTTTTTCACTTGCAGCCACAGTTGATTTTTAAAAGTGCATCTTTTAACAATACTTAGCACTGATCAAATAGCTTTGCATCTAGAAAGAAGTAGAGTTTATTTGGTATACCAACTCTTTTTGTTTTGGACTAAAAAATGCTAATTTGTTATTGAAGAATTTTATTTAAATTAGTCTTTTTGAATATCTGTGGAGCCAGCACTGATGCAAGAAGAATGTGTGAACAGTGCCAGAAAAAGACTGTGCTTCTTCACTTAGGAAAGATAACTGGAAGTTTTACCTTTCTAATTCTATTTCTGATTCTGATATTGACTTAATGAGGGAAGATGAGTAAATCCAATAGGGTCTGATATGGCTCACCACCCCCAGTGAAGGGCCAAGCATGCTCAGCATTCACGGAAGCAACTGAACAGTGATAGTATGGAGTTCAGTGACTGAAGGGACTTTCTCCCTTAATATAGCAGTTTCCAAACCCAATCACTGTATTTTGTTTCCCTTACATCAGCATGAAGCTTGATTTGGAAACTGCTGATGGGACTCATGAAATGTGTGGTACATGCTGAGCAGTATGATATTAAAGTTGGTACTTGGACTTGACTCTCCTTCCTTATATTAAAAAAAAAAAATCCAGTAATTCCAGCTTGTTCCCATTTACATAGTACATCAAATAGTTTTTCTGAATGCTGTGTGAACTGCTGTTCAAGAAAACTTACATAAAGCCATTCAGACTCCTGGCCCTCAAAATGGACGCCCAGCATTTGACAAAGAATGTGCCAGCCAATAATGAGTTTTCAGGAAAGGTCTGTTGCCTGAGATAAAGAGGAGGCTTGGGTGGCTTCACAGAGGAAAAACTGGATTTTCTGCTCAGATCAAGTGTTGATTCTGTCTTTGCAAGCACACTGCAGTTAGTTTGCTGGCTATTATCCAGTGTCCTCCAGCTAAAGGCAGAGCCTGACCTGCCCACTTTCTTTCCATTGTGTAAGAGACCTTTAATTCACCTTTTGTACTCATTGAGACCAATGCTTTTACTAAAATGTGGCTGTGAAACCCAAGGTTTCAAAACTCAGAGCTGCAGCAATTTCACATTCAAATTATTTGAAGATTACTGCTGCCAAAAAATCGACTACTTATTAGCCTAAAATATTCTTTGTACTCCCATGCTCTATTATGGGATTTTAAAAAGCAAATTCACTCTATCAGGCGAAAGGAATTTTAAATAGCATTAAATATCAACGGAATTTACTTAGAGAACGGTGTCTAGAAAATAGTTCTTATATTGGTTTAGGTACTGAGAGTATTTTTTCTGCTAGGTAGCCTATAAAGACACGCCTCAGCCTGCAGCTGACCAGAGAGGAGTCAAACCAGTCTCAGGCTTTGTAGTTGTCCTCTATTATTTGTGATCCAGAGATAACCAACCTTCTCCATAAAAGCAGTAAAGCTCAAGGTTCACTAAACTACTATTGCTGCTATACGCAGACTTGCAGTGGTCTGTACTCTTGCTCAAAGATGCTCACTAAGTCCCCCTATGCTTATCCCCACAAAGAAGTCATCACTTAAAATAGTACCAGGTTTTCATCGTTCTTCTCAGTAGTGGTATAAAACTGGGACTGGGAAGCTGAACCAGTTTCCACACAATCTACTCATCCCTTTAATACTGCAGAGTTTTCCGCAAAAAGCAATTTAATGCTTTCCCCTGAGACTTACAAAGGGTGAGAGGTATAGCTTAAAATAAGGTAATTTTCTTTCAGAGGTAATATATTCTGTGCTTCAATTACAGTTTCATACTGCTAATAAGCTGTTAATGATCCTTTGGACAGTTACTATTTTATGGTGCCCTTGCAAAATTCACAGGAGTTAGCTATGTCATTGAATGACGTCTTATTTATATTTTCCACACAAGCAAATCCTTTCCCATTGTTATAATCAGTCACTTTACCCAAACTATCTTTTTTATTCTGAATAGTTCTTCCATTCAACATTTGCTGTTAAATAGGAACATACTCTAAAAATGAAAGCTTTTCTGTCGTGAGAGAAATAAGGACATTTTTTCATAAATCAGGACTGAGTTAGACACATTTAGCTATTGCGTACACATAAATATATACTCACCCATACGTGTGTATTCTATTTAGGATGGAGTAGGTTTTGAAAGCTGCTGACAAAAATGCATATTTCTTGGGTTGATTTTGATTTCATGTTCAGCCACTTAGCAAAAGCACTCAGGAGGTTCTGATGGGCCTGACAGCCTGTCATCAGCTGCACCATTTCGGTAAGGAGAGTGCTCTGATGTGTCTTTTCAGCTGTACCAACACTGAAAGAATTTAACGGATTCCTTGCACATATGATTTTAGAGAAACAAGAGATATGTCTCCATAACTTTGTTGTGTCTGTGAGGTGAGAGCTGAAGTCACTTATAGCTCTGCTGGTTCCCAATAAAAAAGCCTCAGCAATTAGGCGATAGCACTGAAATAGGCAGAACAAAAGATTTGTGGGTGTGAAATGAAGGCAGAAAAACAAAAATTTGAATCAAAATTTTAAGATGGGACTTCAGAAAGTCTGCAGATGTCATTTTACATAAAAGAATGCAGCTAAGAAATCTGTCTTCCTCCATTTTCTCCATAGTAAGCACAGCTGGTCTATTCTTCAAGTAAAAAGTTTTTTTAATCAAAACATATTTCATACATTTTGAGAACAGAAAAAAAAGGGCTTTTGTTAAAAACAAATCATGAATTTACATTAAATTATACAGCATACTTTCCATCTTCTACATTTGTCACTTGCCAAAATTGAGTTATAGTAAATGAACATTTTCAATAATCAGTACAATAATGTCTGATTTTAAAAAAGCCTTTTGTAGAGAAGAGGCATTGGAAGAACCATCCCTGGTTTTGCAGGGCTAAAAACCCTCTTGATTTCTTTCTGGTATTTATAGCTCTTTTTGAACATGTCTCTGTGACTGACAAATGAGAACTGCCATCCCTTACCCTCCCTATTTTCCGGGGTTTTTCTCCTGGCTTTTCCTTATAGTTAACCATTTACATTACACACATGTTCTTCGTGTCAGTGTTCCTTTCTTTCTTGCTCTTCCTTAGTATCTGGATAGTCTATATTTCTGTTTTCTAATTCATGGTCCTTCACACTAACCCTCCTTGTGTTATGCTTTCCCTTCATGCTGATTCAATGGATTTTAATACAGATTCTAATTCTGCCTGGGTGAATTTTTTCCCCTTTCCCCAGCTACCCTTTTGGCAAAGTGCTACCTCACTCCCTCCTCTCAGACCTCAAGTTCTGTTTGACCTTGATGGCCATGACAAAGCTGCAGGCCAGAAGCCTTTCAGAGGCACCTTCCAAACCCTTCAGCCAGCAGCATGAAGCTTTCAAGTGAGACACAATATGGCAGCAGCAGTATGAGCACAAAGAATTCCCCACACTTTAAAAAAATATTCATACTCTTATAGGCTCAGCTGGCCTGATGAAAAGCCAAATTTTAATCTTTCTTAAATTCTCTTACAGCTTGCTCAGGTACTGCCAACGGAAGAGAATTTCCTGTTGTTCTTCAGATGCCAGCAGCTAAAGTCAAGTGAAGATTTCATGCAGGTGCAGTATGAAAAGTTGTCTGTTACAAAACCATCGAAGACCTGCTTGCCATAAACATATCATTAAAGCATTCCCATTCTGATTGCAGACATGGAGGAAATATGACAGCGACCACAGTGGCTTCATTGATTCTGAGGAACTTAAGGTAAACCAGTATCATCTATGAGCATGCACAACATGAGAACAGGTGTTAGATTACAGCCTGTGCTCCTATCTCTTACTTCAGATACCCACCTGGGCATGTTTTTGCATTTCAAACATGACAAAAATGCAATACAATTGGCTGATGTTTTTATCACCAGTAAATTATTTAAAGTGAAACTCTAATCTGATCAATGCTTTTTAAGCCATGTTTTAATTCAGATCAGTGTTGGTATCAAATGACTTAGGGTACCAGGTAGCTTAGAAGGAAGGAAGATTAAGAAAGCAAGATGAGTCTCTGACAGCTATATTGGTTATCTTTTTTGGCCTCTTAGGGAAAACAACTGCTTTGTTGTGTTTTTTCTTAAGAGCATCACTACTATTAATCACTATGCTGCTGGACAGTTGATGCTGTTTCAAGTACTACATAACCCTGCAATTTCCTAACTCTAATACTGCTAGACTATTGTGCTGCCTCTGCTTGGTTTAATATGCACAAATAAGTGCAGAATCAAGGTTACCCTAGTAGCCATCTCGGCCCTGCACTGTTAAGAAATCTTGAAACAAGAGTGCTTTCATTTCCCTAGTCATACAACCAACACCAATTTGTCAATGCTGAGTTAATGTCATAGAATCACAGGGTGGTTGTTGGGAACCTCTGGAGGTCATCTGGCCCAACCCCTCTGCTCAAGCAATACCACCCAGGGCCAGTGGCCCAGGACCTTGTTCAGATGGCCTTCACATGTTGCCAAGAATGAGGACTCTGCAGCCTCCATGGGCAACCTGTGCCAGTGCTGTGTCATCCTTGCAGTGAAAATATATTTCCTAATGCTCAGAAGGAACATTTTGTGTTTCACCTTGTGACCATTGCCTCTGGTCCTGTCAGTAGCTTAGCTTCATCCTCTTTGCACCCTCTCTTGAAGTTTTTCTATACTTTGATGATGTTCTCCTGAAGCTCCTCTTATCCAAGCTTAAGCATCCCAATCTACTCAGAAAGCTGCCACCTTCCACAGTTCAGCTGCATTTGAGTCATTATTGTAGCTTTACATTCAAAGGATTCAAAGCAATTCATATTAAGAGAGCTATCTGTGTTTATCCATCTAATTTGGACTATTTTGTCCATATGTGGCATAAAGAAGAGTGATGTAAGTTTTAAATAAAGCACCAGGAGATCAAACTGTTCAAAATTTTTACTGTTCTTCTGCTTAGAAAAGAAATCCATCACAGAAAATTCACATCTTTTTTCCTTTTCCCTTTCTCTTTTGAGTTTGATATCTGTGTGACATTTGCTGAGGATCTAAGCTTAGGGTAACTCTCAGGCAGACAAGTCCATTCTTCTGCTGACTGGTTGCACCAGACCAGTGTTTTTAAAGTTGCAGGATCAGGAAAAGGTAGCACTTGAGAACTCTCCAGCTGTTAGATGATGCCTGCTGACTGCTATATTTTAAAATAGATTTAAAAAGGCAGGGTTGATTGAGGGCCAGCTGACGAATGAAGACATTTTAACTGAATCTCTAATGGTTCATCTCTCTTGTGCTGGGAGGTTTTGTTTGCCTCAGAGAAAGAGGTCATTTTAACACTGAAAATAAGACATAAATGTCCAGTTTTATTTTTAGATCAGTATTTCTTGGCAAACCTAAACACTTTAAAGTATTTGCTATGGCAGGAGTGCACCCACTTACAACTTCATAAATGAAATTTAAGCTGAAAATCAAGAAAACTTTCTAACAATAGTAATGGCAGTAGAATATGTCTTCATCACTGCCTGTATTTAGGAAAGGTTTGGAATTAGCTCAGATCAGAGACTAATTCAGGAAGTTTAGATAGATAGAATCCTTTCTTGAGACATGGACTGCATAGCCTTTTAATTTCCCTTCCAGTTCTATTTTCCATTGAAGCACACAAGATTAAACATGTTTCTGTAACATCTATTCACAATATTTCAATCATGTTCTTCATTATACAAGCTACCAGGAAGGGCCTCCAGCCTGGAGGGGGCCAGGCTGTAAGAACTATAGGGAGTGTTAGTTATACCACTATTGACATGGTTGCATTCAGGTCCAGGAATACAAGTATATTTTCTTATAAGCTCTCCCATTTTCTGTCTTGAAATGTGGTCAAAAATTCTGCAAGGATGACGACACTCCAACTGATGACAGGAATTAGGTCCTTCATCAGGTCTTGTTATGCTCTTGCTTTACAATTTGGTATCTTCCTTTTTTTAATGTCACAGACCTAATACAGAAATTAAAAACATGGAATGGGTGGAAACCATCTTATTTTTTAAAGTAAAAATGGCTGGTGTTTCAAGTCATGTGACACCAAATTCTCATTCAAAAATGCAATGAAATTGGCTGCACACATTTAAAATACAAAGTAGGAAGAACCAATGTTCACTTCTAGCATCAGGTAATGCCATAGGCAAGGACAAAACTCAATTAATCATTGATCCTTTCTGTAAAATTGTTCAGATGCTGCAAGAATAGATTAGGCATACAAGTTTTCAAGGAGACCCAAGGTTAATTAGTTTAGTTTACTGATAGTGCATATTAAGAAGCAGTATACTTAAAAGCCAAACTTTTTTCCAAATTCACAATACAACAAATGGCATACAATGCAGGACATTTTATTAGCTACTTTTTCCAAATAAAATGCAATATACTTGAACTTACCAAAAGAAACATATACTCTTAGCTGTTAATAACTATTTTTTCCTACTTATTTGGCACTTCAGTAGTAAATACTAAAGTGGAAGTAAAATAGTATTTCCTATTACTTTAATCTGAAGTTAGCAAGTCAAACATTTTATACTGTAGATAAAAATTCATCTGTTACTCTATTTATTTTAACAGAGCTTCTTGAAAGATTTATTACAGAAAGCAAATAAGCAGATTGAAGACTCAAAGCTAACGGAATACACAGAAATAATGGTAAGTTTATTAAAATGTGTAATGGGTTAATGGGAAGTTACTCAATAACTGCCCATAATGGGTTAATGAGCAGTACTGCTCAAAAAGAAAAGTCCAGGAATTTTTAACCTTCTTGTATTTATATAGTATCATGTCAAGCCATTGTATTTTCCTTGGTTTGCTCCCTTGCGCTGCTAGCTGTAAAACCAAAGAACAATTTTGCTCCTTCGCATTTCATAGGAGCAAAATTGTTCTTGTCATAATTATATTGTTTAGAGCAAATTAATTTGGTCTTCCTTTCTATATTTTGCCTTCTTTCAGTGCTGTGTCGTCTCTTGTCTTAAAAGATATCACTGCATGGTGGCTTCCTTAGATTTACAAATACCTCACAGTTTCTTTTTCCCCTTGCTTCAAGGAAGAGAATTGATATTTTAGATAAACACTATAGCAAAACTGTTGCTTCCTTGGTCATCCCATCCTTTGAACAATCCATGCATCCCATTGCTATGGCATTCCATGGTAAGGACCAGTACTGGCTTCTTCATGGGCTTTTCAAGAAAAAAAGACAGAATTCTGGTCTTCAGGAAATGTATAAATCTACATTTTTTGTTTTACCAGCTTGTTTTCATGCTAAAATACTTGTAACAATCAAAAATGTGCTAGGTAGATGCACTAGGCCTCAAACTGGCTTAAGATTGGCTGAATAAATCTTGTGTTTCTCCTGGAAAAAGCCTGCTGGTTCATTGCACCAGTATAAACCATTTATACAGAATTGTTCCTTTACTGCTGAAGATAACATTTTCATTCAGGGAGCTTTTTGACCTCCATCCTAAAGTGTGCTATAAGTTCTGGCCTCCTCTGCAGAGACACACATCGACAAATAATTTAGTTAAAAGAGAAGAAAATAAGCCCAGCTCTCCAATCATCTCTGCAGAAAACAGAATGATAATAAAAAACACAGTCCTGAGCAGCTGCTGGCAGGCAGAGCCAGCCACTAACTCATCAAAATACAAAATAAGTTCAATTCACAGCTGCCTTTGCTTACCTCCCTCAAATGCAAATCTGTTTTCCTGGGAAATGCACACAAGGCAGATGCTTTTATACAAAGGAAGGAAGTGTTGAAAGGAACCGTGGTGTTGAGTAGAAATAAATGTTCTTAGAATTGGTCGCTTTTTTTCTGGTATCCTTTATTATTTATTGTGTATTAACAAAGTGAAATTAGGCCTTTTTTCATTGCATTACCTTAGCTCGCTCTTTAAAAGGATATATGTTTATGTATATACATTGGTACACAATGTTGCTTTTACTCTTACCTATAAATGACATTTAAAATTACTGGGATTGAAGGTGATGGGATGCAATGTGGATGGTGGTGCTTTCAATACAATGCTTTGTAGTTTGCTGCTTTTGTGACTCTTTTATTGCACAGCAAGTGCAATAAAATGTTTGAAAGTAGAAAAATGGAACTATACAGACATAAATACTGGAAAAGTCCTATGCAGAAACAATATCTTCATCTACTTCTAACAGCTATTATAAGCTGTTTGTGCCTTTGAAGTGGCAGGAACTCATTCTTTCAAGGCCTCAGAGGAAAACACTTTAATAGTAGAGCTATTAAAATTATTTGAAATAATAATAACAACTTATTTTGTGAAATTATATTAACAAAGTTATTACTATAATTTAACTATGCTTATTTGGAGAGATTTATTTTCCTATTTTCATACCATCAAGAAAATAGGATCATCTGCAACATCTGTTCACTTTTTTTCCCTAAATATTTCACAGTAAAAAAATGCTGTCTTTACTTAGTTAGACCTATTCAATTGAATGAAATGTCTATTGTTTTCTGTCTTGGGAATTGAATGCCTTGGATTCTACTGCACTTAACCCAACAGTTTTACATCTTTATGAATAGAGAATAATGATTCTATTACCCAATCATGACATGAAGTCAAAAGTAAAATGTTATCACATCAACACTCCTCTCATTTATAAATAATAACATGCACATTTTTCATACAGGAAATTCATTCAGTTGTGTAGGCAGGCTAAGACCTACCTTACTGCAGGTTAATCAGAATTGCTCATGTGTTTTCTTATCAAGATTTTGCAGCAGAATTAATGACTATAAATTACTTAGTCAGTACTTAAAATAAACATATTACACAGCAAATGTGACCTGGGGACGTCATTTCAGGACAAAGTTAATTTGATTTAAGTTTTCCAAAAAAGTGTTTTCTTCGTTAGGTTGATTAATTTTGATTGATATATTAAATATATTTATTCTTTCAGCTCAGGATGTTTGATGCAAACAATGATGGAAAGTTGGAGCTTACTGAGCTGGCCAGGTATATCTTCTGTTTCTTTTCACAACAAATATCATATACCAAGTGCTGTAATGGAAACAGTTAAATATTTTGACCTTTGTTTTTTTTTCTCTCCAAAGACTGCTCCCTGTACAGGAAAATTTTCTTATTAAATTTCAGGTATGAATATTCACATTCTTCAGGTAACCTGTTACCATCACACATAACTGGTGTCATTAATGGGTTTGTTTTCCTTTTGGCATTTAGGGTGTGAAAATGTGTGCAAAAGAATTCAATAATGCCTTTGAGATGTATGATCAAGTAAGTCTTTGAAAAAAGGTTTTTATTAATGGTGGAGTTTATTGGCATTTATTTTCTGAATTTGTGAAGAACTAGCCATAACCTCTGGAATTAAAAATAAATGTTTAAACTTATCGTTAATGGTATTTTTCAGGATGGCAATGGCTATATAGATGAAAATGAACTTGATGCCCTACTGAAGGATCTCTGTGAAAAGAACAAAAAGGTAATCCTAGAGGGCTTCTTTCCCCTTAGAGATTAGATTTAATTTGGATTTTAAGGACGCTTTAATCCACCCTAATAAGATAAATATAGAACTTCTAAGTCATAATTCCTAAAGTCAAAGTACAACTAAAAATTGTGGTGGAAATAATAGCAGGGTAAATCCTGAACTAGGGGAGTTGTGATTACACAGTTACACTGTCAAGAGCTTGCTTGCTTCTGAGACACCAGCTAGCAGCAAGCTAACATATGGCTATCATATAATGGGTAACAGACAAATATATAAAAAACACTTTAGTGTGTTACTGTTGGACAGGCTGAGAATACTTGGGATTTTTTCTCCATTCCTGCCATTGCAAGTAAACTTGTTCATGCTGATAACTAAACAGGATTATAAAGCATTATCTGTTCTTTAAATAGGAATTAGACATTACCAACCTTGCAACGTACAAGAAAAGCATCATGGCCTTGTCTGATGGAGGAAAGCTTTACCGAGCAGAACTGGCTCTTATTCTCTGTGCTGAGGAAAACTAGAGCTCTTCTATCATGCCCACTTAACTAGTGATGTACTCTACACAATAACTGTGCACTATAAGGGAGTAGGCTGTATTTTTAAACTGCATATAGAAAATTAGCCAGGATGTGTGGCACATTCCTTTCAGTTTGTTTCTATACTGTTTGTAATGTACAGTTTTTGTAACAATAAGATTGATAAAGAGAATGTCAGTGTTTGGGCCAGTCTGTATATTCAAAAAGAAACTAAATATGTCAGGGTTGGTTTTGGTTGGGTTTTTGCTTTCATAAACACAGCTGGAGAAAAATTAAACCTGCTGACATTGCTGTGGTCATCATATCCTTTGACACTTGCAACATTTCTTGCTAAACTACATGACAAAAAGATTGACACATAAACATGTATCTTTCCCAAAACAAATAAATGTGGGGTTTTTAAATATGAAACATGAATTCAGATTAAATATGATCTAGCTCTCAAATAGGAAAGAGACATTGGCATGTCTGATTTCAAAAATTTAATAAGGCAGTAAGAAATATTTTGAGTTGTTAAACCACCCACTTACAGGTCTGTACTCTCTGCAGTCTTACAATTACTCTTCTCATTGCAAATTCATAGCATATAGACAAAGCATTTATCTGGAATAGATATCCATGCAGTAGTTGATAAAAATATAGTGTTCTCAATCTAGCTGTTTTACTGAATTTAAACATAGGCACTTCAGAAATAAATGCCTTTAATCTGTCTTGAAATCCTGGCTAAATGACAGGTAGTATAGTTAATACACAGATTAACATATGATATTATAAGTGTACCTTTCATGACTATTGCTGTGTCAGAGAATATGACAATCCATTTTCTAAACTATTTTCACATTTTGCAGGTTATAATTATTCTAGTAAATTGCTGTTTTTACATCATATTCTGTGTAATCTATAATTAAATTTAATATCCTAAGATTATTGGTGTCTAGTTTGTGTATATCCTGGATTCTTGTATCTGTACCATGTAAAGGACAAACTATTTTAAAAAATGTGCCTCCTTGGGTCTTACAATGAATTATTAGTCTATCTCACTAGCATTAAAGTTTGACATTAAATGAAGAAAAAAATAGTGCAGATTTTATAACAGTTTAGTAATTTAGTTTACATGGTGGGCTCTGCTTTTTATTATATTAGAGATGTATTTTTTAAATGGGAACTATACTATGAAGCAGCCCTATCTTCTTGCATCCTTGGTCTTTTTTTGGCCTGGCTTCCTTTTTACTTTACACCAATTTTATGCCAGACAACTTCATGAATGTCCAGGCGACTGCTCCCAGTAAGTACTGGAGAAGGGAGGAAATTGGGCTGTCTCTTAATGCCAATACACCTATGCTGCCTCCATGTACAACTGTTATGGAAGCAATTCCAGGTTAGCAGATTAGCTGTACACAATTTCTCAGATGCACTTCTGTGTCTTATTTAACATATGGAAGCAAATGCATTTTGTTTGAAATGTGTCTTAAACAATGAGGCTCAATCCTTCAAGATTACAGTCAATGAACTCCCAATGAAATGAATCCTTGGATTCCTCAGGTGAACTCAAGCAACTAAAAACCATTTCAGGAATGGCCTAATGGCCTTGGGCTCTCTCCAGCCTGAGCCTCAGAAAGTTAAGGGGTAGGTGGTGCTGAATGGGGTCTTGCTGGGAATAAAAACCACACAAAAAACTAAAATAAGTTTAAGCCAGTTCATTCTCACTGTTTTACTCCCGCTACATGCACAGTGATTTAACATCTTACCTGCTTGTCTCTTCTTTTCTCTATGCAATGTGAAATACAATTGTGTACATGAAGTGAAGGAAAAGTGAATCTGCCTATCAGTACAATAAATGATTGATATTGTTCATATTGTCCACTTGAAACCCTGGATTTTGCCTTATTTTAACATTTTAAAAGTATAAAGAAAAAAGCCCCAAACTTAGTGTGTAAAAATATGTTTGCTACATCATTAAAGTGAGAGATAAAGCTTTTAAAGTGTTTTGACAGAGTCACCACAGAAATTGAAATCTGTCTTCCTGAACATAAGTAAAGGTAACTGTCACAGACCCGTTCTGAAGTCACCCTTGTGCTACTGCTGCTGCCCACCAGCTGGCTCTGCTGCAGGACACAACACAGAAAGCAGGTCTCAGTCACCCACAGACAGGGTGTTTCCTGCAGTTATTTCTCTTAAATAAAACTTGGATTAAAAGGCAGCAGTTTAGAAACACAGTTCTAGCAAAGGTGCCTACTTTCCTACTGTCAGTACAAAGCAAATTGTGACAAGTATGGCTAAGTCAAAACTGCTGTAAAACCTCCAGGTTTTAAACTCTAAATCACTCCTGGGCAGGCTGATTTTTAAATGTCGGGGTTGGGGCAGAACAAGGCATAATTATAAGAGAGGTGATGATACAGAAGACTTCTCCTTCCTTCTGGTAGACATCTGGTGACCAAAGAAAAATCGTAGCATGCGTGAAGATTATTTACACAATGTAGTTCAGATATGCCATATTCCAGCTAAACACAGAAACTGAGACAGAGCTACTTGGGATCCCCTTTACTGAAGCTATTAGCCATTTTGTTGTCTATAAATACTACAGTAAACATGCAAAGAAACACTCAAGCCAACAAATACCAAAACTCACTGTCCTACAAATTACAACTATGCTGTAAAATATTTTAGCCCATTCTAGTTTAAATATGTACAGATTTAAACTTAACATAGCACTAAACATAACAAATCAAAGGTGATCTTCTAGAAATTTTAAAAGCACAAACCAGCAAACTGAAAGAAAAATAACAATAGTAATGATGAGACCCTTCAAACTCTTGGCATTATAAATGCAGTGTTTGCTGACAGAAATAAACCTTAAAGTATCAGGTCAGGCAGAGTGAGTGCCTGCTTCCACCTGGGCCCACAGCACTGTCCACCAGGGCACCTCAGAGGCCATTCACACTGCCCAGCTAACCATTATGGAGCATACCATGTGAATTTCCACCAACAACTTAATCGGCATTGAACACAGCCCTTGAAACAAATACATTGGCTTTCTTTTGTTCACTGCTTCATTGTTCTATCATCAACAGTTCATGCGCAGCACTGATCTAATCTTCCCTGTTTAGAACTTAGTTATCCACCTTTGAAAATATTATCCACACAAGCTGATGAAATTTCTAAACACTATATTCCATGGGCAAATGTCAAATACAGAGCAGGGTGCTGACAGTCATCAGCACTTTTATGCAAAATGAACCTCATCAATGAATAAATACATACATACTGCTGCTAAACTCCCCTTAAACCTCAGTTAAGGCTTTGTTTCTTTACAAAAGGTTTGCTTTTTCTGATTTTTACTAAGCCCTCATCAGAATCATGATTATAGCCACTGGTTATGGAGGGCAACTGAAATCCACTCCTACTTGCTGTGGCTTTGAAAAGATACAGAATACATACTTGGGCACCTGAATATACATGGCCTGATTTCTGAAGTGTTGAGCACTTCCAATTCCCTATGAAATCAACTGAAGCTGTTCTTCAGCAACTAAAAGCAGGTCAGTGCACTCAAATCCCAAAGACTATTTTATTTTATTGCATATTAAATTATTGCATATTAAAAGACTGTGGGGTTACCTTTTTTCAAGTGGCATTACTTATTTAGCAGTTGCAACACAAGATGCTATATTGGAGGAAGACAATGGTACAAAGTTTCTTGCAGTTTAGTGTCTTTAGTTACATGTTATCAGTATGGGGAAGAAAGAAAATAGAAATGAGCAGTTCACATGAATTTGGAAGACAGTATAGACAGATAAGAACTCACAGTTCCCTCAAATAGCATCATCTTCTGTTTGTAAAGCAAACCCTCAACTTGGAAAATAGAAGCAATATTCTCAACAGTAATTAAAATATTCAAGAGGAGAGAGTTCCCAGAACTAGGAGAACTAAAGACTGACAGCAGTTCTGGTATCATAGTGAAGAGGAAATACAACAGATTTCTCTCATTTGCAATCTTAAATGATTTTCATAACTTGTTGATAAGCCCCTACTATAGCACAATAACACTTTCGCAGCACTGAATTAATCTAATAAATTGTAACAGGTTCAAAGACAGTATATCACCAGCAGAAATAAAAAGGGTAATTTCAAGATTTAATTAAACAGACAAGATGTACTTTTCAGTTGAAAACAATGAATCCTCTTTGTGGGCGTCTCCAAGCTGAGCTCATGGAAGTGATAACACCTTTCACTGATGGACCATGCAAAAGTCATTTTAAAAAGGTATTAGGATTTTAGGGAAGCATCCTTGTGACTCATGAAAATTAAACTCCCCTACTGACTCCTGTTGCAATCTCCAAGGTACACCATCACCTCTTCTGACTCATTCCTCCACAATCCTGTCCCTCCAACATCATAAAATGATTTTCCCACAAAGCAAATTTTCTTTTATCCTTCCCTTTACATTGGGGCTCAATGGCAATCTCAGGGTGAAAAATGTAATAATCTCAGGGCAAATATATGAGCCTAAAACAGCATAGACCCTACCTCTCTTGCCAGTTTAGCTATGTTTGGAATAAAGTAGCTGTGATGACTGTGCTTTGTTTCAGTCTGTGAATAATACAAAACTGTGGGGCAAGCTTATGGATTGGACACCTCTTGGGTTTTAGCAGTATTTTATGCCTTTTCAGGACAGTCTAATCCTCATCAGCATTTAGGAACTGCTTCTTTTGGAGTTTCCAAATCAGACACTGCCTGGGTTAAGTAGTGGCTATAAAGCTTCTTTCTCTTATTCTTTTCCCAAGTTCAGATATCATGTACTCAGTAACAATTACACTGTATTTAGGCAAAACAAAAACTTGAGATGTTTAGGATTCATGTCTTCATAGTAATGTTCCTTTCCTGTCCCTACCAAGTCTAACAACTCTTACTGAAGGAAATGTGTCCCAGCCAGACTCTACCATTCTCCTGCAGCAGGGGATGACAAGATCAGTTACATTTTTTTCACTTAACTGTCTATATATTAGCAAGTATTTTGTAAGTTAATATATAATTCTTAAAACATTAAATGCCATTTCTAAAACCTACATATTGTATACACCTTGTCAAGACAAAATGTTCAGCATCTAAAAGCAACTAACTTGTGTAGTTTGAAATAGATGTCAGTGGCATAAGCAAGATAAAAGAAACCTTATTCTTATTATAGATGCTCATTAAAACTTAAAATGTGCTTTCTAGTTCCATCGCTTTAAAAATAGGGTTTTTTGTCACTTTACAATTAATAATTCATTTGGCTATGAACAGTTAACAGGTAGAAGACTTCAGAAGCAGTACCCATTTCTACAAATGACAAACATTCTGATAGTAAATAAATCCCCAGTATCACTTTGCAAGACAGGCTTTAAGAGGCCTCCCTTCAACATTCTGACAATGTCAGATGAAGCAAAATCTGCTATCTTAGGTAACTATTATTTTATACACAGGAAAGAGATCTATATGACAGGCAGAAGTGCTTCTGAGCACCCAAAGCCAGGCACAAACTGGATCCCACCTCCATGTTGAGACTTGGAATATGCCACTTTCTTGATCTTTCCCACCTGTGCCCTACACAGGACCTGTTTTTTGAGCTAGAAGGAACTTGCCAGTCTTCTCGCTTCAGATGACCAGCTCTGAGGGAATACTGCAAAGTACACCTGTCCTGCTGTTCACAGGCTACAGAAATGACTCCAGGTCACATGAAATCTATGGCAATTTCAGAGATTGAATATGGTTATCTCCAGTCTCAGTCCAGTACTTCAACCACACAACACACCTAGCTATAGTAAGTTACAGAAACCCAAGAGACTGATAGGAACTTATTTTTATTGACAGCCTGTCACCAGAGGATAATCTACTAGACATTCCAGAGAAATAATTTATGTTACCACATCTCACAAACATACATTTTTCTCTGAAGCACTTTTTTCAACTGTCAAAAGTCTTATATGCAACTGTGTCCCATACAATGAGACAATATAATTATATCCAAAGGATGACAAGCAAAAACCAGTATATATGGGCCTAACTTCTCAATTAAATCACTTTTTGGGGAAAACACATGGCTGTCATGTCAGAATTTGATCTTGACACACCCACTAAGCCCAAGTTACCATAAAAAAGCTTTACACTGTGCTCAAGAACACCTTGAAGGCTGCTCCAATAAACACAGTTGATTTGTTTTATTATCAGTGGCTGTTCAATCCCACACAGGACCATCACTCACAGGACAAAGGCACATGGAAGCCTGCACTAATGCAGTCCACACTTTCACCAGAATACATCTTAGCTTGCTCCAGATTTGTAATAAGGCAGGTTAAGTGACTTCAAGGTCAGATGTTGGCACATGTTAACTATGCTCTGGATTGTGTGGAAAAATACATGACTGCCACCATCACCTGAAGGAAGACATCCTTAAATTGATTCTATTGTCCTGACTCTTAAATCACTGTATCAGTCTCAAAGCATATAAAACTATGTACATGCTTGTATGCGGTGACTGGCTGGAGCTCTGGTTAAACACCAAAAAAAAAAAAAAAAAAGGCATTGATTTTAGGTTGTAAAGGCCAGAGGCTGATAATTTCTTTGAAGAATTCCAGCCATTGTCTGAGGCATGAGGGACAAAATCTACCAACTCTCTAAATTTGGATAAAAGAGGGAGAGCAATGTTTTTATCATCTGTTTATCTGGGATGGATAAATTTACTAGATTCAGAGGTAATGCCATCTGAAAGTTTCTTTAGTACCAGCCTGTGAATGCAAATGAAACCTAGGGATTTTTTGTACATTTCAACAAATGAGGTTTCAACACTTTCAGTCCCAATATACCAACATCCCTTCAGCAGTCTAAAATAAAACATTTTTTATGGAGAGCTGCCACAGTCCCACATATGTAATAACAAATTATTTGCAGCTTCTCATTTTCAAGAACATTAACTTCATAATGACAAAGAGCAAGCTCCTTAGAAAGGCACAGCAGGTCCATAAATGCCATTTTTAAAGTTCAGAAAAAGATAATTAACAGACTGAAAATGTCACAGAAGATGAGACCAAGACAGTTAGGCATTTCAAGATTTCCTAAGTAACCACAGGAATTACATCTTTTCTCAGCGTATGTAGTCCTGCTAATAATGTGAAACTGCATCTGCAAGTTTAGAATTTCTTATTGAAGTGTAAAGATTAGGACTTAGTATTTTGTTTCTCTCTTCAGATTAATGATTACATTCAGTTATGATAGTACTGAAATGCTGTTGGTATTACAATATTAATAGACACTTGCCTATATATGAGAAAAAAAATCCTCAGAAGATCAAAACAAAAAAAAAGGCTGATTGTAGACCATAGCATGGCTATGTAAGACAATCTAAAGACCAATGAAGTATTAGTGACCAACTGTTGTTCACTATTGGCAACAGAACAGATTTTACATTGGAAAAATATACAAACTATATTCAAAATACAATAATTTCAAAGTATTTTATTGAAATTAGCATAAAAAAAGATTTTGAAGGCTATTTCTCAATTGGTTATTTCTAAATATTAATGAAAAAGTAGTGGTTCATTTCCAAGAATCTCCACCATAAAGCCATGTACTTTAGGAGCCTTTTGTTTTTCTAATCATTGCTTCCATCGTATCCCACTGCTCTTTGGTAACCTAACAAAAGAAAAGAGATTTTATTGGAATTTCATATAATACTTGCACAGCAAATAATCTGAATGTAAAATAGCAAACAAGGAAATCAATACCCTCTTCAAATCATTGAATTCTCCTGCCATAGAAACATATTCTCCACCATCCATTCTGATAACCTAGAAAGAGCACAAACAGTGTATTTAGTAATTGTGTGATTTCTGCACTATTCCCTTGGTATGAACTGTGAAAATAAATTTTACTGATTTGGGTGAAAAATGTCCATACTCAAAATAATGCAATACAATCACTTTTAGAAGTTCTTTTTAAAGGTGCTAACAACCATGCACTACACTTAAAAGATGAATAATACTTGTAAAGAATTTTAAATCAAGATGTTCTGCTTCATTTCTGAAACCAGGGCTTTAAAAAAGTATCAGCAATACTCACACCATCATCAGGTTAATTGTACAAACAAGATCAACTCACTGCTCCATTAACCCAGCTTGCATAGTCACTGCAGAAATATGCAGCAAGATTTGCAATTTCTTCTATAGTTCCCAGACGACCACAGGGAATCCTCTCGATTATCCTCTTCTCAAATGTGCCTGTTGGGTCAAGGCGGCTAAAAGCACCCTGAGAATGAAAAGGAACATTAAAAAAAAGTCATAACAACATCACAAAATAAAATCCAACTGAGATTTGACTCCACATACACAATACGCAAGTTAATATTTGTGAGTAAGCTGTCTACACCCTAATTGTCAGTAGCATGAAAAAGAAAGAATAGAAAAGAAAAGCAATTTATCCCTGTTGCACTGATATGCACCTACTGATGCTAAGTTGGAATTTAATCCATTTGGGATAGTCACCCACCATCTATCTGTGAAAAACAAAAGGGTTTAATAATCTTCTTTTCCTCAAACACCCTGGATAAACATTTGAGGAAATAAGCAAGACTCAAAACTGCTGCATGGACAGAGGAGAAGAACAAGGGGAGAAGAGGAACAGGAAAGTGACCAAAAATAAATTATAGGTGACTGAGTAAATAAAATGGAAAAGAAAAAACCATCAAGTTCAGTTAAATTGCAACAACTGCTAAAGCTAAAGGAAGTTGTTGGAAGCTTTAGTAGCTGAATAGCTTAAAATGGCTCGGGAAATAAAGGAGTTTTTTCTGCTCCTCCACAAGGAAATAACTGCCTCTCTCAAAATCAGAAATGTATCAGTAACATTTATGTTGAATTGCTGGAGTTATGATTTAAAGTACATTGTAAGTCATGTAATCATGGCTGCAAGCATGCCATTTAAGTCTTCTCTTGCCATGTTTTTAATTGTCAGTCTATAAGCCTAACAGTGTTGTGCTTGTATGTCTTATTCTTTTCCCATCATGACTTAAAACAGTTATGTTTTAAAGCCATTGATATTGCCCCTAAGGCAGAAAACCTTGATTTTGCAATATGCTGTCTGCCTTTTTATGCTTTCAGGGAAATTTCAAGTTGGAACCATACAGCAAATGTAGCATTTTATTAAGAACACACATTATCTCAATCAGGTTATACACTATTAGTTCAAAAAAGGAACAGTAACTGGAGGTAACACTATAGACACTTAAATCCCTTAACTTGCCAAATGTTTTTCTTCTACTCTTACTTAAAATACACAAGATACAAGGCCTGGAGAACTTTTGGTCTGATCCTCTAATGGCATTTCAACATTCTCATAATCCTGCTAATTCTGCCACTTATTTTCTTTCTAGTGAAAAGAGTCAAAACTGAATTTTCCAGTGTAGCATCTAAAACTGACAAGAAGGAAAAAGGACAGAATAGTAAATAAAACAAACACAGAAAAAAGTAAAAAAGAACCAACTCTGCACACCTATTCCCAAAACAACAGTAAAAACAACTGTGAAATATTTTATGGAAGAAGTAATACCATTATTAGTTGTTAGTGCTCATAATCATAATAATTTGATTCAATGGGAAATGGATCCTCCTTTCTCTTCTTGCAGGACTGCTTTCTTTATTCTTCCTGTTCCAGATGCTCTGGATTACTTCCTTCAAACCCTTCAGTCCTCCTTCTCACTCACTTCAAAGCTTCTCATTTCCTTGCCAACTTAGTTTTTCTCTTTCTAGTTTTGAGATTTTCAACAAAACTAGTGAGATTCTGTTCTCATATACCTAAAAGAGATTCTAAGATTTTGGAATGTTTCAGATGTTTTATTTAAAACTTAGGGGTTACGCAGAAAAAGGAACTATACTCCAACAATTGTAAAAATTCACTCCACTTGACAAACTAAGTACACAGAAATAAGAATAATCATTAAGTACTTTGATGTATATAAATTCTTTGAAACACTGAAAAAAGATGTTCTGTTTATATCAAGTGTAGTAGAGGGGACAGTGGCAGGTCTCAGAATTTCAAGAAATCCTATTTTACAAAAAGACTAAGAGGGAAGTGTGTTCAATATTCCAGCACAGTCTTGACTATCAAGGAAATCATATTAGAATTTACAGAAAAGTTAGACTGTTGTGAAGTTAAGTCTGTACTACAAAGTTAAGTCTGTACTACAAAGCATATTGAAGGCTGTGTTTCACTTCATGCCATGTACCTTTGTTTTTATTGGACCTGGTTGAATCACATTGAATCTCATGCCATATCTACCCCATTCAGCCGCAAGAGACCTAAAAATTCATTAACAGAATGCATCAATATTTTAAACACAGTATTGAAATCCTATTCAGAAAAAAGAAATTAAAATTTAATCAAATGTGTAAATATTAGAACATTCCTGAAGCAGACAATTTCTACTTAAAGGGTTTTTTTTGTGCTAACAAAATAATTTCAGAGAAGTAAAAAAAACTCTCATTCACCAACAGAGGAATATTGATTTAATAGAGGAATCATAGGTAAAGCAGGGTGAAGGAGCAATTCTTTCTCCCTTGCAAATCACAGATGGTGTTGGCACCTGAATTCCTTACCAAACAACCGTTAGGCCATCATCTTTCTGTGGCAATTTAGACTATCCCACAAGTATATATTTCTAATATTTGCAACATAGCTTTCACATTATGTTTTGAAGTAAAATCAGAGGATACATTTTAAAATAGGACCACTAGAATAGTTTTGCTTTATGACATTTTCTATGCATGATGAGTACTTTGGATCTACTATGGTGAATGAATTAGCTGAGTCATAAAGTCTCTGAAAAGTACACATTTCCGTTACAGCTCTGTAGAATAGAAATCAAGACCATTACTCAGTCCCTCCTTTTCTTCCAGATACAGAATTCTAGTTACTAAAAGACTTCCAATCTATTCAATTCTTTCTGCTGAAGTGCAGAGGAAAGATCTTATTTGCTATGAAGGACTAGCCTGAAATTAAAAATGAGAGAAATCCTTTTGTTTGGTGAGCGCAATGGATACGTCAACATAATACTGTTCTGAACTATGAAGAACTGCAGACTTTAATTTTAAATTGTGACAGGAAACAAATTTGTTAAGTAATCTAAACAGAGCTGAAGTCACACTATACTGCACCCTGGTAATAGTCATGTATTTTCCTCAGACAAAAGAATGTAGAATGTGGTACAGATCTCAAACAATCCCCCTCATAGCTGTCTTTAGGTGCTGGTTCACCAATGAGAATGCAAGAGAACCAGATTATTAAAACTCTGTGAAACAAACTTTGGAACGTGCGATTTCCAAAATAAGTAGTTCTACTTGTCCTTATCTCAGTCTTGTAAAAAAAACAGTAGCAGTTAATACTTCCCTCTGTAAGAAGCTGCCAGCATACTATTTTCTTGCTAGGATACTGGAGCCTGGATTGAACTCTTGTGGAACAGTGAAATAGGGGGAGTACACTAATGAGCTCCATTTTTACAGACCAATTACCCCATCTTAAGGATGTGAAAACCAAAGCACACATTTTGCTGTATCACTCACTTGCTCATTGCTTCTACACCAGCTTTGGCAGAGGCACTCGGCAACACAAATCCTGAACCACTCTCTGCATAAATTGTTGTAATAGCCAGGAATGCTGCTCCTAGAAGGGGAAAAAACATTTAAAAAACAACCCACACCACACAAACCAAACAACCCTGAAGATCAAACTCTCAAGTTCAGGTAAAAGCAAGCTAAATGGTACAGAAGTTTTCAGCTCAGGTGGTAGGGACACCTTTTCACTCTGGGCAGTGAAAAGGCATTTAAAAAATATAGTGTTTGAAACTTTCTTTCCAAGCCTCTTTATTTCAGTTTCCTTCTCTTTTGCATGAGCGTTCCAGGTAAGTGCAAATAGCTATTGATTAGGCTCTGAAGGTCTGAGCCCTCAGACTTCCACTGATAATGAACTGAATGCATAAATTAGTCTAACTGGAGTGAAGGCCTAAGATCTTACAGTGTTTTTCAGAAGCTGTCCTAGTCTAGTTGCCACCAACCAGACATTTTGCCCTAAATTCATCAATTACTGAGTGGGGGGAAAAAACCCCAAAAAAACAACAAAACAAAAAAACAAACAAAAAAAAAAGGAAAAAACAGTATTAACAGTTAGGTTTGGCACAATCTCCAACTAACAGTTGAGGGCTTGAGTTAACATTTATGCAAAAAAAAAAATTTTAAAGAAATTTCCAGAAGCTTTTTCTGCAGCAGAGCCAATTACAGAGTGAACCTGCATAACTTTTCCTATTATTATCACAACAAACTCCTTTATATGAAGTACTTTCTTTTATATGCTGTATTTTATAACAGATTTAGCAAAAAACATTCTAGAATATAATGGAAACTGCAACTGCTTATTTAATCTTTCTTTTATAGAATCCTGCAAATTATGTCTGATCAATGACTGGCATGAGCTTACTGTAGCTGGGAAATGAAGGACAAGGGATGACAGTTCACTGCTTACGTCACAGTAACTAAAATAACTGTTCTACTTACTATATTTCAAAAATAATTTCATTAGAATAGCTGCCCAGGGAATATTTTTAAAACAATATACACTACTGATAGAGTAGAGTTGCATGTAAGTTGACTCAGGTAAAAAATTACAGTAATATTACACAAAAGAAACTAAAGAGAGCCAAAAACAAGCACTAATTGAAATGCCAGCAGATATCCAGAAACCATGGGCCCTATTTATAAAAAAGGAGTCTTCACTGAGAGACTTTGAAAGGCAAAAAACCCTAGAACAACTTTGAAGTTATCTAGAGATGATTGTTAATTACACATTATGTAGAATTAAACCACTGATTTTCTTTTTAAATATAGGTTAAATAGAGGTAAGCTACGTGAACCTAACACAGAAGCAAGAATAACTGACATTTACAATTCTGATACTTAAAGAACACTTCAGCTCATACACAACTTTTATTTCTAAAGCCTATATTCATAGAATGGACAATAACTGATCAATTAGCTCCTCTCACTTTTTAAAAATAATTAACATGCTACCAAATTACAAATTCCTTTTAAATACCAGCACAAACATGCAGTCTAAAAGCAGAGAAGTTTTATTTACTACATTAGACTTAATGTAGGTCACACTGCAGACCTAAAGGACATCACAGTGTTCTAGAAACTGTCAGATTCAGTGTCCTCACAGACTGCTCTAAAATATCTGCACTAGGTAGCATCACTTTAGAAACGAAGGCCTCTGCTCAAACTAAAAAAACACAAGCAAGTACAAAGAAAATGAAGGTGAGAAGACAAACACATACACATGACTTACTTACAAAAACATGCCTTAAAGAAAGCCTTAAACAAAAAGTCTTATTTACAGATGGATTCCCCTAGAAAGAAGACATGCAAGTAATACCAAAAGAAATTCAAATTTGGAAACTTAGAAGTCAAAGAAAGAGAGACAACATGAAGGTGAATGACATCTGGATTTTACCAAATTTGAGGATGGAAGTAAGGAATGTTGTTTTCAATCACAAACAGCAAAAACAAAAGCATGTTTGATTTTGTATTTCACATTACTATATGGGCACCCCATGTGCACCTGGAGAACCATAAGGCAACCTATTTCCATGGTCTCCCATAATGATATAGTAAGTCATAGCTGGGGAGGGGTTTCTCATGTGGGAATATCAGCACTAGAATGGTGGAAATTAATTCTTCATGTGCTGCTAAAATATAGAGGAGACATACTTGAATACTAACAAAAACTGTTACAGAGTCACTGAAACAATATTGACTTCATGTTGTTATAATTAAATAGCATAAACTCATGGAATACTTTTTGGAGAGGATTTTGAAGAAATTCAGCTAATTCAGAGGTTAAAGAAATACCAGTGTAAATACGTAAGTAGTACTTCAACACAGTGGCTGTAGCTAGAAAACAGGGCTCAGTAGTGAGGGCACATGAAAAACCATAATTATATCTCCCTGCTTTTAAATGAATTTGACATTATATTATTCTCACCTCATAAAATAAACTCCCTGTTTTTCAATTTATAACTGGAATGTAAAATGAAAGCAGTGCTTTGTAAATAATCTATGATATAACATAGAAGGGCATACACCACCTTTCCTTTTAAAACAATAATGTGTTTAAATAAATCTTTGGCTGAATAGTGTACATATATTTTATTTTTATAAAATATATTATATTTTATTATTTCATATCATATCATATCATTTTTTATTATATTATATTATATTATATTATATATATTTTTAAGGTGAAACTGTGATATTGAATTAAATTTCTAGGTAGTCCAGAATTAAGAATTAAACCTGGGAAAATAAAATCCAATACTGATTTCAATTTCAAAGCTCTTTTTCAAATTATCTTAAGGTAATATTCTCTAGTACTATTAGTCATACAGCACAGCTGTAAATTTTATTTTACTGTAGGAGGAAAATTAAAAGGGATATCCTGACTTCCTGCTCATTTAAAGAAATATCCCACATTCAGTTCAATGAAATTAACATACATAGAGAAAATTCAGTAGAAATAACAGCTTTTTTTTTTCTTTTTTATCACAAAGCTTTATTTTTTTCATTTAAAAAATGTTTTACAACTAGAACTCTGCAATTTGATTTTTATATTCGGCCTCAGTTGGACTCTGGGTCCAACTGTAAGGCCTGATACTACAATGAAGTAATTGTTAGCCAGATCTACTGTGTGATACTGAAGTACAGCTTTCACTGAAAAACTTCCTTTCTAGAAGAAGGTTAAAAATTGTATTTCTCTTCTCACATTAACTCAAAACTGTCTATAATGACAGTAAGGCAAAGAAAGCAAGTAATAACATGTCACAATCTTAAGATACCTTTTTTTACTTTAATGAGCTCCTTTCCAATTTCTAGAGTTACAAAAGCAGTACCATTAAGTACAATATCAGTTATTGTTTTCCAGGCATTAGCAGAAAGTCGTTCAGAAGGGGAAATAAAATTTCCAGCTGCATTGTTTATCACAACCTGAAACACATGAAGGAAAAGAGTTAACTAACAATAACTCTTCCCAAGACAAAAAAAGAATTTACAAGAAGCTTTTTAGTGTTTCCAGGGACAAAAGTCAATAAACCCTCACTGAATGAGGTATGGGGGGCAGGGGAAGAGGGAGATTAACCCAGAAAAATTTTACCATCTGCAGCATAGATAAAGTATCAGTAACAGAAAATGAGCTGTATTTCCAAACTACTGCACTGAGGAACTGTATCATGTAGAGGCTGACTTAAGTCACTATTTTTCATGGTGTCTCAAGCGCATCCTAACAGAAAAGTTTGCCCCCATCAAATTCCAGTGTCACATCTATTTAATATAATGGATGCACGGCAACAGAAGCAAAAGGCAACAACCTGGTAATTAAAGTCTGGATGAAGTGACTGCTGCATAACAGGAATTCAAATCAGTCATGATGAGAATGTTATGATACAACATACCACAAACAACTACTACAAAACTTTTGTTGAATAGATGTACCTCTGTCACTTCCTATGAGCAATCATCAGGCAGAGGATACTTTCACTTCAGGGGACTAAGCGTCACATTAGCAGTATTTAACCAAAATTTATGTAGCCAGATCTAGTGTATTTAATAATATAATGCATTGAAGAAGAAAATTATGTACTATTAGTGGAATGGCACCTTGATTCATGTAGGTTTGCACATAAAACAATTTGTCCTGAAGAACTTCTGGGCTAAATTCTAATGAAGATATTTGAATTTTCAATAACAAAACAGGGTACTGTACATATTACATGAATGCAAAACTAATAATATATAACAGCCATAAATTATACATAGGGACAGCAAATTCAATTTAAAGGTCTCCCTGAAATCTGAAGGAAAAAAATCCAAACACCTTAAGATACTAAGGAGGTTACTTGAATCACTGAATAAATACAGGAAAGACACAACAATAAAACTAGTGAACTAAGAACTGTACTATATGATCTTTGAGGTATGTAGGACTGCCAAAATATGTCATGACAAAAGAATTATTGCTTTCTAATTGGGAGTATCATTCTTGGGAATGGAATGAACAAAACAAAGCTGGTAGGACTTTCAAGCTACTGCCATTAACTTCTGTCTTTGAGATGTCACCTCACATGCAGTAGGGCAGTGAGTGATACCCAGGATTCATAAACTAACATCTCATGTCTGCAACTAAAAGAAAAACTGGACAAAAAGAGCTGAATATTCAATTTACTCTGCCATCTATCCTAAACACACAAAATACATAAAATTAAATGCTTGCAAAGAACAAGTCATGGAAAGCATTTATTCAGAAAATTTACTGGTGCTCTAAAAATGTACTATATAAGAAGAAATCTCCTCCCTCTCTGCACACATGTAAAACCTGAAGATCGTGATTTTGACTTAGGCCAAAAACTGCCTTAACTAACAGTCAACTAAAATAATATCCAGAGAATCTTGTGTACAAATCAGGACAGTGAGTTGCCTGATTTCTAGCACTCTTACAGCTATACAGCCTATAATTTCTCTACTTCTTACAATATTTAAAGTTCAGTAGGTCTCTACCACATCTGTAGGAAGCTCCTTGTGTGTGCAAATTGTCAAAAACAGACATACAACGATTTTAAATTTACAGTAAACAGTTTTAAATCTGACTGTCCTTTACAACAACGCTACATCATCACACTTTCTATCAGCTAGCAGAATCCAAGTTGTTAACTCATAATCACATCAGAATTTTGTGATATCATCTTTCAGACTCCACCAGATCACCCTCCTCACAATCTGATGTAAAGAGCTCTGTCGGCTTTGTGCCAAACTATAAAAAAGCAGATGCTTGGCTTGACTGAAGACTTTTCTCTTCATTTTATGACAACTTAATCTTCAAATTGGAAACTTCTTTGTGTATACTAATAAGCTAAGCAAGGATCAAAGAAGACACTTATGATTATTTCCATTCCTAATTTGTGAAGCATTGTGTTAAGATGTAATTCAGTAAACACAGGTAAATCACCTTTTCAGGAGGATTTAAGGGCAATACTCCATTCCCTTAATTCAAAGAATGCTTCCAGAATTGTCCCGTTATTTGAAATGAGATGTTACACCTCAAAGTAAGGGTAAAAATGTTTTGTCTACTTGGCCACCACATCTTTTAAGAACCACAGGAACAGAGTAACTGGTCTAATTATGAATGTTAGCTTTACCTTGAAGTACTGCCACTGCTCTGTCTAGTGTCTTTTTAAATTCCACTAACCTTCTATCTTATTAAGTTTCTTCACACCTACTATGCAAAGTATTTTCAGTAATGAAGAATGAGTTATTTCCCTGGAATACTTACATCAGGATGTCCTGCCACTTGGATTGCTTCAGCAACAGCATTCTTAACTGAAACAGGATCTCTCACATCACACTGGATGGCATGAACCTAAAGAATAATGGAAAGGCAGTTTTAAGACTTAAAAACTGTATCATTCATAAATTAAACAAGTCCATAGAAGCATACAAACGCAAAAAAAATCCAATAAAATGTAGAGTATAATATGTAACACATTCATAATTCTGCAAAAACTTACCTTATTCCCTGTTTTAGAAGAAATTTCATCTGCTGTTCCTTTCAAAACATCCAGCTTCCTAGAAATAATTAACATCCTTATGTCAGTTAAATGCAATTATAATTTAGATTACTAAAATATTTTTTTTCTGAGCAAATATGAACTACAACTTAAAATATATGTGTGTACACATGCATGTTGCTGATTTTCATCAATTAAAACTATGATTAAGACTATGCCTAACCAGTAACTTTCTGAAAGAAAACTTTAGGTAATTTATGGTTAGCGCTACTTTAAAGCAACTCAGAAGTGACAATGGTTAAGAGAGTCTAAAGCTAAACAATATGTGATAAGCCAGAAAAAAAGCACACAATCATAACAAACTTAACTACTCTACTAGTATTAGTAAGAGACATACATATTCACATTTAAAACTAAACAAATTACTATTAAGATGAATGTCACACCACTTCTGTTTATTTTGATTTAAAATGAGATTGTTTTTCTAGACTTTACTGAAGTGATTCTAGACTCTACTGCAGTACTTGAGAGCTGTAGAAAATCATCATTAAAGGAAAATCAGGGCTCTTGTTGAAAGCCAGAAGAGGACTGGATTTAATTCTTTATTGTAATTTAAATCTGTATCAAAAACACCTGTAATAACATTTATTACTGTTCAATACTGCCCACTGCAAATTTTTGTTCTAAGGCTTTAGTTGAATTTATGCCTAATATTTGAGGTTGCTTATTTTGCTGCCACGTTTCACAAAAATGTCCTTAGTTTATTTCTTCCTACTGATTTTTATACCATTAAACATTTGCAGATAAATCTGCAAGTTTCTAGAATCCACAATATGACACAGTAATTTAAACGTGCACTGCAACAGAATAAATAGAATATTTTTTTCTGTTTGTAAAGAAGAAAACATCTATTCAGACAATTAGTCAGTACTAAATGAAAGTTCTAAAACATATTCATTAATATTTACCGGCTTGCTATAACACACTTGGCACCTAAACTGGACAAAGCTGTTGTCATCCCTTTGCCAAGCCCAGTACCTCCACCAGTTATAAAGGCCACTTTCCCTTGGAAGGTATTTGGTGGCAACATCACTTTTTGAAGAGGTGAGAAGAACGCAGCTTGTGGTGCACTGCTGTCTTGATGCAGCACATTTGGCCCACGGCTGAAAAACTGAAAGAAAAAATTGCAGAAAAGTTAGTTTCTTCTCCTTTCTGTATGCAGGACTCTTACACAAGATCAGATTTTCCTATGGCAATGGAGGTAACAATCGTAACTCCCTCATTATAAGTAAATATATATGAACATAAGAATGACTAGCTTGCATTATACCAACACACATGGGCCTTTACATAAATGCTATCACTAGACTAGGAAAGCACTTGAGCTATTTTTATATATTATACTGCAACTAGAGAACTACTGAAAAAATATTTCAGTCATGCTTCTTCATGCATTTTTTGTATCTATCCCTTTTACTAAAGCATGTGGAAAACCATTAACAACTAATTACAGAAGGACTTGGGCATCAGATTGATATATGCACTCTAATTTATGCACAAACAAATCCATGTGATTTTAGGTTACATATGTATGTATTTACAAATTTAAAATCTTCAGTAATAGACTCATGATTTTGATCCTTTACTACTCCATCCAGCCAAACCTTCTTTACTGGAGAACAGGACAGAATCAAACTTCACAAGACCTGCCCTAATGGTCACTGGAGCTGCTGAGGAAACCAATGCTATTTCCAAACTACTGTACTGAGGAACTGTATCATGTAGAGGCTGACTTAAGTCACTATTTTCATAGTGTCTCAAGCGCATCCTAACAGAAAAGTTTGCCCCATCAAATTCCAGTGTCACATCTATTTTTAATATAATGGATGCACGGCAACAGAAGCAAAAGGCAACAACCTGGTAATTAAAGTCTGGATGAAGTGACTGCTGCATAACAGGAATTCAAATCAGTCATGATGAGAATGTTATGATACAACATACCACAAACAACTACTACAAAACTTTTGTTGAATAGATGTACCTCTGTCACTTCCTATGAGCAATCATCAGGCAGAGGATACTTTCACTTCAGGGGACTAAGCATCACATTAGCAGTATTTAACCAAAATTTATGTAGCCAGATCTAGTGTATTTAATAATATAATGCATTGAAGAAGAAAATTATGTACTATTAGTGGAATGGCACCTTGGTTCATGTAGGTTTGCACATAAAACAATTTGTCCTGAAGAACTTCTGGGCTAAGTTCTAATGAAGATATTTGAATTTTCAATAACAAAACAGGGTACTGTACATATTACATGAATGCAAAACTAATAATGTACAACAGCCATAAATTATACATAGGGACAGCAAATTCAATTTAAAGGTCTCCCTGAAATCTGAAGGAAAAAAATCCAAACACCTTAAGATACTAAGGAGATTACTTGAATCACTGAATAAATACAGGAAAGACACAACAATAAAACTAGTGAACTAAGAACTGTACTATATGATCTTTGAGGTATGTAGGACTGCCAAAATAAGTCATGACAAAAGAATTATTGCTTTCTAATTGGGAGTAACATTCTTGGGAATGGAATGAACAAAACAAAGCTGGTAGGACTTTCAAGCTACTGCCATTAACTTCTGTCTTTGAGATGTCACCTCACATGCAGTAGGGCAGTGAGTGATACCCAGGATTCATAAACTAACATCTCATGTCTGCAACTAAAAGAAAAACTGGACAAAAAGAGCTGAATATTCAATTTACTCTGCCATCTATCCTAAACACACAAAATACATTAAATTAAATGCTTGCAAAGAACAAGTCATGGAAAGCATTTATTCAGAAAATCTACTGGTGCTCTAAAAATGTACTATATAAGAAGAAATCTCCTCCCTCTCTGCACACATGTAAAACCTGAAGATCGTGATTTTGACTTAGGCCAAAAACTGCCTTAACTAACAGTCAACTAAAATAATATCCAGAGAATCTTGTGTACAAATCAGGACAGTGAGTTGCCTGATTTCTAGCACTCTTACAGCTATACAGCCTATCATTTCTCTACTTCTTACAATATTTAAAATTCAGTAGGTCTCTACCACATCTGTAGGAAGCTCCTTGTGTGTGCAAATTGTCAAAAACAGACATACAACAATTTTAAATTTACAGTAAACAGTTTTAAATCTGACTGTCCTTTACAACAACGCTACATCATCGCACTTTCTATCAGCTAGCAGAATCCAAGTTGTTATCTCATAATCACATCAGAATTTGGTGATATCATCTTTCAGACTCCACCAGATCATCCTCCTCACAATCTGATGTAAAGAGCTCTGTTGGCTTTGTGCAAAACTATAAAAAAGCAGATGCTTGGCTTGACTGAAGACTTTTCTCTTCATTTTATGACAACTTAATCTTCAAATTGGAAACTTCTTTGTGTATATTAATAAGCTAAGCAAGGATCAAAGAAGACACTTATGGTTATTTCCATTCCTAATTTGTGAAGCATTGTGTCAAGATGTAATTCAGTAAACACTGGTAAATCACCTTTTCAGGAGGATTTAAGGGCAATACTCCATTCCCTTAATTCAAAGAATGCTTCCAGAATTGTCCCGTTATTTGAAATGAGATGTTACACCTCAAAGTAAGGGTAAAAATGTTTTGTCTACTTGGCCACCACATCTTTTAAGAACCACAGGAACAGAGTAACTGGTCTAATTATGAATGTTAGCTTTACCTTGAAGTACTGCCACTGCTCTGTCTAGTGTCTTTTTACATTAACCTTCTATCTTATTAAGTTTCTTCACACCTACTATGCAAAGTATTTTCAGTAATGAAGAATGAGTTCTTTCCCTGGAATACTTACATCAGGATGTCCTGCCACTTGGATTGTTTCAGCAACAGCATTCTTAACTGAAACAGGATCTCTCACATCACACTGGATGGCATGAACCTAAAGAATAATGGAAAGGCAGTTTTAAGACTTAAAAACTGTATCATTCATAAATTAAACAAGTCCATAGAAGCATACAAACGCAAAAAAAATCCAATAAAATGTAGAGTATAATATGTAACACATTCATAATTCTGCAAAAACTTACCTTATTCCCTGTTTTAGAAGAAATTTCATCTGCTGTTCCTTTCAAAACATCCAGCTTCCTAGAAATAATTATTAACATCCTTATGTCAGTTAAATGCAATTATAATTTAGATTACTAAAATATTTTTTTTCTGAGCAAATATGAACTACAACTTAAAATATATGTGTGTACACATGCATGTTGCTGATTTTCATCAATTAAAACTATGATTAAGACTATGCTTAACCAGTAACTTTCTGAAAGAAAACTTTAGGTAATTTATGGTTAGCGCTACTTTAAAGCAACTCAGAAGTGACAATGGTTAAGAGAGTCTAAAGCTAAACAATATGTGATAAGCCAGAAAAAAAGCACACAATCATAACAAACTTAGTTTTAGCTACTACTCTACTAGTACTAGTAAGAGACATACATATTCACATTTAAAACTAAACAAATTACTATTAGGATGAATGTCACACCACTTCTGTTTATTTTGATTTAAAATGAGATTGTTTTTCTAGACTTTACTGAAGTGATTCTAGACTCTACTGCAGTACTTGAGAGCTGTAGAAAATCATCATTAAAGGAAAATCAGGGCTCTTGTTGAAAGCCAGAAAAGGACTGGATTTAATTCTTTATTGTAATTTAAATCTGTATCAAGAACACCTGTAATAACATTTATTACTGTTCAATACTGCCCACTGCAAATTTTTGTTCTAAGGCTTTAGTTGAATTTATGCCTAATATTTGAGGTTGCTTATTTTGCTACCACGTTTCACAAAAATGTCCTTAGTTTATTTCTTCCTACTGATTTTTATACCATTAAACATTTGCAGATAAATCTGCAAGTTTCTAGAATCCACAATATGACACAGTAATTTAAACATGTACTGCAACAGAATAAATAGAATATTTTTTTCTGGTTTGTAAAGAAGAAAACATCTATTCAGACAATTAGTCAGTACTAAATGAAAGTTCTAAAAAATATTCATTAATATTTACCGGCTTGCTATAACACACTTGGCACCTAAACTGGACAAAGCTGTTGTCATCCCTTTGCCAAGCCCAGTACCTCCACCAGTTATAAAGGCCACTTTCCCTTGGAAGGTATTTGGTGGCAACATCACTTTTTGAAGAGGTGAGAAGAATGCAGCTTGTGGTGCACTGCTGTCTTGATGCAGCACATTTGGCCCACGGCTGAAAAACTGAAAGAAAAAATCCCAGAAAAGTTAGTTTCTTCTCCTTTCTGTGTGCAGGACTCTTACACAAGATCAGATTTTCCTATGGCAATGGAGGTAACAATCGTAACTCCCTTATTATAAGTAAATATATATGAACATAAGAATGACTAGCTTGCATTATACCAACACACATGGGCCTTTACATAAATGCTATCACTAGACTAGGAAAGCACTTGAGCTATTTTTATATATTATACTGCAACTAGAGAACTACTGAAAAAAATATTTCAGTCATGCTTCTTCTATTCATTTTTTGTATCTATCCTTTTACTAAAGCATGTGGAAAACCATTAACAACTAATTACAGAAGGACTTGGGCATCAGATTGATATATGCACTCTAATTTATGCACAAACAAATCCATGTGATTTTAGGTTACATATGTATGTATTTACAAATTTAAAATCTTCAGTAATAGACTCATGATTTTGATCCTTTACTACTCCATCCAGCCAAACCTTCTTTACTGGAGAACAGGACAGAATCAAACTTCACAAGACCTGCCCTAATGGTCACTGGAGCTGCTAAGGAAACCAATGCTATCTCCCAGACAAAACTGGGCAGGGTTAGGTTATCAGCATCACACTCTATCCCAGCAGAAACACCAGCTACAGTACATTAGCCTCAGAAGGATTAGTCCCTGCAAAAAGACACATGGTTGGAACATGTTTAAAAATAGACATGAAAAAAGAAGAAAATTCAGTATTACATCTAGAAAACTATGCTAGTAAGAAAATACCCCACAAATGTAATGAGAAATTAGTGATGTCACCAAGAAAGTTGCAGCAAAAATAGCAAACAGGGTATTTCTAGCATCCTAATATCCTAAACTAACTCAAGCCCTAATTTAAGTATTGAATTAAATGCCTTGGGACAGCAGCACTACAGCAATAATTGAGAAATTCCCTTATTATTTAAAAGACAGAAGTTATCACAACCTGAAGCTGCAAGTGCTTCCAAGTATAAAAAAACTAGATTGATTTTATTTTTGATGTGCAAATCAATTATAAGACTGTAAGTTATACTTATTTTCTCTGGTTTTACCTTGTATTTGAGCCTTTAATGTGTTTATTTTAATACAAAGGAAAAAAATCTAATACATTTTGTGAAAGAAGAGTGAATGGTTACTCTTGTATGATCCTGTTAAGAAAACCATGCAATTGTTCAACACTGACATGAAGAAGAAAGGTAGTTTTAAAATAGTAAAAATATTGCAACTTACTATTCTGTTTACTAATTCACATTTGAACACTAAAATTAAGAGACAATATATTTAGTGGTAGATGATTACTCTGTACTTCCCACAGTTACAGTGCATTGGGGGGTTCACATAGCTTGAAGCTGACCTGCAGAAGTGTGCACATCAATCTTTCTGTGTGGTAATACCTGTGCATTAGCAACTCAGGTGAAAACAAAGAGAACAACCATGGAATTACACAGACAATTTAATACAACTTAAAGCATGGTGCTAGTAACACCAGGGTCACAGTCTCAATCCCTGTATGGGACATTCACTTAGGAGCTGGACTCAATCCTTGTGGGCCCTTCCAACTCAGAATGTTCTGTGAAAAACTAAAATTGAGTTGAAGATTTGGAGCCACTACACAGGACAAAATTCAGAAAGCAAAGCTTGAACTAGAGCTAGAACTATCACATTGGTAAAACACAGCTGTTATTTAATTTTCCCACTGAAAATAAAATTTGCATGCTTTCACAGAGTATCAGGATACTATTAAGCCTCCAGGAAATGGAAATGTGAAGGTTCTCTTTTGGGACTTTCTTAGTAGCCCCCTGCTCATCTCTCTTCAGGAAAAAAGTTCCCTCTGGAGAATTTCAGCTCATAGCAGAGCTGAAAATCAAGATAGCATTTGGACTCCCCCTTCCTTTCAGGACATGGAGAAAACCCCTGTGAGTGCTGAGACTCCCTGATCAGGTGCTCTGGCAGTGACCGACACAGCCCAGTCTTCTTGCCCTCCATGAAAATAACACTGCAAGCAGCTTTTCTTCTGCTCCAGCAGGGAAGATTAGGACATGCCATAACAGAGGAAAGCAGAAGGCTGCACCAAGACTAATAAAGTATGGCAATGATAACCAGCCAGTAAAGCTGGTATAATTGAGCAATCTTTCAGTCAGACTGCTATCATCTCCTTAACTGGCTTGCACAAGAGGCCTCTATGACAGCATCCATGCAATTTAATCATTCCACTGCTTAAGGCTGAGATTTTAAATTAAATCTCAGGTGTAAAGAGAGATATAAAGAAGCCAGTGAACAACTTTAAAAAACAAAACATCAAACAACAAACACACAAATCACTGACAAACCAAAAAACAACCCTTGCCCAGGGGGTGGAAGTGCATTGTGAAATAAATGCAGAAAGCCATCTCAGAAACACAAAAGCAATCACTGGAAAGAAGCACAGTGCTTGTGGAGAACTCACTAGAAACGGCCTCCAGCAACATCCACACAGTCACAGAATCATAGAATGGCTTAGACTGGAAAGGGCCTTAAAGATCATCTTGTTCCAACCCGCCTGCCACAGGAAGGGACACCTTTCACTGTAACAGAGATCCATCCAACGTGGTCTTGAACACCTCCACAGATGGGGCATCCACAGCTTTTCTGGGCAACACGTCCATATCTAACCTAAAACACCCTCTTTCAATATGAATCCATTTCCCCTTGTCCTGTCACTACATGCCCTTGAAAAAAGTTCCCCTCCAGATTTCTTGTAGGCTCCCTGCAGGTACTGCAAGCCAGCCATAACGCCAACTCGGTCACAGGTCAAGCCGCGCCGCTGCTCGGACAGTAACATTCCAGCCATTTACCTAAATGGATGGCCCTGCACAGCTGTGCTATCGGGGCCAAAGGGCGACACGCTCAACGGGGCGACACGGCACGCCCGGCGGTGGGGCCGCAGGCCGTGTCCCGGCAGCTCGGCCCGCACCTCTGCGGGGCTCCGCGGCGGGCAGGGCCGGCAGCTGAGGAGAACCGAGGGGCGCCCTTTCCTGGCTGCTTCCCCAACCCCGGCAGGGCCGGCAGCTGAGGAGAACCGAGGGGCGCCCTTTCCGGCTGCTTCCCCCCCGGCAGGGCCGGCAGCTGAGGAGAACCGAGGGGCGCCCTTTCCTGGCTGCTTCCCCAACCCCGGCAGGGCCGGCAGCTGAGGAGAACCGAGGGGCGCCCTTTCCTGGCTGCTTCCCCAACCCCGGCAGGGCCGGCAGCTGAGGAGAACCGAGGGGCGCCCTTTCCTGACTGCTTCCCCAACCCCGGCAGGGCCGGCAGCTGAGGAGAACCGAGGGGTGCCCTTTCCTGGCTGCCTTCCCAACCCCGGCAGCGGGAGCCGCAGAGCTCCGCCATGCCCTCCCTCTGACGGGACACCGGCGCCCGGGCAGAGCCGAGGCGGCGGGGCAGCCGGTGGCGGGACACCTCCGCGGCGGCGCCGCCCGTCCGCCCTCAGCCCGGCAGCCCAGGGAGCGCCTTACCCGCCCGGCGCCGAACCCGCAGGGGCCGCGCACCCCGCGCCGCCACAGCCCCGCCGCCGCCGCCGCCGCCATGTTCCGCCGCCGCGCTCTGCGCCTGCTCGGCTGGGAGGGGCAGCGGGGCAGCCGCGGGCGTCGGGGAACCGGCGAGACCGAGACCGAGACCGCCCCGCCCCAGGTGCTGCAAAACGTAGAATATGTAAAAGTTTTCTTTAAAAAGGACGGTCTTTGATCCTTGATCTTTGAATACTTTCAAGCCTAATCAACAAGGAGCAAACAAGCTCTAAGCGATGTCCAGGTGAAAGATAAATTATTTGTCGGTGGAATTGCCTTGCTAAGGCTTGGAGCTTGACATGTTTCAGTGATCTCAGACCTAGAGAGAGAGAGATTAACAAAATTTGGGAAGAGAGATGTACTACTGACAGTGGACACAAAGAATGCAGAATTTGTGGGCTACAAGGGCGTTTGGCAGAATCACCATGATAAACAAAAATTAATAAAAGCAACTCTGCAACTTTGCTCAAATCAGCTCTGACTGGGTATTTCTGATGGGGGAGATTACCCACTGACCCAAAAGAAGAGAAAGGCTGAGTATATGGACTAAACGGCAGGAGAAGTGAGAGAATCATTAACCAAAGAAGATAGAACGTTAATTAATGAGAGAACTAGGTAACTGGTAGGCAATGAACATGAATGCCCTTTCTTGCTAAAATGTTTAAATAGTGAAAAGTTTTGGTTTCCTTGTGCTGGCCGTATGGACTTGTCACCCAAGACGCCTTTCTGCACAGAACTGTAAATTAATCAAATGTGGATTGGCCTCTTGCACACCAGGTGAAAGAACTTATTTTGGAACAACACAGGGGCACCTTCTCAGCCACAGCCACTGCCCCGGTGCCTTCAGTTCCAGCTGTGAGAGTTGGAGAATGATTGATTTATCTGTGCTGAGCACAGAGACTGACTGATGGAAGAAGTGATGACTGACTGACACCCACCCATTTGCACAGCCTTGGTAACCACAGAAACCTGCAGTCGTATCTATTCATAAGGAAGAGTAAGGGGTTGGGGGAGTAGCATAGTAGCTGTTAAGAATCTACAGATTTAATAAAGCTTCAGGTTTTGAGGGGAGGACACCACACTTGATCAACCTATGCAGTTACAAAACTTGGCATGAAAGACAACAAATCTTTCAGTGGGTCTGTGCTCTCAACTTTTGAGTTAAGAATTCTAGGCCAACTGATTACACACTGCTGTGGGAGCGCAGAGGAAGCAGAATTTAAATCCTATGGTTTAGTCATCATTGGCCTGTATAAAAATGGCAAAACAGCCATTTTCTCTAAATGTTCAGCATTTAAGAAAAAAAACGTGAGATGCCAGCCCCGATCCACGCTGACACGGGGCGAAGGGGACCGGCAGCGACACGGGCACTGGCGAGAGAGCCGCAGGAGAGCGCCCGCCCCGGCCCCGCCCCAACCCCCGGGGCCCGGCCCCGCCCCGCCCCGGCCTGGCCCCGCCCCGGCCTGGGCCCGGCCTGGCCCCGCCCTGGTCTGGCCCCGCCCCGGTCTGGCCCCGCTTCCGTCTCGGTCCCGTCCTAGGCCCCCCCCCGGCCCGGCCCCGCCCCCGGCCCAGCCCCGCGCCGGCCTGGCCCCGCCCCGGTCTGGGCCCGCTTCCGTCTCGGTCCCGTCCCAGGCCCCGCGCCGGCCCCGCCCCGCGCATGCGCACCGGCCCACGGCTGTAGCGGTTGCGCGAGGCCAGTAGGCGGCGCCCTGGGTCGCGTCCCTCTCGTTATCCCGGCCCGGCGCGCGGGATCCCGGCGGCAGCGGTAGATCTCGGGATTTTCTCTCCCCGGCCCGGCCTTGTCCGGATCGCCGGCGGCTGCCGGGCGGAGCTCCAGGATGTGGAAGCTGGTGCCCGCCTCGGGAAAAGGTGAGGGAACGCCAGACGCCTCCGCCACTCCGGCGGGATGGGCCCAGGCACCGCGGGCCCCTCGCCGCCCCTCCCGCCGCTGCGCGGTCCCCGGGCGTGCCGGGCTGATGGCTGCCCCAGGGCGGGCTCCAGCCGGGCGTGCTGGGCTGATGGCTGCCCCAGGGCGGGCTCCAGCCGGGCGTGCCGGGCTGATGGATTCCCCAGGGCTGGCTCAGGCGGGCGGGCGTGCCGGGCTGATGGCTGCCCCAGGGCGGGCTCCAGCCGGGCGTGCCGGGCTGATGGCTGTCCCAGGGCCGGCTCCAGCCGGGCGTGCCGGGCTGATGGCTGTCCCAGGGCCGGCTCAGCCGGGCGGGCCTGTCCGTCCTGCCTCGGGCCGGTGCTGATCCAAGTCCTGGTCGCTCGGGGCGTTCGTCCTCGCCGAAGCCTCCGTATTTCCCTGGAGCACTGCGACCACAGCGCCTGCTAAACCCAGTAGGCCTGCTTTTCGTACCTGTGTGGGATGTCTTAGGGTGCTGCAGTCTACAGAGTCCTGCTTTGAAATACCTGGAGAGTTGAACTCTGAGGCAGCAACCTCAGAAACGATGTGTAACTATTGTGTTGATGTTCCAAGTGTTGAATTTCATGGCGTTTCTTGCATGAAGGGTTTTGAAACTAAATCGCCTCTATATTTTTCTTTGTTTTCTTGTCTATAGGAGCTTTAATAATAGGTATTGTAAGGAGCAGACTTAACACAACTGCATCTGCTCTATTTCCCGGTTCACTAGGAGGAAATTCTGGATGTTTTATTTATTTCCTGATGGGTTCAGCACCTAATCATGTTGAAATAAACTGATTTACCTCTTACTGCTTAGAGAGCTTTTGAGTGAATCAGACCACTCTTCGTTCTATTCAGAATGATCATTTCTGCTCAGTTCATATTTGGAAAGTTATTTGCCAGGGTCGATAACTGGAATCTATCTTTATGTACTCATATTCATCAAGGAACATTTTTGTTTCTGTTGACCAGTGGTAGCACAGCTTTGGGAGGTCAAGCCATTCACTGGGAAGCCACCATGGGGTCCAGGTGACAGGTACAAAGCATACACTAAAGCATAAGCATTGGTCAGAGGCTGAACTTACTAAGTATCAATTTGATTTACATGAAGATCTCCTTACATTGATTGGGAAGACATTTTCCTCTGAAACTCATAATCAGTTATGTGAATAAATAATAAATAAAACCTAAAAAAATTAGGTACCCTTAAAAGGTGTTTTAGAAAACCTATCTTACACTGTGGGGGTTTTTTCTTCTAGATGTTACACTTAATCTTCATGAAAGTATTGGTAAAAATATATTGTCCTTGAAAAAATTGTGCTGCCACTTTTGAAACTGATTTATCATAAAATGTGTCCTTTTATAATGGACAGAGCAACGGAGCAAGCAAGAAAGAAAGAGGTTTTGTCTATAAGCTAAATGGATAATTCTAATCAGTATCACTGAATTCAGAGTCACAGAATGTTCTAAGTTGGAAGGATCATTGAGTCCAGTTCTTAAGTGAATGGCACATGGGGATAAAACCCACAACCTTGGCATTGTTGGCACCATGCTCTGGCCATAAATGGTGCATGGCTAAGCTGAGATTTAGATGTACTACAGACTTCTCAGTGTCTCTCCCATGTGCTTCAGGTATTTTGATGGGGTTTTTTTCTAAATTGTTATTTTTCTGTCTCTTGTTTATATCCAGGAGAGCCCTATCGTCTTTTAAGCGGTGTAGAATACGTTGTGGGACGCAGGAACTGCACAATTTTAATTCAGGATGATCAGTCTATCAGCCGAAGTCACGCAGTTCTGACCGTAAGCCGGCCTGAAACAAGCCCTGTGAGTAGCCACCACTTTACTGCATTATCAGTGCTCTGTGGGGGGAATTCAGGCTGCCATGACCATGCATGCTCTCATTTTGCTCTCACCAGTTTTATGCTTGGAGTAGAACCATTGATCACCTGTGTTGTTTTTTTTTAATCTTGAAATTTATTTTTTTCCCCTTAGGTTTTTTTGCTTTCGTTGAGGAATTTTGTGGCATAATTTTAGTAGTCCAAGCTTCCTTTTATCCCAGAGCAAAGATTCACTAGGAATTTGTATTAAAATAATCATAGCAGGCAAATGATGCAATTAAGTTTCATTACACAGACAAATTTTAGGTTCTGGGAAGTGCTTCAGTTGTTTCACTGCAGACTTAGCTTCTGTTTCATTTCACATCATTAAGTCTATATTTGCTTAGGGCACGGAAAAGAAAAATGTACCAAGGAGAATTAGCAATCAGCAATTTACTGTCACTGAGTGGTGTGACAGTTATGGATGTTTTGAAGCCAGTCAGCAGAAATTTCGTTTATGTAACCTTATGTAGTGTTTAAAATAAAACGTAAAATATATTTGTCCCTTTAATACTACAAATACTGAGTGAGTCCAGTGGAGGGCTATGAAGATAATGAGGGGACAGGAGCACCTCAGTTGTGAGGAAAGGCTGAGGGATCTGGGCCTGTTCAGCCTTGAGAAGAGACCAATGAGAAAGGACCTCATTGATGTTGTCAGTAGCTGGGAGGGTGTCAAGAGGATGGAGCCAGGCTCTTGGTGGTGCCAAACAGTAGGAATGCCAAAAACTGGAACACAGAATGTTCCACCTGAAAACACAAGAACTTTACTGTGAGACTGACTCAGCACTGGAGCAGAGTGCCCAGAGAGGTCCCTGCTTACTCCCTTACGGAGTCTCTGCTCTGGATACTCCAAAGGAACCTGGGGACAATCCCCAGTAGCATTCTATAAGGAAACCTGCTCCAACAGGCAGCTGGGATTAGATCACCTCCAGTGGTCCCTTCACGCCTGATCCATTCTGGGTAGTAGTATATAACTGCATGGCAGAATTTAATAAAAACAAGCTGTCAGTGTCTTATTGGCTTGTGACCACTTTGGAAATCTGACAATATCTAACCTCTTCTCAAGAGATGCTGGTGTCTCCATGTCCTGCAGTTCAGGGAAGACTAGCATTCCTCATGGAAGGAAGCACAAGAAAGTGCCCTCAGGTGACCTGAGGCTTTTACTTGCAATTCAGCCCAATGCCCAGGGTAGAACTGCGTGGTGGGTGAAAATATAATAAATCTCAGAGCCTTGCTAAATTGCACCAGCTCAGGCTTTGGGCCAGTGAATGACTGCCATGCACTGTCTCCAGAAAGATGAGCTTCTATCTCCAAAAAGACTAAGTGTAAGAAGCACAAAAGTTTTAAAGCTAAAAACATGCATATTTTCTCTCATTCCTCTAAGGCGAAAAACAGAAGGTAAATAATTACATATAGCAAGCCTTATTGTCCAGAGTCTTTATTTAAGATGATATTTTGTGGGCTGCTTCTTATTTATCCATTACTTTGATTCACAATGAAAGTAACTTGTTTCTGATAAAGCTGTCTCATTCTGATGAACTATAATGGCTTATTTATGTTTATTTTCAGAGTCAGTCTCTCTCAGTACCTGTATTAACAGTAAGAGATACATCCAAGTATGGCACTTTTGTTAATGGATCAAAACTCAATGGTGCTTCAGTGTCTTTGCAGTCTGGTGACAGAATCAACTTTGGAGTCTTTGAGAGCAAGTTTAGGTAAGTGTTTTGATTATAAACTATCAAGTAAAAAACTAATTTTTAGAAGAGTATTTTAGCACATGATGCAACATTGCAAGTGATACAGCAGTGATTAATTTTTAGAAAACAAAAAAGGTACGTAGTATTTTGCCTGTGTTCCACATCTGCTTCTGAAATAGTTTTCCATTATATTTTTTACATAATTTATTTTGACACTAGGAGATTAAAATTGTAGATAAGAAAACATTGGCATTTTAGAAGATAATATGTCATGTACAGTGAGTATTTTCAGGCTCTTTTAGGCAAAGAACAAAATCCTACACCAAATGAGAAGAAGGGGGAAAGGTTTAGAGTTTGTTGGAGCCCTTGTTAGAATGTAATGAGAAAAGAACTGACACTGCAGGAGGATGTGAAACCAACTTGATTTTTTTTTCCAAATTTAACATGGTAGCCAGTGCTCTCTGTTTATTTACAGGAAGAATTCTAAAAATGAAGTAGCAGATAAATAGAAAAAGTCTAATGACCATTAAAATCAATGTGGTGGCTTTGTGCCTTAAAATTTTATTCAGTTTAATTAATACTGCTGGTATTATTTGTTGTTAGAAAAAACTTGACATTCTCCTCCTATTACTACAATAATTTTTTTCAAAATATTTTAGGTAAACATACCTGAAACATGATACAGGAATCATACCATGAGACCGGATATATCATGGCTATTGTACTAGAAAGTCTAAAAGTAGAAGGAAATTTAAATAATCTAAAAATGAAATATTATAACTTGATATGGAAGATCTAAGATAGATATAAAGGCTTATGTCAAGGATCATGGACATATTAGGAAACTTATTTGAAATTGCATTTTATGACACTTGTATTTTTAAGTATTGATCTGTTGCTGACCTCTCCTCTTCAGCATACTTTTGCTTTTGGAGGCACACATTCAAGTTTTTTGATATTCCCAGACCTTGCTCTATTCTTGAGGCACTAATTCTATGTGATGTCTGTAAGAGGGCCACAAGTCCATAGTAATATTTCAGGTGAAATTGACGTTAATTTTTCTGAATAAAAATTAGTATTTTGTTTCTTCGGGAGATTTTAAAGCAGGAAGATTTTACTTTGATCTAGATTAGAGCATGGGTCTTTTGGTTTTTTTCCTTCAGATTTCAATGAGATACAAAATCTGATAGTTAAATCAGCTCTGTTCATCATGGTGATTGGCTGAATTAACTTAAGCAATTCTCTTTTACTTGCTCTTTGCAGAGTGGAATATGAACCTTTGGTTGTCTGCTCCTCATGTTTAGATGTAGCTCAGAAAAATGCTTTAAATCAAGCCATCCAGCAGCTTGGAGGCCTTGTAGTGAATGAATGGACAAAAGAATGTACCCACCTTGTAATGGTATCAGTAAAAGTTACTGTTAAGGTATGTTGAGCTTTGCCTGTTGATAGAGTTGCTTTGCAATTTTTCCATAATTGCTAATTAAATTCTAAACCTGTTCAAGACTTTTCTCTACAAAACTGTAGCCAGCTCTTCTTTTTCCAAGTTTGGAAGATGTGTATGTCAACAAGAGGTTGAAGGGAAAGAGAACAAAAAGAGCCAATTTTGATGACTTGGTGATTTTCATAACTTTAATCAAGACATCAATTAAAAGCTAGGCTGTCAGAAGCAAAACACTCCTGGAAGCACAAATCAGTATTTTATTTGTTTGATACTTTCCACATCTTACATCTTAAAAAGCTAGTATCAGTTGAACCATATTCTATTTGAACTTTTTGTATGCAGTAAATTTGTGTTTTCTGTTTTTTCAGACTATATGTGCTTTGATTTGTGCTCGACCAATTATAAAACCAGAGTTTTTTTCTGAATTAATAAGAGCTGTTCAGTCCAGGCAACAGTTGCCAAATCATGTAAGGTAAGTTGCCAAATCATCATATTTACTGTGTTGCAGAATTAAATATATGGGAGTTAGATTATCAGATAGCTACACATTTATCTGATGATTTTTTACATAGTACGCAATTCATAATGATTTTATTTGTGGAGGAATGCTTAATGTGATTAACATTTAAATATTCCAGCAATTTTATTGTTCTTGTCACTAGAGTTTTAAAATGAGCACTGGAATTGACTCTATGTTGTTACTGTGTGGTGTTACTATGTTGTTACTCTATCGTGTTACTGTGTCTGAAAAGGAACTTGTTTGTTGGTATTTAAATGTTGCTTCAAATGCTTTTGGGAATTGATACCTAAAAAGAAAGAAATTACACTTTTATAAAAGAAATTGTATCAAGTTTTTTTAATTACATAGATGGATTTTTCCAGTGTGCTGTTAGTTACTGAGTTTACTGTGAACTTTGGTCAGAACAGAGTTAGTCTGACCATTGAATTCTCTGAAATAGGAGAGGTTTTTAATTATCTGTTGAAAGATGAAGTGAGACTAATGTGCATTGGCTTTCACTAAATGAGAATTAAATATTCATTGTTTTCATGGTTAAATTAACTTCAAAAGGGAATTCTTAATTTGGAATCAATAAATACTGCAGAATAGCTCTTCTGGTTATTTTCTTGAACTGAGAAAATGCAAAATAGTCACAATATTGTATGTCACAATTTCATCTGAGCACATTTTACCTTGAAATGGGAGACATTTGTGTTTTGTTTGAGGGTTGTGGTTGTTGGTTTTTTATAGTAGGAACACATTCCCACTATGTATATACATCCATATGGGCATAAATATGCATTATGTTAGGAAATGGCAATTTATTTTCTGTAGTAGGTGTGGTAGTAGCCATTGGTAGAATAGTTTGAAGTCTGAGGCTGGGTACATAGTAAACCAGGTTCTGGTGCACACGTGGAAATAGAAACAAAACAAGAGAATATTCACAATAAGCTGTGCTTGATATGTGGTAAAATATGTTTCACAGAACATGACACAATCTTGTTACAAAAATACAGATGCCTAATCTGGATAAATTGGTAGGTAAAAACTCCTTTGTTTCTAGATGCTGCTGTACATTACCAGGGTTTATGTAATATGTCAAATCAGTCATCTCAGAGTGGCTGAAAACTCATTTGTTCTTCAGTTTCAGAAGAAAGAGAGAATCTGAATGAATTGTAACTTTTCCTTGTACTTAAACTTCTGCATTGTTTTATGAGGATATAAGAAAACTAAACAAACTATTTAGTACTCTCCAAAATACTTTCCTGTGAGATTTTTTTTTCTTTTGTAGTACAAGTCATACAAGCCATCAAAAGCTAGTGATTGGTTGTACAACTTGGAATTCATTTGGTGGAGTAGTACCTGTTGGTAATGCTGCTGTTCCTGTCTGTTACAGGAACAAGTAAAAAGTGTCTTTGTCTTGCAGCCAGAATGTGTGTCCGTGTGTCCCTTTAATACAGAAGTGACAGTATAATTGGTGTTTAAGTGCTCCCTGAAAAAGAAGCAGATGGATATGTTTACCTTTCTGAAATATTTTTGCTAACTTTTGAGATGCTGAGAGGACCTGAACTGGCTAAAGGTAGTGACACTAGCAGTATACACATTATGTAGCTTTCAAAGACAGTTCTGCATCAAGCTAAATGAAACTGCTGATTTAATACACAGATTGGTGCATTTTAAATAGGTCATATTTTTGAGATGTAGCTTGTGGGAAAATGCTGAAATTTCTTCAGCAGCTATTTTCATTAAACTTCCAAAAATACTTGTAACTTCAGTTGGGAATCTCTATATTGTGCATTGTAGCTAGAGCTGACCTGAGCTGGTATAGCAGCCACAGGACACTAGACAGCTTGGGGCAATACTGGTTTGGGTGTGAAACAGGAAAAGTATATTGAGATGGCAATACTGGGGACACTGCTAATTAAATCTTTGCTATTATTGTAGAGCTGGTCCCTCCCAAAAGGCCTAGGGAAACATTATCTTAAAGTTAAAAAGAAAAAAATAAAATGTCTTTTTGTTTACAGTAAGACTTGATGTAGTGGTAAACCTGCAGTTCCCATATGAATGTGAGACTTCTTCAGTTTTTTATGGTGTTACCCCAGTCCTCTGGAACACTCTGACAACCTATGCAAGGAAGAACAATAACCGAAGATTTCACAAATGGCTGCATGAGTGCAATCCTGTATGAAATAATGTGTTTTATTACTGCAGCCCAGTGTCAGTAGTGCAGGGCTTTGGAAAAAGAAGAAAAGTAAAGAGTTTTTAACAGAAACTCAACAAAAATCAAAATCTTGTATTGAGAGATTCAAGGTTGTAGAGGATCTTTTCTAGATAATGGTGTTACTATTAAAAGCTTATGAGGCCAAATATGAGGAGCATTTCAGAATCCTGACTGCGAAAGACTGTTGCCGGTTGAGCTTAGATCAGCACTGGGTAAGAGTTTATAAGGAAAATGAAAGATTTTTTTTTTGGGAGACAATAATTTAAAGTTGTATGCTAAAGTTAAAAAATGGAGATTTTAAAATATATTTATAAAGAAACTAGAGTCTAGTTTCAAAGTAGTGAAAACTGTTGTTTTTCCATTTTTACTTGTCCTTTCATCTTTAAAGATGACTTTGTCCCTTGTATTTTTCTTAGGCTCTAGAGACTCTGCTATCAGAAATCTTCTGGCATAATTAAAGTCTGAATTGCCCTTCTACTTGAAATTAGTAGGCTTTATCATATCTATTCAAATTCAATGCAACAATATTTCTGTAAACAGATTTGAACAGGCTGCTGAAATAGATCAAATACCTTTCAAAAGCTGGTGTATTTAAGTTGCCTAATTTTCATTGTGCACATAAAGTTTGAAGAACTGATTGAAGAACACATAGGATGAAGGTTATTTAAAAGCGCCTGTAACTACATAGCCCATTCATAATACATTTTAGCCTATCATTATTGAATTGCATATTTGGATGAAGTAGAAAATTTATGTGCTTATTTCTGTGTTCAGCTTTAAATATAGGTTTATTTTTTGTGTTTGAGGGATGTTTTTCTGTTTATGTATGGTCAATTCTTCACCGAAATGTCAATATTTCAGCATTTCATATATTTCTTCCTTAGAATCTGCCAATCTTTGCTGTTAAACTGAATTTTTTTGTGTGTTTCTTTTTTTTTTCCTGACTAGTAGTATGGAAAGGATACATAATCAGCTGTCAGAATAAAGATAAGTAGTTCTATGATCAGCCAAACTATGTACATAAATAGCTATTATGGTACAGATGTGGTATAGTTTGGTTAAAATTGACCTACAGTTTCCATTCTTTCTGACATATGCCTTCATCTTGGTCTGTCAGACTTGCTGTAGCAGTGAATATGTGGCTCAAAGATCTTGTAAGTATCCTGAAATTATTAGGTAGATGCATGTCTTAACTCCAGAGGCTTTTCATGCTCTGGGTAGGCCATCATTAACTGGAGCTGAGGTCACAGGCTGTGACATCATTTAGGGCTTCAGGGTAGAGTTTTATTTTTGCCTAATATACTTCCCAGCTAAACTCCTGTTCAGTTTCCCTGTATTGGATGAAGTAATAGAGAATCTGCAGAGTGAATCCCTTCAGTTCTCTATCCCACCAGCAAGGAAAGTGTACTTGTCTGCTGTCACGTTGTAGGCTGTTCTTGAGTGTGGTGGTACACAATTTGACACAGTAGAACAGAATGAGGGGTGACTGTCCACACAAGGAGAGTAGAGGAAGCAGGATGACTAATTTTTTTGTGGAGTTTTACTATTATTTAGAGTAAGTGCAGTCTCATTTGTCAGTATTGTTGGTAAGAATGTGGATATGTGTACAGCAGATTGGGTGAATGCATTTCATAAAGTGTTTTGTTAGTTACTGAAGTAGAAAGTCTTGGTCTTGTCTTTGATGTTGAGAAATTGGGGGCTCTGTTTCTTCTTAACAATCTCTTGAAAATTATTTATGTAAGTAGTTTTTACAGAGAAATGCAGGATTTTAACTTCAGAACTTTACTCTTAAACAGAAAGGACTGTGAGTCAGTACTGATGAGGGAATCTGATTTTTGTAACTTTCATTCTCTGTTCTTGCAGCTTTTATCCTCCAGTTGATGAGCCTTCCATTGGCAGCGAAACCTTGGATTTATCTGAGCATCATGAAAGGAAAAAAATATTCAATGGAAAAACTTTTGTATTTCTAACTGCCAAGCAGGTAATCAAGCTTTACATTGCAAAAATATTGCAGGGGTAGCTAAGTACAGATTTGTTCACTCTGAAATCACACTCATTCTGGGTTCATCAGGAAAGAAGGATTTCTGTGTATTTATCCTATGGTACAGTGGCCTAAACAAGATAAAATGTAGAAAAGGAACATAACATATTTCATCTGCAGTAGTGAGAAGCACTACACTAATAGGTCTGTTTTCTGATACCTTTGATATGTCTGCATTCTAAGTTGGTTTTTTTTGCACTCTCTTTATAGCACAAGAAACTGGGTCCAGCAGTTGTTCTTGGAGGAGGGGAAGTAAAGCTGATGACAGAAGGAAGAAAAGAGATGCCTTTACTGTTTTCTCCTGAAGTTTGTGTAGTTGATGTGGGTTTGGCAAACTCTCAGATCTCAGGATCTGACTCTATGACAAACTGGACTGATTCCATTCTGACTGATTTGGAAAGGTGCAGCATTGTTCTCTTGTACAGCGGTAGGGTAATTTCAGAACTTCTACAGAGCCTTGGTCATGGTGTTTACATACATATTTTAGCAGGAGGCTGCTTATAAAGAGGACATTTTTACATTGTTCTAAGTATTTAGCAGAGGGACTAAAACTTCTTGAAGCAGTAAAGAAAGAACTTGGCAGTTCCATGAGGATTTGATGGATTTCCCATTTTCTTCTCTTTTCATTATCTTTTTGTAGGACTCAGTTCTACAAAAATTCATTATAATGAAGCTGCTTTAAAGTTACAAACAGCAAATAGTTTCTCTTCTACTACTTAAAAGAAGTTAAAATTAATATATTCTAAGAATTCAAAATAGATAATTTATGATATTTCATTGATTATATGTATTTCATCAAAAGGAGATGAGGTGGCACCTTGAGGTCATGTTGTACAATTATTTGTACAGTGTTTTTGAAGAACAGCTTCTGTTTAATGAAAATTACTTTTTGTTTTGGTGGTAGTTTTGTTTGAGAGGGCAGACTGCATATATTATAAAGGTTAGGATTATCATTATGTCATTTTATTAAAACAATGAAACAAAATCTCAATCCTAACACATAAACCTAGTTCCCCTAAATTTTCCTGCTAGGTAGAGAAGACAGTACTCAATCTCTCCTCATGACTGTAGTACAGAAGACTGGGGGGAAAGGGTGCCTGACGTGTAAGAAGTGCTCAGATCTTTCAAGTCTCTTTTTGCACATTTTTGAATCAGAAGTAGATTCAAAAGATTTTTGGTCATATGCCCAAAAATCAGGAAAGGAGAGATGTATGGGCAAGATTACTGGAGCTAGACAGTGGCTACATCAGCAGGAAACATGGGAGTTCACACATATAGGACATGGCTCTAATGAAGGATAATTGTGCTGACTTACTGTATTGGGAAAAAAGATAGTGTTTTTTGGAGGCTGATTTTTTTTTGGAGGAAGAATTTTTTTTGGAGGAACATTTTGTACTTTGCCATACTTGTAGTTGTTTGTTCGTCTTTGAATCTGTACTGAAAAGCTTTTTTTTTTTTTTTTTTTAAATTTTATTTCTATAATAACAGCAAGAATCTTAGGGCTATTCCAGAGGCAGAAATTGGATTGGCAGTTATCTTCATGTCTACAGAAAAGTACTGCAACCCTCAAAAGCAGCCTGCTTCCAAAGGTAACTGGAAGAAGGGTAGTAATAAGTTAACAGCCTCAAAGAAACAGTATTTCTTTTTGTGTAGGAACATCAATCATAATGTTCAAGTTATTCTGTTTTGCAAGACCACTAAAAAGGAGTGACATTCTATGAAAAATGTATACAACTCCAAAGAGGTAATTGGTTTTTAATGGTCTTGCAGTAAATTGCAATGAAAATTATATGACTCTTATGTAAATAAAAAAGTGGATCTAAAACTGGCCTAAAAGGCAGACACATAGAACAGTGACCTTGAAAGGAAGGGTACTTTAAAAACATCTGAAGTTCATATTTTTTGGTGACCACTGAATTCATATGTGTGTAGTTGTTTGAATTCCATGCTATTCTAAAAGACTGTAGTAATCAGGAACTTAAAGATGAATTTCAGAAATCAAGAGAATAAGAATGGAAACAATTTGTTAAGGCTTGCTTTTTTTTTCTTTTTTGCCCTTTACTCTAAACAGAATTTGCTTTAGGAAAATACAGACATCTCCTGTGCAGTTCAAAACTAAAAATAATCTTTCCATAAGTTAAGACAATGGGACATGATCACCACATTTGCTGCAGTAGTACTTTGGGAGTGGACATTCTAAGTTTTGACTTGAAGCTTGTATTTGCTAATGCAGTAATAACAAAAGCCTTGGAGAGACAGAGGTTTTGTTTCTCTCTTTTCATGCCTCTTCATATTATTCTATGTTTTGTTGCTATGGAATTTTCAAATTATGTTTTATGGATTCTGGTTTGTTCTACAAAATGTTGTATCAGGTAGAAAATCAAAGGAAAAAAATCAAAGAACAACCCCCGAACGTTTGTCTTTATATGCAGGAATGTTACTTGCTTGAAAATGTATTTTGAATAGAGAAAGACATCTATGCAATACTGGCAGAGATGCTGATTCCTGTTTCCAGTCTGAACAATTTAAGTGGGTAAAAGTTAAGTTGTCTGAAATTGTGTAAACAGACTATATTATATATCAGAGTTTAAAGGGAGCAGGGTTGTCCGACAAGGGTTTAAAATTGAAAAAACCTGTGTCCCAGATACAATAATCACATTAGAGATCATCATAAAGGAGTAAATATAAGTAATTTTGTGCTCTGTCAGTTTTGCATGATCTATATATTGTATGATATATATTTTATTTTTTGCATAAAATATATACCCCATGATTTTTAAAGTACATTATGTACGTATTGGTATATGATTTCACATTATGTTTCATTTTTAAGGAGAATTTCAGTATTTAATCAGTAGAATATTTAACTAAATCTGAATTCCAGAATATGGTTCTTTAGAACTATTTCTATCAGGTTTTTTTAAATTAATAAATCTGCTTATTTTTTAATGAAAACTGCTTTAAGATCATTTTACAAAGATCTCGTGTGATCAGGTAGTAATGTGCAATAGCACATGCAAAGAAACACAGATTTGATATTAACCTTCTAGTTCTTCTGTTGTGTTGGTCTTGCAGCTGTACCTGAAAGTTCTGCATCAGCTGTAGTAGGCCGAGCCATTTCCCAGAGTCTGGCTGTGGATGAAACCATAATGCCAACTGCTGCACATAGGAGCACCTTATACATAGCTGATACAGAAGAGCAGACATGGTAAAGTATTCATGGCAATTTCTAAGCTAATACTTGCAAATAAAGCAGTCTTTTATGGCAGAGGAACTGTATCATTGCTATGGGGAAAGATATACAGGGTTAGAAATGCCATTCCCTAAATTGCTGTCACTTGTCTGCAGTGAGATCATTTCTGCTTTTGAGTACTACATTACAGAAAGCATCCCATAGGATTTAGATGACTTTCAAATGCACATGTAGACACTGCATACCTGTCTTGACAGATATGAACTATTGTCTGAACTATTAAAAATTTTTCAAGCCATTTCACAATTATAAAAATGTATTGATCCTAGAAGATGTCACAGTTTGTTTTTAGCACATTGTTTATAAGTTTATTCAGAGTACAGGTATAGCTTTTGTAAAAAATGTATCTTTGATTGGTTGCGTCTCTGGTAACCTCCTGTGTGTAATTTAGTATTTCTTTCCTCTCTAATCTAGTATGGAGATAGAGAATACTTCCCAGGTGCATAGACAAAGGAAAATGGCTTTCCAGGATACAACTGGAAAGAAAAACAGTGGCACAAGTGGCAGTGTAAATGCAGGAGCGTCGGTACCTAGAGGGAACAGAACATCTGGGTTTGGTCAAAGAAGTCAGCCTGTCTCACCATCTAAAGTTCCAGAAGCTGGCAAACTTTGTGAGAGTGCTTCACGTCACCCAAACTCAATTACAAATTACTTCCAGGTTTCTAGAAAAAGGTACTTGAAATGTTCTTGCCATTACTTCTCTTATTGGTATGTTCATGAAGTTTCTGGAAAATTTTAACTCAAGCAATGTACTTTAAATTTGACATATACTTAAAAAGGTAATTTTTAGATCAAATTGCTAGAATGGAAAGTTTTTCCTCAAGGGTACTTTAAATTTTACAATGCAGTCCCTAAAACCCCAAAAGCTGTTATGTTGTGGGTACAGCTAATCATACTCAAAAAAGCTTTTGTAATTTCTTTCTTTTGTAATTTATTTCTGCCTAAGGGAAAGAGCTGAAGAAGAAGAAACATCTGTACCCAAAATAGCAAAATTGGAGGAAAGGTCATCGCCTCTTCCCAAGTGCACTGAATCCACAACTTCATTGATCTGCAACAGTGAACCAAAACAGCATCAAAAGAAAAATAACATTCTTGACCCAAACCCAAATTTTGCAGAAGACATGGGTATGAAGCCTATGAGGGAAAGTGTCAAACTAACAAGTGATAGAACAGACAGTAAAACCACTTCTAGTGAAAATCATGCACCAAAAAAGAGAAAAGAATTTGATGATTTATCTGAAGATACAGAGGCACTAGAAATTGTGTTTGGAAGTGGAGATGTAGACTGGGAAGATCAAATGGCAGATCATGACCAGGAAGCTCAAAGAAGTAAACGAAAAAAACGATGTTTGGAAGCCAAAGGAAGCAGGATTCCAGAAGTAACTGTAAATCAGCAAGAGGAGAATAAAGTATTGGTAAGTTTTATATTCTTCTCAGGTGCCTAATCATGAAATTTGCAACTTTGTTAGAAGGATGCAATTAACTCCTTTAAAGGAGGAGGTTGCCTGCATAAAGAAGGTGGCTCTGTAAAATTTGTTTGCTTAAATCTCATACATCAATTTTTAGTTCATAATGATTCATCTTTTACATGTGAACATTGCAGTTTTACACCTACCTAAATGGTTTTTCATTCTTCTGGGCATTTTTTTCTTTGCTTGTTGAAGCTGCTTGTATTCTGAGCATTTCCTTCTATTTTTTTAACTTCATATACTGTAAGTGGAATAGGAGAATATATTTGTAGTCCAAGAAAAATTTTTCATACTACTTGTTGCTGTGTTAATTACAGTATTGTAATTTATACTAAGATAGTACTCAATTATATTTTTGTAATTAATTTTCTAAAGAAACTTCTAGTTGACCTCATCTGTTGAATACCACAGTAGTGTCCAACATCTTTTGAGTCTTTTGATATTGTGTGAAAGATTATTAAAATTCCTGTATGAGAAATTTAAAACCAAAACCAACAAAAACAACAGCAAAACCAAAACACAGCTTGTGTTTTGGTGATTATTTTCCTGTTTTTTGTTTTTAACACTAAAGAAATTTTCTAAGAGGTATGAAGAAAACCATACACCTTGAGCTAACAATGGTCACTCTGTTGGGAAAAAAGAAAAGCAGGTTTGTAAAGGAAAACAATGTTGAGAGGTCTAGAGTATTAACAATACAGTAGGAATAAGAGCAAAAGTTTATTTTTTTGATTTTTTAGAATATATATTTTAGCATTTACTGTCCAGTCCATTTACAGTGTAGGCAGTAAGTGTTTTAAAAGTTTGAATGCATGATTAACTGGAATTTGCAAGATTCCTTGGACCACATAAGAATTAGTAATTGTGCATGCATCCTTAGGTCAGAGCAGCTTGACACCTTCTTGATGCTTTACTGGAGCTTGCTTCTGGCAAAGTGTGAACTTTAACTTCATTATAATGCTCTTTTTTTGTGGTGTTACTAACAGGCAAACTTTAAAGGACAAGTCCTGTAATTTAGAGAATTTTGTTTCTTGCTTTTTACACTATCAGACAGTAGGTACTTTTTATTAGGTCTGAGCATACTGATGGACTAAAATTGGTGCTTGCAATAGTCTATTGAATTTTGTTGCTTGGTGCTTGGAAAGTTTTTCTAGTCTAACTTCTTGTCAGGATTTTGAAGGAGAAAAATAATCTTATGTGCAACTAAACTGGTACTTTAGCAGATAAATATGCACTTAAAGATTTCTGCTGAGAAGAAGTCTTGCCATAGTTTAATAATGACCTACTTTATTAATGTAAAATACATTTCCAGTGGACTAGGAAGGAGATTTCATGATAAAAGTCCCCCAAAAACAAAAACCAGGAAAATTTGATAACTGTTTTCTCTAAGTACAGATGCACCTTGTGTATCTGACAAGACAAAGAATGTGGAGCAATTGAGTCAAAACCTATAAGGTGCATAAAGCTGATTTGGTATTTTATCAACTACTGAAAATAATTTATGTAATGCAAATCTAGTTTTAAACTGTAGGACATAATCAACCTGCAGAACACTTTCTTGTCCTGGTAATGAAATGTCCTTTCTACACATATGTACACTTCAAATATCAAATTGAAAATGTTACTTTTTAGATTCAAAAGCTTTTACAGTTTTCCAGAACCTGACAGAACTTTGAAGATTGAACAGATGGACAAAACTTGCTAGTGTATAAGGAAAAAAAAAAAAAAAAGTGGATTAAATAGTAGTGATTTTTTAATAGAGAAAATCTCCAATGATTGTTACAGTGTGTATAAAATTATAACAAATGTAATGTACAGGACAATTTCTTTCCTGTCTAAAGTTTTATATTGATTTGAATATGTTTATTCTACCATAAAGAGCAGAAAACAATTCTATGTAATTAAATTTCCATTTCATTTCAGTTTTATGTTTAAAATCATTTTTAATCAAATAGAAAGAAGAAGAACTTGGATCAGTTCTAACTTCAGAAATGAAAACTAATATCAAGCGGGAGTCTCCAGTCTTGGTAAGGAGCCAGCTAATTGTAAGTTTGAACAGCAAACTTTAAGAAGCATTACAAAAAGACATCAAAATTTTGCTCTTCATAACATAGTATTTTTGGATCCTGTTTCAGGGTAAAGGAGGTTTGGAGAATTGTACTCCTTAACATAATCATATGTAAATTTGAACAGTGCAGTCCAGCTTGTAGACTGTGAAAAAAAGTAGTTCATCTGTGTGCTTCTGTAATGGCATTTGGTGGATACTTAACAGTGACTGAAACGACATGTCACTCTACTAACTCTTCGATGTGGTTAATAGTTGTACTGATGATTTTCTTAGATTACTCCTTAAAGACCTGCCAAGGATGTAATCTTGTCTGCTGTAAGATCACAACTAAAATGGAAGAGATGGAGCATTGGGAAAATAGATGTCATATACAGTGATTACCAGTAGATAGCGTGCTGATGTTTTGTAGGTAAGATGAAGGAAGGAAGGAGAGGAGAATTGCTTGGCCTGGCAGTGAGGCAGAGGAAAGGACACTAGGCTGAATGAAACTGAAATAAAAAAATTCTTAAGAGATAGAGTGTAGCCAGTCAACAAGGGACAGAATAATACCATTTCACCTACATACAAAAACAAACCCAAGAAGAGGGAGTGCTGAGTGCATATACCAAAGTGCAGGGTCAGCTCAGATTAAAGGACTTTAGTTATATTTTACTATAAAGCTGCTGTACTGCATCTGGGCTGAGCTGTCCTTGAACATAGTTTAATGTTACTTGTGAGCTTGTCCTGTGCCCAGACTCCTTTGGAATCCACATAGATGTAGCCCCAGGCAGCAAAGTGTGCATGTAAACTTGCTGGCATATGAGCATTTTCTTGGACAGGAAAAATTTGATATATTACTCAAATTCAGCTTGCAGCCCTAAAGTTGGGCAGATATCTGTAGGCTAGAATTGAGCTGAAGATGTTCAACTTTGTCTGCCATGGAGCATTTAAATACATATTTAAACACAAGCAAAACAAATTTACTCTATTCATGGTATATAAGGAGGCTGAGAAGTTTGTACATCATCTTAGCTTCTAGCACTGCTGCTGCTTTCCCTCACTGTTTTGTAATCCTGACTTTTGCTTAGCTCTGCTCATGATAATTTCTCTACAGTTTGTACTGTTAGATATGCTGTATGTCTGTAAACACACTAGAATGCTTCTTCCTTTTTCTTCCCACATAAGAACCACAGCAACCTGCAAGATGAGTCCAGCAATCTTCCTAGCAGGCTTCTGTTGACAGAGTTTAGATCACTGGTTGTCAGCCATCCAAGACAGAACAGTCATCTCCCTGGAAATAACAGCTGTGAGGGAAAGAAAAATTTCAAAATGTTCAAAAAGGTTGGTGTGTTTTTTGAATGGTCACAAGATGGCACCATTTAAAAACACTAAAAAGTGTTGCCTTCAGTTTGTAGAACTGTGTTACTAAAGATTTTTTTATAAATTGATAATAACTAAAGAAAGAAACAATTTAAATACCATATTATACTGTAAAAAGTATTTTCTTAATTGACTGAAGAAGTACCAGGTTGACAAAGGCTTACCTTGTGCTAGATTATGTAGATACTTGTACTCCCTATTCCAAACTGTTACTTGGAATAAGTTAAGTGATAATTACCATAACTTCAGTTACACCTCCAAAAGATAGCAATTCCTCGTCTTTAAAGACCTATATATACAATATAGGCTGATTCAGCATCTTCCATTTTAACTAATAAATCTTGTGTTTAGAAATAGAACTAAAGCTATATCATAAATGATTCCTTGCTTTGGTTCCTGAAGACAATTGCATAATGATTCTTAGTGTTCAGTGTAAAAGTACCACTTTAGCTTATATTAAAAATAAAATAAAAAGTAAAGTCATATGATAAGAGACGACTATAAAGGCACTTTAGTAAAATACTATGTATAGAATGTGATCAGATAATACTACTTCCCGGAGGTATGCTCTCATTTTTAGATAATGTTTTAATTTTTGATAATAGTTTCTTATCCGCTGTTTTGTTACAGATGCTTATACAGTAAAATATAAACTGATTTTTATCGATATTTCAAACTCCACTTAATGCACTATGAAATTTATTTATTATATTTAACTTACCAGATGTATTTTTGTTTGTTTCTTTTGGTAAAAAGAGGGAGTTAATACCTTTCTGTAAATGCTTTTTTAACTTCAGTCACTTTTAAATATGATCTTTGAATGTTAGTCAAAGAAAGACTGCCTGACTTTCTCCTGTGGTACCTGAATAGACTTTGTGAATTTGTTAAAATAGATCTTTTATTTGCACTATGCTTGCCTTGTAGTTGTAAGAATTTATTGTCCAACAGGTAGCTTACCCTGGGGCAGGACAACTTCCACACATTATTGGAGGATCAGATTTGATTGCTCACCATGCTAAAAAGAATTCAGAGCTAGAAGACTGGTTAAGGCAAGAGATGGAGGTAAGAAATTAGTTTTTAAACATGATCAAATAAAAACTTGAGTTATGTAAGTGGTCATACCAACCTGTGATCATTAATACCAACCTGTGATCATTACTGGAATACTTCAAGATTTTATTTTTTAAATAAAACCTCAGCTGGTTAGTCATCCACACATGCTTATGAGAGCATGTACAGTAGTAAAGTTACTGAATGTCAGAGGTCAGTGGTAACACTCATCTTTTTCTGGTTATTTGAATTCATTTGGCATGCAACACTCATGTAATCAGAAATATTTATAGAAAGCAAAATCAACAACCTAAATGAGAACAATCTTTTGATGAGTAAAATAAGTGCTGTGTAAACTTGTGACTTGTAAAAATGTGACAGGGAGCTACAAAGAATTTCTGTAAGGCCAACTGTGTTCAAATAGTTCTACAGTACAGTTGATATTCTATTCTTGAATAGAATAGAAAATGAATGACTAAAACTCTATTGGAGTATACTGAAGAGATGTAGTAAGAATAAATTTTTTTCTTTTGTGCACTTCTTTAGATTTAAAAGCCCTAAAAAACCACTTATCATGGCAGTTCTTTAGCACTTTCATTTTCCAATAGTTTCCTTACAAATACTTGCTGATGAGTCATATTGTTTCCAGAGCCTGATTGAGATGCAGTTGCATCAACACTTCTTATCTCCTTTTTTTATTCCCTGAATATAGATAATGCTAATTAAAATTCCCCTTATACACAAATAATCAGATTTTTAAAATTATATTTCTATAATGGTGCTTAAAACCTAAAAAACCACATTTCTGACCAAAATTGACACTTTCACAAACTATTCCATTTCATTAATTGGTAGCAATAGCTAAATTTGGGTAGTGAAATAACTTATGTAATGTAAATATGCACTAAATGGAGTACTTAGAGAAAACTTACTTCTTTAGGGAAAACTGTGTTAGTGCAGGAATATTGTTTTTCTAGATGGTTCATTAGAATTATCCTTAACAATCAAATATTAAATCAATTTTCTCAGGAACAGAACCGACATGCAAGAGAAGAATCACTTGCTGATGATCTCTTTAGGTAAGACTTCTATGTCTGTACTTAGAAATGTATATTTTTTGCATCACATTTTTTGGACGAATTTTGATTTTGGAAGAGATTAGAGATTACTTTGACTATTCTTTACTAAATTTCATGTATTCTCATATATAAAATGTAGTCAGAAGTGGTTGAGCAATTTCTCCGGGGAAAAAACCCAACCTATTCAGGCTTCATTTAACATGGAAAATGGGAGGAGGTGAGTTGGAGGAGAAAACATGAAAAGGTGTTCGTGACAGTCAGCATCTCTGTAGCCAGTCACAGACAGGGTTGAAGCTGCTGTTGTTCTGATGAGAGATTCCCATCATGTATCATCTCATGCTCCTATCTGTTTTATCTCCCCACTCCTCCCCTGCCCATAGAATCCATATCCAATCCATAGAATCTTCCATAGAATTTGCTGTCCAGAAGACAGTTAAGCATTAGAACAGTCATGTTACAATGCTATAACAATAAAATCAAATAACTGTTTTGAGAGTTAATACAGGGGCCTCATTTTGTTTAGCAAAAACTTCATTACTTTCTATGTTTTTTTATGTGAAGAAACAAATGACCAGTGTTCAACTTCTCACCTCTCATGAATTTGACTAACACCAAAAGTTGTGCATTTGAGTAGAAAAATGTATGTGGTGAAGAAGGATTTTTTTCTGAATCATTGTCAAACAAACGTGATACTCAAATATCCATACATGTTAGAACCGTTGTGAAAATCTTACTGCATTAACAACTTGCTTTGTTCATTAACAACTAATAATGGAGCATTTCTTTTAAAGGGTATACATTTAATTTTTGAAGTCTGAGTTGTATAGCAACAACAGTGACTTCTAACACCTTTCTAGATACATGGTGATGTAATTTTGCTCACAAGTTGTCACATTTTTCTAAGCACAAAATCTTGATGAATGAAAGCAGAATTAGTGGAAGTAAAACTGCCTGATCATTCAGATGTGTCTGTAAGTTATTCATGCATGAATACAAAACACATCAGAATTTCAAAGAAATGACGGGAGTTTGGGAGATGAAACACAAATTGAGAAGGCCAAGGAATAGCAGTGTCAAGTAGAGTCAAACTGTAAGCATATTACAGTAATCAGGTAACTATTTAGTATATCCAGAAAGTAGCTCTAAATTTCCAACAGTCAATCAGAAGCTGTATAAATGGCAAGGTAAGGTGAGGATCTGTTTTATGTAGGAGTAGGAAGCAGCAGAAAGGTGTTGGCTGAATGAGTTGTGACCATATATATGTACATCAGCATAAACATACAGGACCCCTTTTTCCTCCCTCCTCTCTTATTTTTTGTGGTGTCCTTTTCCAGTAAAAAGCTTAGTGTTGGGACATTAAAGGCTTGGAAAAGCTTATTCATGTATCAGATTTAAAAGTTGTAAGTAGTTAGGAAATCTGGAAATTTCATTAAGAGTTATCTTAAGTTCATACAGAGGTTCTTCTACCTCACGCATCCTTCATTCAAATAGTAGTAACTATAGTTAATTATAGGAGTGTAGTCAGGGAAAGGACTGAGCTCTGGCTATTCCCTTGTTATGAATATATAATAAAGCAGTTTGCATCACGTTGTATATCTATATAAACGTTGAGTATCATTGTTCTACTTATTTTTGACAGATTTTATTTTTTTGTTGCAGATATGATCCTAATGTGAAAAGAAGAAGATAAATTGTGACCTGGATTTACAGCGTTTCTCTGGCAAAACCTGCTTTCTGTTTCTTAGGTTTCCTGGTTACAGTGTGTATGATGTTCCTATATGTGGCCATTTGAATATCTCTTCTTGTAAGACATGTTTTCTAAGTCTTACTTTTATTAAAGAAAAAGAAAAGTTCCTTTCACTGCTTGGTACTTACAGATTCCACCATTGTCAAGACCTTCCCACTAGTTGCTTCAGAGTAATGCTCAGTGAAATACTGTAGATACTTAGGATTTCATTTTAGGCTATTTCTAATGTTTGGTTATCGATAGTGTTTTGGGAAAAAAGGAAATTAGCATCAGGCTATTTTTAATTTTTTCAGAAAGGCTTTGTTAATTAGGCATTTTCAAGGGTATTATCTTAAGAATTGACAGTCTGTTGAGGCTGAGATGCAACTGGTATTTGATCATGATATGATATGGTTGATAAGATATGATCATTATATGATTCATAATGAACCATTTCTCTGTGGTTTGTTTTATAGAGCATATGCTATTGTTACTGGTACAGAATATCTTGGAACTGAAAAAACAGCTTCTTTTTCTCTTGCTTGAACATATTTTCATTTACACCTTTAAATTGGTGTGGTTAAATGTTCATTTGTTAAAACCTACTTCCAAGCCAGACAAAGTCTTAAAGAGCTGTTACACTCCATTTGGAGTTTTATGACCTATTTGGAGTTTTATGACTCTTTTCTTTCTCTCATGCCTTTACTTTTTACAATCACTGTGTAAAAACACAGCCTTCAAAATAGTTTGATTGACAGGGAAAGCTATGCAACAATTACCTGTTTGTGGATTAGGAGAGCTCATCTTAATGATCTGAGAATTGCAATTATTAAGATTACCCTGAAAGTTCAGTGAGAAAAACTTTCCAGACTTCCTGCTCAAGTGTATGAAGTCTGTCTCACATACAGATAAAGATGGACAGATGTCACATGCAGATTAAGATGGACAGTAGCTCTATTGCATCCTGTTTCAAGGGGGAGGATCTCCTTCCTCATGTGAGGAAGTAATTTGGTTGATGTAATTGAATTGACACAAACAGAACCACCCCCTCTGCCAAGAGCTCTGAGTGTACAATCAGCATGAGCTGCCCCATTCCATTGTGTATCAGATCTGAGGAGCAGCATTGTGAGATCTGTGCATGTCAAGATAGCAGATGTGCTGAAGTCATCATGGTTGCAACATGCAGAAAATACTTGGCCTTCCAAAGCCAATGTTTTCTTGGGTCTGTCTTGGCATCTTGCTGGTCAGCAGTGTCCAGAGTGATACACAAAGTGCAGCCCAATACTTCTGAGCTCCACAAAAGCCGTGAGAGTGTTTGCATCAGTGCACATCAAATCTGATCCACTAAACACCTTTAAAAAGATTTGAGCAGTTCTTAAGCAGTTGAATTTCTTTCTGAAGGAGATGCACTGACTGTTGTATCCTCAGGTGAGTTTTTCTGCCATCACTGTGAGAATTTTCCAGTTTTTCTGGCTGAAGACCTACTGATCCAACAGCTCTTGTAGACTGCTGAGGTTTTGGATTGTTGTTACTAAATTCAAGCTAATAGTTTGGATAGCAGAGTATCATTGAACAAGATTTTCCAAGATTCTTCAGAAAGGTTGTATTTGCAGTTGTAAAAAACAGCTGGAGAATTTCTGAGGTGAAGGGACAAGACATGCAATTTATAGGGGCCTTCTACAACAAAGTAAAGACTAAGTCCTTTGTTGCCCAGACTGCAATCTGCTAGGGGCTCAAGCAACCCTGGTGGCATAGCTTAGAGCTCTCTTTTGTTCATATTTTGTGGTTTAGGGCTCTTCAAATCCAGTTTCCCAGACAGCTGAATTTACCAGCTTTGATACCTTTTTTTAAGATTTAGTATTTAAGAGTTGTGTGTCCCTTTCAGCTCAGAATATTCTAGGATTCCAACTTAAGGGTGCCTAGTAGTGATATAGCTTGATTTGTAATCCAGTTTCAGCTGCTGTCCAGTTGATGAAAAGCCTACACATTAGTACACCTGAGCTACTGCTATTTCAATATGAAGTTAGACTTGCATAAAAAAGCTTAGATATACAAACCCCTTAACCATGGCTTTAGTTGTAACACCAAATTCGCGTAACAAGTCCCACTCCTTATTCTAAAGGCTTCCTTCCATTTTAACTTATTTTTGTCACGATTTTCACCTCAGGATATTATAGGAAATATACTTATTGGCTTACTGGCTTGGCCTTCTGTTACTGAAGTTTCTGAGGTAGGTGGTAAAGGACATAATTACATTATCCAATAGATTTGAATTTCCAATATATTACATCAGTATCTGCCTTATCCCTGGAGCTAGTGCATTAACTTCACCTGGTATTTCCTTTATGGTATAGAACATACTGCTGTAGGCTAACCCTACATTAGGCAGCTAAGCCCCATGCAGCCACTTGTACACTCCCCAGCAGATGGGAGAATCATAGAATCAGAAAAGAGAAGGATGGAAAGCTCAAGGATGGAGGCATTTTTACAGGTAAGGCAAAGGTTGTGAGCACAAGCAAGGGCAATCAACTTTGTATCCTGCAGTTCAGAAATTTTGCTGCATGCTCTATTTTCACTGTGCAGCTTGTGCTCTCTGGTTTCAACCATTCAATTTCTGGGAGAGCTTGTTTAGTGCTGCTTTTCTTTAGAAGGCAAAAAAAAGTTCAGTAAATTCAAGAAGATGTCTAAGGTTTCTTTCATCTGCCACACTGATGGTCTGCAAGTATACCCACCTTTTAGACAAAGGTGGGTTCTTCACCTTAAAAATGCATCCAAGCAGAAACTTTGGATCTTGCTTCTTACATATTTTGTGTGTAATGGAGTTTTAGGGTTTGTTTGGGATGTCCTTTTTTGCAATGCTTAGTACTTCCGTTCAAACTGCTTACAGGAAGGAGATGCACACAATATATAAACTAAATAAACTTTATTAGCAAGGCTCTTAACATACAGTCTTGCATTCAGCAGCTTAGCTGATGAAAACAGTTTAAAGCAGATTGAATTACTCTAGGTACTGCTAGAACCGTGGATAGGTGCTGTATCCCTGCATAAAAACATGTTTAATTTTCAGTTTTACTCACACCAATTTCAGCCACTTCCCACTTTCTACATCAGCTGGGGAAGCCACAGGTTTGATTTATTTTGGAGAAGACTACCAAGATATTCACACTGTTGAAGTGTGATTTCTATTTCTGTCCATTCACATCTCTGTCTGTCCTTTTTTCTCCTACCCTTAACTCTCCCATCTTCTTCCAGAGTGGTGCGGTTGTGCGTCAGGACTGGCCTCTCCTTTGTCATTGCACCAGTTCCTATATGTGGAAACTGTGTTTGCAGTCATCTTGAGCTCCTCAATCCAGCCACCTCCCCATCACCTTCCTCTGAAATGCCAAGTCCCTTCCTTGCCTTCATTCCTGATGTGTGATAATCCCTATTCCATGTTAAAGCCTAACTGAGACAGAAGCTGAAGCTGCTACTGTAGTCCCATCTCTAACCGACTCCCCATCTTGCTCCAGCCCATGTTATACAAATGGTTTCTCAGTCCATATTTTTCCTGTCTCCCTCTCCCATAAAACTGGAGGGAGTATTGCACCCTCTTCTCTTGCTCTTTTCCCTTTCTTGAATCAATCCTCAGTCACATTTGGCCACATCTGGTTTGAGTTACAAATTCCCAAAACTGATTCTTGCTTGATTTTCAAATTCCAATTGTGTTGATGTTGTTCTAGTATCTCCTTAGAATTCAAGACAAATTTGCCCAAAAAATTAATCCTCCTCCTTACCATTATTCCTCCCTCTTCCTCTTGCAATCTTTGATTGCCATCATCATCACATTCCAGTGCGATAGTTACAAAAATGCTACACAACATCAGATATCCCTGACTAGCAACTCTCTCTACCACTTGCTTTAGCGCTCTGCCCCTACTGCTCTGCTGCAGCTTTTACTATTGGAATCTGTCAGTCATTGGTTTCAGTACCAGATCCATGCAGAACACCTTCTCCCTCATTCTAAACACTGCAGCTCTCTGAATGCCTTCTCCTCTGCAGTTTGATCTTTCATTTGACTTGAGTCCCCTACTTCTCAAAATCAAAATAACTGACTTCTAGGTGACACTATTTTTTTGCCTTTAGTCTGTAATCAGTTTTCACACATTAGATAAAACAAGCCTAGCATGCAAACCACAGGAATATTTATCATCTAATCAAAAGAGAGGTTTTGCTCACAAGTTGCTTAAGAAAATGTTCTGTATGTGTTTACATTGCTCATCTTATAAATAAAAATAAGCATGATGCAAGCATACTCCAGCAAAAGATGAAAACTGGCACTGCCACACACAAAGAAATTATATTTACACATATCTCCAAGTCCAGGTGCATTGTGTGTGAGCAAACATAGATAGATGAATACAGTCCTTTATGTAATTTCAAACTGGAGTTCCAGCAGACAACCAGCATAGCAGGTCTAACAGAAATGGGCAAGGTCAGAGTATTGACTCAGTAAATTGTGCCAGGGAGATGTTAGGTAGCAGGATCAGTTCTCAAACAATAGCTCACTGTTCACACAGCAGCTGGTCCTAGCATCCAAACCAATGAAAAATATTTGTATATCTAGTTAAAGGACAACCTAAAAAATGCCAGGATTCTATAGTATTTTGTGAATACATAATGAACCTAGTTAATTTTCTTTATGCTGGCATGTAAGTCTAGAGAGGGTGTCTAGGGACAGTTTATTGAAGCATCCACTGTAGGCTGGTACTTATTGCCAGTGATCTCAGAATAAAGAGAGGGAGGAGGAAAGTGCAAATTAGAGTTACTTAGAACAAGTTGTTTCCTGGTTTTAATGACTACTGATTACACCTAGGTTTTAAGAGTTGGTTTATGATGCCCTGAAAGTACAAAATTATAAGTTAGAAAATTACCTAACATGCAGACAGGTATAAAATGAACTCAAGTTCAAGGTGTGCATGAGCTCAAATGTTCTGGACAAAACCATCTTTAAAACAGCACTTAGATTCACTATAGCTACTAAATAACACTAGAAATGCTTTTCCCCTTTGCCTATAACCCTTGTTCCTTACACCAAATTCATCCCTGACCACACAATTCTCCATGTAATTCAAGCTTCAAAAATAAATTAAACTGAATCTCCCAGCATACCATATTCCCAAAAAATACACTCTGTTTCAGAAAAAGAGCTGTGTATAATTCCTTACTTCAGGTTTGTACCCCTAATGCCCCTAAAGTCACCAAAGCCTTTCTTTTTCTGTCAAAGATGCTTCAATTTCCATTCTTTCTGCTGAGTAAAATCAACTGTTATAGTTATTTCAAACAAGACTTTTCTTTCAGGTTGGGCAAGGAGAAATGGGGAAAATATTTATACAACAAGCTCTCACATCTATTGAATGCTCCTGTCTTGCTCTCACTCTAAAATAAGAACCCAAAAATTATGACAGAACATTGTTATTGTAAGGTTCTAATGCATTATCTAAATTAAGATATAACAGTATAAACCTTTTGGCATTTTTGGTTCCCTAACTTACTCAAAATTAAATCATTACTATATGGACAGTAGTAAAATCAGCTGCCTTTAAAGCATATGTGTGCTACCTCTTCCTGTTTAGAAAGGTCTGGGAGCACTGTCAGGATCCTGCTTTTGCAAGAAGATGCTTGCTTGCTTCTCAGAAGTAGAAAATATGGTAGCAGAGTACCAAAGCCTTATCTCTTGGCACCCCACATCACTGATCCAGTCCTACAGCTCTGTCAGCAAAGACAATTTCTCACAGACGTTACAAATCCCAGGCTGGGTGTTGGATGAACAGCTCCTGTGCAGGGCTCTTGTCACAGCCCCACATCTCCCCCCAGGAGGATGGGACACCCCCCTGTTGGCACTTCAGCACCTGTGCATCTGCACTTCATACTGCACGTGTTCCTCACTGCTTTCCTCCCATCAACCCTCCCTCGTCATCACTTGACACCTGTGAAGACTCAATACAAATTTGCAAATTTTACTCCCTTTCATTCTCTTTTAAGAGCATTTGGCCTAAAAATGGCCTTTCCTCTCAACTGGATATGCAGGTCAGGCCTCTCTCAAATTTGAGCTTTTAGTTTGATTTCCTCCAGCTTTGAGTAAATACTCTGGACTTCTGGCTCTAGCCTTCTTTTCAGTTCTTGAGCTGTGAGAGAAAGAAGCTATAGCCACCTCCTTCTACAAAATGAATATTTTTCATTATGCAAACATCACTTTACGAAATTATTAAAAAGAAGTTGCCTACATCCACCAGGCCAGAAATAAAATACAAGAATTCCCCAAGTGCTGAGAACAAGGGACCTGGAGCTGTGGGATGCACTTTGGTGTCCCCTTTCTCAGTGCATAACCACTGTTCCTGGGAGCCATACTCTTTTCATGCAGTCACTGGCAAGCTCAGGCTTCTAGTCCAAGAAAGTACTTTCCTGAGAGACAGAAGAATCCAGTGGTGTTGTCACCACTCTCTCTGGATTACTTGCAGAAAGGATTCCTGTGTTTACTCACTTGGGTGAAACTTAGGCTTACTCCTTTCTGGAAAAAGTTTTAAGTACAATTCAGTCAGAAGAGGTGCTGGAAAGAGTCGGATTGTTAGGAAAATCTGGTGGGAGAAATCTCACTCCCAGTTCAGCATCTGGACACTACTTGAAATACTCTTAGCAATAATTTAACTAGAAGACACATTCACAGCATTAAGAACCAAATCCAAATGTAAAAGCTGTTTTTCCAGTAGCCTATTAGAAAATACACACTATGGGTTAACACAGCATTAAAAATTCTGTAAATCCAAATTAACTTACTTCAGTCAAAAATTATGTTCTTCCTGTCTGCATCTTCATGATAAAGCTTAAGTACTAAGTATCCTTTTAAAATTCATGATGTTTAAAAGTTTATTCTTCTCAATGAAAGAAGAGCTGAAAGAAACAGTCTCCCTTCTATAATTATATTACACAGGAAATTCAAGGCCTTAGGGTTTTTTTAATCTGAGAAACAAGGTGTTTCCCCAAGACAACTATTCAGTGCCAACATCTAATTCACAATAAATGCAGTAGGTAAAACTACCTTATGGCAAAGACTGAACTTTTCTATCACCTAGTTCCTCAAAATACTAAACAGGAGAGAAACAGAAATTTCTCTCAAAATCAGAAAAGCAAAAATGAAAAAGTCTAGCTACAAGTTGAAATCTAGCAATTCCTAGAAGACACAAGATGATCTTTTAGCAAAGCTTTGGTTGAAAAAAGTATTTTTACACTGGTTTAATAAACATGACCACTGAGTTTTCTCTGCCCAACTAGGGGATCTCACATGCAATTTTTTATCTCATAAATACTGGCATGATTGATGAGGAAAAAAAAACAGTTAAACCTCAAGGTGCTATAAGATTGCAGTGAAAAATACTTGAGTAAGAATAGGTCAAAGATCTCTGCTACAAAATTGTCACTACAACACACAGAGCTTGTGAGGAGCTGCAGCAGCTGAGGCTTGAAAAGGGGCTTAAGTTTTTTCCCCATTTTGCAAAATAGCTGCTAAGTAAATCTCTTTATTTGCTGGCATTTTAAATGTCTCCTGTGATTTATGAAAAAACAGTAACATGCCACGTGTTGTATTTGGACATTTATATTGATACAAAACTGCAGGAATTTAATCACAGTGCAGATGTATTCCCAATAACTAAACTGCAATAAAATTCTATAATCAAGTATTTAGCACTTATAACAGTTAAAATTATTAAGTATCACAGGTTTAGAATTGATTTCTACATACAGTTTCTTCCAGAGAAGGCAAATTGTAGAATCTCATTTAAAATATGAAGAAAACAAGCTTAGATTTTAGTGGAATTAAAATCAGCTCAATATCAGTATAAAAATGTACCATAACTAGTACTGACAATGTATGGTTAAAGCCAACCATGTGGGCAATGCAGAAATTGCTAGAAATGCTCCTTTGTTTGTGTTTATGCTGTTGAGTGGCTCTAGACTAATATTTATTATTAGTAGTAGCATAATTTCATAAATTATTTTGAGCTTCCACTGAAAATAGTAATTTTAATCCTTGCATCCTTTTCCTTTTCAACTTCTTTGTCCCAATTCGGAGTAACTTACTCAGATGCATAAAGACCTGCAGTAGCCACAGAACCCTGTAATTCAGCAGGCACAGAAAACAGGCATTTATTGAATGTATCTATCTACCATTTATGAAAGTTAAGACAGTTGGGAAACCAGCAACCACTAGCACTTTCACAAAGCCCAACTTCCTTTTTAAAATCTGCTGAAGTTCAATATGGAGATTTTTAATCACGCAAACAGAATACTCCAAACTAACATGACATTCTTTAACAAAAAAAAACCCCAAACAGAAAAATAACACCTTTTCCATCATATTGGACCTGAATGAAAACATTTGGTAAAGAAACAGTTAAGACAAATCACTTTTGTCTATTGAGAGTTCCGGGAATTCACTTTCCTAACTTAACCTCATGATGGTAAATAACCTACAAGTGTGTTTAGTTGAACTAACTACTGTAAAACACAGCAAATGATATCTATGTCTTACATTATGGAGCAGAAAGGTGAAACTTGGATTCAGAGGTAGGTACAAGTTAAGTCTTTGTCTTTCATTAGAAGCTTTAAGATTTAAAGGAACTATTGCATGTTTGTCTTGAGATTGGTTTGTTTTTTAGCTGTCTGTAAGATATAAGCCTCTGTAAAGTTTCAAAAACTGCAGGCTAAAATATTTTACTATCATGTGCTGCTCTAGAAAAACAAAACCAATCCATTTTTGGTCAAATGGGAGATGAGGATATCACCCACGCCACCTTCATCAGCCAAGTGATCCCATTCAGTCTTCCTGAGCTTGGAAGCAAAAACCCCTTAATTTTCTCATGTACCTAATTTTTCAGTAATACACTAGATATTCATGATATTGACACTGTAATAAGAGCACTTACATCAGTACTTTATTGTTTATGTTAATGCGTATTCTCAGAAATGTACATATCACTGTAGGGGAACATCTCATGTTAGTCTTTGTGCACTCACCCAAGTCTAGGCATAGTGTGAAGAAACATTAATGGATTGTGTCAAATCGTTAAAGATTAAATGGGAATGCTTATTCTTTTATTCCAATTACCAGGATAATTTAAAACTGTTGAGGAATACTTCTTGCTTACAGAAGTCCTTCTTATAGTAGAAACCATTTTACTAAGTGCTCATTCCAAGTATTACTGTGGTAAATAAATAAAATCCTTGTTTCAAGCAGAAGGCTCCAAATTTGCTTTGGGACAAAGAATCACTTTGTACTAAACAAGCTTTCTGCTTTTAGAAGTTATTTCAATTTCATGGTAAGTGTATTTTTGTCACATTTGACACTAAAACGTAAAACCACTCTGGTAGGCATTGCCTTTCACAGACGAAATCTGCTCTTGTAGTTGAGCAAGAGATGACAGACAGGCAGGCCAAGATAAATTAGTCTCATTTTCTGTTTATCTGGAAGCAATTCCATTTGAGATCAGTTGAAATAGCAGATCAATTTTTTGTATTTTTAAAGAGTGAAGTATCGTAGTATCAGCATCCTTTACCAAGCAATACAAGCGCAGGTTACTTGTACACAACAGAAATGTGACTGCTATCAACTTTTGCTGCCAGTGAGTTTTCTGTTAAGACTACATCTGTAATCCTGGATGTGAGAGTTTCTAATGTCTCGTTTATGGTACCCCCTCACCTCCTCCATCCCCACTTTCAATCAATTCATGTTTCTTCTTTTGTCTTATTGCCAAGCATCGTGCAATGCCCAGTGCACCTCCTTTTAAAAACCGTACAAAGTTGTCTCCCACCAGAGGCCCTAAAGCAAAGAGGTTCGCTTCTTTAGTGCATTCATAAGTGTACGGATCAATCTCTATAGGATTCCCCTTGCATGTGATGGGCTGATTAGAGTGATGACCTATGCTATGTCCTTGGTCCTTTAAAAAGAAAAGATTTGGGTGAGAACCTATCAGAACTAAGGCTACAGAAAACTTCAAAATTTTCTTCAGTCCGGAGGCACTCTGAAGAACACATTTCATCTCAGGCTTGAAGGAAAGTACATTGTGTTCAGGAAAACTAGTGTAAGCAGAATGTTGGTTAGAGTCCACGGTATGAGACTGAGTACACATCATGTGATAGACCTTATGGTATTCAGGGTAAAGCTTTTTAGGTAACTGTTTGAAAATTAGGCTTGTATCGGTAACTCTTCTACGAAACACATGGACTACGGGGATGTTGTTGTTATAGGCACATAGTACTGCATCAGCTGCTGTCAGTCCGGCACCCACAATCAGAACAGGGTCTGCCTTCCCACGTAACTTTCCTTTGCTGATTGCAGCTCCGAAGTCAGACATGGAATGGAGGACAAAAGGAAAGTCTTCTCCTTCAACTTGCAGTCGGCCAGGAGAATCAAAGGTTCCTGTTGCAAGGGCCACATTCTCAGCAAAGAGGCAGAAGGGCACATGAGAGCCATCTGTTGCTCGCTGATAACCTCTGACTTCCCAGTTTCTCTTAATAAGTGATTTCTGTCCATCTTCCATTTCCAAATGCTGTGCTGAAATATCTTCATTCTGGTGACTTCTACCCTCATCATCCTTTTCTCGGTAAAGCCTGGACACTGATGTTATGTAAACATTGTCTCTGAAATTCTTTTGGAGGCCCATGACTTTAACATAGTGTTTATAATAACAAGCTATTTCCTCTGGCATTACTCGATCACTCTTTATATTTCTGAAAGAAAATTGAATGATTCTGGTTAATAAATAGACCTTATTGGTAATTTGAATATCAGACATGATATACCACATGACAGCTCAGGTTTATGAGGACTGAATCTGCTCAGTGTAAATGACTCTTGAGTTCAGCATCTTTAAAGGCATTTATTTGTTCTCTTGTTTCCTGATACACAAGACCAGCTAACTTTTAAAATATAGTTTTAAGTGCTTATACAATGTAAATTGCTATGGTGATTAAGAAATTAGGTATAACAAAGCTCTGGAGTATCACAGCAGCTCCATTTGGAAGTGTTTTACAAAGTTTAACATCACAACTATCAACAATACAGTATTGGCTAAACTTGTACCCTGTGAGAATACACTTACTTACGATCTAATTAATTAAATGTCATAGTTAAGTGCTAATTTTGAAACTCTAGGTTCAATATGTTACTGGAACCAAGTATTCATTATACTTTACAAAAGACCTCTCCCTTGGGTACGGTAAAGTTCACTAAGTATCAAATGAAGTAGTTCCATGTCACATGAATGAGCAAAGCAAACATGACACAGAGTGTTAATGCAACTATGTAAACAGGATTGTGAGGTTCAAGTGTTCAAGAAAAACCATTTTTGCACTGCAACCCTGCTATTACATCTGTGCTTTTCTCGTGATTATTGCAGTCTCATTTATAAGAAAAATAGCTGACAGTGTAATTATTTGGAACAGTTGCATGAATTTTGCTGCTTCTTTAGAAGTAAGCTTTAGGAAAAGGGCAAAACAAACTGTAGTGAACATCAGGATTGCCACTAAATTACACTTAAAATCATATTTACAAGTAATCAGGCTACTCATGTTCTTAGGCTAACAATATAATAGCACATCTTCTCTTAAATGGTCAGGTTACTACTCTGGAAATCCTCATGAGATATTTATTGGAAAAGAATAATGTGACAGTGTGACACCTCTTGCAAGGAAACTTAGGAAACTATTCTACATAACTAGAATTTTACATTATCATCAATCCTTTTAAATAAGCTTGTTTAATTGTAGTATAACAGGTCAGCATTTCTGGTTTTAGCATTGTTGAAAACTGTAATACATAGCTTCAGATAATAAGCAGCTTATGGGATTTCAGTTAGGCAAGGAGGCAAGATTGCTGTGGTTATCTAAGAAAAGGATTAAAGAACAAAGCTACAGTTCCCTCACTTCAAGGATTGTCCTGAAATGAATAACAGTCTGCCCTTAAAGACATATGCTCAAGTAGCTGTACTTCTTCTTTTCCCATACATGGTACAAAACCAACTTCCTTTAATTTTGCTAAAAGAAAGTAAAAAAAAAATTAAATTTTAGAAAAAGCTCATGTTGAGTGTTCCTAGGTTCATCTGCTCACACAGACTTTTACGAACTGAAGTAAAACTGGTGAGCTTGCACAAGATTAACTTTTCTTCTCAAGTTTTTTCAAGAAACTTATTGCCACAAATTAACACAGAAATACTGAATTATTCTCTTAAAATTAAAACTCATAGATTTCAGATGCTGCAGCTATGCTTGTAAAAGCAAATGCTGAAATATATAACTTCCTGAATTGCGAGAAAGCTGGTGTGCGCAGCAACTTCAGCTGCATGGGTGTTGAAAGAGGAACTTGCAATACCTCCTTGAGTGGATTTGAAATTCCTTCCTCCATCTTCCCTCACGTCTGATCAGAACTGCTTTCAGCAAATGCCTCTTTCTGAAATGCTGCTGGAACACACTGCTCCCTGTACGTTTGTTTTCAATGCACTCACCAGCAATTATTCTGCCTGACCACTGTCTGGTTTTCTTCCATCAGAATACACACAGCAGAAGAATTTTCAGTATCATCAAGCAATTTAATAAACTAAACAAGAAGCCCTCCTGTGAACAGTGAAGTTTGAATATTTTCCAGTTATCTGGATTTTTATAGCCATTAGGATTCCCAAGTAGATTCTGCAGTATCTTTACCTGCGTTTGCTAGCTGCCCACTCCTTAAAGCTGAGGCCAGGCAATTCCATCCAGTCTCCAAAACTGATGGTTAGCATAGAGCCCTCCATGGACTATGGAGAAAATATGAAGATGCATGGTCAGACACATTTCAAATTCAAATTTCAATTCAAATGTAAAATGTAAATTTAAAAAAAAATCAAATGTAAAAACCAGTGAAGCTCTTCTCATTGTACTCATTTAGAGCAACAAAATACCAGAATACAACATAAAACCAGGACATTAAATGAAGAACTGAAGAACTATTTCTGTGTTACACTTAGATAATAAGCAACCACATGAGCTAATAAAGGTGAAGTGAGAGCATGTGAAAGGAAAACTAAAAGCAAGTTATTTGAAATACAAAAGAGGAAGGAAACACAAAACATGTGAAAGCAGCATAGTATAAAGACACCAAAATTTAAGATTGTGCATAAAAGCACCTGGAAACAATGCAGACAAGAAAAAAAAGTTATAGAAAATACTCCTCATTATAATTCATTAAATGTGAACTAATAAAAAACCTGGTAATATAAGACAGCACTCATGGTCACAAACACTCAAGTAAAAGGCAACTTCTTCCTTCCTTTCTCACATCCCCCACTTACCTGGGCTTTGCTAAGGAGCAGCTGAAACTGCAACTGGCACTACGGTTTAAAACAGCCCTAGAGTAAGGCAGTAAGAAAAATCCCAAAACCAGAGTTATCGAGTTACTCTAGGAGTGAGATGAAACTTTTACTCACATGCCAAGCTCCACCAGGTGGACCTTTTCCAAGCACTATGTGGGGAATGTAATTATGCTGTTCCAACTTCCAGTGCAGAACAGGCGGGTAGTCATAGCCAAAGTCAGCATCAGGGTGAAGCAATGTATCAAAAAGCACTGCAACTGGGTTTGAGGAGCGTCCTTCCAGGCCTTCTGACAGGTACTCCAGATCCTGAAGGATGACAAATTTTAAACTTTTCATGTTCGTCATGCTATTCTGATGTGCAGAAGTTGAATTGCAACAGAAAACACAATTCAAATTGCATTTTAGGTAAAGGTATTTAATGAAGACATGCAATCAACACACTTTTCAGAAATAACTGCTATGATTCAGTTCTTTGTCACTCTGAATAGTATATGTCACTCATTTAAAAATTACATGTTAGTAACAGTAATTCTGGGCCAAGTCAGTATTTGTAGAACAAAGAAGTATGTGGACAAACAGAGATCAGAGCAACTTAGTAACATCTATACTTATATACAGCAGACTGATTTTAACGAAGGACTGCTAATATTTCTAGGAGCCCCATTTTGATAAAGCAAAATTGGAAGATAAAAACATTAAGCTTTAAGCATCAAGTAGAAAAGGCTCTTTTGACAGCTCTTAGCTTGTTCCAACACTAACTGTATTATACCTTAAAATAATGAAGATAAAATTAGCATTATTTTTAAAAAGTAAAACTAGGATTATTTTACACACCAGTTAACATCGAAAAAAATTTCTACAACTTTGTAAAGTTCACATTTCAGCATCTATTAACCAGTCTTGTTCTAATAATTGCAAAAATTATACAATAGCAAATATTTGAAGAGAAAAATAGAGATTTGAAGAAAGAACTTGACCTAAGACCAATTTTTGCTGACAAAGTCAGTACAGCTTTGCTTCCTAATTAGTCAAAATATTAGGAGGTTGGGAGAAGATGAAGTACATGAAACATCTGTAGCCAAAACTTAGGCAACTTACTCTCCTGCAATAGAAAAAGCCCTTGAGACCTAGGGTAAACATCACATGCAAATAGCACAGCACTGAAACAAAAACGCCCTCCAAAATCCAAAGCCAAACAAACTCCTATTTACTCTCTACAAATATAAATCCATATTTGTATTTAAAATAAATTAGTCACAAAGGCAATACAGTGATAACATTGTCAGTAATACATCAGGAGTACAATGAGGTGAGTGGAAAACAGAGTCAAGATGGCAAACCAATGGACAAGTGAAGAAAAAAATGCTGGAGAAGATTTAACTAATCAAATCAGACAGAAAAACTGGAGGTGTACATGGGTAACAACAACAGCATTAAGAGCAACTGTCAATACAACACAAACACTGAAAGATGCATACTGTTCCAAAAAGAAAAATGGATTGTGTTTATAGAGGATATATGTTCCCAATATAACTAAAAATGAAATCTTATTAAGAATTGTAGTATTTAAGAGTATTTTAACTTGAGCTACATGTACTTTATGTATGTTAGTAGCACGTGTTCCTTGGTGATAGTGCCCAAACATCCCAGAACATGACAACTGGAATTCCTGCATCAGCCACAGACCAAGACATGCTTTAGACACTCCTGGCAAGTAGTAAGAGCACAACAAAAAGCAGACTGTAAAACCAAAAGACACCACAAACTAAAAGCCTTCAAGAACCACAAACAACACTACACAGCCCAGGTTTGGATCTAATGGCCATGAGTTGATTCTATTTAAATTAACAGAATAACAAAACAATTTATTAATGCAGTATTGCTTGCAGTAGGAAAAGAGCTAGACAAGAAGGCAACCAAAGCTTACTTGGTCAACAATGGAAAGATGTCGAGCTTCTTCTAATTTTGTATGTAGAATGGGGTTTGGGTGTATAGCTTCAGGAGACAAATATGGCCTGTATCCAGAGAGCAGGTAAGAAAGGCAAATTCCTGAAGGTCCATTTCCTATTAAAGAAAAAATGTACTGCTTTACTAAAAATCTTTATAACCTACAGTTTGTTAATCACTAAATTTACAGCAAGAAAATAATACTGAACTAGTATAATGCCAGACAGTCTTGATTTCAAAGCAGCTTATAAACTTTGCAGTAAAATAGAGCTTTTTATAGGACCATCCTCCAAATAAACAGAGCAAAGTTTTTTTCAGTAAAGAGAAACAAATGTGTGACTTTTACACTAGGAAGCAAAAGGCATATAAAGAAGTTCCCTAATTTACTATGTCAAATTCACTACTGTGTGAAAATGGCCTGACAGATAATGGTTTGCCTGTTGGTCACGGTGATAGCTGAATATTATTGCCATCTTGCAACTTTGCATTCCCACAGGCACTGTACAACACAAAGCAGAAAGAAAATCTGGATTATATTCTCTTCAGGTCTGTCCATAAAATAAAGGGAAAACAAGCAGAAAGCCTAAGACTGAAAGTTAGAATAGAAGTTACAGACACTGCAAAACAGCAACATAAAAGCTAAGTGACCACAGACCTCCTGTGGGTAGGTGGTAGAGAACATGAAACTCATGTAAATCCACATTCATTTTTCAGGAAGAGTATCAAGTCAAACACCTTTACCAGCTTTGTAGCATTTTCAATTTGTATATGTGTATTGCTGCAATTTTAATACACAATTATTTTTTAAATGTTATTAAAAGTATGAGATAGATGGGACCAAAACATTACCATAAGGTAAACATTTCTATTTATTTGACAGTAATAAACAAAGTAGTGGACCCTATTTATCACATGCAAATACAGAAGTAACATCCATATTGCAAAGTCAGACATCAAAAGTTACAGAAAGTGAAATCAGAAAAGTATGTGGTATGATACAAAATTTAAATATGTGGCTATGTGTTGTTATTTCTATAGCTCCTCTAACTCATTAACTGAATGAAAAGCACAGTGTTCTCCTAATGAGCCACTTGTCAGTACTTTGTCTTTGTTTGGACACATGGTATTTAGCACACATTGCAAATTCTGGGTTTAAGTTACTAATTCATTCATACTTTAATATAGCAGGCACTGTTGGATATTTGTTCTTATTCTAACCATTTCATCTCTTGATGTCAAGAATTCACAGGACATTTAATTTTCCCGATCACCTGTGCACACACTACTTTGATCACCTGTTAACAATCCCATTTCTCCAATGCCTGTCACTTCTCCCTTTTCTGATTCCTCAGTCCTAAATCCCCCATTACTTCACTGAGGTCTTGTTCATTCCCAGTTTCCTCATACATTGGATCTCTTCTTCCTCTTTCCTGTACTATACCAGGCTATACTCACCTGGTCCCCAGTGGCAGAATATCCCATATTTTATTACGATGCTGTGCACATAGACTGGTCACAGCCATAGGTACAGGAAATCATCTAAAGAATCTAAAGACAGTGAAAAAGTTCTTCCTTACTCTCACACTGTTCTGCCCTCACACAAACAGATCAACATAAGGCAGCTGGATATGCTTCAGTCCATTAATTTAAAGCTTGAAGAAGATGCAAGCCCCTCCTGTCACCCATTTGCCATGAGATAGACGTGAGAGAGAACTGTAGCAATACAGAGAAACTATCCGTAACAAAATCAAATGTATTGATGAAAACACTTTAATCATACCAGTAGTTCACAAGCATTTCCATGGCTGAGTAAATTCTTAATTGTTTTTAGAATTATAACTTTAATGCAGTAAAGAATTTTTTAATGTTTTTACAAACATTACACAGCTAGCTTTATCTTTCCACTGGGATATAAAGAAAGTTCATCCACAATGGAAAGAGGAAAACGTGTGCCATAGCCAAGGATGCCATGCTGAAGAGCATTCCTAATGGATTAGGCTAAAAAGAAGTAAATGGTTAACAAATGTCACCCAAACAAAGACTGGCAAGGCCCAAGGAGATTACTGAGGATGGGATGGATGGGTTATGTCTAGGGCTTAAGGGATCACTTCACAAGGATCCATCCTCACACCACAGCCTCACTTCTCTCTGAATGGAAATTTGTTGAGGTAAGTCCAGCAGTGTGCCCTGATGGCCAAGAAGGCCAATGGCATCCTGGTCAGTATCAGGAATAGTGTGGCCAGCAGGAGCAGGGAGGTCTTTCTTCCCCTGTACTCGGCACTGGTGGGGCTGCACCTTGAGTGCTGTGTCCAGTTCTGGGCCCTCAGTTTAGGAAGGAGTTTGAAACACTTGAGCACATCCAGAGAAGAGCAACGAGGCTGGTGAAGGGCTTGGAACACAAGCCCTGTGAGGAACGACAGAGGGAGCTGGGGGTGTATAGCCTGGAGAAAAGGAGACTCAGGGGTGACCTTATCACTCTCTACAACTGCCTGAAAGGTGGCTGTAGTCAGGTGAGGGTTGGTCTGTTTCACCAGGCAGCAACTGACAGAACCAGAGGACACAGTCTAAAGCTGCACCAAGGGAAATTTATGTTGGATATTAGGGAAAAGTGATATCATGGAAAGAGTGACAAAGTACTGGAATTGCCTGCCTGGGGAGGTGACGGAGTCACCATCCCTGGATGTGTTTAAAAAAAGACTGGATGTGGCACTCAGTGCCATGGTTTAGTTGAGGTGTTAGGGCATGGGTTGGACTCAAAGATCATGAAGGTCTCTTCCAAACTAGTCATTCTGTGATGTTAAGGTGAATTACTGTCACTGAGTTCCCTGAACTTTTCTGAGACCATCCAGAGCGCTGACCCAAACCCAGCTCCTATTCTTTAAGCAGACTGAATCCAAGGGAAAGGAAATCCCTTGAGGATGTGCTGTTAAGAACACACAGGATGAATGTTCAGCTGCAAGGTCTGCAATCAGACTTAGTATGGTTTTCTTAGAAAATTCTTGGGAAAAAGAGAAAAAAATCTTTTTGAAATGACAAATTTTGATAAGACCTCTGACTGCAATTAGGAGACACTACTATTACACAAACTTTAGTTGTACAGTGATATACTCAGAAACCCCCATGGCCCTGTTCATTTAAGAAGCAGAAGTTTGTTTGAATATTCGCAAAATCTTCTCTTGATCAACAGCAAACTGCAGGACAATCACCTTTACATTATGTGTCTAAATTTAAAACAAATATTCAACTTCAGGTATCAATAACAGCCTTGTTATTTGGCTAGGAAGTGACAACATTCCACATAGTAATAATCAAAACTGGTGCAGAAGATGAAAATGTTTAGCACAGAGCACGTTCTAAACTTAAGAGTTTCAGCATTAAATTGTTCAACCTTGATGGAATGTATTTGTTTCTTCCCAACACATGTACTGCACAGAAGTTATTAAACCAGCAGAGTGTGTTCATACATGGGGAATGACAACTATTTTCATACTCCTCTACTACATTATCAAATCATTTTAGATCCCTTTTAAGGCTCTTCAGTGATAATAGCTGTCAGTGGAGAAGATCAGCTTGCAAGATGTCTCAAATATATCTGTGAAGAAGCATTTGGATGATGGAGAAGTGGTCAAGGCAGCTGTGTTTGGTGTCAGCACTTACAAAGGTGCTCTAGTCAAATTAAGTATTGAACACAGGTATTTGCATAACGCATATTTGCAAAACTAAACAGTGGAAACTGAATCATAAACCATATGACAAACCTATACTAAGGCTGACAAAATGCCAGGACACTGTTCTCTTCAACTGTGATGCAGAATTCATCAAGTGATTCACGTCTGTCACACACACCTCAGTCTGCTTCATGAGCGCTATTTTAAACTGTCATAAAGAGAACTTTGAGAACAGGCACTGTGCAAACACCAATCTTTCAAAGGTGTGGAGACACTGTGAACAATTATGTTGCAACATCAACCTCCAAAATCTTTGCTTGTTTACAGGTAGGTACTTGCTCTAGTCTCAACAGCTTTGGACTAGATTATTGAAAACCTTCTTTACTTCAAACCTTTTCTTTATCCCCTCATGAAGTCATGGCAAGAATGAGCTGGTGACCAGCTGTTGTTGAAAAACCTTGGCCCAATATGCATTATGCTGGTACTCTCAATTAAGTTGTGTACCTATGGAGCCTCCTCCCTCTGTTACCATGTAATTTTACAAGTACAAGCCCTTCAGTGTTCAATCAAGACTACAATTTATTATTTTAAACTAGCCAAATTGAGCTGGATTAATTTTGGAAAAGATGGGAGAATATTTAGATATTAGTGATTGATGCAACAGAGAAAAAGGCAATTAATGACAGGTTAGCACCTAACCAACACAGAGCACACATTATGCTTTTCACTCTTCCACATGACCTCACAGATTTCTACTGGTGTACCACTGACAACCTCCATGCATACAGAAATAGACATATCAGATTAATCAAAACCTATGTAATCAACACTAGAATCAATACAGTTCTTCTGTTAATACTCCCATATCTGCTGCTAAATAACAGCTGATTTTTTCAAAGCACAATTTAAATTCAAATATACTCCAGCAAGTCCCTTAACATAATATAATGCTACTGTTGTTAACTATAACAACTGTATTACTCTAATAAAGATCTTCACTGTAAGGGTTCTAAGCATTAGTTATTTATTGATAAATTATTTCATGCAGCAGGTTGATAAAGGCAACGGCAGTGAATCCTTAAAAAGGGAAAAAACTCACCTATTATTACTACAGGCAGGGTAAGAAGGGAGTCCCCAGGCAGAACAGTTTCTTCAATTAAAGGCATTCTTTTAATCTTCCTCCCAAGGCTGTCACCAAAGTACTGAACAAAGGAATTCAAAAGCTGTCCTTCGGTTTCAGTGCCGCTGTAAGTTCTAATTAATAAGGACAGATGGGACAAAACTAAAATGAAACAGTGAACTGTTGTCAGAACAGTCTCTTCAAAAATAGTTGCTTTTGATGTTTTACTTTAAAAGCTACGAAACTGGTGAAATTGAGACCAAAACAGATATGTTTTATCCAATCTACACAATTTTACTCTTAAGCACAGCTTTTGTAACAGAAGATTTTTAAAAACTACTTTCTCCTAGCAAGTCTACAGAAGGATAACAAAAAAGGACAGATGGCTCTGCAGAAGTGCAGATTTCTAATCTCAGTTTATACAAAGCCAAAGTATAGCCACAAGCATTATTTTGATCCCACACACAGTAGAACTCATTCCTCATTATCCTTATCAAATCAGGAGATACACACTGCCTAGCCAATTAACAACATTAAGGCCAGACAAAGCCTGAAGGAGCAGCTAAGGTACAACAGCAGCGTTCACATCCCTTCCTGCTGGCTGAGCAGCACACAGGACTTCACCTCAACAAATTTCCATTCAGAGAGAGGTGAAGCTGGTTAAAGTTGGCAGTGGTGTGAGGCTGGATTCTTGTGAAGTGATCCCTTTAAGCCCTGGACATAACCCATCCTACCACTATTAAAAGTTTTTACAGAAGGAATTGCCATGTAGTCAGGTCAGCTCCTGCACAGCAGACTGCTTTCACCACTGGCCATTTTTCTAAATTTTTCAGTTCTTTCTCTGAAAAATACACTTAAGTTTCTCTTGTAACTCTTCACCATGTAGATGTGCTTCTAGAATACAAAGACTTGTTTTATAATGTTTTCTATTTAATTATTTAGGAATCCTTTCTGAAACCTTTCTGGGTCATTGAAGCAGGACACAAACTATCAGTCTAGCTAGAAAGACAGTCAAATTAAAGCAGTCTGTTACTGCAGTCATTTTGTCAAGTCTTTTGTAAGTAAGGAGAACCAATTTTTAATCGAAAATATCTGTATCAACAAGGGGATATTCTTTTAGAAAAATTTCTAAAAAAAATTTCTCTTTATAAACATGGTAATTAACAATAATAAATAAAAGTACTCTTATCTATTTCCTAAGACTTTGCATATCTTAAAGCTATTCTAGCATCTCAGCACTTATTTTCTACACAGGATCAAAACTCTAAGATGCTGATCCAATTCCCAGGGCCTTCAAGAAGCCACTGCCATGTACTGCCTCAACTCCCACAGCACCCAAGATTCTGTTTCAAAAGCCTTTCCTCAGTGGGGAAGTCTAAAGTAAACTGGAAACAGAGCTGTGCAGTAACAACAGCAGTAGCACAATCTGTAACACATCTCTCTGATGGCATTGTTAAAAAGGTTGGGGAGGTATTTTGAGGTTGCATTTATTTTGGAAAGTACTTGATATACTATTCCCTGCAGTACAACAGGAAAAAAAAAAAAAAAGCACATTAGCTTTTGCAGACACCTAACATCCAAACAGCAGGAGTTAGATGAAGACAAGGAGTCAGAGAGGGGATATCTCACTATCATACTGATTTTTTCACCTCTGCTTTTAGAAAGGAGCAGGTAGACTGTTTAATTTTCTGGCCTTTGCTCAAAGTTGACAAAGGCAATACTACCTTATATTTTGCAAAAGACAGGCATAAGGGGAGCACGTATGCTTTATTGTGGTTTTACTATACTTGTTGTGCTTGATGTAACATAAAACCAAACATTTCAAAACTTCTTTCAAGAGATATATGCACAATGCTGTAGGCTACTAGGCTACAGAAGAATCTTTTAACAATAAAAATGCCGCTTCTATGCAGCTTAGTGTATGACAAATTACCAAACTGGTGATTTTGCACAGGAACATCTGCACACAAAGTGCAGTTTCTTGTTCTTTGCACCGGAATACCTGCAGACAAAATGCAGTGCATAGGAAGGAGTGCTGTCAGCAGCGTGTTCTTCCTTCCTCAGCAGCAAGAACATCACAGCAGAACCTAGCAACATCTGAAGTTAGGGGCCACCACTTTCCTAACCTCTGAGCAGCACTGAAAGCTATCAAGTACCAGCAGTTTTTATCTTGATAAAACACACTGTAGACAGGTTTGCAGTGGTGGGGACTTGGCACAGTCACGTACAGCTCTATAGCCCTGCAGACATGCAAGTGGGCACAAGATGAGTCAGTTCCAACACCAGAGCCTAATTTATCTTATACTGGTCACTCAAATGACCTGGGGAATTACATTCTGTCAATCGCCCAGATTCTAAACATACGCAAAAATGTGCCTTCACGGTTTTTCTTTTTTTTTTTTTTAACCGATTAAGAGAAAAAACGCAACATACACATAACAGTTTTTCTCCCACTGGAAGAAGCTAATAATAATAATTTGATAACAACTCGTAATTTGTTGCAGGTTATTAAAATAAATGGTACCTTTTCCAGGTAGCCGTTTTGAAAGACGCTAGAATACACTGCGTACTTCCAGGGAAAAAAAAAAAGAAAGAAAGAAAAAAATAGAAATAAAGAAACGGACTGTGGTGGGCGGTTAACAGAAAACTCGTTATATAAAAGGAATCTGAATTTGGTCTCAACCTGACACTTCGAGGAGAAAATTCACCACTGCCAGACTGTTGGATTTCATTCAGGTACGCGGGCGGAGCGGTGCCGCTGGGGGCCGGCATCAAGGGCGGTGCAGCGCTGCGAGCCCCGGAGCGACACCGAGCATCAGCGGCCGCGGGCTGCCCCCGGCCCGGCTGCGCCTCGGCGCTGCCCAAGGTCACGGCTCGCCCGCCCGGGCCCCACCGCCGCCATCCCTTCCTCGGCGGGGCCGTGCGTGGCCGGCAGCGCCGCGCTCGCCGCCGCAGCCCCGCGGAGGCCGCAGCCCCGCCGGTGTCCCCGTCCTGCCCGCGCTGCCGCCGCCCGCCGCCCCGCGGCCCGGCTCCCGCGCGGCCCCACCGGCCCCCGCCGCCCCCTCACCTGAAGTGACCGGCCAAGGAGCAGCGGCAGCACCACACGGGCATGGGGAGCGCCGGCGGGGCCCAGCGATGAGGCTGCGGGGGGACACCGCACGCCGGCTCCCGCTCCTCCTCCTGCCGCCGCCACAGTGGGACCCGCGCCGCACGGTCCCTCCTCCTCCTCCCCGCTCACATGCGGCACCGGGTCACACGCGGGAGGAGGAGCCGCCGCCAGCACCGGCAGGGAGGAGGGACGAGCGGGGTGAGCAGAAAGGAGGAGAGGGGAGAAGCGGAGGGGAGGGGAGCGGGGAGGAGAGTGCCTCTTCCCCCTGCCGGCGCTGCCGCGGTCCCGCTCCCGCAGGAGGATGCGGGCTGCGCTGCCTCCCCCGGGGAGGGCGGGCAGCCCCGGCCCGGCTCGGGCAGCCCCGGCCCGGCTCGGGCAGCCCCGGCCCGGCTCGGGCAGCCCCGGCCCGGCACGGGCAGCCCCGGCCCGGCACGGGCAGCCCCGGCCCGGCACGGGCGCAGGGTCGGCGGAAGGCGGCGCAGTGGTGCGAGGCAGCCCCGCGGCCCCGTGAGGGGGCTGCCGTGCCTGAGGGGACTCACACCTCAGTGAGGATCCCGGCCCACAGCGTCCTGCTCTGCCCCATCGGGTTTCTCGAGAGACGCGCATGAAGAAGGTGACAGAAATCAAACAATTAAAAAATTTACGACGCACCTTTTGACTAACAGCCCCCTATTCAGGAACAATGCTTCATACATGATCAGATAATAGCTTCGAATGTGTCTTATAAATATTTTGCAGGAGTGAGAATCTGGGGAGAAAGCATTCCTTCCCTAGTCATACCATCTCAGTGACTGGGGTTGGCAGGAGCTCAGCAGGTCATCTAGGCCAACCCTCTGCCCAGGGAGGGCCAGCCTGAGCCAGCTGCCCAAAACCAAGGCCAGATGAGTTTTAAGTATCTCCAAGGATGGACAATTCATGACCTCCCTGAGCAACCTGCTCAGGTGTTTGACCACTCTGACAATGAAAACGTGTTTCCTTATGTTCACGTGGATTTTCTTGTCTTTCAGTTTGCGCCAGTTGACTCGCAACCTTCCCAGGGAACCACTGAGTTCCCTCCCATTTTCTGATTAAGTCTTCTTCCTCCCCTCCCATTTTCTGATTAAGTCTTCTTCCTCCCCTCCCATTTCTGGATTAAGGATCCCTCCAACCTTTCTCTTCCACAGGCTAAACAGTCCCAGCTTTCCAAGCCTCTGCTCATGTAGTCAGTTTGCTGTCTGAGACACCAATGTCTTACACTGCTTTTCTCTCTCAAAGTCTACCAAACAATGAGAGTGAGTGACAATAAATCTGTGCCTGTTAATTGAACAATTACAGCCTTCTGCACAGAGTTAAATGTGACAATTAGATATTTCTTCAGTGGGAATCTGTTCTATAAATCCAGAATACCAAGATCTTACAAAGCTGTGGAATTGCTGTGTCTGAAGTAGCTGTTGGCAGCTGACAGTCCCAGTTCACCTCAAGGTTGTTCATTCAACACTGTCATGTCTGTAGCCAGAGAATATTTATTGTTTAATAGTCATTATTGACTATTAAATTGAATATTTACTATTTAATAGTCATTATGTCTGGTTCCAGTACAAAGGACAACTTTATTAGATATGAGCTCTGTAAAAGCTAAAGGTAAAAGAACACAGGAGCTGAGCTGTACCACTGAGGGAATACAGAATATTGATATAAAATCTATATTTTGGAATGATGAAACGTATTCAGTTAAACACATTGTTCTTCAAGTGCAGCACCAGGTCTAATATGTCTTTAGACCAGAATTAACAACATGAAGCTGCATTTAGCTTGCTCTGTCCTCAAAAATACTGCCTTTAGTCCAGGAAACTATGTGAATGATTTGTTTGTTGACCATATAACTCATACTACTTGAATAGTCATACTGTTTTATTAAGGTTGTGTTCTGCTTTTCAATGAGTAGCAGAAAACTACCGCAGAACTTGAAAAAATACTATTTTTTTATTCCACATAAAAGTTTGCTCATAGTCAGGACAACCTCCTCCCAGATACAGAACTCCATGTCTTCAGGATCTCACATTTCAAGGGAACTAGCTATAACCATGCAGAAGCTTTTGGGGTTTCACCAGTTACTTGGTGGGAGCATCAAATGACATTGACTTCAAAATCAATGTATTAAGGATGTATTTGGCTTTAAATACCTCCCATAAACAAATCTGGCTATCTGGAATATAACACAGAACCTCAGCTATACTGGTCCTATTATTAGTTTGTGCTATCTTTATGTATATACACTTGAGAAGGAAAGCAAACACATCTGTGTCCATGTCTAAGATCAGGACATGTCTTCCCCTGTATGCTTTCACATTTAAAATTAAAAGATTATATTGCACCTTATGTTTGTGATATAAAGAGGTAGTTTGGAAAAAGTACTAGTGGGGCCTCCCTGGAAATTATGTTCTGCATGGATGTCCTGATTTTCAATGAGTTATGTTTCTCCCAGAAGTAAAATTTTCTGTTCCCTTGAAATTCTATATGTTAACTTGGATTTTTCAAATGTCTTAGTTTTGTGGTTGGGATTTATTTAAATTCTATGTCTCAGAAGAAAATGTATTTTCTTTAGATGTACCTTTGTATTAGTTCTTTTCAGTAAGGTTGGAACAAGTGGGAAGAGAGTAAAATATATCAAGCCACAGCAAACATTTCCTCACATTTTAAAGGGATGTGTTTTTCCTTTTGAGTTCATTTTTGTAGAGATTCGGGTAGCTATTGGCTGTTAGCTTTATTCCAAGTCTTTACATTTTAAATCATGCTAGCCAATTAGCTAATTTAAATCTCCTTTATTTTGCTAACACTCACTATACTAATTTAGGTAATAAAATTGTACATTTGTTCAAGAATATTCTTTTTTCAAAATCAATTTAATTTGAAAATATTTTCCCCCAAGTATTCAGGAAGATATTATCTCAGCTATTGATGCTGTAAAATGCATTAAACAGATTTTGTTAAGCACGAGGGTGTTTTTAACAAAACTTGTATCTTCTCCTGATCAACTGACTGGGAACTAAATATGTTTAGTACTTGATGCTACAGAATTCTTAAAAATCCTGCCTGTGGTGGGAGCATCAGAAGAGGAGGCTGTTGCCTCAAATCAGGATACACAGTATGAGAAAAAAGGACTTCATCCTCTTCTGTAGATGTGGCATGGTCAGTGAGTAGCTGAAGAATGACACCAACTGTGTGCTGAATGCAACCTGCACGTTGCAATAGAGCATGGGAAACAAGGAAAGTACTGCAACATTCTGGTAAGATTCCCAGGTCCCACCCACTGCAATATGAGATTAAAGTACAAAATAAGTAGAAAATAAACCTGCAAGGCTTCATATGTCACTGCAGGATTATTATCAACTCTGTCTGAGTGAATAATGCAGTATCTCAGTTCTGGAGCTTACCCAGGACAGATGTCTTATCAAGGGCAAACTTGTTCCCTGTGACATCAAATGAATCCAGAAGATGTATGAACTGCAAGACCCAGCAAGTGACAGAGTAGTGAAACATTTTCTGACATGAGCAAATAGAAAGTTTGCCACAAGCCTGTGGCACTCAGCCTGAAGCACGAGGTGCTGAAAAAAGGCCAGGAGAGATTAGGAAGGGTTGAGTTTATTTGCTCTCAATACTGTTAAGCAAGATGGCAACTTGACAACCTAGATGCAAAACAACTTTCTGCCTGGCCAAGTTTAAAAAAAAAAAAAAGAAAAAAATTGTAAAAATGGGGGAATCTCGGTGAAGAATTTCTGTTGCAGTTGTAACAGATCCTGCCAGAAAGTCAAGATATTTGTCAAGAGGGACCAAGAAAAGATGCTTATAAAACTATCTTAAAGGAGCAGGTCTGTAAGGTTCCTGGGATATTTTCATTGCCTGTAATAAAGTTATTTTCAGTGGTCCTTTTCAGATGTTACTAAGTGCTAATGAAATAATACTTGCTTGAGAATAAAGATTCAACAATTTCTCTGTCAAAGAATTATCTTACTAGAAGTTATCTTATTCTAATTATCTTATAGACGTTTTGACAGGACAGTTTTATGGGCCTTTTGCACCTCAGGGTGCAATTTTCCTGAACATCCCAAAAGATGTCTATGTGTAGTATTCTGTGATTAAAGAAGAGACAAAGAATTCTGCCATTGGTTTAACTGGGTCTGGAAGCTAAAACACCACATAACCACTTGCTCACTGCCCCCAGTGGAATGGGGCAGAGAATCAGCAAAAAGGTAAAACTCACAGATTGAGATAAGTACACTTTCATAGAACAGAAAAGGAAAGGAAAATAATAACAACAACTATAAAAGAATATACAAAAGTTCACCATCTGCTCTCCAGTGCCAAGCCAGTTCCTGAGCAGTGCCCTAATGTTTTATTCTGTAAATAATCCCATGTAAAATCATGATGGTATTGATGCTAGCAACTAATAATTCTACTTTATATCACCTGTAACTATCAAGAAGCACATTCATTTCTAGGGAAGCAATTTGCAATTTTAATTAGGAAAGACTTCCTATTAACTCAGAGTTTTCATATTTATAAAAAGTACTTTTTTAGAAGAATAGATTTTTCCCTTCCCAATTTCTGCCAGATATTTCTTTGTGCTTGTTATTTTGCCAAAGTACAGCTCCCAAAAATGAATTATTATTTAGGCTACATCTAATCCTCTGTCCCCCAGAAACCTGCAAAATGTGTCTCAATCATATTTCTGATTATGCTAAAACCTTGTCAAAATAACTCCTTAACTATAAATTAATTTTAAATTCATATTTTTGAAAGTCTGAGTTTTAATTTCTTAAAGAAGTGGGCCTATCTCTATTGTGTTGCTTTGCTTTCTTTTAAATGTAGTGCTGTGTTACTAACAGCATTTTTTTTTGTAAACGTGAGAGTGCACAGCTTGCTCCTGACAGTGTCCAGAGGATGTGTTGTGCTGCCTTCTCAGCCAGTGGGGCACACTTTGTAGGGGACTGAGATGTCATAGGAGATGTTGGAAAAAGGGTAACATACTTCTAAAAGAGTCAAAACTGCATTTGGATTCATGTTAATTTCACGTTTCTCAGTTCTTCTGTTTTGAAACACAGATTGCTCTCAGCCATTGCCCAAGCTGCCTGTTATGAAAGTCAGGTTGCATCTCTTAGGGATAGTGCCAAATCCACGGGGAAGCTTTGTGTGCTCGCATGGTTGTTTGAAAAGCATGAGGAGAAGATTGTGTGCCAAGCAAACTGGTCAAGACTGGCATATACAAAGGCCCAAGGGATTTGAAGAATATTATAAGGAATGATAACAATAGTTTTAAAAAGAAGGACAAAACCTCAGGGCTTGAAAGAGCTGAAATTATTCAGTTACTGTAGGTTGAATTTACTGTGCTCCAGCCTACTGAAGGGTTTTTGTTGTGGCTTCTGCATTCCTCCCTCCTTTAATCTATTCAAAATCCAGCTGTCATAAATATCCTATTGCTTTTTCGACTTTACACATTTCTTTAAATCACAAATGGATTGTACTGCCCAAGTGGGGAATGAAGGAGATTATGGGAGAGAGGATATCAAGTAGTGAGAAATTGAGCATTCAAAAATAGCTCTTAAAGATATTTAATTAAAAAGGAAAAAAAGGCTTTCATTTACTGAACTGGACAATGCAATTACTTACTGGGTCATAGAGTAACAGCTGTTTTTTTCTTTCCTGCTTTTCCTATTATCTGCAAGGTCTATTTGTAATATTTTTTTTCTGATTGTGTTCTTGGGAGAGCGATATGTGTTTGGGTGGGCACTGCTGTCCTGGAGCCGTGTTTCTGATTAGGCCTTCCAACTTGTGCAGTAAACCAAATTCAGTAAGTGGGAATGAAAAGAAACCCAAAAAATAGGAGATGATGAAAATATTTTGGTAAAAATTACAGTTAATGCTGATTTGGAATTTTGCTAAACTTTGTGTAGCAGTCAATGTCACTTTTAGTGTAGTTACGACCGTCAGTACTTTTATGATTCTGCCGCATGATGATCAAAATGCTAGTCTCTGTTTTTTTCTAATACACTCATTTCCTAAAGTTGACCTATAATAATTAAAAGTGACAAATGTTGGATTTTTTTCCTCTATTGCCAGTGATTTGCAGCTTTGTCACAGAATGGGAGATGCACTTGCTGAAAATTAGGGGAAGTCCCTTCTCACAGTATCTAACATAAACCATATGCTTATTTCAAACTTTCTGTCTTTCCTTCCATTAGGCAACCAAAGGAAACAAAAGAACAGCCATACAAAAGTTCTTCTGTGTTTGAATGCTAGATTTCTATATTCTAGGAGCCCAGTACCCACTGACAGCTTGGTTATAGCTGCACCTCCATGGCAACAACACTTCAACCACACTTTGCAGTTCATATGAACGTGCCTCATTATTTTAAGTCACACGGTTTTAATTGTCACATCTATTAACTGCTTCCTGTCTTTAAAAGGTGTAAGACTGTGCAGACCTTGGAACTTAAGGAGTGAAATAAGGCATGACCAGTCTGTAACGAAGTATGTAGGTGGAAAGCAGAGACTGCAGGTTACAGGAGAGGGAACCAAAAGGGTGTTATCATGCATGTGCCTCTCTGTGTGCTTTAACTACACATAGGTGTCCTAAAAGAATAACAAAATCCAGCCCAAAAAGCAAACCATCCCACTGACAATTATTGCAGAAAGCTCTAGAAACAACAACAGGATTTTTTGCTCTGTACCAAATACATTTTCAAGCCTCTTGTAAGCCTGCCTAGTCATAATTTTTCTCATTCTTTTATAACCCAGTCTTTTGTTTTGCATTGTCTTGTTTTTGCAGACCACAGGAATGGTGTGCAGCTTGCATTTGGTTTACATGATGTTGAAGATAGAATGGTGTTTGTCTTGGGTGGTTACTTGGCAAAATTTTTGGAAGCATTTGCCAGTAATAACTGTACTTGTAGATTGTTTGTTTTTCTAAAGAAAGTAGGTATTATACTAGATGGGCATTTTTAAGGCCCAGTTTGAGGCACATAAATAAATAAGAATTTACTATGTGTTTTCCTGTCTGAGAGTAAATGGATTATTCCAGAATTTTTTTTTCTCTCTCTGATTTCCTTGTACATGGGCTAAAGGATAATTTGCCTGAATATGTGATTATTCCTCTGTCGTTGCTGCAAATTCAGCAGCAGTTTACATAAGATGTGATGAATTTCAATGCAGTTGCTCCTCTTTATGTTAGAGAAAATGCAGACTGAAATGCAATTTCAAGGACACATTTTGAGAATAAACACACACCTCTTGGTGTGAAATGCTAAGAGCCATAATTTTTTTTTCATGTTGCTTTTCTCCTTAGGAAATATCAAAATTTGGATCCAAATATTTTCAGTTTCCCTTCTTAGATTTACAGAGTAAAATTTTCTATCACAATTTCTAAAAGAGGATTCATATATATATATGTGTGTGTGTGTGTAAGTAATGAGTACATCTGATGTGGTGTGATATGTTTTTTAAATATTTTATTTTAATTTTATAAAATTTTATCTTAAAATTGTATTTTAAAGTCTTAATGTTTTAAAACAGCTGTTAAAATCAAGCAAATTACCTGACCCAATATTGTTATGGTTTTTTATATCAAAGGGCATTTAGTACCAAAGGTGAGGAGCAGCAAATGCTTTTAAGCTAGAGAACCCATATGATGAAGACAAAAGGATAGCATATACTGACTTGGAAGGAGCCCATCAGGATCATTGAGCCAAACTCCTTGATATAATGGAGTAGTAGGAAATATTTGCTAAGCTCACCTGTTTCTGAAACAGATGACTGATCATGTCACAGACCACCTGTAATAGCTGGGATGAATTCCAAAAAGAAAGCTTTAAAGAAACTGCTCTTTAGATACTTTAGGATCCGTATTATATAAAGACATTAATTCCTTGAAGAGCATTTCTGTCTGACAAAATTAGCAGCTTCACCACAGCAAATCTTTTTTTTTTTTTTTCCCAGCAAGCTGTAAAACAAAGTAAAACATTTGGCCACCTCCTACACATTTTGCAGCTGAAACGTGTGTACTCTTTATGGAGTTAAGGAGTCTTCAGCTGTGGAAGAAACAGGTATAAGTAACCACCCTGAACAAGTTATCTGATTTTTTCATTAAATCTGCATGAGTTACACAGTGATGATGGAATTAGATAAGAAAATCCAAACCATCCAAATGAACCGTGATGCATTACCTGAACTCAACAGTAAGAGTTGCTTCACCTTCTCTGTCTGAAGGAAAACAATAGGAATAACATTGAGGAGAGAAATAGGGAAATAAAATCTAGGGCTATTTAATAATGCTTTAAAGTGTTTATAACAAATATTATAACAATTTCTATTTTTCTAGTTCTTATAGGATGATCTTCATCACTCTGTTCTTTTTATTTTGTCATTTCAGTACTAAATTCTACAGAATCTGAAGGAAAATAATGTTTTTTTGCTTTATTTCTAGAGCATGCAGTGCTCTTATACTGTAATCTGGATTGTAATTATTGGGAATACTACAATATAAAGGCATATTTATAATTATATTTTAAATAAATAAGCAGTTGTTCAGTACCAGGTAAAAGCAGATGCTATTATTCACCCCCCTGAAGTATTTATCTCAGTGGTCAAATATACTTTCCTGGTGACCAGATTTGCACTTCAAGGATTTTTTTTTATAAATGCCTAATGGAAATAAAGTCATCTACCTCCTAGCTGGGATTGCATGAAAATCTATGGAGACAAGTTGCTGTGAGCAATTGGTTCAGAAGCAGACAAGACCCTTAATTTTGCTTGTTCTTAAGTGGCTTAGTGTTTCTGGTACCTTTGTTTTGGGCTCAGCCTCAGTAATGCGCATAGGTCTCTGCATTTGCTTAAAAAGCCCCATGCTATATTCCTGAAACAACAGATGGAAGTCTCACTGATAATAGCTTTATTCAACCTTGCTGAAAATGTTAAGTCTAGCAACAATAAAGGCTTAACTGTTCTACATGCCAGCCAACTGGCCCTTGTGTATTACAGAAAACAATTGCAAGCATTTAGCGTTTCAGTACACATTCGGCCAAACTACTTGGGAATGTGGGATCTGAATACTTAGCTCTGATGCAGTGCCGAATGATCAGTATTGGGGACCTCTTCTTTGGAAAACGATGTATTATATGCATTTCAATTTTGCTGTCACAGATGAAAGTGAAGATACTGTTTTAAATTTTTGGAAACTCCAGGGGCTCTAGGACAGAATTTAGGCTTGTTCATTTTACACTGATCTGGCAGGGTACGGGAGGTATGAGACTAGTAACCCACCTGGAACTGGAATCAGGAGTGATTTCTGGCTGCTGCCTGCAGAGCCCAGCTAGGTGTGCAGCCTGCATCAGATGGAGCCAGTCAGGTCTGCTTTCCACAGCTGTATCAGATGGCTTTGGGAAAAGCATAATCTTTCCTATTTAGTGTTGACCTATACAGCTCTTCTGGCATGCAAAAGCTTTGATAAATTAGCAAAGGATTTTTAGCCAAATGGGATGTAAATAGTGTAGAGTCTCTTTATTTTCACTTGTCCTTTTGGGTCCTTGACGTGCTCGTGTTTGTAAATTCTACATTGTAAAGCTGGTGTAAAATAAACTAGAGACAATGGAAGGAGAAAAGCAGTGCTTTATATGTTTAGAATTTAGTTTTTGTCATTTTTTTTCCCTGAGTATGGGCCACTAGTTACAATTAAAATTACTTCTCTTGATATTCTTTAGTATGAAAACCAGATTTTTCTGGTTGCCTTTAGTTTCTTGATTGCATGGTTATTATATGATTATTATATATTTTTGCTTTTTCTGATATGCACTAATGTTTTTTCACTCTTCAATTATGTTCTCTATTTAAAAAAATCCACTTAGCTTCAGCTTTTTTTATTTGGGTTAAATACTTGAATATACTTATGACACTGTTTCTATTTTAAATGTCAGATATACTTTCCTTCTTCTCTTGCTTTAAAACCATTTCAATTTCTCCAAACCCTTTCTCCAACACTTCATGCCTCAGACCACCAGCATATGAACATCAGTGTTCAGGTTGCTTGTATTAAACTTACTTTTCCTACAGGACTTTTCTTCATGCTAGTACCTTTCCTTTATTTGCTTTTATTTGTTGTGATTTATCTAACATATTGTTTAGAAATTCTTCAGCTGAGAACAACAAAACTCCATGCTATAAGAAATTATCTTAGCAGAATATATGTAACTGTATATAATTTCAATAACAATCAAAACATACAGGACTCTTTCTGGGCAGTTTAAAATCAATCCTTGGAGATCCACCAGCCAAAATTTTACCTTTTCTGGTCTGATGTTACTTGTGGCAGCAGTGGGCTACTGTGCTCAGTATGAAACAGTGACAGAAAGGCTCTTCATATCAGAAGATGACAGATCATGTCAGTGCTTTCTGCATGAAAGATCACCAGAGCTTTTAACATATTAAAAGCAACGTATTTTCATAATCTTCCTCTCAGAAATTGCTGAGTTGTAGTCTAGGCATCCTGTCATGGCATTCACTTACAAAATCTATTGACTTCATAGTCACAGACTAAAGCCCTGTGGCTTTGGCCATCTATTCTTTCCATAGTGCCTAATACCAGCCCCCTGGAAGTCAGAGCACTGTGATCATAGTACTCCTGATATGTTCAGACTAGCAATTATGAAGTAATTTAAACTTATTTTTTTCAGTTCTGATAGAAGGATAATGTTATGTTAAGCAAGTAGCTTGCTTCAGAATACTTTTTAAACTTGCAGTAACAACCTCTTCTTGGAACATGTGGTTCCTTGTTTTATCCCAGAAAAAAGAGGTTTCTGCTGCATATTTAGGGTACTAGTTTAAGGTCATTGGAGTTTTTTATTTTGTTTGATGTCTTTGCTTTGAGAAAACCAAGAGGGCTCCTGTAACTAGCTTGTGTCGCATTTCTGATTAAAAGCTTTCCATTATGCGAAAGAAAAAAGTATTGCAGATGCCCAGGCTAAATTCATCTAATCTCCTAGGAAAAATCACTCCATAGCTGTATCCCAAAGAGAAAGAATGCTTTGCTGAGGCTGGGATCACATGCTCTGTACTGCCAGTATCCTAATCCAAGGCAAAGTGAAATGTTTCATAGAATCCATAAAAGACATCACAGTGCTTGGGGCAACGGGGCATTCAGCCAATGTCTCTAGAATCACTTTTTTTATTGCACTCTCTTTGTTTTAGAATAAAAGCATTTCCACTTTTAGAGGGGTATGGCAACATTTTCAAAGATGTCCTTGTTTACTTTTGAAAAATTATCTGCAAGAAGAAGCAGTAAGTTCACCGACAGTGCACCCTTAAACATTGCCTCATATTTGTGGCGTTCGGGACACATCCTGAACAGCTCAGCTGCCTTGTCACATCAAATGATTGGAAGGCATTTTGACATCATTTAGCCTCTGACCTTAAATTTCACTCTCAATAAGCAGAAACCAAAACATACCCCACAAAACACTGAGAAAATAGAAACTGCGGCTGTGTCATCCAAAATGAATCCCTATCACTACAGATGAGACATTTCCCCGCTTTCACACAATAGATGCTTTTATTTATTACTATCAAGACTGGAGCCAAATCGAACAATCGCTCTCTGTATACAGATACTTCTTTTAATTTGTTAGTGAGTTGATCCTTTTAAAATTGCTAATTAGCTGAGCTGTTACTAATGTGACTCAAATAACGGGAAAATTTCTGATCTTATGATCACAGGGCTGTTCAACTGATGGGTCCACAAGTACCACTCATTCACGTTGTAAGTAAGGTAGTGTTTAGCCCAGAAAGAGAAAACCAGTAATACATGCTGCTCAAATTGCCAGTAAGAAGAGTGTTCTCTCTAAATGTAGCATTTTAACACTTTACATACTTGATTAAATGCTCAATTAATTTATTTAGCAAAATAAGCACAGAACACTTATTACAAAATGAATAGGTAATTTTTATGCAGAGGACACTTTGTTAATTTACAAGGTTTCTGGCACATATTGAAGCATCTTGCAGTGGAGTTGTTACTTCAGAACATACATCCTCATCTGTATTTTGTGTACTTTATATTACACTGTTAAATCCTTCAGTTTAACAGTGAATTAAACTGTTAATTCACTGTTAACCTGTGAATCAGCACACCTGTGTTTTCAGTGTGTAGACACTGTTATTAAATCTAGGTTCACATTGCTATTGTCTAATGTAATTTACAAATAAACTCTAACATACTTTGCTCCAGCCATTATTCCTCTGTATGTTAAATTCCAGGCGTTTTTTTCTAAGTCTTTTGCTAAAAAAATTATATAATTCTTTCTCATTTTACTTCCCTTTCCCTGTTCTGGAAAACCATTCACCGAACCACTGACCCTATTTTAGTAACTAACAGCCAGCTGGGGAGCAGGGATTTGTGAGAATTCTTTCTTGCCTGTGAATCAATTTGCTGTTTCATCCAAGTCAACAGAGTTCAGCTTAAATTACCAGATCTGGAATTGGTAGTAACTGGCATTTAGCCAAACCTTTTTTTCCCCTTGAATCCAGACCTTCTTTTTTGGTAGAAACAGTTGGAATCTGGTTGTTTTCTAAAAATGCCATCTGCTGAAAAGACCTATCAAATTGGAGCAGAGATCAATGGGGAAAAAGCTACATTCAAGCTCATTTTAGTGGCAAATTTTAGCTTCATACCAAAACTTACTACCACTAATATATAACTTAAACTGTTTATTCAATCAGATTATAAGTGTACATGATACAAAGCATGCGCTGGAGGTGGAAAGTCACCCTTGGCTAGCTGAATAATATTGCCAGAACTTCATTTATTTGTGCAAAATAGAGCAGTGTTATAAAAACTAAGTCCATATCAGATTTGCTAGTCTGAGCAACTACATTTTTGCAAGGGTTCTCCATCTCATCAGCTTTATTGGCCTCATGAGTTTTACTTGTTATTATACTTGTACAAGATGTCTTTATTAAAATTACAACATTATTTGACTATGTTCCTATATTCCTATTTTTTCTATTATACTTGAAATATTATTTTACCAATTCTCAGTTTTAATGCTTTGCCAAACATGGGGCAGAAAGCCCAAAACATGAATATTGCTTAAAGCATCTCCTGTCACTGTAGTAAAATAAAATGCTGTCTCCAGGTAGGCAGGTATGTGTTTGCTGTACTTGTAGTCTGTATGGCAAGATTTTAATTCTACTCTGGTTTGAAAGCAGAACAGTTGGATAAATGACTAAGCCCTGCTCTCTTCTTGTAGAAACAGGGAATTCCAACCAGGGAATAATGTGCTCTGACTCCATGATTCAGAGTACTGAACAATTGCTTTATTTAACTACATTATATTACACTAATACTATACTAAATTACATACTAAAAAGATACTAAAGAAAAGCCTGTCACTGTCTGCAGATAGCCAGGACAGCTTTGACCCAATTGGCCAAGGAATCAAAACAACCTTCACTAGTGTCCAATTAACCAATCACTTTGGGTAAACAATCTCCATAACACATTCCACATGTGCAGAACAACAGGAGCAGTGAATAGAGATAAGAATTGTTTTTTCTTCTTCTCTGAGCTTCTCACTGCCTTCCCTAGGAAAAATCCTGGGAGAGAGAATTATGTCTCTCTCTGTTCAGAGAATGTGAATACCACACTCTCCAGAGGACTTTATTAGCAGAAGTACAACACTAATCTAGTGAAAAAGTCCCAGCCAGGTAGGAACCCCATAATGGTGAACTGTCTGCACCCATCAACAGACCAAATTATAAGTTATATTTCAAATAAGAAATATCGTCTAATTGGTGAAAGCATTGTTGCAAGGTTTGCTCATGGTTGGAAACAGGAATGGGATGACAACTGTGCATATGCTAATACCTAATTATGCTGGTGGTGCAAATGTTTTCCAATTTTAGTCCACTAACTTTATTTTCATGTAAGACTCCTGTTCATGCCAACAAAATCATCAAAATGAAGGTAGGAAAACTGTAACTTAGATGTCTCCTCTGCAAGTATTACTAATCATTCAGTTTAGAACAGAAAGTGATGAATTTTGAGAACAAGGACATGTTCTACTGCAGGCTACTTTTTTTTCCTCTCTTGTATTTGCAGTAGGTTTCCACTGCAAATCACAGACTTATTGTAATGGTCTTTTTATCAGAGGCCACATTATTACTGTTTGAACAGACACTACTTGCAAAAAACCCCAAAACCTACATCTGTTTTTTTCTTTTTAGAAACAGGGAATTCACTCTTGTGGCTAGGCAGTCTTACTTAAGCACAGTAGTCTTGCCACAAATGAGCAATCCAATGAGCAAGGAGAAATTCTCTTGTACATTAATTGCTTTAATGTGTGTCAATCAAGAAAGAGCTCAAACATAAAATGAGTTTTAGCTAGTAAACAATTTTACCCTGTTGCCTGACCGGAATTATTTTGGTCATTTGTCACAGTTTAAGGATATAAATGATTATAAAAATAAGTGCTGCATAGTACAAAGTTTACTCTATTGGCACAGCTCTTAAATTTTACTTTAATTTGTATAAATATTAAATTACATCTATAAATATTAAATTACAAGACTGTCCAATATGTAGATATTCAGCACTAACAGAGATGCTAAAAAGTAAAATATTGTTTTGTTGCTACTTTTTTCTTTTTCCTTTTTTTTTTTGAGTGCCTAAAGTGAAAAGTTTATAAACAAATTGTCTGAATTTGAAGACAAAATTTACCAAAATAGTTTTGTTTTAAATTGACATCATACAATCAGACTTTCCACTTCTATAATGAGCTGGTATGATTGTTTAATTCTGGAAGTAATGAATGCACCGTTTGGAATTCAAATACAGCATTTTTTAAGCTTGGTTGCTAGGTGCACATATTTCAGATTACAAATGAACTCAGTTGACACCTCATTCTTGAGAAAGAAAGCTGCTGCCCAAGTAATTCATTATTATGATTACATGAACAGAAAATTAAAAGCATGACTAGAAAACCCTACAGGAATTCTTATAGAAAATACTCACAGAATTGGACTCTTAGTAGGGGAAGACTAGAATGCAAGAAATAACAGCATTATTTTAGGAAATTAGATGTTTTTCTGCAACATGTCTGTATCTTTAGCAATTGTTGAGCCTCTTGAGAAAAAAACTGAGTAGTTTGTATTAACCTACTGGTGTGGTTAGCTCAGTTCTGTACATTTCAGCAGGACCTCTCCTGATGATTATCCAAGCCCTGGGATAATTGGACTAATGACATTAAGGTTGAGGTATTTTTTATGTTTTTTATGTGATGTTTTTTGTTTTGTTTTTTTAAAACAGGAAAAATGTAAACTTTTAAAAAGTAAATGTGATACAAGAGAGTCAGAAAGCATGATTTTTATTTTGAAATATGAATAAGAAAAGAAAGTAAGCTCCTCATAGTTCAAAGTAATATGTGAGAAGGAGCAAGATCAAAGAAAAAGGTCACTGTACCTGAAACAGTGAAAGGAAACCACAACAGGATAGCTGAGGAGCATTATCTTGCAGAGGAAAACGAATGCAGAAAATTTTGTCACCATACTATGTTCTCACTGCCCAGCTCAGTGTGTTTTTCAAAACACCCTTTCTGCTGCTCAAATGGTGTTGGGGAGCTCAGGACTCTTTCCTCAAATACCCTAAGGAAGAGCACAAATTAGATACAATGGGTATTTCACATCTCAGAGCTTTTGTTTAGAGTTCCATATCTTTATGGAATGGAGCACTGTGACAGGCATTCTTGACTTATCCATGGTTTTTAGCATTGACAATTGAGTATAATTGCACCTGGGTAGAAGATGATGCTCAGTAGAGATAAATTCTTATGCTGAAATTCAGATGTCTGGTTGTTATGACTGTCCTTAGAGAAGGCTGAAGAATGATTTTCTGACTAAAACTCTGATGGATCCAAGCTGGAAGTCTGAAAATAAATGTGAAGATCACCCCACTCATTTCTTTAAATAGACATCTTTTTCAAAGAAATACACACTTGGAAACAAGTTGCTGTTACTCCCTGAAAGCAGTACAGTAGTCAATGAAAAAGATTGATGTGACAATGTTTGTTTTACATTTAGCAGATCAGGCACTTAATAAAGTAAACGAATCTGAATATATGTAGCTGTTATCATTTAGAAGCTGAGTTTTATAATAAATGCTGTAGTTAGATATTAGATTTTAACATTTTATAACAGAAATTATGTGAAAACAGTGGGAAAAATTGGGTTTTTGAATTTCTGTTTTTGATGCATAATTAGTAAAGCTATTGGTTCTGTTTCTTTTTGCTGTATGGCTTTTTATGGAGGTTGCAGGGCTACCACAGGAATCATCTTCCTCTCTTGTTAATCAAGCTGTGTATCATTCCCCTCTGTCTCTTCACCAGTAATTTTGATCTACATCACGTTTTTAGGAGTCACCAATTTTTTGCCTTTTTAAACATCTAGTAAAATATTTGCATCTCTTTTATTTTCTCCATTTTCCTTTTCCTTGGTGTGCTTATTCAAACACTCCTGACTCCTTATTTTGCTTATGTCCTTTTTCACACTATGCTTGCATTCAGCCCTGTATTTGTTTGGCTAATTATCTCCTTCTCTTGTTACATCTGGTTCTTCTTTCTTCTGTTTCTTCTCAAAATGACACTCCTAATAGATGTGAGTCTTTAAAAGAAATAAAAAGAAATCATGAACCAGAAGTATTCAACCTCAGTGTTTCATTAAGAGTAACAGTCAGTTTAATTCAACATTATAAGTTTCCCACAAATAATATTCATTCAGGAGTTTATTTGACCTTTAGATGTCATTGGTTGAACATATCTGTCTGTTATCCCCATACTGTGGTTCTGAATTTAGTTTTTTAATTCAGGTGTTTGTATATGTCTTCTGAAACCACAAGTTCCTCTGCCTCTGCCCCTTCCTTCCCCCCACACACACATTCTGTGGCTCTGTTGGTTGAAGTACTATTTGTAGTGCTCTCTCCTTTCTCTGAGCCATCCATCTAAAAAAAACCCCAGTGCCTGATTTATTTTAGCTTTATGGATCACTTATGGAAAGACAGAAAATATCTACTGATTGACTGTGTCACATGAAAAATAATGGTGGTGATGCTGTTGTTATGACAGCCTAAAGACATAATCAAGACAGATTTTCTTGCTGAAAACAGTATCTTTTATTAGACCAGCTTTACCACTGGCAAAATTAGATGAGTTTTTGGGCATGTGAGTCCTTTTTCAGGTCTGAAATAGAAGCAGAAGTCTTCAAAGCTAAGTACAAGTTGAGCACATTGTCTTATCACATTAGACCATTAGGCTCAGACCATCTCAAAGGGAAAGTTAAAAGAAGGAACAGTAAGGAAAAAAAGAGTCTGAGGAAGAGATACATCAAGGGGAAGGTGGGGAGGTTTTTCTCTCCTAGAAGCACTGACTCTGAACTCATTGGTTTTGATATCCAGCAGATTTGTGAAAGCACCCAAGTTTTTCTTTGGAAAATGTTGTAGGAATCCTCAAGGGTCTAGCCTAAGGTATTCAAAATGCAGTGGTTATCTTCTGAGAAATACTCTCTCCCTGATAACAGGGGAACTTCTGTCCTTTATTTGTATATGTTATTTCTTTCAGTGCTCAGTATTTGCTTAGTTTCACCTGCATAGTTACCCTCAGAGCCCTCAATGCACCTGATAAAAGGTCCCCAGAATTACAGGCATCAGATTTGACTGTTAAAGCATATTTGTCATGCTGGTAGTGGAGAGATGTTGGTTAAGTTTTGTACTTGTGAAGGGCCTAAATACATTTAGTTTGTTTTGGCCACAGGCAGCTTGCCTCTCCTAGTGGGTTTAGGCTGGGGCTGTGCAATTGGAAGGGAGGATCTGGACAGGCCTATTTCAAAAGAGGAATATTTTCTAACACATCTTTCAATGTTTGTATGTGTGTTCCAGCACATGAAATTTCAAGTGACAAGGATGTACAAGGGCTTGATGATCTGCTACCACTATGCTGTTTCAACACTGTGCATGTCCAACAGTTGCACCTGTTTTTCTACTTGTAGCAGTCTAATAAAATATATTATTATTAATAGAAATGTGTATTATTAATAATAATACACACTTCCTTTTAAAAAATAAGTCCTAACATAAAAAAAAAAGAGGCTAAATGATGCTAGGATTAGCTTTTGTACAGTCTGTGTCACCATTTGTCAAGAATGTTGATTGCACTGTAGTTAAAACAACTTTTATGAATCACTCCGTGGGGGAAGATTTGCTTCTAGTGTTACATTTAACCTTTTCCCTAAATCTTTTTGTTAGGAAGGAGTGCAACATGATGATCAGTGTGTATGAGCCTTGTTAACATTTGTTAACCTCATCTTCATCAACCTTTTTCACTTCTGCTACCAATGATCTTTCTTGGTGACAGTGCTGAAATACTGTGCCCATAGAGTCCAAGTGAATAGCCTACACTGTCCTGTTCACTGTAGGGAATCCAATCTGTGTCCAAATAACCAGACAATTATGCCTCCTCTATCTGAGTAAAGATTTACAATCTGCTTCTCCCTGGTTTCCCATAAAGCTGTCTCCTGGTATCTTCTCTTTCAGCCAAGTATTTCCCTCAAATTCTCGTTCCCTGAAGCTCCAGTTGTATATTCTGTCCCTACATGACCAGGTGTTCCACAAGAGGAAGGTCTCTAGAGTTTATTCAAGTACATAGTAGAGGTGAGTAATTGTCTTTTGTGACGTTTGTAACATGAGCTTTACAGCAAATAATATCAGCAATATTATTTAGTATTAAACATTGGAAAATGTACTGAAGTGGTGCTATGAGTACTTGTAATTCTTCAGGGTTTGGAGATGACAGTGCTTTTCAGGAAAACTTACACAAAGCATCATATTTCTTAGTGGAGCACAAGGAAAAAGTGCTTGTAATTATTTGTCAAAGGGCAGTGAAAATGTTCTCACTGTGTCCTGTCTGAGAGAAGGATCTGAGGACTTGCAATTGGAGCAGAATTTTTTCTAAGGGTTCATTGGTTAAAAAGAGTGGAAAGGAGAAATTACATTCAGGTAGACCATGAGTTTTGAGAAGATAAAGGTAGCACTTCTTCATGAGAAAATAAAATAATAAAAGTAAAAAGGGAGCATGGAGCATTGCAGCAGTTCTTGATCTCCAGTTCTTCCTGAACTTGAAATTGTTTCTCTCTCTACTTCTCACTAGAAGCCAGACACTTCAAAAGCAATTCATAGTGTGCAACTGTCTTATTTGCAGCTAGAACAATATATTTCCAAAATGCCTTTCCTTTTTTTTCCATCCTTCAAAATCACAGGAAACATGAAAAAGCCTGAGGTTTTAATAATGGCATCATATGCTGGTGTTTTCAGCATTTAGAGGATACTAATTTAAGGATAAACGTTCTTGTGACCTGTACTTCATAGTCTGATTTTAAAATATTGAGCAAAACCTTTTTGTTTTAAAATTGTCTTCTTTCATGTCAAAACTTCCCACAGTGTTTTCTATACCTTCCAGCTGGTTCAACCAGAATTGTCTCATTCTTTCCCAGTAGAGACATGTATTATGGAAAGGCATTTGTAATGGTGTATGTTCAATACAAAATATAATGTGAGATAAATTCTTAGTGCTTTGTGGAAGACTAAATGTCTGAAAAGCAGCAGTCCCCAAGAACATACCTGCAGAGGCCTTCCCTCCCAGGGTGACACCTTTGAGCGTCCTCTCACACTTGTCCCCAGTCACCACCGTGCTCAAAAGCCATCACCTACCTCAGTGATATTTCTCTTTGGCCTATGAAATCATCATTCAGAATATGAAATAATTTTTCAGAATATGTCTGGGTCATTATAGCCTACATAGGATGCAGAAAAATGGTTTAATTCCAGGTGACCCCTTATAAGCTTATGAAGTGTTAGTATTTGTCATCTGGAAAAGAGCTTTTTTTCCCCATGTTTAGAAAACAACAGAAAGCATGAGATTTTGTTATTAGCTGAGAGTACTATGCAATTCTCCAGTAAAGCAACTGTTAAAAATTTATTTTACAGAAAAATGCAATTTACGCTAGCATTTTGCCATTATTAATTAATAATAATAAATAATAATTCTAAAGTAGAAAATGAAGTATGAATCAGCAATGTTTAAAGGGATGTTGTACATTATAGACATACAGTATTTAAAAAATAAGGAAAGATTTCTTCATTATTTTGTTTTTTGTGCTTGCAGCTGTAGACTACACATTCAAATATAGTTGAAACAAACTGCAAAATGTCCTTGGTGACAAGATAACAGGGTAAGATTTTCACCACAGAAACAAATGTTTCAAATGCTCTTAGACCCAGTTTAATCTTTGTTCATGAGAGAATGAGGAGGAGGTAGAGGGCATAAACTCTAGTGTCCCATTTCTGTTTTATGTAGCTACATCCAGCTTCAGCAGGCGTTCATTCATTTCAATCAGCATGAATCTTGGCAGTTGTATTTAGTATATGTGGCTCAGAATAATCTGTTTAAAGGCAGAAATCTTGGAGTGCACTGCAGCCACAGTGTACAGTGAACTGATTACAGAAGGCTGTTCAGACCTTTAAAGACATGGCAAGGTGATGATAACTTATTTCATCAGTGTGCTTTGTGGAAACTGATGACTCGGTACTTGACTTTCAACAATGTTCATCTTGCACACCTCTGTGTGCAAATCCTTCACTCTCCCTGTTTAACCAAGCTGGTCTGTATTACCTGCACACAACAATATTACTGCTGGGTATCTCAGTCACAGGTTTTCAGAGTGCTATTGCAACTTGTGTGTAAACAGCTTAAGGTCTGCTGCAACACAAAGTCTTCAGGGTCCTTAGCCAGTCATCCTCTTTATGCTTACACACTGCTCAGACTAATGTCAGTGACTGAATAAATACAACTGACACATTTTTATCAGACACTTTATTTTTCAAAGGCTAAGAAATTAGCTTGCGTGTGTCTGACAAGTGGGAAGTTCTTGCCTTCACATTTACAACCTGGCAAAGAAAGTCAAACAGATCAAGTGTCTTGTCAAGGACGCACCAGAAGAGAGTGAGGTAGCTGGGAAGAGCTATTTTCTGCTATTGAGTCCATGTGCTTTAACCCCAGGATCAGACAAATGAATGCAGGCAGAAGCCTGACCTGAAAATAGCAGATTTTCAGTTAAGTTCACTAATGAGGATTTTAATTAGTTGAGTAAGTCAGCATCAATACAATCAGTAAACCAAGCCCCATGACCTAGCAGCCTACTTCTTTCTGAAGGCCACTGTACTGTAGAGAAGTGGATATCAGGCCTTTCTCAGACACTTTATTACCATTTATGAGCACAAGTCCAGCTTCATTACTTAGTATTTTAATTCATTTTAAATAACATGGCCCTTCTCAGAGTGTAAATCCATTCTGAATGCTCTCATCTGGACTGGGGTGGCCACCCATTTCCAACAAGGGCTGGTATGGCTCTGTGGTTCACTTGTGGCGACCTGCTAGCCCTGTGTCACCTTCTTCCCTGGCAGCTGGGGTTTTCCCCTCCCACTTCTCCAGGCTATCATTACTTCTCTTACATCTGGTCCCAGCAGTGGCCCTCCCTGGGTTGCAAAGGGAACTTTCCACTCAGTGCCAGTGGTTGTAGGAGAGCTCCCTCCACAACATGGCTGCTCCTTAGGTAAAAACAGCTAAAACAAATTTTTCAGCAGATTTCACGCCTCACTCTGATTCTTATTATCTTAGCACATTGTCCATTGTGAAAAGCTTGACACAGTCTATACTATCACAGCTTGAAATTAATCTAGACAATGTGTCCATAATATGCCTATATTCTGTGATAGAACAGGGTCTCTTCCTTTTAAAGCAGCGTGATCCCCAGTGGAAACAATTTCCTTCATGTAGGTGATTTCTTATGTCCCTGGTGTGAATTGATGCTTACAACAGTCAGGAATGCTTTTTAGCTGAGGGTTTGTGAATATGCAACAACACAGTGAATTTTGAATTTGCAAATAGCTTAAGAAGACTGGCTGCATTATAAACCATAGGCTTGCAACAATCACAAGTGCAATGCTTTGTGCAAACCCTGAACTTCCACATCCCACAGAGCTTGTAAACAGGACTGGGTGAAAGGGGAGAGGAGGGCTGAAATACAGCTGGATAGAGAATGATGTGATAGCTGACAAGCATCAGGGCAAGGAGGAATTAGGAAATCAAGACAGGAATAGTAGGAGAAACAGGTAGCTTCCTTACAAGCTCCCTAGGAAGGGAGAATAGCTGCACAGAAGAGGAAATGTGGAAGGGAGAGCATAGTCCTGCTTTGCTGGGCTCTGCTGGATGAGTTGCAGAATGTCTCTGTTATCATTGCACTGGGAAAGCTGCACTAGCCTGTGAATACACCACATAATACAGCCACAGGGCAGAGTTAGTGCTGGTACCAAGAACTATTTCACCAGTAGGATTAAATGGCTTGCTCAATAGCAGTGGCTGAATTGTATTTCTACATTTTATTTATATCTCTCTTTTATAGAAACAGTACATATTAGTACTACATATCTGTAGTAGTGTCATTCTCACTTATCTTCTTTTATCATTTTATGTATTTTACGTATTGCATTTCAATTTGATGAAAATGGAACAGGCTGCCCAGGGAGGTGGTGGAGTCACCATCCCTGGAGTTATTTAAAAGATGGAAGACATTGTTCTTAGGAGCAGGGTTCAATGGTAATGCTGGATTAACAGTTGGACTTGATGATCTTAGTGATGTTTTCCAACATAAATGATTCTAGGATTATCTCATTCTAAGGAAGAAAAGCCCCATCTGAATCAAATCTGCACAGAACTAAATAAGAGAAACGTGATGCTGGAAACAATGTGTTGGCAAGGGCAATAGAAGACCTTTGCAGCTCTCCATTCCATTGGCAAATCTGCATCTCCTAAGATTGAATACAGACAGAAATGTAAAACACCCTCAGGAATGAGAATGCAGAGCAAAATTGTCAGGCTAGGTTTGATAAAAGTTTGGACTTAAATCAGATAGGTCAATGAAGATAGAAAGTCAATAACATTTTAAAACCTTTAAGCTGGTATCAAAGTGCTATTGTGAATGAAATGGTAATGCACAAGAGGTACAACAAGCAAACAAAGACAAAGCCAAAAAATGTTATAAATTAAATCCTCATGTCTTGGTTTTACATACTATTAGGTGGCAAGAGAATAATGTCAATTTGTATTGATTTCTGCCATTTGTAGATGATGAAAATGGGGTCCTATTTTTACCCATCATCAGTGATGTGCTGGTAATTAAAAAATACCACAGCTTAAAATAATTTTCTAATTCAGTAACTTTTCTTCTACCCTTTTACCCAAGTTCAGAGTGAATGAAAGGAAAAAAATCTTAAATGCTCACTGATTAAAACTTTAGCCAAATTCTGTGAAGATTACTTGATTAATTTTTCATGTCCAACACTTTTTACAGGAGCATGATTTTTATGAAAAGGAGTGGCAATTTTAATGGTGTTTGTCAGCCAGTCTATTTTGACTGTTTCAGAGCCTTCTTTCACTTTTCTTTTCATCCTTTCATTGTTAGACCAAACTCAGATCAATTTGTATTGATTTTTTTATGCTTTGCAGGGCATTCCCACAAGTCCTTTAACTCAGTTCTCAGTACAGTTCTCTTCATTACATGGAAGACTTCAAAGAAGCTGCTAAAAGAAGACCTGTACCATCCATCACTCATCTTTTCAGTGAAAAGCACTGGATTTATCAATGCAACAGCAAGGCAGATCTGTTTTTGAAAATATATTTTGTCAAATTTTGAGGCAACATAGCTCATTTTGACCCCACAAACATTGGCTTGATTTTTGGTCCATTTTTAATGTGCTCAGAAGTATTTTTTTAATTTCAAAGGTTGGTCTAATTCTTACCATACCCAGATAGTACTCAGCAGATTCTCTTTTTAATAGTTAATGATATTATATGAAAGCAATAAGCACTTGAAAGGCAAACATATTATTTTTTTGTATCCTGTTTAGTTCTAAAATGTAACTGTCTTAGCTTCCTTGAGTGCAAAGATATAATGAAAGCTCAAAGGAAGGTAGCAGATACTAATTATAAAAATCAGTCTGCATGGGTACCAAATCTGCAATTATAATTTACAGGTTAAGTGATCACACCACAGAAAATCTGGGAACATAATAAAGAATTTTTTCAAACTTAATTAGGACAAGTCATTAAAGCAAATCTTGAGGGGGAGGAGGGGAAAAGGAGGCAATGAGAAGAAATTGCTGTCCTTAATACTTCTGTACAAAGTAAAATTACTTTCATGTGAATTCTAGTTATGGCAGTGAAACAGTAAGGAAAGGAAGAGTGAGCGAAAAGCAAGGGAAAGAAAACAAAAAGGAGTAAACTGTTGGTATATGAAAGGAGAAAGGAAAAATACCAGGCATATGGTGCTCTAAAACTGTTGTGGGCTTTCTGCTAGCCTAGCTGTTGCAGAAAGGTTGATGTTGTCCTTCCACACCAGTTGCTGATTTCTTCCCTTGTTCCATATCAGCTCTCTGCATTCTGCAATTGTTAATTGCATTTCTGCTTTTAACTGCTCTGTATTTGTGGCTAAACCCAAACTTGAATCTTTTGATTCTATAGTACTTTTTTCTTTTAAAACCAAAAAGTAACTAATAAAAGAACAAACCTACCTGAACAAATGCCCTTTCCATGCCCCATTATTGCAGTGCAAGGTTTGAAATGCAGCTAAAGAATAAACAGAAACTAAAAGGCCTGACAGAAAAGAATTCAGCACTGCTCTATTAGATCTCAGGAGTTTTTTTAGGTTAATTAATTTGAGAGCTTGAATACTAGCTCTGTCCTCCCTTGCTCCCCACAGGCACTGCCCAGCCATGCTGGCTCTCACAGAGAGAGCAGCAGAAGCTCATAGCTCACACCACTTAAAGGCTGACAGCCTCCAGACTATCAATGCAGCAGCCACTTCATCAGGATTATTTATATCCTGGTAGATGTCAGAGTGTGAATATTCCTGTTCTGGCTGAAGGATGCTGAGTGTCTTGTTCCCTTTGTGCAGAAAGCTACTTGTACCCCTCTTCACGTCCTCAGCAATGCTATTGCTCTGTCTACCTGGCTGTCATCTTCAGCTCTGCTCAAGCCACTGTCATTTATCCTCAGATCTCCCTGGCACCACCAGGACTGTTCTGATGCCTGTGCTCAGCCAGAGCACAGCATTTCTCTGACAGTGCCCTACAGTGAGCTTAGGGATAAGAAATATGTGTTGTGGCCTTGCTTCAAACAGAAATTATTCCTGGCTGATTATTTCCTAGTGCCCATGTTTGCGTTACCTATTTTGTTCTACCAAAGCAATGTGGTAGAGCCAAAGAGAAGCTGAAAAGCAGCATGGCTTGAGCCCAGGGTGTTGAAGCCATGAAGATGATTCACGGTCAAAATCTTTTGCCCTGTGTCCTGTTTCCAGGGAACTGATTTTGCAAAAGCACCCTGCTTAGAGCCATTAGTGGAAATTGATTGCCTGTGCTGTATTCAGGAGACTGCACTATGCCACCCTGGCCTGTGTTGATACATCTTCTCAGTCACACAGGAGGATTCAGCTGTCAGTCCCCATCCTTTCTCTAACCTGCAACTTAATAATTTATTGCCATGGAATGTCAACAGGACAAAAAAGTTACAGTGCAGGAGCTCAGCGCTCCCTCTGCTCCACTAGCAATTTAGCCATAATGAAGAATCATAGACTCAGACTCATAGAATCATAAAATAATTTGGGTTGGAAAGGACTTTTAAGAGTCCGACCACCCTGCTCTGGTCAGGGATATCTTCAACTGGGTTAGGTTGCTCAGACCCCCTTCAAGCTCCTCTTGAATGTTTCCAGGATGGGGCTTTCTTTGAGCTTCTTTTTCTGGCAGACACATCTGCAGCAACCCTTTTATTTCCCTTTGCATCCCTTGCTAAGTTCAGCTTCAGCTGCATTTTGGCCTTCCTGACCTCACCCATACAAAACTGGCAAGCCTCCCATACTCCTTCCATCTCTTTACCATCCGGATTTGTAGCAAGCAGTACAACTAATGCAGATACTCTGCCTGAGAGTAAAGTAAACAAAATGAAGAAAAGAATATTAAATCTGCATACCCTTCCCCTTTCGCTGCCCACCTCTTACAGATATCTTGCCCCCTTTGTGCCTATTGTTTACTTGCAGGTATTACTAGGAGTAGCTGATTAAGAGTACCTTCATGTATCAAGAGAATTACTGGCAGCAGATGGATATCCTAACCTGAGACGGAAGGCAAGGATGGCTTGGTATTCCACTACGTGAGCAGAGCGAGGGGGTTGCTCTAGAAGGTAGTTAAAGTGGGAGTGAATTCAACAGAGTGATATGGAAAAATAACAAATATAAAACAAAGGCCATAGCTGCCCATGTACTGACATCATATTGGCAGCAGGTCAACAGGCATCTGATATCAACATAGTATTTTCCAAAGAGTGTCTTAAAATATAGAATATCTAAATATAAAAATATATCTAATATATCTAATATCTAATTAGATATACTCAGAAAACTACTCAGACATTCAAGCAGAACAATTTTTTTTCATTTCCATAAAATAGCTAATTTATTATCTATTAGCTATGATTAGTTTGTTTATTATTTATGCTTAATGTGGGAATTCTGAAAAGGCTGTCCTCGATCCTTTTCATTCATGCTGTTGCATATTGGAAACAGCCAGAATGAAAAAAATCTGTCTGCTGCTAAAGACACCGAGGCAATCCTATAAAGAAAGAGGAATGTTTGAACTTTAACCTCATCTTCATTGGGCTTGCAGCAGGTTGTTATAGATACATATTATTCAGAATATGTAGGTGACACTTTACATTGGAGTTAAGCCTGTACATCTCGGGACTTTTGCTGGGGGCAGGGATATACACATGCCTCTGGTTCTACTGCTCTGAGCAGAATATCTGAAAACAGCAGGCTCTTTTTCCTGAGAGCACCAGGCAGAGGAGTTCTCCCTCTTCGTGGAGTCAAATGTGACTCCACTGGCAATTTAAATTCTGCTTCAATGATCGACCAGTCTCAGAGACAGACAGGACATAAGTCCTAAGATAGCAAGAGAAAGATGGATGTAATTTGCAGGATTCCTCATATGATGGCACAATATGGGCAAGAGGAAGGTCTAATCAGAAATCACTATGAAGACTGTATTCTGACCTGAACACACACTGTGCATTGCAATAGTTCTGAAATGCTTTTGCACATGAGGCATCTGGATCAGCAGCTTGTCCTTTAACTTTACTATCAAATTTTCCCCTCGTCTGTTTCTAAATGACTCTTTGTACTTCTACATAGAGTAAGGACTTATTACAGTTTTAAACCAGTGCATGCTCTTTTCCTTTTTCCTTTTTCCCCCCTCTGGTCTCTGTATGGAGGTAGAATGTTTTCAAACATCATCAAGCAGATTTTCTTCCAGTGTAAACTCTTTTTGCCCTCCCTCCCTCCAGCAGGTGTGGCTAGTAAGAGCTTGAGACAAGAGATGTGGAACTTCAGGTGGCTCTTCAAAATGCAGTTTATTGTATCCAAGATGTTACAACAGTCCAGGGTCCTGGGTGACGGACCCATGTCTACAGCTGTCAGCTCCAGCTGTAGACAAGCCTGAAGACTCTTTTGTTTTGGCTACAATGCATTATATACTTTTATTTGCTGAACATCTTAAAACATAAGAACCAATTTATACCTTTACTATTACCTACAGCCTATCATAACTACTGTCATTACCATATTATGGTCACTACTATCCAATCACAACATAGTATGTTACAGTTTAAGCTTAAAGTTGTTTTTCAGTTTTTCTTGCAGTGGAAAATTCTTAGTTCTTTTTTCTACTAGCCACATCAACATGTCTTGTTTGCCTGTGGTATGTTTCTGCTTGGTAAAAACATCCTTTTGTTTTTGGTCAGCTTATCCTTTGCTCTAATCTCTTTCCAACTCAACATAACCTTTGCTTTCTTAGTTTCTTAGCCAGCAAGACCGGCTCAGCAAACCTCAATTTACACATCTATTGTTCTTCTATATCAAAACTTGCTTCCATCTTTATTTCTTTCTCAGATTCTACATTCAGAGACCTTTCTGCCAAGCATACATATCTGTGAAACTTTCTTGTCAAACTTTCATCCTTTCCAACATCTCCCCAGACAATCTGATGAACAACAAAGATGCTAGAAATGGTCTTCTTATTCATCATTCTATGCACACATTGAAGTGCAGAGGGCACCACTACTATAATTATAATTATCACCACAAAAAAAATCAAGCCTACTTTACAAAGTTGCATCAGCCAAGGTGCAAAGCTCCATCAAACAAACAGTCTAGCCAAGATGTTTCATCTGTTGAAATGTGGTTAGCTAAATCTCTTAAGTTTTGCAGCTGTTTATGAATAGAAGTAGAATGATCAGACAAGTTCATACAACACAATCCTTCAAAATCTTCACAGCCATGCCCATGCACTAGTAAAAGAAAGTCAATAGCAGCTCGATTTTGTAAAGTAGCATGTCTGACTTCTTCTTCCTCTGTCAGCAAATCACTAATCATAGCAGAGTTTACTTCTTTACTGAGCCAACACCCTAATTTGTTTAACTGTTTCAGTGCAATTGAGGGCAGCTGAGGCAAAAAAAATGCTTGTAACAATTGATTTTCCAGAGTTCCAAGGGTGAAAATCACTATTGCAGTTGCCCTCGTAATGATGCCCCAAGGAAGACCTTATTTTTCTATTTTTCTTTGATTGCTTTTTTGACACTGGGAGCAATTATTTTAAGTTGTCCCAGGGCACAAGGGCCGCCATCTTGTTTTGAGGGAATACCTTGCCAAGCCCTGTCTCCACAGATAAGACAATTCCTTTAGGAAATTGAATAGGAAGTTTGTTAAAATGATTTGTGTGAGGTTCATTGTATGTAAGAAAGTTAGTTTGATGACACCAAGTCATTACTGTAGACTGGGTGATAGGGAGTAACATTTAGATGAGGGCTGTTTTTCCCACAAAATGAAACAAGTGTCCATAGTTAATGAGCCTAAAAATTCTAATTCTTGAATGTCAGATTTATCAACTTTATAATTACCAATATAAGTTTGGTGTCTCAGGCTGGGAGCTGGGGAAATGTGATGATTGTCATATGGCCGATATTTATCAAAAGTGACATTATCAAAAGTTTCTGGGAAAGGCACTCCAACCAAACAAGTTGAGAGAGTTTTATCAGGGGATTGTGTTGGATAAGCAGATGGTGTTGGAGCCTGCGGAGAAACCCAAACATTTGTCTTTGGTTGAGTTACAGGTAAAGTTTCACTGTAAAAATAAAAACAAAAGGGTAAAAGCTGCATTCACCCACACAAATAATAATAAAACTCCATTATTTCCTTGAACTGTTTCTGGCAGACAATTTTCGCTGGGTGATTCTGTGTAGTTCACGTTTGGGTGCCGGTCTCTCAGCTTCCACTCGCAGGGTCACTGGCTGGTGAGGAAGCATCAAGGGGCTTTGATGGGTGGTGCAGCTTCCCTTTTTTTTGCTGGGAGCCACTTGTGTCCTGTATCTGTAGACATACATGCAAACCCCTTGCCCCACGTTATGGTCATATGGTCCTTCTATTTGTCCTGATTCTAGATTTTTAATTAAAACTAGGGGGTACTCTTTCAGTTTTGCTTTTTTGTTGTTCATGAAATATCTGTAAATGGGGGGATCGGGCTCTTCTGCAGAGCTATTCAAAAAGTTATAAACGTGCAAAGCTTTATTCAATCTCCTTTGAGGTGTATCCTGGGCTCCCCCCCCGCCTTTCTTTTGATTTAAAATGTGTTTCAGAGTTTGATGTGTTCTTTCTACCATTCCCTGGCTTGTGGGAGAATAGGGAATACCAAATGCATGGCAAACACTCCAGTCATATGAAAATGTGGCAAATTCTTGTGAAGCATATGGAGGACCATTATCAGTTTTGATTTCTTGAGGGACACCCAGTGAGGAAAATGCTTGTAAAAAATGCTGGCAAACATACTTAGCTGTTTCTCCTGTATATATAGATGCAAAAACTGCTTTTGAAAATGTATCAATAGAGAAATGGATATTTTTAAATTTCCCAAAAGAAGGGTACTTTGTAATATCTGTTTGCCATTTTTAAGAACTTTCCAACTCTTTTGGGTTGGTGGCTCCTATAGAAGGGATAGGTTGGACAAGCTAGTAGTCAGGGCAAGCCCGTATAATGGCTTGTACTTGCTCTAGGGAAATGTGAAAATCTCATCTGAGTGCCTGTGCATTTTGGTGAAAAAAGGCATGACTCAATTTAGCTTGTTCAACAATGTTAGGTAAGGTAGCTGCAGGAAGCATCGAAGTGGAATCTTCAATGTCTCCTGCAGTTCCCTCGTCACAGGCTCCTGATGCCAATGCATCAGCTCATGCATTCCCTTCTGCCACAAATCCTGTGAGACCAGAGTGAGCTCTAATGTGAGCAACAAAATAGGGATTAGTTCTGTGTAACAAAATTTGATAAAGACAGGTGAGCCAAAGACACAATTTGTTGTTACTAACATCTTTTAAAACAGATCCTTCAATTCTATTAACAATGTTAGCAACATATGCTGAATCAGTGACTAAGTTAAAAGGCTTTGGAAAGAGCTGAAATGCTCTTACCACAACTGCCAATTCAACAATCTGAGGAGAACCTTCAGCTTTTTGAACATCTTGTTCCCAGGATTTAGTATTTTTATTTTGCCATGTAACTACTGCCTTGTGTGTTTGTCCTGGCCCATCAGTGAAGATATTCTAAAGGTTCTTCACTGATAAGGGGTTTCTCTTTGTAGCATAATTTAGCTTTGATCAATTTGTGTGCTGGATAATGAATGGAGCAAACACCTGGAAGGTCTAGCAAGGCATACAGCAAATCTTCTTTTGCATGGCCCAATCAAAATAGGATTTAATTATAGGTAAATAGATGATTGTAAATTTGCAACCTGCTATAGAAAGAAGCCTTACTCTGCCTTTGATGATGATTTGAGAAATCATCTCTAAAGATGTAAAGATTGTCTTTGGTGATCTGTAAGCAAGAAAAACCCATTCAGTTATTAGCAAAGGATCATTTTGAGAGGAGTCCCATTGAAAGATGAGGCCATACAGTCTCAGTGTTTCTCCTAAAACTGCAAGGAAAAAGGGTTTATCTGGAACATAGAGATGTGCTTGTCTATTTTGCAGAGCATTGGTAATTTTCTCTAAAGCCTTGCAAGCTTCAGGCATGAAGAGATCTGGGGGATGATTTGTTGGTCCCTCAGTGTTTCTTGCTGGCAGTGGTGACCTGGTTAAAAGATCTCCTCCAGTCACGGGGGAAGACCTGGGATTATTTGAAAACCAATCTGGTTGTTTTCCAGGTTTCATTGGTGTTGGATTTAAGGGATCCCCTTCATCCTCTGAAGTAAGTAGCTTTTAATTTGGTCTTCCTCTCTTACTGCAGCCGCAGTTGCTGTTTTCTTTTCCCTTTTCTTCCTCCCCCCTCTCTTGGCTGGAGAGGCGGCGTGGAAGGAAGCGGCAGGGAGGGTTCAGGAGGAATGGTGGGGGGAAAGGGCACTGCAGCAGGGGTTTCCAGCAAAGATTTCTACAAGCACGTGGCAAGTGGGCAGTAAATCTGCTGCTGTTTTGTTGCAGCAAGAAATAGCATTATATAACTTGACCAACACAAAGTCCCAAAAGTCTCTGGTAAAACAGCTGTAAAATTGGCATTTGGGAAGTTGTTTGTAGTCCATGGTAGAAGATTTTTAAGCTCTTGTTTTGGTAATTTACTTGGGCAGGATTTAATTAGAGATTTTAAATGCTGACACACATCTCTTAATCGGCAGACACATTCTGCCCCATTGATTCCCCAGTGCTCACCTGCTGTCCGCCTTGCAGCAGGTGCTGTACGTTGAGCTCCAATCCAGGTACTCTCCAGCAGCAACACCGGTCTGGCCTCCGGTCACCTTCCTTTCAGGTGCCTGTTCCTTCTTGTGGGCTCTTCCCTCTGAGTTCACCAGGAGGTCTCTTACTGCTAAAAGTCCGAGTTTGCCTACTAAAATGTGGGCGCCATTAGTAAGAGCCTGAGATGAGAGATGCAGGACTCCAGGAGGCTCTTCAAAATGCTGTTTATTGTATACAAGATTTTAAAGCAGTCTTGGGTTGTGGATGACAGAGCCATACCTACAGCTGTCAGTTTCAGCTATAGACAAGCCTGAAGACCCTTTAGTTTTGGTTACATTGCATTATATATTTTTCTTTGCTGAGCATCTTAATACATAACCAATCAATACCTTTACTATTACCTACAGTGTATCATAACTACTATCATTACCATATTATGGTCAATACTATCCAATCACATGAGTTAATATGTTACAGTTTAAGCTTAAAGTTGTTTTTCAGTTTTCTTGCAGCGGAAAATTCTTAGACCTTTTTTCTACTTGCCACATCAGCATGCTTGTTTGCCTGTGGTATCTTTCTGCTTTCCCTAAGACCTATTTCTGCTTGGTAAAAATATCTTTTTGCTTGTGGTCAACATATCCTTTGCTCTAGTCATAAAACCCCCTTCCAACTCAACTTAACCTTTGCTTTCTTAGTTGTCCAGTAACAACTGGCTCAGCAGTTGCCAATTTAGACATCTATTATTCTTCTATATCAAAACTTCCATCTCTATTTAGTTCTAAGATTCTGCATTTAAAGAGCTTTCTGCCAAGCATACATATCTGTGAAACTTTCTTGTCAAATTTTCATCCTTTCCAACAAAGTGCTTTATAGTTTCGACATGTTACATGATAATTCACTATTAACAGAAATTTAGAAAGAAATCCTGGAAAACAGTCACAGCTTAACTGACATCAGACTGGTGTACAGTACAGTGGTTAGTGCTCTAGTATGACTGAACATGTGGGGAGAACTTCAGATGATAAACACTGTTCCAGATGGGAGATGTCAAGGCACAATTCTCAATGTTGAGGCAATTCTATTTACTCTTAGCTGCTGTGGGTTCCATGTCTATGTCCAGGTCTGACAGAGCACAGTAGAAGAGCATCTGAACATACTTCGTTGTTGTAGCTGTACTGGCAAAAATGTGTGACAGAAATTTAAATATATCTTAGACATACATCTGGATTTTGAGGATTTGAAACACAGATATTACAAAAATCTTGAAACACCTTAATCAATAGCACTAGAAATAGCTAGAGGCAAAATAAGCCAATTATGAAACTGAAATTCTTGTTTAATCAGGTTTTCATAAACATTTTAATTTAATTGGTAGCTGAATTCAAAGTATAATAAATAAAAATATTAAAAATTTGCTTTTCAAGCCTGTCTGAATTTGAGGACTGGAAACTACCCTTCAAGCCAATAATTAATTATTTAATTGTTTTTGAAAATCAGTGCACTCCTCTGATTTGGATTGTTCCATTCTTGGATGGAAAGTGAAGCAAAGATGTTCTGGTATTTAATACCCTGGAAAGGTATTTTAATAATTGTGAATACTAAACCTAATCTTTTTAATACCTTTCCAGGGTATTAAAAAGATTAGGTTTAGTAGTCACAATCCTACGTGGCTTTTATTGAGCCAACATAGTTATGACACCTACATATTGGACTGTTTTGTACAGGTAAGCATGGTTTTGTTTTCAGACCATGTGATAAGGCAGATGATCTCAGACATACCATGTACCAAAGCATAGCCAAACTTCATATAAATAAGGATTTTAGGAAAAATTATTCTTTCCTTCCTCTGACCAAGGTTTTGACATGGTGACTGGGACATGATGTTGCTTACCAGAGAGCCAAAGTAGACATTTAGGTCGTTTTTCAACTGGCAGATAGACTCCCAAATAATATGCAGGAATGCCTGAGAGGGCAATACCAACCCCAATAAGGGAATTGATTGTGTCACTGTAGAGAGGTACTATAATCAGGAATAGGGAACACAAACAATATACTATAGGGAAGAAGAGGCTAAGCTGTGAAGACAAAAAAAATACAGCATTTGTTAAAAGATGCAACAAACACTCTATTGTAAAAATTCAGGTTTTGCAGATTAAAGTTAGACATGTCAATAATAAAAGTATGTACTGAATCTTTTTGACTGCTTACAGTCAGCATAATTTATTAACTTCTGTGTACACTGCTGAGAGTCTCTTATTTGGTACACATCTGAGCATCTGTTTTATTTTTTTCAGGCCTGCATAAAGTCAGTTCTTTTACAATTAGTAAAAGATCAACGTTTGAAAGAAGTACTTTAAGTAATGGGTAGCTTTCTCTCCAACTTCAGTTCAGAATTGTTATTTTTAGTTGGGAACTACTTCTCTAGACCTTCAATTACCATCTTGATGTTGTAGAACTAATGGACTGATTTACAACCATTTTGTGGGCACTTAACAAATATCATATGACAAATAAGGAAAGTTGGGCCATGAAGCTGATAAGAAGAGTGGACCACCTTCCCTATGACAGCAGGCTGAGAAAGTTGGGGCTGTTCAGCCAAGAGAAGAAAAAGTTGCACGGACACCTCGCAGCAACCTTCCAGTGTCCTAAGGGGCCTACAGGGAAGCTGGAGAGGGATTCTTCATCAGGAACTGTAGTGATAGGATAAGGAGCAATGGGTACAAACTGAAAGAGGAGAAATTTAGGTTAGGTATTAGGAAGAAATTCTCCACTGTGAAAGTGGTGAGACACTGGAAGAGGTTACCCAGGGAGGTTGTGGATACTCCAACTCTGGCAGTAGTTCAAGGCTAGGTTGGATAAATTCTTGAGCAACCTGATCTGGTGGAAATTGTCCCTGCCTGTGGCAGGGATGGTTAGGACTAGGTGATCTTTAAGGTCCCTTCCAAACCTTGACATTTTACAATCCTATGAAAGTTTCAAAGACATCATTATAAATTTATTTTTCAATAATTTTTTTTTTTTACTGTCTCTAGTAGTGAGCCTTCTCAAGGGTCCAGGAGTTGACATTTGAATTCCAGCTGAAATTGGTGAGAGTTTACTGGTATAAATACTTTTTTTTTTCCTTAAAAAGGTTAAAAATGTAAGCAGATGAAAACCAACTGCTACATTTCAGAAAAGGAAATGGTGTGTGTGGAGTTGTGGGGTTGACTAAGCTGGGAAATGCTGACAGGAATTAAACAGTCTTTGTGTAAAATCTGACTGTAATCCTTAGTAGAGTCAGAGGCAAAATTGCCAATAAGGCAAGATTTAATCTTTATCTTCAACATATTTTGTGGGAAAGTTTGGAAACTGAGAGTGAACATGCTGCAGGAAAATTTGGTCTGCTGTGGAAAATCGGGAAGGTTTCTAGCAGGAGGTGCTTAGAATATTTTATGCCTTTGTTCAAACTTTTTAAAAATTAATCAGGATGTTACACTTTAATGGAAAGAAAATGTGTTTGTAAAAATGATGCAGGAGTTTAGGAAGAGAGATTGACAAAGAAGAAATTTTTGGGGGGTGTTAATTTGTAATTCTCTTGATTTTTACTGCCTCACTGCAGAGTGAAAATGCAGGTCATGGAGCCAACAAACAGGAGCCAGTGCATGGTTTTGTGTGCCTGCTATGTGCTTCCCTCCTTGCTTCCTGGATAATCACTGGATTAAAACTAGAAACAGGTTTTAGGCACATTTTGTTTCTGTGCAGTCTCCCTTGTCTAACTGATAGTCAAATGCTCTTCTAAGTCAATCATTAAACTTGCATTTTACTGTTTATGACCACTACTCAGTGGGAGGGAACATTGAAAATATATTTGATAATTTAAGCTAACTTATGTGTGGGCAGAATTGTGGACATTTATGGGCTTTGGAAGGATTTTACTGTGTTTGTTAAATCATGTAGGTTTGATCAGAGTGTTAACCTCTCTGGAGCCTCCATCACCAGCTCTACTGAGTCTGCTATTCTTCCAGGATGGGCTAAAAACCCCAGACATTTATTTATTCCTTATTTGTTTTGAAACAAAAATTATAATAAGTCTGAATGAAAGAATAATAAATGTGTATATCATTTCAATCTCACAGCAAAACTACCAGAACAGATGTTCTTGTGGACTCTTAATGGCTTTTGCTCCTTCATCTTGTACTTTGAAAGAATTTCTATGGCTAATAAGTTATGGTTGCAATATTAAAGGTCATATAAACACATGCATTATCTGGCTTTTAGAACTTTCTTCCTGACTTTTTTACTCACTTTAACAGGTCGTGGTCTATGTGGTTGAGTATATCTCAGATATATTAGTCCTGCAATAGATAGACCCACAAAGAGCCAGTAGTTGAAGCAGTAGTAATTAATAAGGAGGAAAACATCTTCCACAAGGAGATAAAGCAAAGTCATTAAGCCCTAGAAACAATAAAAAACAAAGACTTTTTAACATGAAAATAAGGACAGAGTAAAATTATAAACTGACCTGTTTCCAACCTATTAGTATGAGGTTAGTATTTAAGTCTACTCATAAACTGAGGCCATTAGAGTAAATTCTGTGCCCTGCAGGTGTGCTGTACTGCCTGCACAGAAAGACCTAAACCATCAGGAATTCAATGTCTATTTTAACAGATGAGCAGAAAAACTTCCCCTTTCCACATGAAAAATGTGAATGGTGGTATACTGAGAGAGTATAAATCAACTTGCTAGTGCAAACAGAGTCCCTGTGAGAAGAGCCTTCATAATGAGATTATTATTTCTAGTAAATTATTTGATGTCAAGCAGGATGACTACGATAATCTGTTCATAAAAAATATGTAATACAGGGCATGGCAGACACCAAATAAAATGCATGCTCAAATACATGGATTATTTATGAAAATAATTTCAAGTAACACAAGATCTATAAAACAAGATTTCTATAAGATTTCTATAGCACAAGATCTCACTTGTATAGTGGCAACAGAAAAAAAGTCAACAGGGCTATAGGCATCCAATGGTAGAAATTTAATTTGAAGAGCTTTGTTACTCATGTTATAACTACAGTTGTAGAACATCAGCCTGTGGCAGGGTCGAAGAGATGTTCCTGGCATATTCTCTTCCAGTGACACTTTAAAAGCTCATATAAGAGACATAAACAGTTCTTGCCTATGCCATTACATATTTAGCCATTCTCTGTTTTCTCAGCAATGCTATTGTACTTCTCACTAATATTGTTTAGAGAGCATTTGAATGAATCAAGCCATTCTCTTTCCACTGAAAAAAAACCCCTCTATCACACAAAATAACACCACTCCCACCCCCTCAATGAGTTTAAAAGTTGTGGGCATGTGCAGAAGATGTCTCCGGGGCAGGAGAAGTCTCTGAGAAGCCCAGGACAGAGCAGAGATGTTTTACCCGAGGTGCAAACCCCAACTGCCCAGCCAGGCACGAGGCTGGGGCGTCACTTACGTTGAACAGGAGAGCAGGGACTGGTGTGAAGCACTTCACGTGAATCAAGCTCAGACTGACAGGGAGGTGTCCTTCCCTGGCTCCAACATAGAAAAGCCTAAAAAAAGACTAAGGAAACTCAACCACAGGAATAGTTTTTTGCTTCCTGACAAAGCAAATAAATAATTCTTTTATTACTCTGTTGTAAGTGCTGTTCTCTTCTTAAATGGCTTTAGTTTATCAAATGGTGCTAATCATGAGAAGACATCTGATTGTAGCAATACCTCCATCATAAATGTATGACTTGACATGGCAAAAATTACCAAACAGTAGTAAAGAATGCAGATTATTGATTCCTTTTCAATTATTTAAAATAAATCTATTTCATACCGAGATGCTGCAATAATTGATGAGTTTAAGCCACTATAGCAAGACATGGCCACTGCTATAGGAATTATCCACTTGGCATGACTAAGGGTTTCACCTGCAAATGTCTGTAACGGAAAAAAAATAATGGTGAGGCCCACTATATTAGGCATATGGATAATTCTGAGAAACTCTCATGAAAACACATTATCCCAAATGTAGTGTCATAGACCATGCTTTTTGATGACACCCAATAATGACTTAGGAAATTAGAATTTGGAAAAGCTGATCAGCATCAAAATAAAATTGGCAGATACATTAAAAATATATTTTAAAAAATCTAAGCCTAGATTAATTCAGTGATGGAAAAGAGGATGATGCATTGGCTTTAAAGTATTCTGACAAATCCCAACTGTAGTAATCCATGAATTATTATTTTATTTCTGTATAAAATATTGATAGGGTTTTAAAAACCATTTCACTGCACACTTTTGCACTGAAAATATTGCTGTGGTTGTGCAGCACTAAACATTACATACTGTACATTAGAATGATAACAAAAAACCATGGTTCTCCACCCACCCAGACTTTTTATAGCTCCTTGGTCCTGGTCCTGGCAAAAGCATCTTTCCTATGATGTAGTGTTAAGAGCAGATTTACAGAGTATAAAAGACAATGTTTCAAGAGCATATTAATTGGATATATTCTTGATATGCACCTTCTAATATACTGGTACTGTTACATGAAAAACATGTTTTAAGAAGCCTTCAATATGATAGTATTTCAGCTGTTTGCTAAGCATGCTACCTGAAATTTTCCTGTAGTGTCTTTTGTTTGATTATGTTCCACAACTTACCACAGCCACCGCATCACTTGTGAGGAGAGCTGACATGTCCAACACTACATAGTATGCTATATTAGTCAATAAGTAAATAATAGCTACAATAGGCATTGAAATTGCAATAGAAAGAGGTAGGTTCCTGTAAAAGGAAAATGGAAAAATTATTCCATGTTATTTAAAAGAGAAATAATTAAATAGAAGATTGTTCCCAGAATGGATACCTCCGTCACGTCTTGTAATCCATCATTTTGAATCATGGGGTTACAAAGCAACATGCAGCCATGCATGAAACAATGTGTGAAACAATGCCATAAAAAGCTTAGTTTGTTGCTTGTGTGTCTGTCACAAGTTAAAAAAAAACCTTAAAACATTCATACATGTAAATATAATACACTGTCTGCTATATGCAGCAATGTAAGAGAGCTCTGAAACAATGAGATTTAAGCACAGACTTAGGTATTTTCTTGATTGTGGCATTTTTTTCCTGACTCATAACCTATGCATGTCCCAAGACAAGATGGGCTATATCAGCTTGAGTGGCTGACTCAAGCCAACTCCCACAGGGCTGACATCCCTACAGAAGGGAGGAGATGATATTTGCCCATAAACAATAATGCTGAAGATCACATCATAAAAGCCACAAATCTGACACAGTCTTACTCTACTGGTGGCAAAAAATGTCTTGGAGAAATAATTCTGCCTAACTGAAGAGATGCAGGGAATTTTAGAGGGCCAGATGCACCTTTGCTTTTCCTTGCTTCCAGCAGGGATTTGTTCTTCCTCTTTAAAAATTGTAGTCTGAAGTGGAAGATGTAAAATACACATATACAGGTAAATGATTCATTAGTGTGATATGACTGATAAATGAGCACAATAATCAGAAAGAGTTCTCCTACTTACTCCTTCATTTGAAGAAAAGAGAAAATAATTTGACTAATCAGAAACAAATACAGAGCAGCTTGTCCTGCCATCACCTGTCAGCGGTTCAAAGGAAAAGCCTGTGTTTACCTCTCAGGATTCTGCATTTCCTCGGTGACATAGTTGAGCGTGTCCCATCCTGAGTAGGAGAAGAGGGCAGAGTAGAGAGCCAGGGCAATCATCCCTGGGTTTGTTGCTGAGCCCTCAAACGGAGCTCTCAGGTTTTCAGTTTCCCCTGTACAAATGGCAGGTGCCAATTGACTGTTACATTTCAAGGATTGCAACTTAGAAGGGCACTACACCTCAAGTGCCAGCTAACCAAAAGGAAATAACACCCTACTGCATCTGGGTTTCATTGCTGTATTTAAAACTGCACAACTTACATTTTTAATTAACAAACAAGAGAGTTTCAACCAGATGTTCATACAGCTACACTTGCACAGGTAGAAAACAGAACATTTTCACACGTTTGTTATTTGGATGTGACTTTTGTAATTCTACCAGACTTCACTGAGTCCCCTCCTGATATTACTGCTGACCCTACCGAAGGACGGAGCCATACCGAGGGCATGCAGTACCCTGTCAGCCGGGATGAGGCGCTTGGCAAACCCAGTTTCAGTTCCTGAATCTGCCTCATATTCCTTCCTAACAGCTGGGGTTGTATTTTCTCCAGATGAATTAGTGGCCACTAGAGGGGGACCTCCTTTAGTTTTCAGTGGGATCTCTGACCTACAAGGGGCTTCCCCAAAGCTAAGGGATGAAATTAAATTTTTTTCCTTTCAAAATCCTGCTTTAGTTAAGCTCCATCGGTTGAGATGACAACCTGCAGAGTGTTGCAAAATAGGCCAAATGTAGTGAAACTGCACAAGCCTTCACTGCTGTGCTGGAAAGGGGAAGATAGGCCTTACTGAGATTGCAGAAGGAAAGTCCACTATCTATTGAAAATGGAAGTGGGTTAAGTATTAAAAGAAGACAGAAACATGCTGAAACCTCAATTAGGAAAGAAAGTCTTGTCTTTTTGTAGTCTTTTCTTGTAAAATGAAAGCACTGATTCAACTAAGGAGTTTTTAGATACTACAAAAGCAATTCAGTCATCAAAGAGCAGGAGACTGAACCAAAGAAGAGAAGATATGAGATGTACACATACTTTGGAGAAGAAAATGGTTGGAAGATAAAAGAAAGAAAAATCCAAAATGTTCAAGAAGAGTTTTTTGGGTTGTTTTTTTTGGTAAAGACAGTTCATATTCAGAATCAGTTATATTTACAGACCTTTAACACAAGAAGTGTATCTAAGCACATCAGAAAGAATATGGCAGGTCTAAAACATCATAACTGTTCTTTTCATTAAAACAGCTGCTGAGTTTAAAAGGGTCATTGACCTGATCACAGCTTCCTCCAGAAATCTACATCATTCCTCCTCTCAGTCTTTCCCCTATTTAAATGCTCAGTTGTGCTTAAACAAAGCAGAGATGAGACCTTTACTACTACTAGAGTAAAAGTTCTCAGCACTTTATGTGCCTCACCATAATGTTCCCTCTATGCTTCAACCCGCCCTGAGCCCACAGAGCAATGCAGAGGAAACAAAATGGGCAGCATGTGGAGGAGGGAGCAGCCCCAGCATCCAGCAGCACACCAGTGAGCAGGAGGGGAGGCAATTTTGAAGGAGGAAATTTGAAAGCAGGGGCAGTGCTGCTACAGAGGTGACATCACAGAATCAAACTTTTGCAAAACTGCAGCAGTTTTATGAGGGGAACTACTCCTTCATGCAACTGTGACCCTTAAGCAATGCTTCTCTGAATCTTCACCTCTCTGCCCTTAGGGCTGGGTTTGGTTGGCCAGGTTCCTTTAGACTCCAACCAGCTGGTGACAACTGACATGCAGAGGTAATGGCTAAACAAGAAAGCTTTCCTAAAGTCTAATGTAGCTTTATGGTGTAACACCTGATGCAACTGCAGCCAAAGAAAGGAAGAGGCCAGCAAACATGGAAAAGAAACTGTGCTAGTTAGGTTTTATAAGCTAATTTAGCAGGAGAAAAAGATAATTCCTAAACTGGAGAGGGGAAACCACCTTTATTTCAACGGAATAAAGATAAAGGCTATGCAATTTAAGAATTTCTAAGCAAATGAAAATGGAAAAACCTTAGTAATCTAAGCAGCAGAGCTAGAACTAGAGGAGAATTCACTGTACTATTCACTGTAACAATGCTTTGTTATATGCAAAGCTCTGACGTAGCACCAGAATAAACTGCTCTCCAGATTTGCAGTGTGTTCAGTTCAGCCCAGTTACTGCTGATAGGATGTGGCTCATCTGCCCTGTGATGCCTTACAGTAACAGCATGCCACAGTGATTCACAGAACTGCACTTTTGCAGTCTTCTTCTCTGTTTCTAGGAACAAAGATGCCCTCCCACAAATCTCACCCATGATTTACCCTCTCTGGTTCTCTTCTGGGCAGGGTGCCAGTGGGGTGAAAATGGTGGTGGGGGGAACTGTGAGGAGCAATGCAATTTCTGTTTCCCTGTCCTGTTGTAGGACAGGTAGTAATGCACAAGTCAGACACTGAGGCTGACTTTACCTAGTCAGCAGTAAAGTGATGTTAATTCAGCTGCTATTTGCTATTCAGACCAAGCAGCACAGGACTTGGCCTGAATAATTAATCTCCTATTCTTTAACTAGCCGTAAAATACATCTGATCTTCCTATGGCAGGCTTTTTTTTTTCCAGAATAAATAACACTTCATATATAAGTCTTAAAGATCTCCCTACATGGATTTTGAAATCATCATATACAATTCATTTCATATAATTTAAATTAATGAAAATTATTCTTACCTTTGCCAATTTTGTACAGGCCAACAGATATCACCAAGATAAGAGCCAGGACTTTGGCATATGTGAAAATATCTTGTACACGGGTACCCCACTTTACATTAACACAGTTAATAAATGTTAAGGAACCTGCACAGAAATAGAATATGCATGAAAGGAGCACTGGATGTTTAACATCACTTAAGTCATATTTCAAACCCATCTATCCAGATACTACTACTCTTTCAAGGAGTAAAACTGAATCAAATTTCACCACTTCAGGACCACCCAGATTTAGTAAAATGAAATGCCTGGTTTAAAATTTACACAATGGTTTTCTGTTTTCATGACAGTAGGTAAGACAAAACATACCAATTTTTGAACTTTAGGAATAGTTCCTTCTCCTTTTAAATAATTTTTAAATTTTATTAAACTCAACAAGAGCTATTTACATGCAAAGTATAGTACTTCTTTATATCCTGTATATCAAAAATTTCTACCTGCTGAGTTAAGCTCTAGTTTTGGTACTAGAATAAGGACAACTTTTGCACAAACATAGTTTGCATGCTGTGAGAAGATACTGAATTGAGCCAGGCCAGCGTGCTATTACTCTGTGCTCATGGTTTAGAAGTTTCCTTCTTTCCCCAAATTCTCTGCAGTCAGGCTTGTCCCTCAGCTGGCAGCAGGTCCAGCCAGGGGCTGAGCCATGTGCCCATCTGCTCTCACTCTAGCACACACACATGGCAACACAGGCAACTTCTCCCTCTTACAATCCCATGATTCAAAACAGAGATAGATGAGGAAAGGTGATGGTGTGCATTGGTACCAGGTATGAAGCCCAGCTGCTGGAGAAGAGGAGAACAAATGTGGCATGGTCACCTACAGTGCTCTCAAGCATGGATCAAAGTGGGATTTTTCTTATCTAGAAGTCATGTTGCTCTTTGCTTCTGTTTCCTTGACCTGCCTATAATCTATACTTCAGTTTTGAAAGGAAGAAAAAGGGTTTTGTAATTCTCAAAATGAAAATAATTTAGAAATCATTCTATATAGTAAGTGCACTAGCATGCAACCACACATGCTCAAAGAACTTCTTACCTTCATTTTCATAAATTAGTCTGTGCATGTGACAGTGTCCTATCAGCCAGTGAACCATAGACATACATGTACCTTTAATCAGCAGTAACAATTTCTCCCTGCCAAATTGTTGTAATTCTTCTCTCCTCTCTAGTAATACCAGCTCCAAACACAATACATATGAATAAAAGATTATTAGTTCTTAAGAACATGTTTTTGATAGCTAATAATTATTTTCACAGAATGCAAAGAAATAGAAATTTAGAAAAACCTTTTCTGACCAGGTATAATTACAGTTCTTAACTTCCGGCAATCACTACTTACATACACATGCAGCTGCAATCAACCTGACTGCGTCATACGGCGGCTCACAGTGGGGGAAAATTGGCTGAACAATATAGTTAGCAAATGTGATTGCTATCACTGCCTGAGTCGTTGGTTCAATAATCAGCAAGGAAGACCAGAGTCTGATGAAGGCCACAAAGGCCCCAAATGCCTCCAGAATATAGGCATAACTGCCTCCAGATTTTATGATGGATGTTCCCAGTTCCACGTAACACAAAGCTCCAAACAGGGAAAAAATCCCACCAAGTGCCCAGATGATCAGTGAGAGTCCATAGGACGCACTATACATTAAAACACCTCGGGGTGATACAAATATTCCAGAGCCAATCATGTTCCCTACAATTAAAGAAACTCCATTTAGTAATGTGATTTCTTTTTTCATCTGCATTTTGTCACTTCCCTCTGCCATATTGTCCATTTCAGCTTTTACATTCTCAGTTCTGGACTTTTTATTGCAGCATTTTTGCCAAGGGGTTGGCATCTTCAAATCACGTTACCTGAAAACAAGAGGAGAGAACATCTTCTGTAATGCATGTGGCATCAGAGACATGGATAAGATAATTAACATACAAGGCATAAATGATACAAAGAACGACTATTTTGCCTGATTTTATCTTGTAGTTTAGGAACAGCACACTAGTGGAGTTTCTTAACTTTCATGGTTGCATACCCTTTCAATGCATAAATATGAGGCCACTGTCTTTGGCTATGGATTCTAAAGCTTTTGGTAACTCTCAGTTCACTATTATTATTTATCTTGATTTGTAATTCTACGTTATGTTATTAAAATATTTTAAGGAAGAAGGAGACACTGTATCCCTGGAAACACATTCTAATACAGCTGGAGTATCTTCTACAAGAATACCTCTTCCTAAAATTTGTTCGTATCTCAGAAAGAATTTCAATTTCATTATTATTTGTTTTATCAAATGACATTCACTTGAAAACTGTTCTGCTGGGGAGCACCAGAGAAAAGACAGAAAAAGAGTCTCAAAACCTCTAATCTCACAAAATAAATGTTAATATGAGGGTAAAAAAAACTTTTACTGCTTCAGTGAATAAAGCAGCTTGGTTAGCTATTAACCTCACTTGACTCAGGAGAAGCCACCAACATGCAGAGGGATGGAGTCTGGAACACTCTGTCCCTGGAACGCTTCTGTGTAAGAGAGTCCAACAAAACATGCCTGTGAAAGCATCTCCCTCTGGTGCTCACAGGACAAGATCCAAGTGTGCTGGGAGCTGGGAAGCAGGACCTGACTGCACAGCTCCATGGATCAGTCTGCCCTCTGCACACCTGCACAGCTCTGGGACTGCAGCGACTGCCTCAGTTCTTGTGTCCTGCTGATGTATAAGGGGGCTTAGACCAATGGCTACTTTTTGGTATCTGTCTCAAAACACATTTGTTTCTCCTTCCCTTCACCCCTCCACACACACTCTAAAGCACTTCTGAAGATCATTTCCTTAAAATCCTATGATCTAGATCCAAGTTCCCTGAGTAGAACAAAGCTCATCCATGCAACACTGGCAAAACAAAACCCATTTGATTGCTAATGTTTACACATTACATTTACACATGACACGTGATTCATAAATTTGTGTTGTAAAACATGGGTCAATGGCCAGTTTAAAACAATCTGCCCTCCCCAAATTTCCTGAAAGGTTTGCTTTCCTTTGTAAAGTATGGCTGGTTTAGCAACCCTGAATATATTATTATTCTATGTGTTCCTTCCCAGCTTTTTTGATGCAACTCTCCTAACTGATCAAATAGCAAACAAGGCCTGATGAGTACTAAAAATTAAAAAATTCCAAACTCGCTTTAAAGATTAAATGCTTTTCTCATCCCAATGACACTTTCTCTAACCACAAGAACACTGTGGGAACACTGGAATAAACTTAAATATTAACTCTTGTCAAAAGTGTCCAAGCACGACTGCAGTCTCCCTTTTGTCTTTTTGGCCTCCTCCTCACACACACAGGTGACTCCTGTTACTTGTCACATCATCCTTCTATGAATAAAAAGACATCATCCTGGTCTGCAGGGAGAAATTTCATGCATCCAACACACCATTCATATATCTTCCTTTAAATTCCTGATGAGCCTGACCTGTTTCTTTCTGTGAGACAGAGGAGGAAAAAGTCACCCTCTCCACCCAAAATACAAGTCAGTACTTCCAGAATCTCCTGTCTCCATTTCTGTTCTTGATGGCTACATGAAATATCAGCAGAAACCCCTCCCATGATGGCAGATGTTTGGAGAGTTCATCATGATAGTAGCATGCTAAAATCTGGACATAATTCTGTATTAATAGTCCTTTTCTAGCATAGCTGGTTTAAAATGATTTTATGCTTCTTATACTTGATGTATGATTTTTAATTTTTTTTTCAGATTTTTAAATGCAAGCTCTGGCTGGGAGTTGAAATGCATAACTAATTCAGTCAGCACAGCTCAAAGGGTGTGGGAATTTAAAACGCAGTTGTTTCCCAGGTGATGTTAATGCGGAGCTATGCAAGCAGTGATCAAACCCAGGGGCTATCACTTTTCCTGAAAGGAAGTCTTGCTGATAAGTAAGATACAGTTATTTTCCTGTAAAAAAAGAATACATCAAGTAATTGGTAGGTATGGGTAACTTGTGTACATCACAGGTATCAAACCTGAACGTGGATGTCTAGTACAGAGGGCCTGCTAGCTAAAGGAAATTTGATCATTTAAACTGGTAATGCTACTGAAGCCTAGTAGCACTTTTACAATCTGCAGCTTTCGTGAGAGGACTAAGGTAAAGTTTAAATTATATTCTTAAGTAACACAATGTTTTGCATATTTTCCTCTTATCTCTTGTGCTACCAAAAGTTTATTTCCAATTTCTAAAAATGTGTAACTGGAGCTGTGTAGGGAGGTATTTCTTCCATAAATAAGTGACTGCTGATTAAACCATTATGAAAGAAAAACAATTAGAAGAAACAGTTCAAAATTCAGTACTTTGAGACATGTCACATTAGCAAAACTTTTACCCAGACCCTCAAATAAGTCCATAAGTAGGTAGGGCCTGAGAATCAAAGGGTAAGAGATTGAGTTTCCATGACCAAGATGTGCAACTTCACTGTAATTAATTTATATAATCTGAAAGTAGAAATTTTTTAACAAAATTTTTTCAACAGCTTCTGCCTGTCCTTCTCCACCAAGACAACAGTAATATTTCTAGCAGCTTTGACAGTGCACTGTCATCACAATGTTGGAGCAGTTACTGATTTCTTTATTCAGGACTATGTCCTTAAATAAACAAGATTCACTGAGTCGTGACTGATGCTTGTTCTCAGCAAAGTTTTCATGCTATTAAGAAAATTAGTGGGATATAGGAAATAGTCTCCTTTACTTTACAGATCTCCCTGTATAATAGCATAAGAATAATTTTTTTGTCAAGTGTATAAAGAATTTACTGCTTTTACATTCCAGGCAATGATGAAAACTATTCAAAGATATGCCCAAGATATGCCTGTTGTCTTACTCTTTACCTCCTTTATAGCTTCTGCTATTTTTTTCCTACGGAATCTGGTCAATAGTCGTGTCCTACTGTTGCCACTATCACTTCATCCTCATGCCACCATATTCCCTTTCTGGGACCATCACTGTTGCTTCTGCCTTGAATTGGTGTGCCAAAAAGCTCCAGCTGAGGAGCTTACATGTTTAAGAATGCTTCAATAGCTCTTCTCCATCATTTGGACATTTAGGTCACATTTTGAAGGTGCACATAATCCAAGTGAGAGACAGCAAAATCTATTAACTGAGAGAGCTTATTGGGGACAACCATCAGAGCTGTAATAAGGTGATTTCTTACAGAGGTGGCCATTTTCAGTCATAAAATCCTGTATTATAATAGATGACAAATATTTATGGTGAACCTTCTAGCATTCAGAGTGGCTTCCTCAGACCAGGAAGTTTTAATTTATGCAGTAATTAAAAAGCTGAGGTTCTTCACATTCTGCTTTTATATGGTTGGGTGTCGTGATGATAAAACTTTATGGCAGCGAAATTACCAGTACAGGAGTTTTAGTAACTCTTGAGTATGAAGTCTGAAAAGCAAAGTATAAAAGCTTTCTGATGCTAAAGAAGGTCCTAGGTGTCTTGGGCCCACGGAGTGGGACAAGCAGAAGGAGCTATTGGTTTCTGGAATCCATGTGCCTCAGAGGCCACAGCAGGCTGAGTGACACAGCTGCCAACACTTGCCTCTGCCTTGTGTCAGCAAGTGAGTTCTGCTACACAGCTTCAGAACCTATTTTCATTCAGGTCTTCCTTTTTCTTAGGCACTCTCTCAATAAACGGAGGCAAATTTTCCTCTCAGGGAAACACAATGCCTTGAGAGCCCAGACAGTCATAATGGCCCCAAATCCTTTGCAGCTTCATGTTTATCTCACAGCTGTATATGCAAAGAGCAAGAGAAAGGACCTTGGAGACCAACACCTGAGAAGTTAAGTTAATTACATACAGGTAATTCTCAAAAGGTCATTTCTTACTTAAGCCACTGCCAAAAGTCATACACAAAAGTGAAGGAAGGGACAAGTAAATAGTAGGTGAAAACTAAAGCTGAAATCAAACACAGTTCTTCCATAAATTACTGTAGGGCTGGTTTGGTAGGGCAGGATTTTCTCAGACACTTCCCATTCTTCAGGGGTCTACATTTCATGAGTGATTGCTTCCTTCTTAAGGAGGTAATTCAACTTTGCCAAATGATTCAAGAAGGCTTGGCCAGGGAAGTGCTTATGTACTTCCATAGGAACTTAGACTTGTACAGTCTTACAAACAGCTTCCAGAGGGACTGAGCTGCCTCTATTTGTTACAGCATTTAGCAATTCTCATCTTTTAATTCAAGAAAAATTAGTAAATCAATAAGGTCTCAGAGATGAATTATTGCTGCCTTCAGCAGCTTACCTTGGAAGCTGAGGGCATTTAGAAAGTCAACTCCTATGAAAGATATTGGAACATGCTGGCCATCAGATTTACACCTCATTTCATGGTCTTTTGTTTTGGTTAATTTTGTCTACCTCTACAAAATTTCTCAATAATGAAAGTGCCACTGATGAACCAGGCAAAGTCAAACCAGCTAAGAAAACTGATAAACTCCCAATATTTTCTAGATTCAGTCTGAAAATTAGTGAGATCAAGAATAACATTTAAAATTAAAATCTAGCACATTTTAATTATGTGTGTATTAGAAATTAGTGTGCATGTAGAAAGCCATTTTAAAAGTCATGAGCAATCTCTTATTTTCTCTAAGTACATTCTGGGAAATTTTCTCCTGCCTGTAGAAGACTGGCCAAAAGTTTAAAAAACCCAAACATATACATTTATATTAATAGCTATTGGAACATGAAATCAGATGAGCAAACAGTTTTCAACATGACCAAAAATGTGTAGTTCAAACTTCAAAACACTACTACTGAGTATGAGCATCAACAGGTCTCAAAGGGAGTATTCATAACAGCTTGTACTGTTGGACATTTCCCAATGAGGAAAGCAAACAAAACAAGATTATGCAGTATGAGGAAACAGCATAAAATAAAATACTCTCAGAAATTATAATACTAAAAACTCAAAACTCAAACAACAGCAACAAAAAATCCACTTTGATCTCATCTGAAGCAAACATTTCTCACTCAATAGGAAACAAGCATATTTCGTTTTGGATTTCAAATTCTATGTTTACAAAATCATTTAATGAATTATTGCTTCACATGCTCCAAATGCATTACTAGGGTCACAGACTGCTTTCCCACAGAAGGGACTTGCTCCACCCCCAGCACTACATGCCCACCCCAAAACAAATCACAGAGGAGATTTGAGAGAAAAGCTACTGTAGTCCAAATCTGAGGAAAGTGTTAAAAAGAGAAGCTAGCAGCTTACCAGAGGGTAGGTGACATGCTTGCTTCCTTTAGCAGAAAGGCTGCTGGAATAGAACAGTGCCTCTCTAAGGCTGCTGCTCTAAATAAACACCTCTGTTTTACCAGGATAGGTAAGTTAACACCCATATGAACAGCCTCTTCTCTCACTTTAGCCTTGCCTTACCTGCTATTTTTATTACAGTAGCTTGAATACTAAAATCAATGAGAGCTTTCAAGAAAGATCTCAGACTCTCCTGGAATGTGGTTTCCCCAAACAGCCTCAACTGAGGTCTTTAGCAGTCAGAGGCAGGAAACTGCTGCTCTCTATTCCTAAGAAAATTGTGATAGAAGTAAAACAAAAGGAAAGTTTGGGGGGTTGGAAAAATCCTTCGTCCATATGTCACTGAAAGCATGAATAACTAATGCAGGTCTAATTCCTTCTTGCTGATTTGGAAAGCCTCAATGGAATTTTTACTAACACTACACAAAGATGTTCATTCTGGTGGCATAACTTGCTAAATCAGAAAGTCTTTCAGAGGGATAGTCTAGCAAAGAGTTGTAAACTGAAATTAATAGGTATTATTTAATTTCAAACGACTAAATGTTTTTCTGGGTTTTTTTCCCAAATTTTCTTCTAAGTTTAATCTACGCATTGTTAGATATTAATCAACTTGATTATTTTTCTTATTTTCAGAATTATAGATCTGTGTCTTTTATAATAATTTATGACATGATGGATGAGACAAAACAGGCTGATCTGGTGTTAAGATCTTACTTTAATTAAAGAAGATTTAAAAAAACTCCTAGGATAAAAATAAGCAAAGAAAGAAAGAAATTATTTACCCAGTGTACTCAGTTAGTCTTCTGAAGTAATAGGTTGTCCTGTGATGTCCTGTAGCAAAGCCAGTATGGCATACAGCACACAAGTAAACATCCAGAAAATAAAACTCTGCTTTTTTGGCAGAGCGAAAAGTTAATAAATGCAAGATTTAACCGAGATTTTTGTTTTCCGTGAAGAATGATGTACTCACGTGCCAAAGGGCATCTGGAAGGAGCTGATCCAGCAGGTCAAGAGTCTCGTCACTAGAGCTGAAGCACCAGATAACAGTACTTCATCAGACTGGACCACTAATCCACCCAGGAAAGTAAAATATTTGAATCCAAGCACAGATATTCCTCCAAGACACCTGAGCAGCCCGACTAGAAAACAAGCAGGAGCATAGAATCATGTTGTACATTCCATTCTGTAACCCATGGTGACCAAAAGGAATAATAAATACAATACAAATCTTTCTTTTTAAGGCCAGTGCTCCTCCTGCTTCTTCATTTTAAAGTAACATCTTGTATAAACATGCTTTCTGTGGTAGCTTGAGATAGCTATACAGTTAATGTTTACACAGAAATGGCTGTGTTTCTTTAAAACCCTATTCAAAGCAGATGTAGGACAAATTGTTTGAATAGACAGTTTTCAAGTTGTTTTATCTATGAAGGACGAGAGCTCTCTAAGTCTGCCTGCCTGAAAAGATTGCACAATTCCAGCTGCCTGCAAGTTTGTGGTTACGTACATTATAATGTAGCAAGAAGCATTTTGGCAATGGGATTGTTTTGCAGGGATGTTGTTCCTTGTTGGACAGAGGCTGACCCCCATGTTCCTTAATCAGGGCCTCTGTCATCTTAAATTCTTTTTCTTCTGCCAGGGCAATGTTCACAAACTATAGCTTAAAGCCCAGAATGTATATTTTCAAGAATGTGTAATTAATTTCACTCTGAAATTTGAACTTGAATTTGTCCTGTTTCTGATCTGGGGCACCAAACTGTTTTTCTGATTGTGTGTTATATTGAGGCACTTTGCTGTCAGACCACCTTTATATTGTCCATTTATCCTGCTCCTGAGCCAGGCTCAGCCCTTTGTTTCAAGTCTGTAGAAGCTGCATGCTCAAACATGAAACAGAGTCTTTTCTTCATTGATGTCTCCCATATTTCTATTGGTCTGACCATCATGGTTACACACTACTGGACATTTGCCATAGATTTACAGGAACAGCACATAAATCAACATTGAGCAATCATAAAGCATGCACTGTGCACAAAAAGGATTTTTCCTGAACATTTATTCTGTAAACACAAAATCTACTTCCTTTGCCAAGGAAGATTACATTTAATCTTGCATTTTAAGTTAGCAAGATGGATAATGTAAAGAAATGAATGTGAATGCCTTTGTAACAAGATTTTCTTACTTTAATTTTTACAGTATTTCAGGACTTGATAACAATGTTTGCAGTGAAGCTTCTCCTGTACCAAATTACTGTTCACAGTAATTCTTCTGTGTCTTAGTTACATATAAACACACATTTTCTGATTGAACAGCAAAGTAAGGCATGCTTGCCTGAATAAACCTATGGCATTTTCTGCCCACACTTCCATTACTGTTCAGGAAAGCTTTTCATACTCTGCACTGGAAACAAGGCTACTTCAATTATTTCCAGAGCCCTCTGGATTCATACCATTGCTCAGCTGCAGCAAACAGCTCAGTGGTGCCCTGCCAAGTCCTCTGCTTCCTCCTGTTCCATAACCCTGCCCTCTGTGCCTCAGCCAGCACAGGCCCCTACAGTCCTCATCCACAATAGATGCACTTACACTGAACCCTGACTGAAAACACACTCTAAACACCCAAACACCCTCTACCATTAGCTGCAAGACTCTGAATGACAAAAGTCATTCAGCCACCATTAGTGTCATCTTGGCTAAACCAGATCTTTACTTACTTTGCCATGAAGTTGATGCAGGAGAGAAATGTAGCTCACAGACCAACAAACTTCTTCCAACCATGTTAACTTTAGGTATGACAGCAGAACACAAGGAGCAGCCACTACTCAGTGACAAGGTGCTAAAATGCCATACAAAATCTAATGCCAACAAACACTAAATAATATGTGTAGTCCTATGTTTCTATTTTCCCCTGTGAACATATAAAAAACATTTCTACGTGCACATTTTTTAAAGGATTTCAGTGAGCAATTACAACTCAGAGAAAAGCTTTTACTGTCAGTCTGAAACATCAGCATTTCCCCTTGGAATGAAAAAGCAGGAAAATCCATTAGAAATTGCTATGAAGAAATGAGGAATGTACTGTTAAAACAACTGTAAAGCAACAGAAGTGTCAGACTGTGGCTCATACTGACTCTCATGTCTGTCACCTCCATAAAGCCTTCACTCTGTGTGGCCAAGCACAAAACCTCCACCTCTCTTCTCCCATCATGATCCCAAATCATTCTCCTTATGCCCTTGTCTGTATCTCTCAAGCCCCAACTGTGTCTGCCTCCTCCTCCCTTTCACTCAAGGAAATCCATGTGTGTCTTACATGTTGGAGAGGACTGATTGATGCTGCCCAGAGTGGTAGTGTCTGATGCCCTGGAAACATTCAAGGTCACACTGGCTCTGAGCAACCTGATCCAGTTGAAGATGTCCCTGACCACGGCAGAAGGGCGGGACAAGCTGACCCTTAGCAGCTCCTTCTAACCAGAACTATTCCATGATTGTACTCCATCATGGAGAGAGGCTCAGGGTCCTCTTCCAAGGAAAGAGGAAGGAGATTGGCCTGAGTTTTTATACTGACTAGCCTCAGGGCTTCCTTGGAGGGCTGGGCTTTGGCTGGAATGCTCATGGCCTTACAGACGTGGGCATATTCAGGGCTAGGGGTAGACAATTACTTTTTCTGCAGCTGTGCCACCTCATGATGATGGCACACAAAGAGAAGCAGCTCATAGTGATTGCAGCAGTGTGACAGCACCATTCCTGAATGTGACTCCACAGGGCCACACTTATTTGTAATTAAAGGAAACCAAACTAGTACTGTACTGACAGGCAGGAGTCAGCAGGGAGACTTTGAAAGCTGCAGGATGCTGTTTTCCCTGACATAGCTGTCTTACAGTGGGTCCTCAGGAAAGTTCCTAATACATGAACAGTTTTGGACACACATTGAAGAAATGTTACTTGCAGCCTTGCAAGACACAAGTATTATTTTAAGGTCCAATAATAATGAACAATGTGGCTTAAAATGTGATGTGCAGTGAAACACACTGTTCTGGCACCAGCTTTCCTCAGACCTCTCTCCCTGCTAAACATCATTAGGTCTACTCTGGGAAAAGCACAGCCATTCATGGCACCATAGCCCTGCTTTCAGCTATCTAACTTGAAGTTTTCAGCTTCCACAGGGAAGCAGGATAAAAGGCAAATGCCCAGTTTATGTCAAAAACTTTATTAAAAACAATTTTAAACCTCTCCTATCCAATAAACTATACATTGTATTCTTGTCATTCAGTTCACAAAATCATAAAGATATTGAAAAAAGTAAGCCGTTGGCAACCAGTAATGACACTGAAACTTGAATCATTGAAATGGGGCAGGTCTCACATCTCTGTAGGTTTTGAAACAACCATCATTTAGGATTTTTCATTTATCTGCTCCTTTTTATATGGTAATTTAGGTATATTTCACCATTCTTTTATGTGGAGTTTGGATTTTCCCAAATTTTAAATAGCCTGAGCAGAAATTGTAACTATTTATTAGTGCTTGCAAAAATAATCTGCCTGCGCTGTGTTCTGACAAATTAAAACAAGTAATTTTTTACTAGTTTTGAAGCCATCTAGATAAAGTCACTAAGGTCTTTTGAAATGAACTGAAAAAATACCACATACCTTTTCCTCTCAGGGGCCCCACCTGTGCCTCAACATGTTACCATCCTTCAGACAAAAGGACAGCAGAGATGTCATCTGGAGAAGTTTAAGGCAGGTGATAGCAGAAGAGGCTGCTGCACATTACTTCCAGCATGGCAAAGCCGGACATGATTGATCTTTGCCCAGACCCAACTACGTATGTAGTTCATTGTGTAAATACAAAAATAAAATTGAGTTAGAAGTTTGATCTAGCAACATGACATGAGAAGTATTTATGGCAAATGACAAAGTTGGTAAGATGGCAGGTGACAAAGGCAAGGCAGGTGACCAAGGAAATGTTAGGTATTAAGTGAGGATGCCCTTATGTAAGTTCTTCCTGGATGTCATCCAACTATGATTTCAAGAATAGCTGAAGTGGTTATAACCAAACAATGCAAAAATGCTATAGCTGCAGCACTTCTGAGAAGAACAAAGACGACAAGCACAACATCGCCTTGGGCTCCTCTTTGGACTAAAATTCTTCTTATGCTGTGGTCTGAGGCACTTGCTCTGGCAACAAAATGGGAAAAACAAAACAAAACAAAACGATAAAAATTCCTGCAAATATGCAATATAAACTTCCTCCCACCTACCACTCCTCTCCTGTATGCACACCAGCATGGCTTAAGGAAGGAAGTTTATTACACACATAGCAGAACAGCCCTGGAAGAGAGCACCTAGATTTTTTTTCCCTCCTCTGTGAGAAAGAGAAGATGGAATGAGAAAAACAAACATGCCATGTTAGGATTAGATGTCTCAATCCTGTGAGATAAAAGGAAAGGATGTGTATAAACAGCAAATATGTAAAATGGTGAACTTTAATGTTTTTGTCATGTATAAACAAAATACTTTTACAAAATGAGCCAGCAACTGTCAAGTGTTTGGTTTTATAATTGCACTCCAAATTATTAATTGGTCACTGACGAAACACAGGCTAGAAGAACTCAGGGTCATTTCTGACACTCTTACAAAGGCACAGCAAAGACAAAGCTGCACATAAATAAAATACTATACAGAAACAAGAATCATGTACAAAACATTCACACATAAAGAAAGAATAAATTTAAAGATGCAGTCTTTGAGAATTAGATACAATATCTGGATAAGGCTGAAGTCCTAGCTGTTTGTTATCTTTCAACTTCTGTACTATAATTCTGGCAAATTCCTCTCCTTGGCTGTCTGAAGTATCAAGCAATTGTCGTACTTTCGATGTCCTTGTAGGTTTGCTGCTTATAAGTTCATAATCTTCTTTCATAAGTAAAAATCTTGATAGAAGAGCATCCAGTGATTGATTCAAACATGCTTCAGTCATCTGATCAATAATTTCTTCTCTTTTATTTTGGATCCACTGATGAGCTACATTCTTTTGCATGGTTTCCAATACAAAATCTGAGATTGGAAAGGATTAGAAAAAAGGAAGGGATGGTAACTGTCAACAAATATCGCCACAGAACAAAGAACAAGCTGAAAAAAACTTGTTAAAATGTTCCAATTTGACAAATTTAATGGTTAGAGTATTTATTCTATCTGAATTACAGAATAATTTAGGTTAGAAGGGACCCTCAAGGAGGTGATCTGATGTGATGGCCTGCTCAAAGCTGGGCCAACTTCAAGGATAACTCAGGTTGCTCAGGGCCTTGTCCAGCTGAATTTTGAGCATCTCCAAGTGTTGGTACTTCTGCAGCCTCCATGGGCACCCTGTTCCAGTGTTCAACCCGACCTGGTACTAAAAAGAGACAGGTGGTAAATTCACTTTCCAGAGGGATTTTTATTGAAGATTACTGAAAACATCCCTGTGGTTTCCTGGAATTTTTCTCAAGGTGAGGTTTCACACAGTGAAAGGGTGTTGATTCTTGTATTTTCAGAAGAGGGATGATGCAATAGATCTTTATAAAGTTGTATGTTATTGTGGCCCCTCAAAAAATGTATCTGAATAACTACTAATTAAAGTTTCCTTTTGTTAACTTTTGTGTTAACTTTTAACAGTTATTTGATGCATAAAAATACAGTGGGCTCCCAACTAACACAGAGGATCATTACAGGTGAGATGCTGATATGGTTGCTGCTTCTCTCAGTCCTACCATTACTAAATGGAAGACTGGAAAGCCTAAAAAGTGAGATGTGACAGGAGGCAAGGTGACTTAGTTTGAGCTAAGTTTTCCTCCTGTTCTGCTGGACTGTAGCACTGAAACAGCAGTAGGAAAGGGAAAAACTATGAGCAGAGAGAATGGGATAAGAAGACCCATGGCAGCAGGAATCTGATTAGGAGGAGAGAAAAAAACTAGTAGCTACAAGTACCTGCATTTGGCCACATTTTACACTGTTTTTGCTTACTTTGTAGTATAAGTCTACAAGGACAGAATCACTTAATTTTGCACTCTTAATTTGCAATGTTTTGTTTTCATTTGCAGGTGACTAACAGTTCCAGTTTCCATTTCAGTCTTGGAATCAAACGGTGTTTGCTGTACCTGAAGGAATCGGTGATGACCGCAGCACAGGGGATGCAGAACTTGGGGCATCTGAAATACCCCTGGCAGGTGAGAGACCAGCGCTGTATGGCTGCACAAGGAGTTTGGCACTTTGAGTTACAGACAGATTTTCATCTGTGCTCTGGCTACTAAGAGAGTGTAGACATCCAGAATTTCCATCTTAGACAAAAAAAAAAAAAAGACAAAAAAAGAAAAAGAACAAGCTGTATTACTTCTGTGTACAAATAAAATACACCCATCAGAGACTATTTAGAGCAATTTCACAGAAGAAGTCATAAACCAACTACTTTTACATGATATACAACAAACAAGTCCTTATACTCAAATTCTGAGTACATTTACGTCCCTCATATTTTACCAGGGTCTGACTATGGTTTGGGGTCCTGCTTTATTTTAAATAAACAGGAGTATATGGGAGTATAAAATCTGGTAGATGTGAACTTCAACAAAAAAGTTCTGTTTGAAAGAAAACTTTTGTAGGGACAAGAACAAAATAAATCCTTTGAGTATTTGGAAAGGTCACTAAAAGTCAGCAGGAAAGGAGACTAATTTATTTTGATGAAGTCTGGCAGTGTAACAAAGATGAAAATATCAAAATAAAGATTCAGATGGGGGAAAAAGACATGAAGAGCAGTGAAAGAAGGTAACATTCAGTGGGAGGCCAATGGAAGCTTTTTGTAGTCCATCAAAACAGGATATGACTTCATGAAAGCTTCATGTAAACTTTTGCAAAGAAAAGTAAAAAGGATTTCTGTTGGGGGGGAAGTTGAAAGTTTCTAACTTTACAATTTTTTTATAGTAGAAATGGTGACAGATATGGAAGCAGCAGTCTTACAAGGAAGAGATAACAAATAGCTGGTGGGAAACAAACTACAGGACATGTGCCTAACTCTGCAAATAACTTTAGACTTTCACAGTGTCACTTGATAAAGACACAGTAACTAAGATGTTAACTAAGAACCAGAGATGCAAGAATTCAGATGAGCATCTAAAGACACAGTGAGGGAGCCCCATGGACAACTCGAGATTACCTGTCCAATGGGGAAATCTGAAGTTGTATTCCCAGCTCTTTCTTGACCTGTAGAAGAATACGTCTGTAAGTACACAGAGCAGGAATAGGAAAATGTGGAAGAAACTCCATTCCCAGTTTTTTAAAACGGTGGACTAGAACTCATAGTAACTAGTTCATGAACAAGGCAGAAAGTTGGGCAGAGCTATGTACTGTGAAGCAGCAGATATTCACTACTGCATGAAAATGGGGATAAGGAGACAACCACTGTGAGTGAAAGATCATTTCAGGAAATAATTCCAAGCAGCTGTGCTGGGATAGATTGTTATACATTTTTAGACACATAAATTTAATTTCCTAACATAAAGACAAAACTACAGGGTTTGTACTGGTATGAGAGAATGAGACCAGCGAACACAGCATAAGAAAATGCAATCATCAAACCACACAATCATTTCCATTGGAAAGACCCTGAGATCATTGAGTCCAGCACTGCCAAGTCCCCCACTGCCCCATGTCCTGAATGCCATCCAAAAGGATGTCTACACATCCTTTAAATACTTCCAGGGCTGGTGACTCAACCACTTCCCTGGGCAGCCTGTTCCAATGCTTGACAACTCTTTCCATGAAGAAATTTTTTCTAATATCCAATCTAAACCTCCCCTGGCACTACTTAGGGCATTTACTCTTAGCCTACTGCTTGCTGCTGTTGCTTGTCAGTTAAGAGGCCCCCACCAGGCCATAATCTCCTCTCAGGGAGTTGCAGAGAGCAAAGGAGCAGAATTTCCTCTCTGAGCCTCCTTTTCTCCACACTAAACAACTCCAGTACCCTCAAAAAAATGCTATTGAGAGTTAGTCAGATGTTACTCAGAAAAAACCAGATTGACTCAAGTTACTCAAAAAGAACCTAGGTGACCTAGAAGAACGGAGTAACAGAAATAGAAAAAGAAAGAAAAATATGAGATATAGACTTTCTGTTTCAAGCTGGGGCTAATGATTAGGAATAAAAAGATGAGGAATAAAAACAACCCTTAAGTAGATTATTCTATAATGAAGGATCTTGTGAGAAAGGAAAAATAAAATTCTAAGGTATAGTAAGTAAAGGGGATTTTGTAGAAAAAAAAAGTTTGTCACGTCTCTCATAATACTACGTAGCCTTAGTTCACTTAAGTCAGAACATGTACAAGGAGGACTAGTTAGGATACTATGTGAATAAAGAAGTTTATTTTACAAAGGGATTTCAAAAGAGTGCATCCTGTTCATCTAGCAAAACAAATTATATTAAAGGATTACTCTGTATCAGAAATGAAATGGGAAGAGGGAAAAGAGCTGTTTAAGGAAATACCCAAGAAAAACTTGCTAGGGAAGGGAAAAAAAAAGTAAAGATGAAAGGAAAGGCTAAAGGCTAGAAGACAAGTCTTAACTCTGAAGAAGAAATATTCTGAAAAAGTATTCTGATTGTATTGATGGAAAAAACCAAGAATCTATAGTTATTAACTCAGCTAGACTCTGTAGTCATTAACTTTTGCCTTCCTGCCATGCCAAACTCCTCTCTTGCTAACAGGTACCTGGAATAGAATTTTCACCTGAAACAACTGCATGTGAGTTTGAAAAGCAAGATGAATGTCAGTCTTGCATCCCACTACAACACTACCTGATGCAGCTATTGGCAAATAACAAACTCTTCTGCAGTAGAGTTTTGTAGGCACTATTTTCACAAGCTTTACAGTATCTATACATAAACATAATAAAGTCTAAGCAATGATTCTATAAAACAACCACCAGCTTGTTGTAGTGCGCTAGACGATTTATTTAGTTGGTGTCTTTACCCTGGATTATGGACTGTTCCCCCCCTTTTTCCTATCAGATGGTCTGTTCCCATTTCCACCTTTTCCTTGGTGGTCGGTTCCTCAGGTGTCCCCTCACCTGGCCCCTCCCCAATGCACCCCATTGGCCACAATTCCTTTCCCCGCCCCCTCTCCCTTGGGGACAAAACCAGCCGCAGGTCGAGGCCCGCTCTCTTTCCTGCCTGGTCTCATCCCGGGTGTGTCCTGATGCAAACCAATAAAAAGGATACTCGCAACACGTGGAAAGAGCCTTCTCGAGTCTTTTGCCTTGGTTCATGCTGTTCTGTGGACCCTGGGCTTGTATGTTCCCGGCTAGTTACCAGCTGACCAATCAGATTAACTGTACCACTAAATTTTCATTGATTCCCTCCACAGGCAGACACAACAATTCATAACACGAACCAGCAGCAAGAAAGGCTGGTATTTATCATCATCTTATGTGATTACCCTTACAGTCCATGCTCATCCTCAGACTAATATTCCATGTTCTAAAATTCATCACAACACACTTATTAAGCTAGGTAAATACGAGTTATTCTTCATCTTGGAGGTTTTTATGCTGTATAGATAAATGCTTCAGCTGAGGTACAGCCAAAGTACCCTGCACTTGCTTTCTGCCATTTCCCCCAGTAACTGGAAGTCCTTAAGCCTCCTGTAATTTATTCACCAAAGTTCCTCCTGCATTTCTAGTACACTGAGTAGAAGTTCAAAATTGTGTATGTGTTCAAACAGGAGCTGAAACAGGAACTGCCTGTGCTCTCCTACCTCTACCAGAGTATCTCTGGTTTTGCAGCACCTCAGAATACTTTTTGATGTCCTTTTTTTTAGGAGTGAAGTCAAAAGTCTTGTCTGCTTTCATACTCCTGCCCCCTGCAATGGCAGAGGACACTCTATTCCTTTGAAATATGTTTACAATCTGTCAAGGGAAGAAACTTAAATGCAGTTTTAGTTTCACAATGTGTTGCTACTCCACCTGGGTTCCATTGTATGTTTCTGGCTTCTGATGTCAGCAAAACCTCAAAATTGAGTTTTCTCAGGGAATTTTGCCAACTTTTATTAATAAAAGGGGACATCTACAGAAGGTCTGTGCAGATACTTTTGCAAAGAAGTCTGTTAAAGACATTTTTACTTATTGAATCAAAAATTATCTAGAAACTTGCACTGGAAACTTTGAGTTTACTCATCTTCTAGAATGCCTCAAAATGTGTAGCCATTTTTATATTCAGAAGTAGTTCCCACAAAAAAACCCACAAACACCAAAACCAAACAAACAAAAAATCCCAGTTAACTAAACTGCAAGAGTCTGAAGGGACAAGAAAATGTTAGCTCTGCACTCACAACTCTGAATAGGAAAACTGAACCTGTGAGCTGTAAAGACTTCTCAGGTGACAGGAACATAAAATCAGAGTTTAAAAACTCTTTTTTTACCCAGATCACAAAGTTTACAAAAGATATTTTTTTTTCTGACATAGAGAGACCCAGCTTTCTGCAACACAAATGCAGTGTCACAGTGTGAATGTAAAGCTGCAATGGCAACTTAAATTTACACAAAGTCAAGAGTATCTCACCTGATGAGAGGACATTACACTGAGAAATAGACTTGAATTTTGATGTATCTGGAGGGATGCTCCGAAGGGGAAGTGCATCACACTCTATGGAGCTACAGTATGTTGGCTGAAAGAAATCCAGGTGCATATTGAACAGGCACATTAAACAAATATGAAGTTGCAATGTTTTTACAGAGAACCTTCCCATTGCCATGTTTTCCCTGCTATCTACATGCTCAATAGACAGCACAATTAAAAAATGGTAAATCAGAAGAAAGAATGTAATGCCAATACTTATATATTTTCAAAGATGACAGCAGTTTTGTATACAAGTTTAACTACTAGTAAGAACCAAAAGCAGCAGCATTAAGAATCAAAATATAATGCAAATCTATATTACCCTATACAAGCAAGCTCCATAGAGGTGTAAAAGAGCAGCAGACAATCTCTTACTATTGGCAGGCATTGTGTGCCGCATTTCTCCTTGAGGGGAGCACAGACTCACAGAATATGTGGAGTGGGAAGAGACCCACAAGGATCATCAAGTCCAACTGGTGGTCCTACACAGGAGCACCCCAAGAATTATTTGCCCAAGAGCACTGTGTAAACACTTAAACTCTGCTGGGCTTGGTGCTGTGATCAATTCCCTAGGGAGCCAGTTCCAGTACCTTATCACCCTCTGGGTGAAGAACCTTTTCCAGATATCCAACCTAAACCCCCCCCTGGACAGCTCCATGCCATATTTAGAGCTTTCCCATATTTACATGCCCTTCTAATTTCTGCATACTCACCAATTTCTATCTTCACATATATGGCTTTGCATTTATTACACCCTGGCTCAAGTGATGCATTTTATGCCTTTCCTGACTGTACAGGAAGTAAAGTGCAGAACAGCTCCCCTTACCACGTTAAACTTCCTTTAATCTCTCAGGATGCTGACATACCAAATGCAACATGTAAAATATTTACCTTTTCAGGATTCAGAGGTATATTTAGAGGTATCTGCTCCACATTTGCTTTCTTTCCACTCTTGTAAATACTTTGTGATTCATATAGTGACTGGAAGAGAAATATTTATCTGTATTAAATTTCTGCTATAAGACAAGATGACAACCCCACATAAATGCCTGTTTCAACTAGACACAAGATTAGACAAAGGAAACTGAGGAGAAATGACAAAGGAGATAAGACTTCTTTTGGCAAGTGAAAGTCACCAACTAAGTTGACCAACTCGTGACTGTGACAAAAGCCACTTACCTTTGATCTCTTTAAGAGAAGTACTGCTTCCAGCATAGCTATTTCATCAAATGTTCGCAGAACTGGCTCCAGGTCTATTAAACATTCTGAACAAAGGAAGAGTACTTGGTGAATGGTTTGAAGTGGAAATCAAGTTGTCACTGTACTAAAGTGACTTTCTTACATTTACAAAAATAATTTCTCTATTGACACGTATCAAACCACTTATGCTGCTAAAACAGAAGCTGCTTGCTTCTCTTAGAACAGTTCACACCACCAAAAGAAATATGTACCAAAAGAGATCCAGGATAATGCTGGACCGGGATAATGCAAGTCTTACACTCATGGAATGGAGAGATTGGTGAGTTTGCTGTGTTTTAAAGTAGCCCCATCAAGCCTGATTAGCTGAATAGGACCCAAACATCATAAGACCTCCAAGTGGGCTGCTGTCTTCTCACTCCAGAAGAAATGTTAAAGATTTATACCAGAAAAATAAACAAACACACCTCCAACACAGCCATATCCAGAACACATGCCTAAGGCATGAGGCAGGGCCAGAGAAGATGGGATAGTCAAAGCACTGACCTATCACACCCAGTGAAACCAAATGACACTGGCCTCAGTGTGTCTGTGTTCCTATGCTACAGTCATTGCTTAAGTTCCCCATCAGTGAGCTGCACTTCCCCTAATTTTGCAATAGTTTTGCAACTTCTTCTTTCTTTTTATGATAGTAAAGTAGCAGCAAAAACAATGCATGGGTTTTTTTTTCAAAGACCATCTTACTACACACATGGCACTAAAAAGAGAATACAAGTTAGCACATACATATGTACATGTGAAAGTACATATGCCAGATAATTTTCCCTTCAGTGTGACCACACACTTAAATTACTATTTTTTCTTTTGTTAATTGGCATAGGAAAACAAGAATGCATATGGAAATGTCACGATGTGTCTAGTTTTTTTTTATTTTAGAAAATATTTCCTTGCTTGGAAAAAAATCCAGTTCTTGCTTGATAAAGGAGATGCAAAAATTAAAGTGTCAGTGAAAGATTTACACTGAGATGCAAATACAAGCTGAAGTCACTACAACTTATCTGATGTGCACTAGTTTGTTCATTTTTGTTGGTTGGATGCTCATAAATCCCAAAGTACTCGTTTTATACTTCACTTCTCCCATCTCCTCTTAAAAAACCCCAAATTATCTTCAACAATAAACAAAAGCCTCCAAACACAAGTAGTTAAACAAAACATGCTGCTTTTTTACACGTAAATTATGAGATGGTAAATGCACAAGACTCCAACAACCAACCTGGTTTTATGGCACACACATAATTCCATTAGTAAAACTGTTTACAGACATGAAGGAAGCAGCCAAGCACTTTATGATAAGCAGCAGGACCAAGCAGATAGATCTCCTGACAACTGTAGCACTTTCCTTTCAAGACTATAGCCTTGCTCTTTAAGTACCATGTTCAACTGAAATCTGGCAAGGTAAACTCACTTAAGAACGATGGTCTTTCATCTGGGTTTTGTGCCCATCCACTTTCCATCAGCCTTATGATAAGCCCTCGATGAGGAATGTCCATTGATAGACTTCCCTCACTCAAGTCTAGTCGCTGTCCCTGTGACACGCTGTACATTATCTGCAAGGGGTTTATAACTTCTGTCAAAACAGACATTTTGAAGTCATTAGAAATATATGCAATATAAAAAGCTTCCTGTATAGGAGGAGTAATTCCATTTGCACACACAAAATTTAAATAACCAAAATAAGGTTACATTTCTTGATGAAAGAAAAGGTATTCTTAATTTATGAAACAATACTGTAATAAAAAAAGAAAAACATACTAAAAATATAGTCCAATTTGAAAAGTATTTCAATGTTCTTCAATGAGCTTAAAAGTTGAATTATTAGAAAGTAACCCCTATAATTAAGTCCCCAGGTTTCATGTTTAACCTCTAGGTAAGGCATGAAAAATAAATTAAAGGAAGACATGGCCTTACCTTCAAATGGCTGTTTCCTTGACATCACTTCCCATATGATAACTGCATAGCTGTTTACAGTATAAAAAGTACAGAAGATGTTATTTTAGACTACAGACACTTAACAACACAATATGCTCAATTTCATATTGTATTCAAAACATTTTGGTAAAATGGTCCTGCAAGCACACATGGGACTGACTACGGCTAACTAAAATGTTGACATGAATATATGAAAACTAGCAGGTGAACTCATCTTGAACTAAATACTACTATTAAGTACAGACAAGATCCATGGCATATAAACTCCTATTCCAAATCTGTACCAACTTGTCTCTGCTAATATGTTGTGAATTACGTACACATGGAGTTTAAATCTCAGCACACAAATTAAAGTGAGCCCCAGACAGCCAACTGCTCTGTCCTAATTGCAATATTCTGGCATCTTCCCGGCATCGACTGACATTCCCTGACATTTCCAAGGGAAACTGGAATTAGCAGGGAAGATGGCTTTGAACCACAGCTCTATCCCAACACATCCTCACAGAGACAGGTAAGATACAAACTTGCACTTGGGACGCCCACTCCAGCTTCTTCCCTTCTCATATTTGCTTTCAACATCTGCAATCTTCTCCATAGGGAGAGATGTCACACACAGCCTTGACTTTCCAAAAAAGACACTTGGGAAGACTACTCTGAACTAATGCCATGAGATTGAACATACATGTGTTTCCTCAGTGACCTTCTTTTCCATTCACATCAACATGAATGGCAAGTGGTTCAGTGAGCACAAACTTGCCCCGTCTTTAGTAAACTAGTCACTCTCTTCAGCCATCAGGATATATTAGAAAGAGGTAACTTTAAACAACTTTGTAATTTAAATAAGGTTAGCTGATTTCATTTAAAAGCAGCATTGAATTCTCAGTCCTTCTCTGCAACTTTTCCTATTTACCCTGTTTACATTTTAACATTCTTCAGTGATAAAATTTACTCGGGTAGCTTTTAATAAAAGCAGTCTTCCCTGTTAGAAAATTCTGCTTTTGATGTATTCCTGGCAAATCCATGCAACTGGTATAGCAAATCATCCCTTTTGTAGAAGTTAAGCTGATTGACTGTTGTTTAAACAATTTGTTTCTTTAAGAAAGATCCCCCCTCACAAATTAGCTTCAGTACCTCAGCAAAACTCAGCTGTGATCAATTAATTTGACATCCAGAAAATATGCAGCTTTTTAATAATGTCTTTCATTCAGTTTGGAATCTCTCTACAGTTAAATATTATTTTCTCAGTTCTACAACACTGCAGCATTCCCCTTTACACGATTCCTGTTTTCCTTTCTTATTTCTGCTTTGTAGCATCTCCTTCTGATCGTGAGCATAGAAACTCCTGTGTGGTCCTTCACTGTCTCTGCACCTTCATGTCTTCCTGCCTTGAACATCTCTCTTTCCAATGTTGTCTCAGTCTCCCTTCTTTTTTCTCACATAATCTCTTTCTTTCCTAATTTATCTGGTTTTTATGCCCTTCTGATGTGTTCTCATATTTTCTCCAACTTGGTTGTTATTCCTCTGAAAATATTTTTTTTTTTCTAAAAAACATTTGTGTTCTTCCTCTCCACCCATTCATTAAGCTGCCAATCACCCTTTCTTTCCCCTCAATACATGTTTTTTCTTTTCAATGTTTTCCCTTATCCATATCTTCTCATCAAAGGGTAAAGAAAGCAGGTGTGCTGTCATCTGTAGTCTTTGGACAGGGACATCAAGGAACTTCATGTGCTTCTTAAGGTTAAGGGATAATTAAGAGAAATAGTGGTTTCCCTGGAAGTCAGCAGGACCCTCTGAGCCTGAGTCATCTCTCTCACCAAGATATAACCATGTCAGAGATCAGTGAAGGTAAAGGTGGCAGACTGCACCAGAATGATGTGACAATATGACTTTGTCACAGTGATTGGCAAGTTCAGGCCTCCTCAATCTTCCTTTACATATGATAATTCCTCCCAAAATTCTTCACGTAATCTCTGAGCTCTCCAAACCATTTTAGACCAGCCAATTGTTAACTCAAATATCCTCAGAGAGATTTCCTTTTGTTATATGGATCACCACTACTATTTACTATTCTACTAATTGTACTCAGGAGTGCCAACACAAAACAACCACAACTTTCATAAAGTAAATTATTCCTTAACAAGATTACTGTAACTACTTTCTCCAACCCCACTATCCTGTTTTTATCTACCTCCTTTCCAAAAATGCACTTTCTTCTTTCCTCCAAGTACATTCTGAAAACTATGTTATTTGATTACACAAATTATAAGCATATGTATATTGACTAGATGGTGTGAATGGCTCTCTTCTTTCCCTGAATTGTCTGTATGCGTATGTTCATTTACAGAAACCAGTCTCCCACCTACTTCTGTAGTCTCAGCTTAATTTTGGAGCATTACACTTGTCATAGCATAAAAGTCATTAAATCCAGCTATCACTCAATTCTTTATTTCCCAATTCATTCAGCCTATATGGCTATGATATTATCATAGAGAATAATACAATTGCTGAGAATATGCTAAAATCTAAGTTCAATAAATCGCATCTGAGCTCAGATTTCAAGCCCCACTAGAGATCAACAGAAGTTACCTGTAGATATCATGTTTCACACTTGCCCGGGTTTTCTGACTGGGGTTGTAATCCTCAGGTGGCATGTAGACAATTGTCCCTCCTTCTGGCAAGGAGGACTCACTTCGGGACTGGGACATGGATATGACACGCCATTTGGACATGCCAAAATCTGCAATCTGGAAAGGTCAAATCAGTTGTTCTGAGAAGAAAAACTGGTTTTATCTGCTGACAGTTGCTAGAAATTCCTGAAATACACCCAGAAACAGGGGTCACCCAAAGCTCTTAACCTGACACACAAAAATATGTTGTTCTCCTAGCAACAGGAAACATCAACTCCAGTCCATAAAGCATTCCCAGGTCGTGACTCATGCTACCTATGGCACTGCCCTAACCTGCTCTTTTAAGGAAGGACTCATGTACACTATGGATGAGGAATCTGCTGTACATGGCTGTGCCATATGAAGAAAATCACTTTCTTGTGCTAAAAAAGCAAACAAAAAAATCATTGATTACTTGTAGCTCCCTGGTTGTGAAGAAAGCACAAGTTTAGTATAAATCGCAGTAGTTGTACATAACTCAGCTTGCCAATATCCAAAGGCAGTTCTTCTCACAGAACAATTCTAGGGCACTTCACCTCACTCCCAAAACTATGATGTATTAATCATGAATTAATAAATTTGATATTCTGAAATTCCGTGCTGCAAAAAGTTGCTGAATAATTTCTTTACTGTGCACTCTGGGGCCTTGCTCCTTTCTACACGAAACAGTGCATCTACATGAAGAAGTAGCTGACTTCCCTTTACATCCTCAAGACATCCACCAGCCAGGGCACCAGATGTCAGATTAGGTAAGGATAAGGAGAGAGACATTTAGCAGAATGCACCTGCTGGCTGAGCTGCAGCGTTTGGCATACATGGGAGATAAGCAGCCAGCTACCAGCTCTGCACTTGTCCAGCATTTGCACAACAGCAAAAACATTTTCAACAAAGATGCCTGTGCAAGCACTAAGGCAATTAAGATAACAGAGATAAGCTTTCTGAAGAGCATACATCAAAATCCACAATGAAAAGTAACCTTTCTTCTCTACAACTCACTAGCATCAAGCCTTCCTCATTGTAATTGGTCTTAAGTCTTGTTCATTCAGTAGATCAGAGACAGTCAGAAGCAGCCTGTAAATGCTGTTACTTTTATACATATGCAGTATCTCTTCTGTTTGGCATGCATGATAAACCTTGTTTGCATTTCCTGTCACTGTACTAGTTCAGAGAATCTTGCTTCACTCAAAACCCCAAGGACACTCCTTACAGGAGGCAGGGCAGGTATGCAAGAGTTAGCCTCTTCCCTTCAGGTGCCTCAGCAAAGAAACTGTTCAGATATGATCACGCAGAGCACCAGGCCCCACCAAAGCTGTTAGGGATTAAAAACACAGTGGATAAAAAATGACTTGGACTATCTCCCTGATCAGGTTTATCAGGAAGCTCAAGAGATAGCATTACCAGCACAATTGAGTGGGAGGAAGTATGACCGGCAGAGGGTGTGAGCGGAGACAAAGCCATGTGAGGCACTTTGATGCCAAGAACAATTTCTGTGCAATGGAGAAATAAGAAACCAGCAGTGGATCTTTCCTCAAACGAGTCACAAGGAGTGTCAACTTACAGTAGCAACTGAAACATTCACTTTTCAAGTATAAATTTAGTGGAAAATATCTCTTATTTCTATTTACTTGAGTAACATACTCCATCAGTTATAAAACCAGATCTTTTTAAAATAACAAGAAACAACAAAAACTCTTGCAATTATGGAAACATTTTGTCAGAACTACTTTCAGTCTCTTTTTCACATCATAGCAGTGATATTTTAACAGGCAGAATTAAAGCTTTTAACTACTGATACTTCAGCATGTATGTTTGTTTGTTCTTAGGAGCTTTACAAAAGCCACCTTCCAACATAGTAAGATTTCAAAGTTTTGCTCTACATGTTCTGTTGCTACCCCAACAGAACAGAAATGTCCATATTGCACGGTATCAAATGGAGCATTAACATTTGAACTTGACCGACTGCCTATCAGAAGTAAATTGTCAGAGCATCTCAGGCAGGAACACTTTCTGTTTCCTTCTCAGGAAGGGCCAGATGTAGCTAGCCTTGGAAGGCTGACAAACAAGAGTGTCACCACTATTGAGTATCAGCTACTGCTATAGCAGAAACAGCCTAACTTCTATAGTTCTGGTCTTTTCAGACAGATAAAATCCACACCTGAGTAATACAGAATTTCCAAAAGAAAAACTCCAAAGTTCTGTCTGCAAGGATAGAAGAAAAAATCCACCATACAATTACAACCTCTCTGGCATGGCCACAACCTCAGCCTTCCTCCTCTACAATAATGGAAACAGTTTCATTCACTCTGGATGCTGAAGAACATAAGAATTAAATAATCCTACCTTGACATGAAACTCATCATCCAGCAAAATGTTCTGGGTTTTTAAGTCATGGTGCAGCAATGGAGGATTCATGTTGTGCAAATAGTTTACTCCCAAAGCAATTTCATAAAGAATGCGGAATCTCAGGCACCAGGGAATATCGGGATATACATCTTTCTGCCAAGATAAAACCACAAAACCAGAATATAATCCTCTGTTCTAACAACATACACAAAGACTTATTTTATAAAAAGAAGAAGAAAATTACTTGGGCAAACAATAATTTTTTAAAACATACAAACTCCTGAAAAAAATGTAATGGTGCATTAAGATTCATTAGCTGTTAAAGAAACATTATCAAAAATTAATAATTATGCAGTGCTATGCTTCCATTCACTAGGATTCACATAGTAGTTCATGACTGCTATACATGAGGTTGAACATTTACTACACTACTCATTCATATGTAAATATGAATTACAGACAAACTTCTGCATAGAACTTGTAACCCACAATTTATGACTCTTACACAAAGAATGACAAAAATCATATCTGCAACTGACACTGGGAAACAACAAAAAATACTGTATTGAAACTATGCACAAAATACTACCTTTATAAATAATAATATAACCACAAAAATGTAGTAAAACTCAACTGAGGTCTTAAAAGTAATATTGACACTAATGCCTTCATGAAAAACACAATTGAGCTCTCTAGGCATGAGATGTGTATTGATTAAAGGCAGAGAAGAGACTTCAGTGCTATTGAGACACAACTGCAGTAGCTTTGCAGTAGCAACACTGTTCAGGCCAAACTAATGGGAGCAACTGAGAGTTCAGCACAGGAGAAGTTACTCAAAGAATAAGGTCTGGTAGAAATAATCATACTTGCTTATATTAGCAATATTTAACTTCTATAAATGAAAGTCAACATTTTCTTTTTTTTTTAAATATTCAAATTCATGGAAAAAAACCCAGTATTTGTACTGGCAGTAATTCAGAAACCCAGACTGAAGCAAGCATAAGTGTTTCAGAATCTAATTACAGAACAACTGAGATTTTTAAACTGTATGTAATAATTCAACATAAAAACTCGTTATAGGTCACAACATTTAAGAAAAAATGTCACAACATTAAGTCAGGTGAGTTTAGTTGTGGTTTTGAGATACAGAAGGTCTATCTGAGCACCAAAACTACTAGGGATACTGACTGTCTTCTAGCATGAAATATTTAAGTAAAATATTTTACTATATTAATTATCAAAATTGCAATCTACTTGAAGCAGCTAGGTATCATATTTAAAGTAAGTACACTTACCTGATGCAATAGCTGGTTTAATGAGCCATTGGTCATGTATTCTGTTACTATCCCCAGAAATTCAGGCTCGTTGCAGATTCCCAAAATTGGCAGTATGTAACTAAACCTGGCTTTGTGTAATATCTCTGCTTCTTTTAGAAGGTGGTTTCTATCACTTAAAGAAAACAAGCAAACAAACAAAATACATTACCATATCAGTACTATGAAACTCCAAGCAAACACTGGGGTCACTATATTCTCTGTCAATCCCTTGTATGCACCACCTCTTCACCACTGGATTTCTACCATGCTGCTTTGAGAACAAGACAGTGTAAGACAAATCAGAACCTGCAAATGCAGACGAGACAGCTTCCCTGGTTTTGTAGTACCAGACAAATCTATTTCCATCACACATTTCATCCATCTTTCCAATAAATAAGGATAAAGTCAGAACTTCCAGCTTCCACCATTCCTTGGAACCATAATGGTAACAACCAACTGCATTTCTCCCACTTAACTGAACACCTTCCAACCCCAACTTTTCACTCAAGCCCAGTATTTATCTCCTAGAGAGTGGAGATTTTAATACACATGATTCTCCAACCATTTAAATCTAGTCAACTGTAATGTACACTAATGTAACAGGGGCAAAAGGAATGCACTTTTGACTTCTGAAGGAAAGTAAATTCCTTTCTGAAGGAAAAGGAACAATTAACTATACTTTGTTTTCACATAAATTATTCCCTCAAACAGTTCCTGCTTTGAATTGCTCTATGAAAAAACATCCCCTAGATGCACAAGAAGCAGGACTAGACCAGCCTCATGATGGGTGCCTTTGCATGCTTGAATTTGACTGTGTGGATCCACTCTGTTACCTCAAAACTCCTCATAAATGTGGATTTGATGTATCTTTACAAATTTAGGCCTTGCAGCATGTGGATTTGAGAGGGTCAAGTTTTATTTAAGATTGAGTATGATTCCATCCCTGAAAATAGAAACCATTTGGTAGGCCTTATATCTCAAACAGTCTTGAAAAAAAATGGGTTTGTTGTCGATGTGGATTGTTACACCATGAAGCATAATTCAGTGAAAAAAGCACTTACATCTTAATGGAGACTGGTACAGGCACATGACTAGGATATTCAAATACAGGACATTTACAGCACACTGATCCTTTGGATGTGGGCCAGTGTGACTCAGAAGCAATAGGGCTGTGCTGGGGCCACCACGATTTGTTCAGCAGAGCACTGCGCTGTGTGCACAGCACAGCTCCAGGGTGAGAGCTGGCTCCAGGCACACCCCAAAGCACTCAGGGCAGTCTGGATCCATCAAGGTGGGTTTAGCACTCACAAAGAAAAGGCTGTCAGGATATATGGGGAAAAGAGGAAGCCTTGTGAAGTAAAGCATGCAGCTCTTAGCAGCAGGAAATTCTGAATTTAGACAGATATGAAATTAAAGTCCTTTTATCTATGTGATGGAAAAAGACTTAAGGGAAACTCTGGGAAATGACAGAAGTAAAAAGGCAGCCTTTGAGACAAGCATGGGATCAAAGAGAACCCTATACCTTTCTCCCTCTCTCCTGAAATGACTAGGTCTGAGAAAGTTTGGGGTTTTCCAAGACAGTAAGGCACATTAGCATGGGATTCAGCTGTGGCTGGGAAATGAATTGCGACATACTGCATCTATTCCTGTGCCTGTCAGTCACTTCACCTTTGTCTGTTCCATGCCAAAGGGCACTGAGTAATGCCTAAATGAGCACATTCCCACAACAGCTTCCCACCTGGCTTTGCTCTTTGGCTGGTCACATACCATATTCTGAGATGCACAGCACACGCTTCCCACTCAGGGAATTAATGGCATCATGAACTCATCCTTCTTCCTGGCATTTCATATTGCATACTGCACAACCAACAAAGCACTTGATGCTCAGACTCGGGTATAATGCATTTTTTTATAGCTTTGAGTTTTCTGACAGCATTTCTAGGCTTTGCGTGACATGTGGTGATGCTTTATCAAGGCTGACCTTGAACAGAGGCTAGACAGAGTCAAAGAATAAAGAAGGTATTTATTAAAAGGCCTCACTGGATACACCTTGGGCAGTAAAAGAGCCCAGCCAAGGCTACACCCAAGATGAAACCAAAATGGTCACAAAATGGACAACCAGTCACGAGGTCTCTCACTTTTATAAGTTGTGATCCATTAGCATACTGGAGTTAATTGTCCAGTTATAGCTGTAGGTTATGAAGTCTGATCCTTTTTGTTTTTCTCTCTTCAGTCCACACTGGTCCTGAAATTTGGGTGGTTGTTCTTGGTTCCAAGCTAGGAAAAGAATTGTTTTGTCTAGGTTCTCTGTGAAGAGAGCTTATTATCCCTTAATATGAAGCTCAGAACTACATCCTAAAGCAGTACAGAATCTGAGAAATATAAAAGCTCAAACCTAAGGCATCATGGTAAGTGACTGAATTATTCCGATTACCTCACTTGCCCTTCTAATCATAATTTCACAGGTTAGATGTCCCACTAATCCAAATTCTTGCAAAGCTAAAAATAGACTTGGTGTTTTCTCCTAGCTGTGGTCTCAGGATAAATGCTGTATTTGCAGTTGGGATTTAAGTAGACATTAAAAAAAATCCCAAAACAAAAAATTCCCCACAACACCCATCAGTCCCCCTCCCTCCCACAGCTTATCAGAAGACACAACATAACTGAGATTCCGCTTCTGGCAAGATTTCAGAGATAAAGCCCGTGTATACACAAACCTGAGCAATAAGACGTGAAAGAGCTTAAAACAACTTGTCTTGTATTCGAGTATATTGAGTCACAAGACTAGAAGCCTTTCTGGGTGAAGATATCCTACCTAAAAGCCTAATACTACATCAAAGAAACCTGAGGCAAAACCTTGAACACAGCAAGACAAGACTCAGAGGCAGGTTTGCAGTCAGGTAGGCTTCAGACAGCCTAAGAAGAGGCAAATTTGCATTGATTCATTAACAAATTGTAACTATGGGGATTGACTAAGACAATGACAAATGAAAAAATACAACTTGCTGTATCCTTACATGGAGTGACAGCTCCTGTAATAAATATGCTGCCACTTGGGTACCTGGAAAACGGGGAACCCAACTGTTGCATGAAAAATACCAGCTTTACAAGGGGGTCTACAAGCCTATTATTTTAAAACAGCTTCTCTCAGTACTGTGAGATCTGGGGGAAAATAATAATTTTGCGTGGTCTCAGAGAAGTTTCTTCTAGAAGCAATCTCCAGTGGATAGAACAGTATACTCCCACTATTCCTCTCTATGTAAACACCAAATCTACAGTAATCACTGTACTTTAATATCCTGCAGATACCTCAGCAAAATGGTTAGCAACCAACAGACCCAGCAAGAAGCCAAACTCTGTCAATCCCACCATGAGGAGGGCTCAAGGCGCACAGTGCAGAAGGAAAAAAACTCCAAAAGAAACAGCTTAGTGTGTCAGAAACTGAGACCGAAAGCAGGCCTTTACAGTAATCGAAAGAGAGGAAGCTCCGGGGCCGATCCGTGCTTTCCCTTGGCCCAAGCTGAATCATCTTCGTGGGATCGCTTCTCCCCGTGGAATTAAAGCAAGGCTGCCTACCGAAACACCAGGACCTGATCCACAGACCTCAGAAACCCACGCCGGCATCTTGGACCGGCACCTCGACCCTCTCTGGGGGCTGCCTCAGGGAAAGGCGGTTCGGCTCGGCCCTGGCCCCGGCGATGCCCCAGGCCGGCGGCCCCCTGCCCACCCCGTTACCTGTCTAGCAGCGGCCCCTGCAGGCATTTGAGGGCCACCGGGACCCTCCAGTCGGCGTGGCGGGCGGCGGACACGGTCCCGTAAGCGCCCCGGCTGATAAAACGCAAGTCCGGGAGTTTGCTGGAGGGGATGGAGGGGAGGCCGTAGCTGAGGGCGCCCGCCCGGCCCCCACCGCCATCCCCGCCGCTCATGCTCGCACTGCGCCGGGCTCGGCGGGGCCCGGAGCGCCGCTCCTCTGGCCCCACTCCCTCGCTCCCCGCGCACTCCCTGCCCCGCCTGCTCTCCTGGGCAGCGCTTCTCTCCTCCTTCTGTCCCACCGACGAGCCACTTCCTCACGGAAAAAGCGTCCCACGGCTCGCGGGTCGGGGAAGGCGGAGCAGCCGGGATGGGAGGAGCGAGCCGGGGGAGCGCGGTGCCGGCGTGTCCCGGAGAGCCGCGCCGGGGGAGCGACCGCGGCCCTCGGGCCGGGCATGGAGCGTCCCCCATCCCGTCCGAAGGAGCGTCCCCTGCGCTGCACAGGAGGAGGCATCCCCCTCCGTCCGGGGCGAGGGCGAGTTCTGCGCTCGGAAAATGATGCAGGATGCCAGAGCCGAGCGCAGATCGCCGCGGTGAATGGTTCGCTGCATAGAATCATAGAATGATGTGGGTTGAAAGGGACCTTAAAGATCATCTAGTCCCAACTCCTCTGCCAGGACAGGACACACCTTCCACTAGACCATGTTGCTCAGAGCCCATCCGGTGTATACTCATTGCTCAAGCGAAGTGAGAAAAGCTTTGTCTCATGCAGTCGCTTATCTCCTCTGCGCTTGTCCTAGGAAGATTTTTCAGCATAGCGGCATTTCAAAGAGATTTCGAAATTTCCAGTAAGTGCAAGTTCACCCTTGCCCGTGCTCATAGCGAGCTGCCTGTGTTGATACATGAATGTATTTATGAGAGCTTTATGTGAATGTTGCGCAGGAAGCTTTTCTGAAACCTGTTCACCAAACCAAGTTCTCACAGGCTAACAGAATAATTTAACTTAAAGGCAGAGATTTGTAGCTTTCCACAAGGAGTGACAGTTCCACAGGATGAAATAAAGGTAAATAGAGCAACTCACTTGCCTTTCCACGTGTGTGGATCATGGGCTAAGTGCCTGTGGCTTTTCACCTCTCTTTTCTCCCACTCATGGATATGGACCAGAGAATGAGGGAAAAGACCTAAGTTTTCAAGATACAGTATGTTCAATATTTCACAGCATTCATTTTTAAGACATGGCAACAACTTTTCAGTTCAGTCTAGGTCCTAGCACTTTAGCTTTATGACTTTTTCAATTGTCTTGTATTTTGGATGATTTATATCCTCCAAATGCTTCAGCATTATGAATGTATGAGCAACCATATAAAGCAATCAGTGACTTACTCTACTTTCAGTTTTTAGTTACTTACTCTACTTTCAGTTTCCAGTTGTCTGTGTCCTTTAGACATAGTAGGTGGTTTCCCAAAACTGTAATCTTGAGGCAATGTTTACAATATGCAAGTTTTGGGTATCTGTTTATAGATATCCCTCTCTGTATTAATCATGTTGGTAGTACCATTAGTCATACAATTTTAAATTTGGAAGTACGGGAAACAGTATTTTAATTTGGAAGTATAAGGAAGATTTTGTTTCCAAAAGAAAGTGATATGCAAAGGACAATTATCATGAGCTTGCATTATAAAACCACTGTGTAAATACATACTTACAGTCCTTGCCATTAAAATGTTGCTCTACTGAAGATTTATTTGTGCAGCTTGTTACTGTGTGCTGTGTTGATTTAATGTACATGCTAAGTAAACTGACTTAAACCCCAGGAAAATGATTGTAATTCTGAAAGTGGATGTGGATGCAGCACTGTTGGAGCAGTGCCATGCTTTTCCTGTCATGCCTATCCCAGGTACAGTGTTCCTGGAGCTGCAGTCCTTGTGATACCCAGACCCTAGCTCCAACCCTAATGGAAGCTTGGGGGTGAGGCTGAGGTCCTAAGGTAGGCTAAACTTTTGATAAAACTAAAGTTTTGGTTAAATACTGTTTCTAAATTACAGAAACACTATTTATGACATGTGGCAGATACACAGGCAGATAGATGTGCCTATGGTTTACTTCTTTTAAATTTTAACTTGTGAAATTTCTCACATACTCCTTTTCATTTTTAAGTGCTGGATCTGACTTGTCTTTCACATGGAAATTTCTTGAAGATTCCCCACTGATAATTAGGCAAGCAAAGTCCACAGCGAACAGGATACTTTTTCTGTGTGTAGTATTTATTTGGTGGTTTGATTAGTGATGACTGTAATTGACTTGAATTTAAACTGGAAAAAAAATTGTTCTGGAAGTGTGAAAGCTATGATGGTGGGCTTAGTCTTCCTTCAGCTTGAGAAATCTAGGAGATCAGCTAGCTACTATGTGATCAGTACATCATGATGCTGATTTGTAAAACACTTTCCATTCCTTGTATCTCTGTAAAAGATCAAGTAAACTGACAACTGAAATTAAACACACTTTCCAGACTGAGGTGGTATTTGCTTTTTGACATTCTTCCCTGTGGGCAGCATAGTCTGGAAAGAGCTTTTACATTTCTACTGTAAACAGGTATTCACATTGATGTTGAGAAGAGGGTATAAAATGCCCTGTGCATCTCCACCTGACAACCAGGCCTCATACATAGATATACATGCACCCTTTTATAGTCATGAATATGTTTCAAAACATTCACAATATCTGCATGTCTTTACTACTATAAAGACTTTCTTTTTTTCAGTTTGTTTTAGTCTTGTCCCTCCACCAAAAAATTTTAGTGCCTTCATTTTTATGGATATTAAGCACCAAATCTAGTTGTGGTTTTTTTTGCAGTTCACCAGATTGACTGTGTTTCCACAATGGCAGGGATGTCTTTGTTGTCAAGACAAGATGTTCAAATTGAAAGAAGCTATGGTTGCATGATGATGATTGTATATCTCAAACAACTTTACCGTATTTTTGCTGTTGGACTTAAACATGACAAACCCTGTTACCTACTAAATATTCTGAAAAATTTGGGGAAATGGCACTTTTTTCCCCTTAGCACTTGATAGTCTCTGATTCTTAGTTGTGTCTTTGGATCTGCATAAAAGACCCTGTTTTAGAAAATGAGTTTTTATTCAGTAATCACAATGCCTTTGTCCCTGCTTCTTATTTTGTGGATTTTTTCAAGCTTTTACATTAAAAATATGAGGGATATTTGGTTATAATAGCCTTTTTAAAAGGAATATTTTGCCTGAATATTTTGTGCTATCCACATTTCAGGAATGAAGGACTTTGGTAGTAACCTCTTCATTTGTGTTTGGTCTTACTGAAGCAAGTATTTTTTTTCTGAAATGCATCAGGTGCTTAGATTCTGGCTGAGATACTGTTTTGCCTGCTGTCACACTGGCAATGTAATGATACACTTGCTCAGATCTATTGGTAATGAGTGCTACAACCATGGAAACCAACAGCCCTTGAAATCCTCTGTGTATTCTCCTGCCAGCCTCAACCAACCCTTCTTTGTTAGCATGTGCCACTCTCTGGGTGGGCTGTTCCTGAGCATCTGAGCTCTTTTGGAAGTTGTTACCTATGGTTTTAGATGTCTGTCGACACAATATTATATTAAGAGAGCTGCATGAAAGTACTTGTATCCAGGTATTACAACATGTTGACACTAGCCAGCTGACTGAATGGAGGAGCAGAGCTGCTGAGAGCTTTTCTAGCAGTTTGAGGGAAGGAGGGAGGGAGGGAGTACTTGGGGTTTGATGCTTCTGAGTCACCTAGATTTTTATTTCAATGTTGTGCTACTGTTGGTACCCATGTGGTGATGACACATCATGAGTGTAACACCAGGATAAACTCTAGTGCTCTTTTGAACGTAAATCACATTTCTTTTCAGCCCTAGCAGTTTAACAAAGCCACCCCACATCTGAAAAATTTCAATGCTTATTTGCTATTTTCACTGAGCTTCCTCTTTTCTCCACTTGCTTGTGGGACCTGAGCAACTTTATGAAGGTGGTCCTCTTCCTAGCCCCTGGCTTTGCCTGAACCCAGTGGAGCTTTCTCCACTTGTGGAAGTAATACAGAGGCAAAAGTTTGGCAGAGAAGGAAGGAGAAGAGGGGGTGATTTTGAAAGATTCTCCTTAGACCAAATAACACCGTGCTACTCTTCTGTACCTTTCTTAGAACGTGGATTCTCTGGGGCCAGGTGAAGCCCAGGTCCATCCTAGGTGCTGAGTCTATTTTTAGCAACAAGGATGACTAGCATGGGATGACTGTCATCCATGTCATCCATCTGAAACAGAATCTGGAATCTGCATCAGAAATGCCTATTAAGAGTAGCTCCTAGCTCTAATTCTGAACCACAGAGGTTATTGGGAGAGTGGTATTTCTCATGAGCCAAAACGGATTTTTCTAATAGAATTATTACAGACTTATCTCCTGTTGGAAGATGAGTGCCAGGCCTAGGAGTATTCCCTGATACCTCCAACTTTACAAGCATAGGCATTAGGTATTCAGTGGTTGGCTGCATTCAGGATTAGTCTATATGCATTTTTTATGCTGGATATTTCCTCAAATATTTCATCTTTCCCCTTCCCCCTACTCCTAGGTTTTTACCTTTATTTTGGTTTTCAGTGTTAAATGCTTCTGTTCTTGGTGTTTCCCATAAAATTGGTTCAGCTGAGAGAAAGCTGAAAAAATTTCTTTCAGCAGTGAATGAGAGCAAGTTTTTTTTCTCTTTTATTTTCTCTTTTAAAATTTAAACTATTACACGAGTGCAGCAGATTTGATGCAAAGCCAAGACATGAACCTGTTGGAGTGAGCCCAGGGGAGGCCAGCAAGATGATCAGAGGGATGGAGCACCTCTCATACAAGGAAAAATTTGGTTTGTTTAGCCTGGAAAAGAGAAGGCTTTTTGCTATTTGCAGCCTTCCAGTACCTGAAAGGACTGTACAAGAAAAAATGGAGAAGGACTTTTTACAAGAGTATGTCGTTATAGGAGAAATAGAATCAAATGGAAAGAGAGTAGGCTTAGATTAGATATCAGAAAAAATTCTTTACTGTGAAGATGGTGAGGCACTGGAACAGGTTGCCCAGAGAAGTTGTGGATGCCTTGTCCCTGAAAGTGTTCAAGTCCAGGTTGGATGGAGTCTGAGTGAGCTGATCTAGCGGAGGTATCCCGGAACTAGATGATCTTTAAGGTCTCTTCCAACCCAAACCATTCTATGATTTTATGATTCAAGGCACCTCCTGGAGTGTAACAAGTCTGCTAGGTCTGTAATTTCAGTTCCCAAAAATACATAACGTGTTTGAGCTCTGTCCTCTAGCTTGAATAGCTACAATTCTTTCCAAATAGCTGTCAAGCTGTCAGTCATGACAGAGTCATAAAGGAGAACAACATTCATTACTTAACTACAAGAATGCAAGGCAAGGTCTAGATAATCAAGTGGATGCACAGAACCAGGTGGGAAATGTGGGAGTTAGAAATGTTATGCATTTACATTTACTTTTTTTGTGGTTTGTGTTGGAACTTAAATAAGGGGAAAATTGGCATGTTTATTTGACAACATCTATGTGTTTTGAAATCAAATTAAGGTGCAGCCTATCTGTAAATGAAATGAGCAGCTAAGACCTGTAAGAACTTAGCACACTTAGTAGCATACGGGATTGCATTCATAACAGAAAAATAGCCAAAATTGCCAGCTCCAGGTTTGAAAACCTTCCAAGGAAAAATTTTGCCTAGATTATTTGATTCTGATAGTCAAAGCCTCAGTAAGTGCAATTACTTCTCATTCATTTAGATGCAGGTATTTCCTGATAAGTATTATGTTGAAAGTCTCTGACTTTTAGCAACAGTGCTTACACTTTGAGGAATTTATAGTAAGCCAGAATGAATCAACCTGTTAATCACTTTTTCAGGCATAAGCACATGGCCTTTTCTTCCTGTTTGTATAAACAATTAGCATGTGTCATCTGGGAATAACGTAAGGCATATTTTCGTCATAAATGTAATAAATGTAGTTTGTGGTGGGGTAACTTCTAGAAAATTGTCTAAAATAAAAAGGCCAAATAACCCCAAACCAAACCAGACCAAAAAGCCAAAACAGAAATTAAGGTGAAATATTTTCTTGAGCAATATATATGCAAAACCTGTATCAAGTGAGGGCTCTGTTTACACAGGGTGCAACACTCTTACAGTTTCAATTTGTCTGAATGCCCATAGGTCATTAACATGACCCTTTCACAAGTGTTTATAGAGTGGAGCAGATGGACCTTTTCTGTGGCTGTCTTCCATGAACACACTGACACTTGGTCAATATAGGAAATGCCTGTAAAGAGTTAACTGGCCTGGGGTTACCACGGCTACCTTTGTACAGGGTAAAATAACCCAGAAGGGTTGAGATTGTAGTTGGGCTGGAGCAGAAAGACATTTCTGCTGGGTTTGGAACACATTTGAATTGATATGAGGAATGAGGGTGTTCCTCTGGAGTGCAATTCAGAAAACTGGACACATCAACATGATTCAATTTTTGCTGGCAATAGCAAAAATGTAATATTATCATCTTGGGTAAAGCACATGAGAAGATTCCTCAACAATCACTTCTAACAGTTAACACTGTTAGATCTTTGGTGTTTTTTAGGCATTCCAATGGCATCTCCTGAATCTGCTGAATTTAGAACTATGTGAGATAAGAGAAAAACATTTCATTGTACTCAGAAAGGGTGAACAGGCTCAGAACTTCCATGGTGTACCAGATTCCATATTTTTCCATTTTAAAATACAGTTTTATGCTTAAGAAAAGCTTCTAATTAATTTTTCACTAAAATAAAGCTTTAGCACACCACAGCTGCATGCATGATGGTCATCTAGTTCTTATGGCTAAATGGAAATCCTGGAAGAAATTTGCTGGAGTTCACTCTGATCACTCTGTGGGTAACAAGGCCCACTGTCTCTTAGAATGGTTTGATTTACTTTATATTAAAAATAACAATCCCTTCATATTAATAAGAGGCTTGCACATCTTGTTCCTTTTCCAATGCAAAGAGCTTGGACTGGAAAAGGCAAACTCCTACAAAAGACAGACTGGTTCTTAAAACTGAGTATTCATGTTGTGGTCATCTCGTAGAACTGCATACCGTTTTACTACTGCATTCTTTCAAGTATGTTGTTAGTATTACTGTATGTTTCACATGCCACCTTGTGGGAAAAGAGAAAAAGAGAAATTGTGTATGTTTTGGTAAACTGGAAATACATTTCTGTGTAAATATTTTCAGTAAGTGAAAAACTCTAGTATAGATTCATGTCTCAGTAAATTTATTAAAGCCAAGTTTTCAAGAGTTTTTAGAGTACCTTTTAAGAATATCAAATACAAATTAGTTTAGAACATGATCTTCAAGCTGAAGGCATTTCTATTGTAGTAGTTGTGCTGTACATATATGCAAAATAAAAGAGGAAATATGCAGGATGTGAATCCTTTTCATGTCTAGCATAGAAGCATGGGCAAGGAAACAACTGTGATTTAGTCAGTACTGACTTTTAAGGAACTGTTGTAATGAGAAATTGATTCTGGAAAATCTATCAAGTTGTTATGATTGTAGAAGATTTTCACTACCTAAAAAAGAGTTAGATTTTCAAATTGGAAAACATTGTAGTTTCAAAACAATTAAGTTTGTTTTCCTGTTGCACCTTGAGTGTCAAAATGTGAAGTTAATCTCATCTATGTTTCAGGTGAATGAGAACTTCTGAGACAAATTGAGATTGGAAAATTTAGTCTAACCTGTTTCTGTAAGGCTGGAAGGGTTTAAAGTTCTTGTAGGGAAATACTTGATAATTTATTTTTTATTCATTATTTCTTTAGGATTCAAAGGCCTAAGCTTGGGTTAGAAATATTTTTACTTCAAATAACACAAACAACCCAAAAGATAAATTCTGTTTTCTTAAATAGCATCTAAATTGATCAAAGATAATTGAAGAGTACAAGGGATAGATGGGAAAGAGAGAGAAAATAACAAGGAGGAGGACAGGTATGATGAGTTTTATGCATCTGATATTTAAAAAAAAAATCTTCCAGTGTCCTGATTGTTCATTTATTTTGCAACAGTTAGCTGTCCAATTCTTTTTAGAAAGACCATCAAATTGGACTAACAGGAAGGAGATAATAGCTTTAGGTTGGCTTATGCAAGATGTTAACTCATTAAAATTTCTGTGCTTATGAATGTATATCATCATACGTTACAGTTCTAAAAGTCTGCTTTTTATGTGCTATGTCTGCCTGACATTTAAAAAAAGAATTATCAGCCTTTTCTGATATCTAAGTGTCTCATACTTTTTTGAAAACCGTGATCATTGTACATTTTGGAGTACAAATTGAGATTTTTTTTTTAATCCTGTTGTAGAGTAGATGTCTGCTTCTAAGCTTTTGGATACCTTTGCAGCAGTCTGTTTTAATGTCAGACAAATGATACAGATGATTAATTGATTTATTGATGGAAATGGCCAGGAGACCTAGAAAGACACATATAGAAGAATAAATTGGGCTGTAATTGGGCTGTGACTTTCCAGAAGTTCTTTTGTGTAATGTTCTCACAGGGAAGGGCTGGCTGGGAGGAGCTGATTTTGTGCTGTATAAAGTAAACAGTGATGGGATGCCCTTGATTCTCTCCAGGTGCCCATCCAGCTGCTCTATCACTGCACTCCTCAGCAGGGCCCAGGGGAGGAATGTAGAATTAAGGACTCATGTGCTGAGATGAAGGCAGTTTAATAAAGAAAAAGGAAAGGCTGCACAAGGAAGCAAAGGGAAACAAAAAGATCTATTATCTACTTCTCATGAGCAGGTGAAATCCAGCCGATGTCTGGGAAATAGGGCTTTGGTGTGTGTAGTGGATTCTCTGGAAAATAAACACCTAAATGGCAAATGCCCTTCTTCCTTCTTCTTTCTCTTAGTTTTATTGCTGAGTACAATGTTATTTGGTATGGAATATCTCCTTGGTCAGCTTGAGTCAGCTGTCATGGCTTTGTCCTCTCCCAGCCTCTTTCCCACCCCCAGCCTACTGGCCTTTAGGGGTGTGAGGGGATGTTGGAGACACAGCCTTGATGCTGTGGGAGCAAAACACTCGTGTGTGACAATGACACCTTTCTAGCTACAGGTACAAAACATAGCACTGAGAGCTGCCATGGGAAGGTTGACTCCATCCCAGCCACACTCAACACAATCTCCCTGCCTTACTCCATACCATTTGCATTGTGCTTATGTCCCACATAATTTAATGCAATTATACATCCTTTGTCCTTTTATATTTAAATCTCATTACTGAAATCTCTTCTTAGCAACACAGCTTATGCCATGTTATTTAAATGATCTTTATACTCAATGTACAGATTTATACCTTCTCATTAAGTATTATCCTGGGTCCCTTAACAGATGCTTATTATTCTCCCATTCCATAGGCCTCCTCTGCTCCTGCAAATGTTTATAAATACAGGCTATGCTTTGGGCCCAGTTGCCATCATTTTACATCTTTGTACATTCTTTGGGAGCTTGAGAGACATCTCCCTTGCCTCTTGTGCCGGTTGTCTCTCAGTGCATTGAGGTGCTCCAGGAAGGCCACTGCTGCAGGTCTGTGCTGGAGTCCAGTCAGTTGCAGAAAGTCTTTTGATACTTCAGCCTCCTCTGTACTCACCAAAATCTGCTGTGTTTTTCATCTGCTTAAACTCCATTGTAAATATCCATTACTTTAGTACTGTCAATTAGTTTTCTCACAGAAATGCTGTAGAAATAATTTATTTCCAATGTAGCATATTGTCCCTTTGGGAAGCAGGGTTTTGAGGATAAAGAGGAGACGAGAATCTTGACTCCATAATTAGAAGGCTTGATTTATTATATTTTATATATATTACATTATAACTATACTACAAAGAGATAGAAGGAAGAAGTTGTCAGAAGGTTAGCTAAGAATAGAATAGCAAGAATGATAACAAAGGAGCTGGCTCTGACAGAGAGCGAGAGCCAGCTCTGTCATGACTGGTCAAGAAATCCAAACACCCATAGAATGCCAATCACAGATGCACCTGTTGCATTCCACAGCAGCAGATAATCATTGTTTACATTTGTCGCTGAGGCCTCTCGGTTTCTCAGAAGGGAAAAATCCTAAAGGAAGGATTTTTCACAAAAGATGTCTGCAACAGTAGCATATCAGGCAATAATGACTTGGGAACATCAGAACAAGAATGAACAAATGGAACAAGCAAATGAAACAGGGTGTTTTGTGCATACCATATGAATTTGAGAAGGGGGTTGCTTATCCATATGGGCTGTTATTACAATGGTAAAAAGGTTTTCGTTTCCTGAATTATTCTTCAGTTCCTCCAAAATCTCACACCATATGCAGAAGCATGTTGTACATGTTGTACAGACAAAAGACCACTCCCTCCTTGAAATCTGAAGATCAAAGGCTTTGCATGTTAGCTCAACATGTTCCCTCAGTATAGCTCTAGATACTGATGGGAGCTTCCTGTTGAAGGTGCAGCCTGCAGATGCAGGGCGTGATGTGGAAGTGTGTTCGAGCAGAGAATGTGTTATTGAGATGTGCTCTGAATGAGAGCCATGTTTGCACTCAAACCTGTGAAGAGTTCCAGTGATTTCTGAAGTTTGTCCCTGATGGAAGGTGTCTGCCCTCACAGCTAAGTCTACACACAGCCTTAATGTGTGAGCAGCATTTTTAAACGTAGAAATGAAACACACTAATGAAAAAATAGAGAAGTAAAAAGGATGGAGAATTTTTAGTATAAATCCTGTCTCACTGTGGCAATGGGCACTGGGAAGGGAGTGAAGAAAGAATCAACATATTAGGAGCATGATTTAGTGAGCCCCAAAACCACGAGTGGTTCATTGAATCACTGACTGGGTGGTCTCTCTCTCCTGCTGCCCAAGAGAGCAAACTGTGAACTGCACGCTGACAATCTAAAGCATCTGTAGCTGCTGTGCAAGCAGTGCCAGCTGACGAGCGCTGTGTGCCACCCGCATTGTCCACACATTGGCATTGCCACCGCAGCAGGGGAATCCTGCCAATACACAGCAGCGTTAACAATCCCCACTCGATGTCACTGTTGCCATTCAAATCCGTACTTGAAAAGACTTCAGCTGTGTTTGGATATTTGTGAGGATGTGAATGTGGCATTTCAGATGAGCAGCTTGACACATCTTTTCAAACTGCTGTTTAAATAATCAGCTTTATTAAACACTCCCGAGGACAGATTTTTCTTCTGTGTGTTCCTCAAGTACTTGTAAAACTTAAGTATAAAAAATGTTGTGATCTACATTTCTTATTTTTCATAGAATCCCTTTAAAATATACACAGGCTAATTTAAGGTGCCATCTGTATTACAAATCTATGGGTAGAAGCTTTTACATGTCAGTATATTTTTAGTGACTATCCTTCATACACAAGCACATTCCAAGAGATCTTTCGGTCTTTTAATGTTTTATAGAGATGTTTATTTGATGCAGTTTTAAGTATTCATGTACATTATGTATTGCTAGAGAAGAACACATGACTTTTTGGTAGAACAACTGGATAAAATTATTATCATCTTTGGTAACTATTTTCCATAAATTGCTATTAATGATTGTATTAGAGTTAGAAGATATGAAAAGTATTTTAAAATAATCACTCAGGTACTATTTCTCTCCTGGTATATTATCAAATTTGCATTTGAAGGGAAAATCAAAGTAAATGCTGATCAGCTTTTGCATTAGTTGGTCAAATTCTGGGTTTCTTAACTTCAGGTCAGTACAGAGGGTTTAAGAGGGCAAGAAAGAGATTAAAGAGAAGTCTCTTTCAGTGTACTCATGAATTTCAGCCAGGGGAGGAAGTGCCAGAAAGACAGAGCCATTTAGGTATGACTGTCTAAATCCCCGAAGAACTTTACAAAGAGTGAAGAAATTTCAGGCCTTCGTAGATTTCTCTGAGTCAGGCATTTCTTTTATGGCATCTGCAGAAAATACATGAAATCTTGAAGACTAGACACTTGTTGACACATATTATTCACTCTTTCCATAGCTTGAGCCCCTGGGAACCTTATTTATCCTTATTGAAATGGTTCTGTCCTTCCCTTTCCCTTGGTGCCAAAGCTTGTATGAGAGAGTTTGTGCTGCCTTTGCCAAAGAAGCTCTATCCTGAAGAGGGGGATATTTTTATGTATGTTTTCTGTCTTGATCAGTGGCAGAGCAGCTTGGAAGCCACATAGTCTTGCAAAACAAGGATAACCACCAAGGGAAAGGTGCTAAGTTCTGTGGCAGTTTGATGAAACACATTTCTTGAAGGATATCTTGGAAATAAAATTTTAAGTGCATTCCTTAAAAAAAATTTTATTAAGAAAACATGCTGAACTTTCTAGACATCTGAGAGTGTGCATTTAAGGCAGGTGTTCAAAATATGAATGTACTTCTCTGACTATTTTTTATCAGTAACAGAAGTTTTAATACTGTTAATAAATGCTTTCAAAAAAAAGGGTTTGAAATTTCTTCCATACCTTTTGTTAGTAAAGATGGAAAAACAGAGTGCAATTTGGAAGTACACAACTTGAGACATCGCATTTAATTTATTGAAAAAAAAAAAAAAACCTGAAACACCTTACGAAAAAGCCAATACTTCCCTGCTGAAATGTGCCTTTCCCCTCTGTAGCAGACATAAAGATTCAAGTTAAATGACAGCAAAACAGAAAATAGCAGCCTTGGGGGTAGTGAATTTCTCATCTTTGTCATTGGTTTATCTTATATTTTCACAGAGTTTAAACTCTAGGAAGTGTTTCTTAAAGAAGGTATTTTATTTTGCCATACTTTGAAAATCTAACCTTTTAAGGCCAAGAAGATAATTTTTCATAGCTTGTCTTTTCCAGATGAGCATTCAGTTTAATTGAGGGACTTGTTCTTTTGGAAAAAAAATAAAAATTTTAAAAATGCATAGCCTTATATCTGAAATGTATTTTCTCTTAATGATTTTGATAAAAGCATTGTTGAATAAAGATCACAAAGAAGTTTTCAAAATACTGTGGCCTATCTGTGCTGAAAGAAGATTTTTTGGGGGGGACTTAATGAAGGAAGCTGCTGAATCTCTTGCATCAAAAACAGTGCAGGTGAGGGTATTCTACAAATAAAACTTCACCACCATAAGTTGACAGCTAATACAATATTTGGCTTGGTGTTAATTTTCTGTCAGTCATTTTCCATGTGCTTGGATTAGACTTTTCATGTGCTTGCATTGCATCAATTGGGTAAAATATTCTGATTTATTTAAGCTTGGCATCCATTGGAAGTGCTGGCTGCAGCACCACCACCTGAGCCTTGACAGCTGACAGAAGCAATAAAACAGCTGGAGGAGCAGGAAGAGGATATGTTGCATGAACTTGGTCATTATTCAAGAGACAGGAGTTGAAGAGTTGTCACTGACAGGTGTTTCAGAACATTTATGAAGCCCCTTGTTCCAGAGAAGTTCAGTTAATGTTGCTCTGCAATGCCATTCTGGCTGGGTGTACTCACAATGTCTCTGTGTGTTTGTGTTTCTCAGTTTTTGTGTGCTCTTCCCAGAAGGTTTGTGTTTGTTTTTAGGACTGTATTGTTCTGATTTTCCGAGGAGCAGGAAGTGAGTTTTGCTTTTCTTTCTGTTGATGCCTTGAAGGTCTCAAATGTCTGTTATTTGAGTACCCATTGAAAGCCTTGTGTTCCTTCTAAAAAGTCTTTAAAACTTTAGAATATTTCAGTTGGAAATGACTTAGAAGGATCATCTACTTCAAGTGCCTGTGACAGCAAATGCCAGCATAGTTTGCCCATAGAAAGGCTTGGATATGTTGGCATGTCACAGCACTGAAAAGCAGGGAGATCTCTTTCTTTATAGTTATAACCTGTACTTTTATGCTGTTTTAATAAACCCTAAAGCTCTTTAATTGACTGTCAATAGTTTCTGTGAGAACAGGAGTAGAAGCAGCAGTTTGTAAAATAAATTATCAGATTTGATTTCCATTTTTATCTGAGGCTTTCCCCAGTTTAAGATTAACCATAAGGGCTGTGTGTGTGGTGGGGTTTTGGGTTTGTTTTGGATTTTTGCTTGGTATTTTTTTTGGGGGGGGGTTTGTTTTTGTTTGTGGTTTTGGCTCCTATATGCTTCTCATTCAATGTACTGAATAAGTCTAAGCAAGGGGCACATCAAAGTCACCTGCAGTCTTAAGAATTTTGCATTTCAGAAAAGTCCCATTCTCTTAAGTATCCACTGACTTTCTTTTTCTTTTCTTTTAGAGTCTGATATGTGAATAACCTAAACAAATACAGATGTGTCTTCATCTAAACAAGTTAGACTCCTTTTATGGTCTCATTAGAGAAATCACCACCTCTGAATCCAGTTATCTCATTCTAAAGTAGATACCTAGGACACATTCTTTCAAAGTGCAATTTCTCCATTTTCCTGATACCTGTACAGAGGTAAATTCAATCTGTTGTTAAGCAATGCCAATTCAAACAATTTATGGAAGGGATGTTTAGTTTGTGAAATAATTCAACCTGCAATGAACTATAACTGTTGTTTCCACAGCCAGTATAAACTGCTGCTCTTGCTTTTGGTAAAGTGAATTTTTGGAGACTGGGTTCTCTTCCTAATTGTTAATGCAGAAGGGCTTGCTAAATTTTCAAATAGCCCACTGACAACCTGCTAGTACTGTTGATTCTTAATGTCTTAGCAGTATCTGGAAGATCTGTAGCCTGGTTTCCAAAAACACATTTTCCAGGGCCCTGCATTGTATTTCCAATGAAATACAGCAGTGGCTTTGCTGTGGCAGCAACTCTATGAAAAGGGGATTGTGTTGTTCCCTGCTGTTCTGGAAGCAGTTGATTAGCAATTATGATTGCTAATGTCCTTGATTGATGAATAAAAAAAATATTGTTTGAGATTTAAACTTTCCTTTTCTCTGAAGTATGAAAAAATAACTCATTTCTCCAGTTAAATCTTGTGAGACATTTCAATGGTTGCCTGAAATGCTGCTTCCATTTAACAATGTAAGAATGTAGGATGGATGTATCTGGCACTATATGAACTATGATTTCCAGTCTGTCTCAGGATACTTTGTGACAACTCTACCATTAATTCACTTTGCCATCAGCAAAGTGCTGAGTAAGCTTATGCTGCACCAGTATTGTTACACACTATTCCACATCTGTCAGGCAGAAGGACATAACTAAGCTACTGACAGACTGCTCAGGCAAGCAGCTTTTTACAAGTGAAGCACTCATGATGATTTAGTGAGGAGCTATATTCCTTGCTTTGAAACTCTATCTCTGCACATAAAAATCACATTTAAATTATGCCGTACTCTTCCAGGCAAACAACAGAATACCCTTTTGGAGCCAATTTTTAAATGAGATCTCAATTTTTTTCTTTATCCTGTATGTCAATAAAGCAGCAGAACTCCTTGATTATTACAGGTTAGTGCTATTATGAGTTTAAATTATGAATCAACCATTTTGGAAACCATGCCTGACCCGATTTTAATGACATTGTTAATAGAAATAGATTGAAGTTTACTATTGTTGACAAAAAATTACAATGTGGGGAAACTTCCCTTAATATATAATCTTATTAGGTATCAGATTTTCCAAGAAACCATGAAAGGTTTGATCATGAAAATCAGTTAGACTTTCCTTCACTGCAAAGGAATTGTCTCTATCTGTTACAGAGACTCTCTTCCAGTGATTTTATAGCACCAAAAACATTAATGCCCTGGCACTAGGCCCTCAAAAGTACTCTATGAAATGGTTCTTTTGGGAATCATGTCTACGCTAATTGTATAATAAATTCAGGAGTATTTTTAGGAGCTGCTATCACAAGCAGTTATTTCCATGACAGCATGTTCTTAAGTATTTTTAAAATTTACAGATTTTAAAATTATTAATGATTTCTTATCTCTTCAGCAACCAAATGGTTTTAAGAGGCTAAACTGGTATATAGCATATATGTAGAATCTGCAGATGTACATTTTTCAGTTCAGAAGCTATGGAATGAAAGCAATCTTTCTGTTTGCATGCAAATTTTTAAAATAAAAATTCATGATACTCATGATCACAGTATTATGATACTCATATATCACAGAACATGAGTTAGAAAGGACTCACAAGGACCATCAAATCCAACTCTTAAGTGAATGGCCCGTGTATAAAATAATGCTTTGGCAAATGTGTATCAAGTAACCTAAGATACCTAAAGGCAGAAAACGTTCATGTGATAAAACGAAAGAAACGAAAGACTGGGGAAGACTTCTCCCACCCCTCCAGTAATACAGAGGCAGGTGTTACAGGAAGGGAAGTGTGGCCCTTGTCTGGTTGCCGGTTTCGGTGCAGGGAAAGGCTGGCGTGTTGGGGTGTTGTAGTGCGGGGCAGAGCGCTGTGCCGGGGGTGCGGGTGGGCCGGGCCGGGCCGATGCGGGTGCGCCGGGCCGGGCCGATGCGGGTGAGCCGGGCCGGGTGATGCGGGTGCGCCGGGCCGGGCCGATGCGGGTGAGCCGGGCCGGGCCGATGCGGGTGAGCCGGGCCGGGCCGATGCGGGTGCGCCGGGCGGGGCGATGCGGGTGAGCCGGGCCGGGCCGATGCGGGTGATCTGGGCCGGGCCGGGCCGATGCGGGTGAGCCGGGCCGGGCCGATGCGGGTGAGCCGGGCCGGGCCGGGCCGATGCGGGTGAGCCGGGCGCGCAGCCCAGCCCATCCCCGCTCTGGCACGGCCCCGCTGCCGCCTGCCAGCGCATCCCGATCCATCAGCAAAGCAGCTGAGCCAGCGCTCGATATCCCAGCGCCGAGCCTGCCAGCAGCCAGCATGGGCACGTTCCCGGCCTGGCAGGCTGCGGCTGCTGCAGCAGGAGGCAGCGCTGGCAGTGCGAGCGCGGCCGCTCCGCCGCCCCTGCGCAGGGACCGTCCCTGCAGGCCGCGTCTCCCTGCGGCGCTCGGGCTGAGCGAGCTCTGTCCGTCCGCAGCGCCGCGGAGCCCAGAGTGACACTTCTGGAGTGCAGGCACCCGCAGGAGGGAGAAAGGCAATCAAGAGGTTTTTGTGACAGCCATGAGCTCCATTATAAAGTAAACTTTGTAGGTAATGCGATTAAAAGTACAGATTCACTCTTTCGCTGACATTTTATACTTCATAGATACTGCTACATTGTAATGAGATTAAGTTAAATACATCCTGCCAGAAATTTTTTTTGTGATTGATTAAAGCTGGTATACCTAGCTTTATAGATAACATCTTTTATTAAAACAAAATTTAGCAATTACAGCTTCAAGTTACCAGAAAAAATAATGCAAGCAAACATATAGACACAGATCTGCATACATATTCCCTCTCAGAAGATACTGCAATAAGTACACGTTGGCTAAAAATTCTTACAGATAACATTTTAATCAACATTGAAATACATGTACTGCCATAAAAACATTAGAAAGTGAACTTTTTCTGCCTTTGCCTTGTCACTGAATAACACTGTGGAGGATCACAGATACAGGCATCTCCTGCACATGAACCTGACCATTTGCCACCAGGAGAGCCCATGGAGGGATCCTGGGCTAACTGTAACTATGGCACTGCTTACTGTCCTCTTGGGAAAACCTGGTCTACTAAAACAGAAACTTCTTCCTGCTACCAACTCCAGTTTTGTTTTGGCTTTGAAGAAAACATTGCCTTACAGTTGAATTTTTAATGCTAACATCATCTGTACTTCAAATAAATTGGGACAATACTCAGTCTCTCAATATTTTTGTGAAATACTTTGACCTCTTTATCACAAATTATTTTATCTGTGGGCTTTTTATGTTTACTCTCATCTCCATGCTTTAAGAAGAGTTGTGGAATTTTTCATTAACTCATCAAATATTACAATTTATTGCAAAGTTTTCACACTGCACAGTATTTCTTCTGATTTATATTTTGTTGACTGAGCTGTATATGCTACATTTCCGAGATATTGTTTAATTGTTGCTCTGAACCATGGATACCTAGGAAAGCTGATCACATATACTTTCATAATTTAGTGTCGCTTTCAAGGTATTTGCACTTTGGTTTAAATCCAGCAATTCGTAAATGTGTTTTTCTTATTTATATCAAACTGCAGTTCAAATGGCTTGTATCCAGATGAACAGGTTTGATCAGAAGTATCACAAGACCACTAAAATTGCAACAGTAATTAGCAAAAAGCTAGTGAATATATACCTCTCACTTTGGTGGCTTGTTTTATAGCACTGTATTCAAAAGAAGCATAAACATTTAGGCACACTCTGAAGAAGGAAAAGGATCACTTAATTACATGGTGCTCTTTTGTTGAGGGATTCCAGTATCATAAAAGACAATTTGGTCATATTGCTTTACGTGCATGCAAATGTGGGCAAAAGAGGATTTGTGCTCTGAGAAGTACAACTGCTCTAGCAATTAATTTAAGAATCTGTGTAGACTCTCTGTGCTTTTCTTACATGTATTTGCTACAGATGATTGTAGAGGAAAATGCAACCTAAATTATAACTCTTTCTAACTTAAAAAAATCAGTTTAGATATACATCCACAAATTGAGTGGTAAAGTTAAAAATACAAGTCCGTGAAATGTATTATCAAAAAAGTAAGAAATAAAAGCAAAACAAATTAAGCTAATAGATGTTGGGCATGCTGGGGCCTTTTCCTTTGCTATTATATATTTTTCCACAATACATCACAGCAGAGAAAATGCAGTATGTAGTCAGAGCAATGGTGCAAGGAATGAAGGCCTTGCCATGCTTTTTCTGAAAATGATAAGATTTCTGCCTGACTGGTAGTCATGCTGTGAAGCTTAATTAAAGTTTATGAAGCACATCAAGATCTTTGGATAAGAGACATGGTACTATGAACTTGATAATTTGTTCTTTCCATCACTAAAGAGTGGAAGACTAAAATACAAATGTTTTGATCTTGACATGCCACCTTTGGTTTGGTTAGAATTAATTCTGCATATGAATTTAACCACAAGGAAATACAAAGGGGCTTGTACTTTTTGGCTTTATTACCATGTGAAAGTGTTTGTAGTGGTCTGAAATATCGTAGTAACCTTCTCTCCGAGTTTAAAATATTAATAGTTCTCTTACCCCCTTCAAAGTTTGTCTTTGAAATAAATAATCAGTATCATTATACAAAATTCCTATTACACTAAAGCAAGTTCTCAAATGTAGTTCTTCAGTCATTTTAAATATTGCCATTATTTTTTTTCTGGATATATATTCAAAGGCTTTTGTTGCAGGAAAGTTTTAAGAATTGCACATGGCCATGTTTGTTCATATATTTATTAACAAATCATACAACTTAGAGTGTAAGCAAGTAGTCCCACATGCATTAATCTGGCTGTGCAAGCTCAGCAGATGACAAAAAGTTTTATGTGTTCAAGAATCCTGTGGCTGAGCATTAATTTTATATGACTCATTCCTTATGCAAACTTATAAATTCTTACTCTTGGAAGTCACTCTCTTCAATGAAGCTCATGTTTCGTTATTGGTTTTGTGGGGAAAAAAATCACGTGTTTTGTTTTTTTTTTGTTTTGTTTTGTTTTGTTTTGTTTTTGTGGTGAAAACAATCATGTGATTAAGGCAACCTGGATAAGACTGAAATCAATGCAATTTTTTGATATTTACATGCACCTCTTAAGTAAATATAGATAATTATTTTTAAAGTAAAGGTAAATCAGTGCAAAAGATAATCTCCTTGAATGCACTAGTTTGACAAATTTTATAAAATTCAGTAAAACAAAGTTGAATTTTCAGTAATCTCTTGATCTATTTTACCTGATGGCATCATTATACTAGAGTCCATGATCACAGATATGCAACCTACAAACTTCTCTTGGTGATGTATCAACTCAGGAAGAAATTAGTGAAAATCAAGCAAAAAACCAATAAATATTAGGAAGTTGAATTATCATTGTAGTCTTCTTTCTTGTAGTTTTCTTACTTATTTAACTATGATAATTTTAGTGTTTGTCTTGATGAGAGTTTTACTGTTTTATCTTTGTGATGATGTAAGTCAACCTTCTACCTTTTCCTTAAGTTCTCCAATATTTCATGTTCACATATTATTTTCACACTAGAAAGGTTTTCCATGAATGTGTTGGTGTAGCTACTTCCAAGCCTTTTCAGTTTTGCTTCCACCTAAAGTCAGCACATAGAGAGTGTCCAGTCAAGTGGGACTCAGAACAGATGCCAGATGAAGCTGCCTTAGGTTAGGCAAAGTAAATAGTGCTCTTAATTACAAATCTATTTCCACCCTAGACCTTGCTCTCTTAGCAGATCTCACCCTCAGAACTTCTCTCCCGGTGACAGAACCTCAAGGTGAGGTTCCATATTATATTGCTATTCCTAAGTAATATAAATCAGAAGCTCATCTAGCTACACTCATGCATCTCAGCTGGGACTGTGGCCTTCCATATTTATTTTCATGGTCTCTTCTTTCTTTTTCCTTTAGAATCAATAAATGAGCTTGGAGAAATTTCTGCTTTGCTTAGCAAGTGCACTTTCTGTAAGTTATTAAGACTAATCAAGGTGTAAATCAAAATCTGAATGACCACATTAAAACAATGGCCAAAGATCTTAAAAAAATTCCACAGTCCTGGAAACAGTATCAGAGTGTACTTTCATATGCCAGGAAATAGAGTATACTGAAGATACACAACCACCACCATCATCACAACAACAACAGAGAAAAAAAAAAGGACAAAGAGCTCATCAGTGCCAAATCTGATGTTTCTGATCAAGCTTCTAGGTGAATCTTTTGATCTCTTATTTTGTACTGTGCCTTAATTTAACATCTTCCCTAAAGCTTTGCTTGTTTCAGTGTTTTTGTCTTACCCTTTCAAGAATCCTTAGGATCAATGATGCCATTAGTTCTACATTTGTTTTCATTCTCTTATTTTATTGTGGTTTTTATTGTGTTTTCTTCCCAGCATTTGTCTTCTTGGATTATTTGCCATTTCCAGCACTTGTGTTATTTTACTATCTGTCGTTTGTTAGGCAGCTCATATTTCCAGTACTTGTCATTTCCCTTTGCATTTAATTTCAATATTTGCGACATGAATTTTTTTTTCTTCCCATGACTCATAAGTCATTTGCTCCCAGTGCTTCTCCAAATGGCTGCAAGATAGAGGCACAGATAATGTGGAAGCTTGGGAAGTCCAGAGAGGTGGCTCTCATAATCATACATCTCCTTCATTTTCACTGAAGGGCAGAAGAGAACAGAATAATTCAATACATTAGACAAGACAGCTTTCTTACTTTGACTAGAATTAAATTATTGGCATTGGACAATAGTTATTGATACATTTCTCGGTCATGTCAGAAATATCTAGTAAGAATTTGATACCTGAATATGCTCAGTACTGATTTTCAAAATCATTAAAGAAAGGACAAATTTGTAAATGCTTTCTTCATTGTGCATGTTTCCACATAGAATTCAGCTAAAGTATACAAGATTTTCTATTTGTTTGAGAAAGAAAATGGGGAGATCCTTATATATAAATAACTTTTGAGGGTATTACTCTACATGGTGTTGCTTCAAGAATGTTTGACAAAGCCTCATTAATGTTGTATGTTCTTCTTATGAATTTGCAGTTAAACCCCAAAAGAAAAAACATGGCAAGAGAGATTTTACAATGAAAAATAGCTAAATGAGTATCTTATCAAAATACTTAGCTTTTATATAGCATTTTCTTAAGCACCTACTATATATTTGAGAGGTAGAGGCAGAACAAGGACTATCTTAGTGAGTAGAAGGAAGATGCAGCCACCAACCCCAGTGCTGTTAAGGATACAATCTCCGGGAGGGTACATACAGTAAACAACTGTGCACTCCTCAAACAAAGCAGGAGATGGGGTTTGGATGCTCAAGGGTGGTCTGTGCAGGATTTCAGCTCCTCAGCTAACCACTGTGCTGGTTTCACTTTAGTGGTGTTTGATTTCAGACTCAGGGAGATGTCTGACAGTTCAAGCCATTAGCCCACTGCTACATCTGCAGGCACTGTGGACTGCTTCTATAGACCACTCAGCATTCTTGAATTCTTTTCCCTGTTGCAGTCTTTTCCCTTCTTTTGTTCACTTTGGAATAGAAAGTGAGCAGTGATCCCCTCCTCCTGCATGAGGTGATCTAGTTCCATAGCCTTTTAAAGCACTTACATTTGCTCTCTCTCCATTTGAACCATGTATTCTGACATCAAGACACATGAGCAAGCCTGCAGTTCTTAGGAGGATACATGCTTGGACTCTGGAACATTTGCTTTTTTCTGTCTTTCCTTAGAAGTAAAAATGTCAAGATGCTGGGCCTCATACTTAGTTTCATTTTGATTGTTTTCTTCATGTCCAGAAAATTTTCTGGGTACCAGTAGATGTCACTGCAGTCAAAAGAAACTTGGCAGGGGGTTTTCATAATGAATAAAATTGCTTTCTTAACAAAATACAAATGATAAAACATTGTTATTTCTAGTACTACTTCCAATTTTTTTTTTTTTTTGCAGATCAAATCCTTGAAAGGATGATGAGCTATGAGGTTGATGCCTCAAGAAGATATTCAGGATTTAGGTCCAGGTTATTAACTTCTTCTGAAAGTCAAGTTGTTAGAAATTTCTCAGTAAAATGTGTTTTCACTGGAAAAAAAAAGAGAAAGTGATTCATTGAAATAGTTTGTTGAAGTGTGATGCTCTAATGAAAAAGTTGTTAAATCCATCATGATTTCTCTAGTGTACAGTAGAGATTTTTCAACATTGGGAAAGGAGATCCAAGGCCAAAATACTTCCAACTGCTTTGTTTATGGATACAATTTGTAACACAGAGTACTGGATGATCTATGTAATTCTCTTTTTCCTTATAGGCAGCACTTGAACCCCTCTGGAGAAAAGGAGAAAATTCAGCATAGATGAAGTGAAAGAGCATCTTTTCCTTCAACTCTAACTGGGATACCCTCAGAAGGAAGAAAAGATTTTAGTAAAGGATAATGCCATAGGTAAGGCTGAGATCGATATGTTTATGTTACTTTTGCAGTTCTGTCAATGAATTTTTATTTAGTATGGAGAACTACTTACCTTGATGCTACATTTTTTTCAAAATTAGGATAATACCTACCTCAAGGAAATCCATGAACATGAATGCATTAATTCCTTAAAAAATAATATGAGTTCTCAAAGGATCACAAGTGCAAAGCAGTATTGATTTTCCCACTCCTGTGGTACAGACAGTTGTGTTAAACTCAGTAAAAAAATCTTTTCCATCTTCCATGGTGATTTTTTTGTGCAGATTTGATGTTTTGAGGCATGGGTAGATATTATACATTGAGATTGCATTAGGACATTTCAAAGTTCCCAGTAAAAAGACAATCTGTACTATCTAATAACTCAACAACTAGCACCCTAGAAATCTAGACCTCTGTTAAAGTCTCTGGTCTGTCCAAGTATGTTAGAGGATTGAATCTTCCTTCCTTCCTTCCTTCCTTCCTTCCTTCCTTCCTTCCTTCCTTCCTTCCTTCCTTCCTTCCTTCCTTCCTTCCTTCCTTCCTTCCTTCCTTCCTTCCTTCCTTCCTTCCTTCCTTCCTTCCTTCCTTCCTTCCTTCCTTCCTTCCTTCCTTCCTTCCTTCCTTCCTTCCTTCCTTCCTTCCTTCCTTCCTTCCTTCCTTCCTTCCTTCCTTCCTTCCTTCCTTCCTTCCTTCCTTCCTTCCTTCCTTCCTTCCTTCCTTCCTTCCTTCCTTCCTTCCTTCCTTCCTTCCTTCCTTCCTTCCTTCCTTCCTTCCTTCCTTCCTTCCTTCCTTCCTTCCTTCCTTCCCTTCCTTCCTTCCTTCCTTCCTTCCTTCCTTCCTTCCTTCCTTCCTTCCTCCCTCCCTCCCTCCCTCCTCCCTTCCTCCTTCCCTCCTTCCATCCTACCTTCCTTTTCCTTCCTTCCTCTCTTCTTCTCTCCCTCTCTTTCTCTCTCTCTCTCTTTCTCTCTTTCTCTCTCTCTTTCTCTCTTTCTTTCTTTCTCTCTTTCTTTCTTTCTTTCTTTCTTTCTTTCTTCCTTTCTTCCTTTCTTCCTTTCTTCCTTTCTTCCTTTCTTCCTTTCTTCCTTTCTTTCTCTCGCTCTCTCTCTTTCTCTTTTGTTCCCTTTTCCTTTCTCCTCCTTTCTCTCTCTTTCTCTCTCTTTCTTTCTCTTCTTTCTTTCCTCTTCCCTGAAATGGTAGATTTTATTCAAATGCCTGAATCATGGTTCTGAGTAAATCTCTGTTCCTCAGTCATTCCTTTGAGAGATACTACATTTCACATGGATGACTGCATTATCTGCTTGGAGAGAGCATATGGATAGATGACTTAATAGTACAAAAAACAGAAAACCTGCTGAGTATGTGGGTGTGTGAGTTTCAGATCCATGAACTGACATACGCAAGGCAGGGACGTCATAGTTGGATTTTACCCCCGAGTGCCTGCCTGAAACTCTTTTAAGGTCAGTGAACATCTGTCTTCCGTCTGATTTGGAGCAGTCCAGCTTTGTCCTTTAGAAGTAGAGTGAGTACTTCTCAGTACTACCTTTCTAGCTGGACACATCAATAGTTTCTCACTAACAATTATTTAATCACAGAATTATCTGCCAGCTTTACTTCAAACAAACCTAATTTTGCAATAAAAATGCTCATGGTAGAACATATAGGGAGTGACTTGCTGAACAGAAAGTACATTTGTTTAACTGATTCTCTCTGTTGCCCAATATCATCTAGGTTAAAGGTTCCTGCTGTGTGGGCTGAGGGTCATCATGGAATCACATTAAACATTAAAACCAAAGCATGCATCACTTTTGCCTGACAGTGTATTTTCATGTGCAGCAGGCACTTTCCTCTAGGGACCTGCTTTTCAGTTAGAGGAAATGAACCATACCCTTGCAGCAGAGAAATTGCTGAGTGAAAAGGGATATGTTCCCTGGACAGAGATGTGGCTCTGCTGGCAGTACTTTACTGTGGTACATGCCTCATGATGCAATGATGTAAGAATATAGTCACAGAGGTCTGTTTTACAGACCAACGTGAAGCATGGAGCAGTTTTGGGTTTCAGACAGGCGAATTTTTGAGTATTTTAAAATGTAAATAGTATTGTACTAGCTGTGAAATTACACTATTGTCAGGCCTTGGGCTAATAGAGGAAAAAGAGCAATACAAAATATACCCAGTCATGGCAAAAAAGTGAAAAAAAATGTTACTGCAGAGAGCAGTAGATGTAAAAAACTGATACAGTGTTTAAGGTCAGATTTTGCTGCAACAGCTTCCAAGGTGTTGGTGTTGGAAGGTGTTGGAAAAGCGCTGGAACTACAGAAACTGTAGTTGGCTCTCTACCATCTCTGTCTTCTCAGCAGAAGGAATCTCTGTTCCTGCCAATACAAAATAAGTCCTGCACTGATTCTGATACAAAACAGCACTACTGAATAACAATTAAGTTAACTTAAAAACCCAACTCAAAGCAGCTGATTGAGCATTTTACCTGGAAGCTGTTCCACAATTGCTTGAACTCATGGGAAAGACTTCCACACAAGTTCAGCAGGTTCCTTAGCAGAAAGGAAGAAATGACACTGTTTTATGGGCTACCATAAAATCAGAGCCAAAGAATGTAGGAGCTATTGGGTCATAATACCTTATTAATAATATATATGTAATTGAAGGAGGCTGAGAATGTAGTCTCACAAATGTGAGTTCCCTAAAGATACAGCTGGGTAGACACTACAGATATAAGGCAGACACATCAATAGACCTTATGCCTAGGTGCTCTAGTTTGGATAAGGAGCAAGAGTGTGAATTCCCTTGCTGACCTCAGAGTTCACACTTGGATAAGGCAGTCTGGATTTCTATTTTTCTGAAACTAACCTGGTAGAAATGCTGCAGGAAGATACCTGCCCTCCAACAGTTGATGAGTGTTTAATGAGCAGGATCAGACTAGGCTTGGTCTTCAGGAAAGCATTAAAACCAGAATGTGGACATCACATCCTTGTCACCAACTCCTCTACCTCCCGTAACTCCTAGATTCTCTTGTTTTGAGATGCATTAGAGTTCAGGTTAGCTTCTATGGCTTAAATTCAGTAATTTGGCTCTGATACAAGAGATCTGACTGGAAACACCTATGCATGAATTAAGGTCTGTGACATGTGAGCCTTCATTATAACCTACCTTTCCCTGTTGTATTTTATATCTGGTCTTTATCTGCGGCATGTGGAAGCAAACATCTCTATCACTTTTTTTTTCCTCTGTGCTTACTTTTGCTGTAATAAATGTATACTATATGCTTTTGTAGAATGAAGAGAAGTTGATGCTACTCCAGTCCAGAACACTGTGTTTTCTGTTGTGTCATTTCCAAGCATTGCATGAGTACACCCAGCCACTTTTCTCATTGTCTGATGAATACTGCTTTTGCTGCTGTGGGATTCATTCATTAAGAACAATTTAATGGCTAACACCTACTAACTTCAGTGGTTTGTCATCAGTTGTTCTCAATAACTCTGCCTTCCAGAAGCCAGACTTTTATATCTAAGGCTGATTCATTCAGCCATCAGCTGGCAAAACAGCAAGGCCAGGGACATAGGTCTGAGGAAAGTGGTACCATGAAATAAAAATTAAATTAGAAGACAACTGTGGCATTTGACAAAATAAGTCTTGTGAGATTATATTTACATAAGTAACCTGCTGCTCATTGTTTTGCCAAATGGAATAAGAAATTCCTATTTTTTTTCTTTTTAAATCATGATGGATTGCATTTTTTTATTAAAGGACAAAAGCTATTTGTGACGTATGATGGCTAATATGATTATAAAGATATTTAATTGCAAGGAGTGAATTCAAGAGTAAAAATTAATTTAAGTTTCAAAGATTATTTGCTTTGCATTTGATCCCTCTTTTGTTTTACATAGTGTTGTCAGGTCCTGAGCTCACAACAGTTTGTTTTCTTTGCCCATTTTCAAATTCAAGTTATAAAGCTCCAACTTCACCAGTACAGAGAGAAGACCATGCAAGCCATTCTACTGCTTTAGGTGATACAGGAAAAACAATGTGAACCATACTGTGCCCTTCTTTTAGATAAGTTAGTGGTTATCCTTCTGAATGGTCCCATGGTTGTAGAATAGTAATAGTTATATAAGCACTACTTTGGGGTTGGCAGGCTGAACCTCCTCAGAGAATGAAAGAGAAGAAAAAAATTCAAGTTGTGGAGAAAACAGAATGAACTAACTGATAGAACAAGCCAAGTACAAAGATCATATGTGTGATCTGATTCCTACTTTTCCAGATGTGAGAAAAGAGGAACACCTCTAGGAATTCAAGTGTGTTTCTACCTCCAGTCTGTGTTTATTGAACTCTGTTGTTTCAGAGTATAAGAGATGGGAATTCTTCTCTTGGACCTCTTTTCTCCATAATGTGAAGCAAAGAAGCACCTGATAGCATTGCTTTGTGAACTGAATGCATTAAAATGCCAATTAGATTGATTCTGGAATTAGATATGGTTCTCTTAACCTTTTATATTCCCAGAACATACAAAGTTCTTTTTTTCTGGAGAAGGTTTATAGTAAAAAAAGCATTCTAATTAGAGTTGGAAGCAATGCTAAAGACAAGCTCCTTTAAAATTGATGTCACGATCATGAATAAAATAGAAGAACATGTCACCAGTTTCCTTGGGAAGGCACTGAAGCCTTCATTCACATATAGAATGAATCCATAAGAAAGAGTTGTTGGCTTTTTTAGCAGAAATTTTACCAGTCTTTTGCTGAGACAAAGCTAAAAGGACTTCTGAAATAAAGTATATAATCTTTCCACCCCTACCACTCTCTGATCTCAATGAGACTTTAGAAAAGGTTACTTGCCTGGAATTGAATCCAGTCATGCTTACACATTTAAAAGAGATTTTGGATGTCAGATGCCTGTGTGCTAAGCTGGGATTGCTTCAGCGAGCCTGAAAAATGTTCTCTACCTGCTGTTCTGCTCCTGGGAGCTCTGAGCATAGAGAGCATTTTCAAGATGCTGTTCACAGTAACATTGCATTATGTAGGAAAACAGAAATAAAATGAACCACAGTCTATACACAGCCATCTTCCTACACAAAGTTCAGCACTGTCCAGCTCTTAGCCAAGCACAATTGCCTCCTTCAGGCTTCCTCTGCTCTGCCTCTGTATCAGAGGAAGTTGCAATAGTTTTATGACTGAACTTTAGCCCTGAGTTCAGTCATCAATGTTCCTGCTAACATGCTAAATTTGTATCTGGGTTTGGCATGTCAGTGACTGGAAAGACTTATGGATTCAGTCAGGATCTCTATCTCAACTGAGCACCAGAAAGCAAGAACCTGAGGTCTTACCAACCTTAATTTGCACTTCTAGCTCATTTCAGGTCCAGGTCAAGAGAGCTTTTTACTACACCTGAAAGTGGCTTAAAACACAACCGAGCCAAAAGAAAATTCTGTCCCCTCAATTCAGGAAGGACATTGAGGTGCTGGAATGTGTTCAGAGAAGGGAAATGGAGCTGGTGAAGGGTCTGGAGCACAAGTCCTATGAGGAGCAGCTGAGGGAGCCAGGGGTGTTTAGCCTGGAGGAGGCTCAGGGGGCCCTTGTTGCTCTCTCCAGTACCTGAAAGGAGGCTGTAGTCAGGTGGGGTCAGCGTCTTCTCCCAGGCAACCAGGGACAGGACAAGAGGACGTAGTATTAATGTGCATCAGGAGAGGTTTGGGTTAGACATTGGGAGGAATTTCTTCACAGAAATGTTGATGAGACATTGGAATGGACTCTCTACTTAGCTGTGGAATCACTGTCCAGGTAGGTATTTAAGGAAAGACCGGACATGGTGTTTAGTGCCAGGGTCTAGTTGACATGGTGGCTGGTCATGGGTTGGATTTCAATCATGCCAGAGGTATTTTTCAACCTAATTCTGTGATTCAGTGATTCTGTGATTTGTATCTGTGTACACTGGTTTCAGCTCCAGCAGCCTCTATTTCTAGTGACAGGGCAAGGAACTAAAATATGAGATGAGATATCTAGTGTAATTCCTGCTCCCTTCAATATATTCTTACATTCTGTGATTGCAGCCAGCCTGCTGATTTTGGCCTAGAGTCAGCTCCCAGGTCTCAGGTGACAGCTGTACTAATGACTGAGACACTGGAAAGAGTAACTGCAGCTCTCTGCACCAGGATCCTGGTTTGCTTCCTCGTGCCCCGGCCAGGAGGGTGGTAGATCAGTGTCACAGCTTACATGCTGGCTCGGTTTCCCTGGTAAACTCACAGGTATCCTAAACTTGGGCATTTCCCACAAGAATACTCTGACTCAGCACTGCATTTCTGTGACAGCTCACATTCTCACCCAGCACCGTCCTGAAGCAGCGGCTGTCTCGGGAGGTAATTTTGTTATTTTTCTCCCAAAACCTCTCCCAAGGGGGCTTTTAAATATAAGGACTAAGATCCTGAGACACCATTATTTTCTTGGGAGAAGGAAGTCAGTTAAACATTTTTTTCATTTCTCTCCCATCTATTATGTTGAAGGTTTTGGTTTTTTTTACAGCCACATTGTATCGCTAAATGTTTTATTTCTTGCTTTTAGATTCTACCTGGCCATTTATACTCCCTTCCTCATGAAAACACAGCAGCCTCAGATAAAATAACTGAAAACTCAGATGGCACATACAATGCTCACAGCTTAATATAGTATAGGTTATGTTCTCTGTGCATAATGTTATTTTATACTTACAGTTGTGTCGATACTTTTAAATGTGTAACTGTACCTATGCACCTTCCTGATAATTTTTCAAGTATATCCAATATGTATGAAACCTTTATGTGAAAAAAAAAAAAAAAAAAAAAGAAAGGGAAACTCTAAAAATCCATTGAGATGATTCTGGAAAAGAGCCAGACTACAGCAAAGACACTGAAAATCTAAAATAAAATAACGTCTATTTATTCTGACATGTGGAAAAACATGTCCAGGAGGTAGCAAATCAATGTAAAAATACATACTGCTAGCCTTCACAGAAAATTCAGGGCAGCATAATGCAAGTTCTCTTAGAATTCAGCATTGATTATTATGCTAATATGGCCATAAAAATAGGAGCATATGGCTGGAAGAGACAGTCTAGGTCATGATCTAGTAGACAGTCTGGATCATGTAGGTTAAAACACCCAGAGCTGTGGGCAACTGAGGAAAAATCTCTAGTTCCAAAGGCTGTAGAGACTCCACAAGTAACTAATCCCCTAGACTGTAAAGCATCTCCATCAGCCTGTACTGAATTTATAGTTTTACACAGGCTAAGTGTCACAGCTGTTCCATGGGAAGCATGAGTGAGAAACTGAGAACTTCTCTCTACTAGCATAGTATATGTTAAACAAAACTCACTCAAGGACTGACTAATTTCTTGTCTATATAGAAAGGCAGGAGAAAAAAGTCCTTTAAACTAAAACTTGGAGGAAGACCCCCTCTCTTGATCAGTAACTTCTCTAACCCTTAGTGTCAGCCTTGAGCTGTACAATGCACTATGACCCCCAAATGTATCTTGTAAGCTTTCTCCCTGCACTTATGGTGAATATTTTCCAGTTTCAAAACTGAAAGAAAAATCTGCCTCTCTTAGAAACTAGAGCACCCACCTGGGGAAATCCTCCCATGCTTCCATATGTGACATGTAGAATATCTTGAGAACATGTTATAAATTCAATAGAAGCTCATAAAGCTTCAGATACATAGGGTATGTCTCTGCCAATGACATACGTGAAGTCTGATTGCCCGTGCCCACAGCCTGACTCAGAAGCTTAAAGACGGACACCCCATGTCATTGGGGATACCATAACTTACCTGAAAAATCTACATAGGTCTGGCAAAAACTACTCAGATCTTGTAAAAGAACTTTTCTGGGCTGGGAGGTGGAGGCCAGGAGCAGAGCCTGAGGATATGGCACTAGCTGCTGCTGTCTAGAGGACTGAAGTGAACCACAAATGTCCTAGTCCCAGACATTGCCTTACTCTGTCCCATAGCTCTCCCTACACATCAACTGAAATTCATCTTAAATTAAGCTTCACTATCGCCCAGAGCCTGTGTGGATGCTCTTAAAATTTTGCTTCTCAGATACTAGGAATTTCCAGAATAGATTTATTCCCGATCAATTTACATAATTTGATTTTATGTTAGTGCATGTATTTAGCTTAAGCTGTTCTATTTCTCCAAAGACATATATCTAGAGTCCTCATTTATCCTCTTCCTTTTCTTTTTTTTGCTTGGCTAAACAACCTTGGCTAAAAAACCTCTGCAAAGTCTCATTGTAAGTCTTTCTCATCACTTAATCACTTTTATAGATTGTTTCTGCTTCTCTTCCAGTTCAATTTTATCATTTTGAACATAGATGACCAGGCCAGCACACAGTATTCCAAATGACACCTCTTGCAATGGTTTGTTGCAGTGGCATTTCTGCAATTCCGTATCTCACATTAGCATTGTGCACCTTTTAACATAAACAACCACTCAAATCTGGAAACATTTTAGAAATTTGGGGCACATAAAAGTAATAAATCTGAGGAATAAAACATTTAACTTATAATTTCTGTAGAGCTAGGAAGGTGGATATAGTATTTTTGTGCAGGCAGGAAATTTTACATGGACTGTTTCTTTTTTCTTTTGTTCACTTCCCCATTTCCTCACATGCTGCCAAAGAGATTTTCCATCAGAACTTTGTCATTTCATAGTAAACAGCCATTGGTTCTTCAGGTTCTCTGTGTATCAGTAATTGAGGACACTCTTTTACCACTTTTGTTTTTCTATTAGTAAGGAAGTAAGATTTATCTTCATCATTTATTTTTTTATGCCTTATCCACAATCAGCATCATTTGCTGGTACCTGTCTTGTGTAGCTCAATTGCCAAAAAGCACCGATGTCAAGGTCTGAGACCATTACCAGCAGACTCTTGAGAGAAAGAGCTGTCACAGTCTGTCATAAACCTATGTGAATTTAAATTATGCATTCATGCATGGTATATGATTTATGTTACAGTGTGACAGAGACAGAATTCCCAGTTTGTAAAACGTAATCAAGATACTCACCTCACTCACAAAACCCACAATGTTTCACCTTGGACTGTCAGGAAATAAAGTTTATCTTTATAAAACAGAGATGGCCATACTTAAAGGGTATTATAACAGAAATTTTAACCTTGGCTAAGATGCCTGACTAGGAGAGGACTATATACAAACTCCTTCCTGTCACTAAATGCTTATAGAATCACAACCCATCATCCGAACTGCAAAGGACTTGCTCCTTACACTGTCAGCATTTAGGTCCTGGATGTGAAATGGTTTTGCATTTCAAGTTAAATAAGCTACTTGCAGAGTGGATAAAGCAGGAATAAGCTCAAGCTAATATAAATTGGTGTCACCCATCTTTATAAGCACACTAACATGAAGCAGGGGAAAATAGAGAGGAATGTTAAATAGGAAATGTAGGAAAAATCCTTATTATCAGTGTTCCTGTGCTCCACCCCAACATGAATATCATGTTGTGCAGAGAATATTGGTGGAAGTTTTTAACTCTTTTCTCCTGCTTTGTTCTATAAATATCCACATTCCTAATGCTCCATTTGGTGCCTACAAACTATTAATTTTTACCTTTTCTTTGTTGGCAATACTCTTGTTCTAGCCTCAGTTGTCTTATTTTCTTGAACAACTCTGCAGAGTCTGTCATTACCAGCTGTCCCACATTACCTGTGTAAAACTTTCCTTTGGTAAAAGCAACTGAAGAGGCTTTGGCTCCTGTGTTATCTTACCCCTTGCTAACAGAACATAGGAATTACATGAAGACTCCTTTTTTTTCTTCAAAGGTAAAAACAAAACTCTAGAAGTAATATTTGTGCTTCTTGCATTACAGTGGTGAATCCCAGTTTCTCTTTTCAACAAAAAGTGCAAGTATTCCTGTGGAAAGGAGAATCTGCTATCCAGCCCAAGAAATGAAATAGTAAAGCCAGTACTAGCAAACTGTTTTGCCGGGGGCAGGGGGTGACATAGCGCATGAGCAACCTACAAATAATATATTTTTGAGGACCTGGTAATGCAGAAAATGACAAAATATCTCCAGTACTTCTGTCACTTTACAATGTCCTTAGACCTCATTTGGTTGTAGACTTCATCACCTACCATACAAGTGCAAGGGACAGAAGTATATCCTCCCCATTCCCTTAACACTTAAATGCTGCTTAAACAACCATTAAACCCTGCTTCTGACATCCTTGTGGAGGTTCTCAAAATCCTTCTCTGCTGTACGTGGCTGTTTTAAGGCTTGTCTGTGGATGCATAGCGTTCACCCCAACCCTTGCCCTCTGTGAATTTGGCTTCCGGATGGAATCCTGGCAGACAGATACCTGTCAGCAACATACTGGAGGGATCCTGCTGTCATCTGTTTCAAGCTCTCTGAACGGGAAAATGAGAGGAGGGTTTTGTATTTCAAAGGACTATAGAGCTCAGGGATGGTTTTTTAAATTGAAATTCTGGCTGCAAGAGTCATTAAATATAGTTCTGCTTCTCTTCTAGACTGTGAGATCAAACAGCTCAGGCAACAGGAGGAATATTTGCTGACTTACGGTACATGTACAATTTTTGCAGATTGGTTGGCTTCACTCTGCAACTTACTATGAAAAGGACATAAAAATGTCATTGACATGTCTGGTTTTGTGCTGAAAAAATCCTATGCTAAAACGTTTTCCCCAATCTGTTTCTGAACTTTTTCTTCATGGATATTCAAGTTCTAGAACTTGTTTTTCTGGAGTCTATTGATAAGTTTTTAAAGAGACTATATGGTTTGAAAGTTATCTCAGCTTTGACTTGCTGAACAGTATTTGATTTGAAGGATCTGGTAGGAAAATCATTAATTTTTATGATAATCCAATGTATTAATGGAGAAAAGAAACCATATTAAGTTATGCATAATTAGTAATGTCCAAGACCATAATCCAGAAATCTTGACTCTGTGCTCACTACAGAACCATAATTTTCACTAAATTCATCAGAGCATTGTCTTTCACCTTAGGGTAGAAATTGCATTACAAAAAAAACCCAAAAAACCCCAACCAACCAATCAAAAAAAAAAAAGAAAAAAAGAAAAAAAGAAAAAAAAAAAAAAAGAAAAAAAGAAAAAAAAAAAAAAAATCCCTGCTCTATTAATGACCTATAAGAGGGAGCCAGTTTATTATATTCAGTTTATCACATTTCAGCTTCAAAAACTGAACCCCCAAAATGTGGAAGCAGGCAGCTAAGCAGAAGAGTATCCCTAAACTGAAATTCAAGTAGTTTTTTTAGGATACCTAACTAGAAGTACATGTACTTGTACAATCTTCAGTTTATGTGCATGGGCAGTGCTGATTTGTGTAGTAAGAAATGAGTATTTGGATACAGTTTCATTACTTAAGCAAAAGTCTGTTAGTGGAGGCTAATATTTTCCATCTAAAGAGTCCATTTCACAATTACACTGCTTAAAAGTGGTTGGTAGCAAAAGTAAGAGAGAGAAGATTGTTAACTAATATAAAATATCGAAAGAATTTCTGTTACTTCCTAGGAATTAAGAGTATCTCTGAATAATGAGGATCTATGGATGTTCCATTATTGGTTTTATTTCCAATAAAAAGAAACCTCCAAACCAATGGAATGCTGATGTTTTGTCCCTAAATAATCTGAAGATTAATGAGGAAATATGAAAAGATGCAAGATATGCACCCTTTATGTAAAATATACCAAAAGAACCTGCAAATTTTTGAGACATGGGACTGTCAAATGTGAAGGAAAATTTTGGAAAACATCAAAATGGAGGAATCATGATAAATAGGTATGGAATCTGGTAAGAAATGTGCAGAATGAGGTCATCACAGAACAAGCTGTGAGACCAAGAGACTGTTTACTGCACCACACAGAAAAAGACACAGGATCATAAGAATTCATCAGCACATATAGTTTGGTGAATGGGCCATTGTAAGGACCCTTGCAAGAATGATCTGTGGCACCATTTAGTTGATTGACTGTCCTGTTCTTTTTGAGATATTTGAGTCCCTGTTTGAGTGCTACACTATAGGAAGACCCTAATTGTTTTCTTAGCAACACTGTTTGTGCAACAGCTTATATGAAAGAAAAGAGGATTTAAAATCTTAATGTAAATACTTCTAGCATAGTTACTCAGCTCTTTAGATGAAGTTGGTATTTTTGTGACTCTTCACAAAGAAAATAGTCATAGAAACACAGAATCATAGAATGGGTTGGGTTGGAAGAGACCTGACACAGGCAAGGACACCTTCCACTATATCAAGTTGCTCAAAGCCTCATCCAACCTGTCCTTGAACACTTCCATGCACTGGGCATTCACTGCTTGTCTGAGCAACTTGTTCCAGTGTCTTGCCAAACTTACTGTAAAGAATTTATTCCTTTTGTCTCTTTACATACCCTCTTTCACTTTAAAATTGTTGCCTTTTTTACTGTCACTTCAGGACCTGATAAAAAGTTTTTATCTTTTTTATAAGACTCCTTTAAATATTGAAAGGCTGTTTTAAGGCGTCCCCAGAGATTTCTTTCTTCCAGGCTAAATCTAGAAGCTAGAATACCCTCTAGAAAAATCAAAAAAGTTCTGCTACTATATTTGAGCAAAGGCATGATAGAATAACATGGCTTGCTGCAATCACAGAACCCTGGGATGAACTTTGGAGGAATTGCACAGATACTTGACCAGGGACAGCATTTCTGACTCACTTGAAGCTCAGAGGAGCCCTCAGAGCATGACTCTGGTTAGGAAAGCTTTAGTGGAGCAATTCAAGCGAGGAGTTAAACCTGTGCCATGGAAATGTACATGTAGAAAGAAACCTTTTAAAGGGAACTGCAGTATCATAGCTGGGAAGACAAATGATTTCAGGAACTGCATATAAGAAATTCAGTACTTCTACAGTTAGGGTTTTCTATTAAAAATTTAGAACTTAAATCCCAAGCCTGGTTTCTGATGTTGAACCCTCACATTCTTTTGGGCTCAAGGTCCACTTTGTCCTGAACCATTTCAGGAAGCTGAGTTTTGTCATCTCTAGGGCTTTTAAAAATGCTGAACCACCTGCTAAGGAGTAGTGGGTAGGTCTTACTGTTCTTTGTAGGCCTTCGTAACTAAGCATAGTAAAAGATCTCTTTCTGAGAATGTGTGTGAAGCAGCTGGATAGATCAGAGCTGCTACTGGAGTAGTGCTATCTATAAAGAGTGAGAAAGTAGACTTGGCAAAGGGCTCTGGCTGTACCAAGTGGGTCCCACTGGCAGATGAAACTTCAGCAAGCTGTCTGAGTCATCTTATTATGCATCTGCTCCTTGTAGTTTATCAAGGCACCCAGGGCATTGGTTAGTCTGACAGAACTGTGAGATTCAAGTTAAATTACACCCCATGTTGCACTGTCTATGCTGAAATAATAGTTCTTTTTCTTCTGTTATAGGATTATTATGAGATTTAAATTTATATGTCATTAGAATTTGCTTTTCAGATAATGCTTCTGTTTTTAATGGGTTTGCTGAATAGTTTTCATGTACTTTCTCAGATGTCTTTATACAGCAGAAACAATAAGAATGGCAATGATAATGAAAGCTTTGCAGTACTTACTGTTCAAAAATATTTACATTTTGAGAAAATCCTTCTAGTGAAATTTTCACAGCTTTTTTTTTTGTCTTTTTAATGTTCTTTCTGTATTTCAAAGGCTAACAATATTATTTTCTGAGCCAATAATCCACCTTTGCACTTCTTGTGAGTTTGTGTACTAACCAAACCTATTTGCATTAAAGATGATGACATTTTAACAAAGTTTGGCTGTAAAATTGGTTCAGTACTTTTGCCAAGCAGCAGCATACGTTGCTAGAAAAGTTCTTAAAAATACTTTGCAAAATCTTACTTTTGGTGCCATGGATATCTCTCCAGCTGTTATTTCCACTCTTCTCTTGCAGAGTGAAGCTTTTATATATGTTGGCAGACTTGTCTCATTTATTTAGAGAAATCAAGACACCCTTGCAGGTATAGAATGATTGCAGAAAGGAGGTTTGCATGCCTGACCACTGCTACTCCTCATACCAGCCTAATTCTTCATCATTGCAGTTATATCCCTCCCCATCAATTATAGAGCATGTGAACTCCCTCAGTCCATCTAAACACTGACCCTCACTGTGGCCCCTCAGACTGTGAACCCTCTGGTGCTTATCCTCCCTAAATGAGCAGCTCCTGTCATCCCAGTGCCCCTCACCATATGGCCCAACATGCAATCCATTTTCTAAGCACCAACTCATGCATGCTGCATGGGGTCTAAGACAATCAAGGGTCAATTCACTCCTGGCTGCTCTGCATGTCATTTTGGCTGTGGCTGAGATAATTTCTGGCCTCACTGTTTCCTTGGAGTGAGAGGGATTCACCAATATGGATGTCAGTGGGAGATGCCAAAAGAATGTTAACTGGTGTTAAAGTTATGTCAGCGAGCATGGAAATGAGCCTCGGGGGCAAGGTGGCAAGTACTGGATCCTCCACCTACAAAAAATAAAGACTTCTGTGTATGCAAGCCTGAAAGGGGAATGCGAAGAGGTGAGGGATGCCTTTATGAAACCAAGAACAGGTGAGAGTGCTCAGGAAAAATGACATCAACAAAAGAGAGCAGCACTTATTACACTCAAGATTTGTGTTAGAGAAGTCAGGGAGCAGCTGCTGGCTGAAAAGGGACCAGTCACCTCCATCATAACTGATGCACAGCTGGCTGTGCATGCAAAGTAGTCATAGTACTATGGGTATCCAAGGGTGGCTAATATGACCTCTTTCACTGACATGACCTAAGTAAAAATGACCAATTAAAATGTTAGCAATAGCTGACTTCTTAGAGATTGTCAGGAAAATGGGCCAGCTGTTTGTGGCCATGATGACTTGTCCCCTTTGGGTGTAGATAGGATATATATGATAAAAAAAGCTTTAATTGATGACATGAATTAATCATTAAAATTTATGAACTTTTGACAGGACACTGATACCCTAAGTTATACTAATTTGGTACTTGAAAGATGAAGTATATATAGAAAAGCAGAATTCCTAACTTTCTTAACACAAGGGGAGACATAATCTGTGAATTCCTTAGATAAGGTTCATAAATGAGTATACAACAGACCTCAGTTACGGGTCTGTGGATCCTTCTTTGAGCAGTGACATCATGAGATCTGTCCAGAAGTAGCAAAGAGGCCAGGCTAGATGGGGAAAATGGTGTGAGGCAAGTCACCTCAGGCTAGGGCAAGTGGGCAACACAAAGAAGCTGATGGTGGAAGATGAGTTATCTGGGTGATGGTCTGATGAAAGGATTTTCTTAGAGGCTGCTGTGTTTCTTGATTGCTTGTGTGGCCAGAAGTTTTCCAGATGCTAAGGAAGTACTGTGGTGGCTGGCATCTGGGATGTGAATGAGCGTGTTAAGTTTTGAAGTCAATTGCACTGAAAAGATTGAGGACTAGCAACTGGAGGTGTGCAATCTTACTGGGTGAAGAGGACAATTTATGTTCTGAACTTTAGGGGAAATTTTATGGTAGGACTCTGGATCTCACTGGATGAATAAAAACCACAAAGAAAATTGCAGGAGTAAGCAGACACCCTAGCAGGAACAGGAAAAAGTTATACTTAGCAATGCAATTATCTTTAGAAGATCGAGTAGTACGGGGATAATGTGAGACATGCCAAAAGCCTTCCTGGGCCAGACTTTGTGAAGGAAATTAAATAGCAAAAGGTTGTTCAGCTGTATAAATAAAAAGAACACAGGAAGGCATGAGTCCACTACACAATAATGGCAGAACAGAGATTAAAGATAATCTTGCTATGTCCTCAAAAGTAAATTTGGGACAATTGAACACAAAGCCTTTGGAGTCTAATAAGAGCAATTTCTTCTGTAGGTTGGTGTTCATTAGCTGTCATTAGTGGAAGAATCAAAAATCTGATGTTTTTGTCAACACCAAGTCTTGCATGAACTCCAATGAGATGTTTATCAATCATTAGTAACTCTAATTATCAGCACATGTTATCAATATGGGTGAAGAGCTGAGTAATAGCCACATGAGAACCATCATCAGCTCTACATATAAATGGCTCAAATGTAATTTTGCGAAAAGAGATGCAGTAGGATTGAGGGGAATTGACTACATGTGTATTGTAGGTTTGGCAAAATCCTGCAAACTACAGCTATTTCAGAAATAAATGAATAAATAACCACAACAATGTACAGAATATGTACAATCTGAATTTGGATCTCTCTTTTCCTCTCTGATTGCCCTTATGTGACAATGCTTTTTTTTGCATGGCAGATAGAAATGCAAGGCTAGAAAAAGTGTTCTTGTTTACTGAGTTTGCAAAATTTTCAGAGGGTGAGGGCATTGACTTTTCCAATATCCAGAGTCATTAGGACTAAAATACATATATCTGTTTTACTTGGGCAATGCTTGAGTGCTTGCTAATTCCCACCTGCAGTTTTTCAGTTGCCTAAATACTGAACTGAAACTACGAAGTTTGCCTTCTTGTATAGCACGTATTGTATAGCAGCAGATTTCCATGCTGAATCAAGTCCCTTTCATTTTCATTGTTTGAATAAAGCATTGATAAAACTGACATGGTGTTCCTGTTACCTGGCCATAGGGAAATAACTGCATTGGTATACAGAAGAAAGATATAGAATATTTAGAAAGTGTTTTTTGTATCTCTCAATTAAGATGTTTTACTGTCCTCAGTGCAAAACTCCTATATGGTGAATCAATATTCAGATCATACACAAAAGTCTCTGTCTCAAAACCTGATCTAAAAATGCTGAAGTGAATTAGAAAATTTCTTCCATTTACACAAACTGATTTTTTGGTCTTACAAGAATTTTGAACAGGTCAGGCCTATAAAGTGTGGGGAGAGAAATACAAATTTCTAGACCTCAGATGGAGTTAGTGGAGTTTAAGAGGTTAAGTAATTGCCTGAAGCTACACTCTTAAGTTTCTTCCATTGAGAAGAGCTCATATCTAGTCCAGGATTCTATGCCCACAAGTACATCTATTCACTCAAGTAATGTGGTGTTTTTAATTCAAAATTATTGGCTCTTTAGTAGTATAGGCTAATCACAAATGAAGCACTAACATAAGCACTGAAATGCTTCATTAATACCTGTAGGCTTCCATAAGAATCCAATAGTTCCAACTGGGGATTATAGGAAGCACAAAGAAAGACTCTAGTAATCTCTTGGAAAATAATTCCTAGAATACTTCAGCTTAAAATTGTGCAAAGGCAGCTATAATTTGGGAAAGGCCATACTGAAACTGGTAAACTGATAGATCTTCAGTAAAGATCTATGCACGCGAGAACCTGAGAATTGGACTCAGACATTCAAAGACTTAAATGAAATATTTTGTCCACAGAAAATGTCTATTTCTTTCCAGGGACGGAAAATTCTGTTACTGGATAGGAAAGGACTTTTATGATAAGATGTCTAACTGGGTGTTCACAGTAAAGCTTACACAACTAACACTAATTAATAAAATTATCTATGCAGATTTTACAACTTAATTGAATTATACATAAAATACTGGGTCCTAAGAGACAATGCAAGACAGCACAGAAAGCAACTTCATTCCAAATATGACCTTTTGGAGGACATAAGGCAGTTTATGTTATTGTGAATTTTTTAGGGTGTTTTATTTTGTTGTCAGACACTGTGAGTCTTCAAAGTTTCTGACAATAAAGACAAAATCAAAAGCTTTGGTAAAATTATGATTGTTCTGTGATGGCCATTGGGGTGTAGGGTTTTTGTCCTGTATTCTAATATTGCTTACAGCTATGAATAGTTTTGTTTGGAAAAATAGCTATTTTTCACTTGAATGAAAAACTTGTTGATTTAAGACAGTGAGACATACTTTTATTTGATTAGCCTTATGTTTGTGCTTGTGGAGAAACACTTTCTTCCAGTGGCATACAAACTAATTTATAATTTTTTTCTAGAACCAAATAGTTCTAGAAACCTTGCACTTAAGCTTTCTTGCATTTATGAGGGTCACTTTAAACTGGTTCTTCATGCAGCTTGTTCCTGCTTACCTTAATGATTTCTTTCTTTTTTTCACTCATGACTTTTGGAAGGTGCACATGGCTGACACAGCACCGAGGCCTTTTCTGCTTTTCACAGCACCCCACCAGTCAGGAGGCTGGGGGTGCACAAGGATTTGGGTGGGGACACAGCGGAGCCTCGCTAATGAAAGGGACCATATGGTGTCATGCTCAGTCTGTAAAACTGAGGGAAAAAAGGGGGGAACATTTGAAATGATGACTTTTGTCTTCCCAAGTAACCATTTGGCATTATGGAACTCTGCTTTCCTAGAGATGGCTGAATACCTGCCTGATCATGGGAAGTGGCAAATTAATTCCTTGTTTTGCTTTGCTTTACCTATTAAACTGTTTTTATTGCAACCCACAAACTTTCCCACTTTTGATGTTCCAATTCACTCCCCCCTGCCACTGCAGAGGGAGTGAGCCAGTGGCTGTGTGGTGCCTAGTTACTGGCTGAGGATGAACCATGACAGTCCTCTTGGTGCCCAACATGGGTTTAAAGATTTTGAGATAAAAGGGGGCTTGGTTGGAATAAGCTAGATCAAAATTATAGCTGATATTGCTCTTTGGCTATGAATTGGCAGGGTTTTATGCTTGCCATGGGATTTGCTTGCTTGTATATTAGGGAATAGCACTTCTTAGTGACTGCTTTTTTTGTTTTCACAAAATGTATTTTGCTTTGAAAAAATGAAGGCTTAATAACATATTTGAAACCACAAAAAGAAAACCTCACACCAAACTACAAATGAACCCCCAGTAAAATGTTCTTTGTGTTATAGTCGTCCTTGGTTCTTTGATATGTTTACTCTCTTGTTTTGTTTTTATTTGAAAGTCAAGACCATTGCAGAGGCAAATATTTGTAAAAACATGGTTAAGTTGATTAAAAAGTGTTGCTGCTATTTCATTTGTAGAGGAATGGGCCTGCTGAAACCTGCAGCAGTGTATGGTAATGTCTACATTTCATCTTGAGCTTTTAGTGCTGAGCCAGTGGCAAAGGGAGGTTTGTGTCTGCTCCTTTTCACAGAAAACCCTGTTACAGTCTGTGTTTTCAGACAGTGAGTCATCCCTGGCCATGTGAAACCACAACTCTCTTTCTTTTTGTTAAGCACTGACCTGTTCACATTGTGACAGATGAACCACACCTACCTCATAGCTTGTATAACTTTCTGTCCTTTTTTGCCTTACTTCAGCAAATACCACACCTGTGCTTCTGTGTTGCACTTTCTAGTCCAACATACACGGAGTGTAATGGAACCGTTATAGAAATTTAAAGTGTGAAAAGTTTTTAGGGAGTGGTAACGTCAAATTTTCCATTCCTCAGCAATGAATGGGAAGGGGTTGAACACAAATAGTGGTGTATAAAATAAGGCACCTGCTATTAGCAGCTGCTCTGCCTCGAGTCTGCAGCTCTGCCATGCTGATGGATGGCTGCTTTGTGTTGCTTGATGCCCAAGTAGCTGTACTTCAGGCACTATGTGTGTTTACTCTGAGAAAGAAAAATATTTCAACACCTGCATGTTAGAAATATGGAGACACATTCATCTTTGTTTTGGGATGTGATTGCCTTTTGTGTTAAAAAATCAAACACCTATAGCTGTGTTTCAAGGAGAGGAATTAGAAGTACCTTCCCAAAGCACAGCTAACTCACGTACTTATCTTGCTTTCATGATTTGCTGTCACTGTAAAGACAGGCAGTGCTTCAATCAAGTGATACACCTGCCGGAGTATAATACCCTGTATAGTTAAAGTTTCTTTCCTAAGTTATTTTCTGTAGGTAGATTCCCAGAGTGTGGGAATATATTCAGTGGTGGGTGTTCAGTGTTCTACATTCTACCCCAACCACTGTATGGTGGCATCCCTTACCCACTTCTGCCCACACCTGCACAGTCCTGCTTAGTCTTAGTTCCTCTCCACCACTAGCTTGACTTTTACTTGTTACTTAGGGCACCACTCAAGCCTTTCCATAGTGTAGTTTAAGGGATTTTTTTTTCATTTTTATTCTTTAGCATTTAAATTTACTTTTTTTTCTAGGACTCAGTTTTTACTCACATATTTTTACAGCTATGCCATCTGGCTTAATGTCATTTTTCACCTGAGACATCAAGCTTAGTAGAAGAAAAATGCTTGGAGGAACATCAAAACTTCATCTTTGGCAGGGCTCTGTGCTGGAAATTTGAATTGACGTGCTTAGATTTTTACTTTGCTTCATAGCCTTCAAAGAAGATCTCATTGAACTTGTGATTAGGAATTCTGAGTTGGGTTTTCATGGCCATTTTAGAAGTGGGGGCCTTCAGGTATAACTAGAAGCTTCCCCCACGTTTGATAGAGTCAATGTCAGACAGCTCCAAGAGGAACCTGCTGCTGACCAAGGCTGAGCCCATCAGCGATGATGGCAGTGCCCCTGGGATAACAAATGTAGGAAAGGGAAAATGACCTGCACAACTGCAGCCAAAAGGCAGCAGTGAGAATATGGGACAGCAACAACTCTGCCGACATCAAGACCAGTGAAGAAGAAGGGGGAGGACGTGCTCCAAGTGCTGGAGTGGACATTCCCCCAAAAGCTGTGGTGAGGCAGGCTGCATGATCCACCACTGAGAAGTACAGTAGCAGATGTTTCTGTGAAGGAATTTTCCATTTCCAAGCTCAGTAGAAGGAAGTCTCGAACCACACCTTTGCTTGTTGTTATGAGTTGCAACCCAGTATTGTAGGGCAGCATGTGGATGATTTTGCTTTTCAAATTCCTCATTTCAGGAATTTCACAGTTTTTTAAGGTGCAATACCAGAACCCAAGAAGAGTGATTGAGGAAATAGATGCTACCTGAAGACAGAGGGAGAGCTGTTTATCAGAAAAGCTTTCTAAAAAGTGGTCTCACAGCCTCACATAAGCTACATCAAAGACTGTAGAGGACTGCAAGAGGCCCTCCTATTCCTGAAGCAGCATCAGGTCACAGAGCTGACTGCTCATTGTATGCATGTATGCTAGCACATATTCATCTACAGAAGTCTGTCCTAGAGACTCTGAAGTTTGCCCACAAGTAGCTCATCTTACCTAAAATGTGATTGACAATCTGGCCCTAAAAAATAAGTCCTTTGTTAAACTGATTTCATTGTAAAGTGATAGAGTTCATGGTGTCATCATTACTCTAATATCATGCACTGATTATATTTGGCAATTTAAGGTCAGAAAGCTATACTCAAAAACCTGTCTTTCAGGCAGCAACATTTTAATTCCTTAAGACAGAAGGTGCATTTTTCCCTAGGTTGATTAAATCTTTTCCAAAGATTATTTTCTAGAAAGACACAATCTTCTTTTTTCTGACTTTCCACTAGCAGCTGTGCTGAATTCTAAGTATTCTTTGTATCCTTGACTTTCCTGAATTTTTTGATGAATCCACATATTTTCCACCTAGAAAAGAACATAGTTCTACTGCCAGTGACTTGGTGAAACTTGCATTACTTTCTAAATTGTCATGCACAGTTTACCTTGTTTTCATACATCTTTCAGCTGATTCTCTTCTACGCCATCATCTTCTAGGCCATGACCATTTTATTTGTTTCATGATTTTCTTTGGTAATAGTACCATCCACAGTGCAAATGAAAACACAAAAACCAGTACTCTTTTAATCTTGTCAAAAGATTCCTTAAATGCACATGTTGTTGACATCCTGCAGAAAAAGCTGAGCCAATAAAGTTGTATTGAAGCACTATGAGAAACAGAAGAGAGTGCACACACAAAGAAAAAAAAATTCACCACTGTTACTCAAGTAACACTAAAGTTATTTACTGTTGTAGCAAAGTATTTGAAATATGTCATGGGACACCTATCAAAAGATTTCTTGGCAATGAAAAAACAAAAAAACCAAAACAATAAAACTTACATACTCATTCAAAATGTTATAAAATTAGGTATTCTGGGTGTTCAACTGTGAAAATATATTTTATTACCCATTACTTCTCTCTAAGAATATGAAATTGGTTTTGAGAAACACAGAAAGCTATATGGATGCGTGTGATCTGTTTGAACAAAATCATGGCTTGAAAGTGAAGATTATGTGCATATGTTATGTTCCTGATTCTGGAATATGTATGCATGTTATCCTGCCATTTGTTTTCCCATTCAATGATTTTCAGTGCAATGCTTACGGAAAAAGAGTATCCATCACATAAGGTTTTGGGTTTATTAAGTAGAACAGAATTGTTCCTGTAAAGTAGGAACAATTTCCTTCCTTATTTTTGTCAAGATGGAATACAACTTTTTCTAGTGATAAATTCTTGCAGATATATTGGGAATAGAGTACATTATGTAAAGTTTAATATATGGCTTTTGAGTGCAGTTTCAGCTGTTATTTTTTTGTTTCTTTGTTGTTTGTTTTTGTTTCTCCCTTAACAGATTATCCTGTCTCTGAAGAAGATCTGGATCTTCTGGTATTGTCACATGCAGAGAATCAATGAACCAAATTTTTTTGTGTCACCTTACCAACAGACATTTTAATTAATTTATGTACAAACATTGTTTTCATATACCTTAAGGATTGCATGAAAAGCAACACGACTGAAACAAAACCAGGACATATGAACTACGTAAAATGAAAAAAATGAAAAAAGTAAAGAGATTGTGGGAAAGAGAGGAGGTGGAGGAAGATCCTGGAAGTCTTTGCACAAAAAGAGGCATCTGTGTCCAACCTAGCTGGCAAAAAAAAAAAGAGAAGCTGGAGGTGAGTCATCCAGGCTTCTCTACAATCTTGGATTCTGCACATATGTAGGCATGAGTGTGTTTTTGTGACACATGGAAAATGATCTACCTCACACCACAGGTCCAGCTATGACAGCAGTCACTGGATACGCTCCAAGACTGAGCATCAGGGAAGAAATGTTGTTATATCTGTTCTATATGTCAAGCTCATAGTGACATGATGAAATGTGTTAAACTTAATGTGAAAGCCATAAATGGCAAGTCCATCAAAACCAAAATGAGTTATAAATCTTTCAGTCAAATAGAAGTGTTTCATTTTTTATTTCTTGTGGAATCTGGGAAAAGAGTGTGCTAGTTTGATGGAGGGATTCAATGAGACAAATGTAGTTATTAAAAATTGTATGCTTTTCTTTTGAATCATGCTTTACAAACAGGTGTAGTTTATTAGTGATCTTGTATTAGAAAAATAGACCCTTAATTAGGATCTTAAGATATTATTTATTTTCACTGCATTTCAGCCAAAGCATTAAGATTTGTGTCTTTTTATGTTTTACAGCTCCTAGTTAAAAATACATATGCCACTCCCCCTAACCATAAGTGAGAAAAAGAAGCAGTCTAAAAAGTGAATTATGACTACAAATCTTCAAATAACTGATATTTAACACTACCAAAAGAATAAGGAGGGCCAATTTCAGCTCATAGGACCACAAACTAAATTGAGAAATTCTGTCAGAGCCTGCTGTGCACAGGAGAGCCAAGGGAAGGAGGTACAGAGGCAACACTCACCTGTGCAGAGTGCTGCACTTCAATCACCTTGCAGGTAAGATCAAATACAGACTGAGTCCCTGGTATAGCCTCCTCCCCCAGATGAGACATCCAGTTCTTACATCTGCACTTCCAGGTGAAAGAGCTGGAGGAATTAATAGGCTGTTACAGTCTTTATGTAGTGGGAGTCTAGCCCTGGTGGAAGGCTTGTACTTGGTTGTCAAACTTGTGTGCTGAGTGATCATGAGTGAAGAGCCAGTCTGAAACTTTTAGAATGTGATTCTGACCATTTCAGGAGGAGTTTTTCTTAGAGGCATGAAAGTTTTGTTTTCATTCTGTGCTGGTCTTAAGTTCCCATTCACCTCTCTGGAAAAGTACGTATAAACTATGTTGCATAAATTGAAATATACCTGACTGAAAATGATTATTCACAACAAATGGATGGCCATTAGTGTAATTTGGTTCAAGAAGCACTTTAAGGTTCAATAACTTTATATCTGCCATGCTTACTCTCCTGAAATACGAAAGAACTAATCTTCATTAAAATGCTACCCATAAAATGTAACCTTAACTTTTGGGTTGTTTAGGGAAATTATTAAACAGTGATAAAATTATACCTATGCTAATGCTGGCCTTTTATTCCTGATGCTTGATGCTGTTTACAGATCATTTCAACTTCATCTTATGCTCCTTGATTAAAAGAAGTGGTCTACTACTACACTAATGGACATCATTTATTTCACCTGTTGTAAGATACAAGATATTAAAATTTTGTTATCTGGAATAAGCCCTGGTTTCATTGCTACCATCCCATAATTACATGATGTTAGAAATAGAAAAGATACATTTGAAAGGAACAGCAACTGACACCAATTCCAACCAAAAAAGAATAAAAATCCCATAATTTGGTAGGCAATGAAGAATTTAGTCTTAAAACATTTATTGTTTTTTTCCTACATTTTCCCAAGGAATTTTTTTATCTAAAGAAAATGTATGGCCATCCTTGGAAATGGTTGGTTTGCATTTTTATTCTACATATTCCTATTGTAACTAATTAAAGTCTGGAAAAGATGTTATCTTCCTTTTACAAGTGAAAAATTAGGGTGCAGGGAAAGCAACTGATCATCTCAAGTAACACAATCTGTTTCAAAATGGCACTAAATTCTTCTCCACCAGGTCTAAAGTCTACATACTGAATTAACCATAAAATAACTCATTTATTTAAGCTAACTAAACTCATTTGTTAGGATGAATAATTTATCATTCTCTTGCTAAGTAGTGCCATTATATTAAAAAATAAAAGCTAACAGTTCTGGCATAAGATGCTGTGCTGAATAATTATGATTAATTTTATATTTGTACTGCTTTATCACTAGCATTTAGGTGTATATTTATTATGTAGCATTTTTAACACATCACAGAATCTTTGGTATGAAGAGATTTTAGAAGGTTACTCAGTGTATCTCCTCGATCCAAAGCAGTGTAAATTGCACTTGTTTTATCTCTAGATAAACACTTTTATCAGACTTCCAGGGGTGAAAATTTCACATTTCCAGTAACCTGTCCTGCTGCTTTTCTACTTTTATGTTGCAAACGTTTTCCTGGTATCTAACCTCAACTTTCCACAATGTCTTTTAAGATTCTTTTGTTTACTGCAGATATGAAAAATATTTAATTCTGTCTCTTACTTCAGGTATTTTTAGTGATTTGTATGCCAGTAACTGCCATGCTCTCCTTCCAGATTCCTTTTATTTAGGCTGAGGAACCCTAATTCCTTCAATCCCTGACACCTAACCATTCCTGTTCATCTGCCTTGGACTCCCTGCTTTTGTCCCACATCCTTCTTAAATATAGTCCAGGGGAGATCTCAGTGGACATAGGTAAAGAGGGAGGACTTCATTCACTGACCAATACCAAGTGTATACCACAGGAAGCTATCTCTGTTCTGAATAGCTATAAAAGTTAGCCATCCAAGTTAGCTATCCTATTCCCTGTCCAATAGTTTTGACACTTTGAAAGCTGTTCTGTAAATGCTGGTGCGTGACAGAAAAATTTGGGGAAAATGGGGTTTTGTGATGAGAAAAACTGTCTTGTGTATAAGTCACTTACAAGGCTGAGTGGGTCCTGCTCACATTTTTTACTGGCATTTAAGGCAGTGTTTGCACAAATACATCTTTGTTTCCAGGGCCTCAAGCAATTTGAAATTAGCCTCTGTAACTGCTAGCTCTGGAAACTAACCAAGAAAATGGTTCTTTTTAAAAATCTAATAATGAAATGGAACCTAGAGTGCCAGGAATATTTTATAAATGATAGTATGTCCTGCAGCATTATTTATCTTCATGGCTACTATACATTGCTCCCAAGTTATCCCTCTCAGTGTTACTAAGATAAATGCCTCAGCACAATCGTTTATTAGATATTCTCTCTAGGTGAACATTATATAAAATAGAGATGCATTACCCAAACATTGCTGGTGGAAGACAACCTGTGACAACCATTTTTTAAGAAAATGGCAAGAAGAAGTGGAACAGGATGTTTGGTACCAAATCTACAGGGCCAGGGCTGAAGGCCTGAAACATCTGTAACTTGACAATGGCCAAATGACCCAAGGCGGGACCTTGAGCTTCACTGGTTCTTTGAGATTTTCTTTGTTTCAGGTGTTGTGTCCTACACTTCAGAAAAGATGTTTTCCATGTTGGACTCCGGATTAGAATTTTTTTCATGATAAAGAAAACACCATGTATGTAGCAAGAACTCTGATCCTCTAATCACAAGCTCAAAGTGTTGGGAAAGGAGATCATGAACGACCGGTCAGGTAGCTGCAGAAACCAGCTGGCCCCTAGAAGTCAGTGTAGCTAAGTCCTTCAGTGATCTGTGGACCACATCAAGACAAAAGGTGGACCCAAGATTTGGAGAATGATGAGCAGAAAGGGCAGCAATCAACTCTCTTTGGGACAGGAGAGCTAAGGGTTTGTCAAGGTGTAAGCATACATTTGCATATCAAATGTTACTTACAAAGGTGAACAGTGCTTTTCAATTCATAAGACACCCAGATCTCCATTCTTGTTTTAGAAAGTGGCTATTTTCTCAATGGACATTTTGTAGAATCTCTGATGAGCCTGTATGCACATGGGAGCTTAAGTGCTTGAAATAAAGACTTAATTGCCACTTAATTGGTTCATTTTCAGACAGCTGATCCTACAGTTTCTAAATTAAGAAAAAAAGCAAGTGCTTAATCATCAAGAATTTCTGCATATTTTAATTATTTGAGAAAAAAAATGCTGAAGTTGAAAACAGACTTTAGTGTGGAGGGTGAAATGACATGAACTTACACAGGATTTCTAATTATGTAGAATTCTTGTTAATGATATTTTGAAAGGAAAAGGTACCTCAGTACTTACATGGTAAACTCAATATAGCTCTGAGGATTTTATTTTCTATTAGCTAAAATAGTAAGTTAGAATGTGTATTAACACACATCTGATAAAAGAAAACTTCTTTAGGAAAAGAAAGTGGTTTGCATCTAATAATCTTAGTCATGTTCAGATGCCTCTGGTTTGTGTAGCCAGGATACTAATTTTTATGGCCAAGAGATATTTGCATCCAAGATTATTACTACCAAACTTGGTTCATGCAAACCTTCTTAGCAGCAGTACTTCTTTTAACATGGACAGTTATTCTTGTCCTCATTTGGAATCTGCATGAAGTTTGCCGTTTGGATTATTACATTCAGTTCAACATAACTTTCCACAAAACAGGAACACACCTATATTTAACATGATATTTAGCCATACAGCAACCTGGATTTTTTTAAAATTACAGCACTCTAACATCTGTTAACAACTGAGCAGAAAATCTGGAAAAGAAAGCTCACATCAATTGTAGTCAGCAAAATGTTGAAAATCAAGACTATTTAAAAATTGCAAAATTTGTTGTCAAAAATCGGCATATTTTATTTGAATACTGGGAATGGGAACGCAAAGAAGTTAGTATTTATGTGAAAAATGCCTTCCCTCCAAGAGATTAGGAATATTTTTTTAAAATATGTTGCTGTTGTGGTTGTTATTGTTCTTGTTGTTTGAGATTCTGTTTGGTTTTTTCCCGGGGATCTCAAAATACCTCACATAAACTAGCTGAGTGCTTTCACAACTGAGTGCTTACATAGTGCAACATTCTTTTTCTTCCCAAATATGATTAAATAAATTTATTTGCATCCAAGATGATGCAAATAGGTGAATCTTACACCAAAGGAAAATGAAAGTAGAAACCTAAACCATGTCATATCTGTCAGATGAAAATGTTGCCAAGCATTAATGTTTGATGTTCTTTCTCTCTGTGTAGTTTGTACACAAAACCACTATGGCTTTTGAGGAAGAATCATTCCAAAGAAAGTAATCATTTCAGTAAAGGTGATAGGTTAATACAAGCCTCTCCACCACAGAAATCTATTTGGCTTTCCTGATATCTTATTTGGAACTTTTGCCAGCACATTCCAGATTAAGAAAAGAGGATTTTTTGCTGGGTCAAAGCCCCAGAGATTATTGTGCCAGAAAAGATATCACTATTTTGCTCTCTTTCATTTCCTATTCCTTGCTATTTTTGATAGCACTTTCTAAATTAGTAAATATCTCACTTTAGGGAGCAAGCTATATGACCTGAAATGTATTAGTCTTTTCCAAAGTGAAAATGCTGAAGTATAGAAGGAGACATTTTATTTCAGTGCACTATCTTCACTCTTATCAAAAGGTAAAACCTGCATGAAAGGTTGATATTTACAATTTATTGCCCATTTTACCAGTGATCACTTTGATGCTGTTCTGTAGGTCTCCAGCAGCAGGACTGAACAGCCTGAAGAGTCAAACAGCTCTAACAGAGTGATTGCAGAGCACATCAGGATCAAAACAGTTCATATGAAGTGGGAGAGAAAAAGCAATTTATCCTTATTCTGTTCAACTTTACAGTACTTGAAACACTTTCTGTTTTGAGCATCTTACTGAGCTCTTGAGCTTAGCTGCTGCCAAGGGTCCAAGTAAAGCAGCTAGACATCCCCCAGACGCACATGTCCATTGCAGGCAATGCATGATTAGATCTTGTATGATTGGAAATTTTTGAATCCAACAGGTACACAGTCCTCTTTCAAAGCAAAGCAAAGCTGTGTGGTGGGAGCAGTGTCAATGAAGATGTTAACTGCCTTTTTAAAATGTAGTTGGTGGCTTTTCTGAATTTACTCAATGAATTCTACTACGGGAAACAGTTAAAAGGGAAGAGAAGGGAAGAAATCTTCCTGATCACATATTCTTAGCAAGGATTGACTCCTAAGAAGAATTTTATACTTTCTGAAACATTTTAAATACCGTGGATCTTACATGTTTGTCATCCTAACATGATGGTGATTTCCTCATTAAAAATGGGAAAACATTTTGATTTTGTCCAAATTAGGTATGCTTAATAACTTTTGCAGTTTTACTGCCATATATACTCCTGATAATCCAACTTGGGAGCAGCTGCAATGAACTGTTGCAATAAAATTGACTAAATGTTTTCCTTCAGCACCAATTAAAAACACATAATAAAAGCAACCAAAATAAAAAATATTCTTCAAGCATAGAACATCTCTTATTTTGCAAGATGATTTTTGCAAGTTTTTCTTGCTTTCGTTGAGTACAGATTTTTTAATTACAACCTTACTGACCCAAAGATCAATATAGGTAATAGTCTGCCTCAGAAGAGCAAATACTTGCATCTTGCTAACAACTGGGTTTTAAAGTATCTTATTATAAAGTAGATTCATAACTGGGTTATGTAAAGAAAATCTGTTTCTGGTCTCCTTCCTTAGCAGAGATGTTAATATAGACATATTGTCAGGATAGATGACTTCCCTTGATGTTCAGGGCAATGAGTAGATTGGCAAATATAAAAATATGTCAACTTAGATAATGGTTCTAGTTTTACCATTATTTAAATTATGCTTCCAGACAACAGTTCGCAGTTTAACCTAGATTGGTAAAACTGAAAAAAGTGTAAAAATTAAATTTGTTTTAAACTCTTTCTATGATTTCCCTTTGAGTTATTTTATAGTTTGTCTATTTTTTTATATCTTGTGTATTTTTTTTCTATTTTTTCTTAATAGCAAACATAGTGGAATATACAGAATTTATTGACAATCCTGTAATATCATCTAAAAACTTGTACAGTCACCATTGTAGATATGATTAAATGCCAGAATCAAAAGTGTCAAACACTTAATAGTATATTAGCATGCTCTCTGTTTCCTACAAGTGTATGTTATGTATATGATAAATGAGCACTAGCATTTTGTGCAGAGAGGAGGCTGCACAGAGGCTGGGAGCCCAGGGTGCAGATCAGTCCCTTTTGTGCTTACCTATGTCATGTGGGTGGAAACATAATTACTGGGAAAAGGCAGGCCAAGGGGTGTCAAGGTAATGAGCAGAGGAGTGCACATTATGACTTGTTCTGCTGTATACAGTTCTTTACTAAAAAAAAAAAACAAACAAAACAAAAAAGTAGATGTCCAGAATACACATCGCTCATGAATCTTTGTAGTTTTGATGTGTTCAAAACCAACAAAACAAAAAAAAATAATGCTATGCCTTTTTAAAAATGGGATTTACTTGGCAGGGAGAAAGATGGAAAGAACAGAAAGGAGACCAGAGATTGTTTGCTGGTTACTTGAAGCAATCAAGTATGAGAGTAAATCAACTGTTTTGTGTAATCTGGAAATGACCCAGAAACATTTTATTCTGGAAGGACAAGAATTAATTAAATCATTACATCAAACTGGAGAGAATTTATCTGAGATTATCAGTGTTCTTCAAAGAATTGTCACATGAAAATGTAATTTTACCATGGCAGCCTGTGCCTGAGGTTAGTGGTTATAAATGAATGATTTGTTTAAGTCAACATAATGTTATATGAATGCCTGTATTTAAATATAATTATGGACAATTCGAAAAACAATTTTTATTGATGCAATATGATACAAGAATAAAATATTTTCAAAAATCCAAACTTTACTCAAACTTTTTATCTAAGATTTTGAAAGGTCATGAGATTTTTTGTCCTTTTGTCTCCTTGTCCCGGAAGGATAAGAATGTCCATTCATTCTGTAGATCAAACTGGTTTATGAAACAGTTTAACAACAGCAATGGGGTCCAAATACCTCCTAATCAGTGGAAAGATAACCTTACTTTAGCATTTGGTGTTGAGTGTACTCTGGATTATGGCAACAAAAAAATGGCAAAAGCTGTGTGAAATATAATGATATTGTGTTATAACTGACATATTTCAAAGGTCTGGTGCTTGGTAGATTGGTGCCACAATTTTTTTCTTGGATCAGAGCAAAACCTGTTTTCCTGCAATTTCAAAAATCTTGGAGTCCAGGAGAAAATACTATGCAGATGAGAAATAGGGGTGCAGACAAGAAAATGCATACAATTAATTGTTCCAAGGCCCCATTTTTCCAGGGACCAGATGTGCCTGGTCTTATTTACTGGAGCCTTTCTGGGGACTGGTGATGGAAAATGCCAACCAGCCTCTGAGGCTGAACTTGCCTCCTCTTGCCCACCTGGTGCCACACACTGGTGGGAAGGGCATGCTTTCCTTAGCCAGGGAACTTGCCCTCTCAGCCTGGAGAACAGAAGGCTCTGGGGAGACTGTGCAGCAGCTCTCCAGTACCCAAAGGGGCCTACGACAATCAAGGGGATTTTTACAGGGCAAGGGAGAAAGCCTTCAAACTGAAAGACAGTAAACTTAGATTAAATAGTAGAAGAAATTCTTTACTGTGAGCGTAGTAAGGTACTGCAACATGTTGCCCAGAGAAGTTGTGGATGCCTCACCCCTGGGAGAGTTTAAGGCCAAGTTGGAAGGGTCTTTGAGCAACCTGTTCTAGTGTAAAGTTTCAAGGAGTTTGGAACGAAATGATTTTGAGGTCCTTTTAATCCCAAATGTTCTATGATTATATGATTATATTTGATAAGTAAACAGTGGTAAATGAGTATCTGGGCAAGTTCAAACCTCTGCATCCAAAAATAAAAATATATCAAGAGGTATTCTGCTAGGGATCATTTGTTTTAAATTTCTGTTTGGGGATTTTCTTCTCACTTTTCAACCCTTCCTCCAAGAGCTGTATCTCCTCTCTTCCCACATCCAAAACTGGAAGTCCTACCCCAGCTTTCCCCACCTACAGCTATATTTAGGGAAGAAATAAAGCATTTATCACATGCAATGAGAATCACTTTTGATAAATAAATACAATCCTGCCACTTAAGGCTGCTTTGTGACATTTATCTCTAAGAGTTTGCAAAGATTTGTTCTGAGAAGAAGCTTTTCCTTCCTCCCTGCCTGCTCAAAGGAGAACATGTTTTCATTTTCTATTGCCACCTTCCACACAACTGAAGAGCATTTTCTCTCTTTTTTCCTTTTTAAACATAACAACCAAAGATGGTTCATCTGTAATAATACTTTTCCTGTCATCTTTCACCTCCATTTTTCCCTCAGCTTGCTTGTTCCTGTGATTTTATATTTTGGGACCCACTGAGTATATGGCACATTTACCTTGTATGTTTGTTTCATTTTCTGATGGAGGCACTGAAAAGGCAGAGAGCAGAATTCACTTTACTTACAAACCAAGGATGAAAGCAACCTACCTTGTGATTTTCCTGCTGAATGGGATTCAGAAAGTTGAAATACTACTTACTAAGTGCAGGAAATATTATTTTGCCAACAAGCTTGTCTAAATTAACTGCAGAAAAAAGTATAAAATAAAGCTTAAAATATTTGTTTTGCCTTTAGAGAGGAGGTGAAAGCTGCATAATTTTTCTTTATTTCCATTTGCTCCCCCAGAGGTAAAATTTTCTCTGTATTTGCAGTTTAAACTCCAGTTTCCAGAGGTTAACAATGCAGCTGTAAGGCTTCACTCTCAGTTTAACATTTGGCACTGTTGCTGTCTTGAAATAGTACCTCTGGTACACACACATAATGCCTTCTCCCAAAGGGTGTTGCAGCACTTTAACACACTGAACTTGAATAGCTTATTTCATCCGTCATCAAAATGCAACTGCTTTTGAGGTGCAATACAGCTTCAGATGCAGAGTTCTATACAGCAGTTTAGGTAAGGTAACAATGATAATACCTGCAAAATTTAAAGCATTTTGGTTTTGCTAGTATTTTAAATGAGTAACAAACTCCTTTCTCTAGGCATGTTTTTTTAGTCATAGATATAGTACAGCAATGGTAAGATTTGAGATCACATTAAAAGGGCAAAGACATTTTCATACACTTTGGCATCTTCCAAATCATTCAGGCTTGCAAAACGTTTTCTAGTACCTTTCTGTTCAATTAGATTATGGTCTTAGTTATCTAATGTTGCTAAAGCACAATGGAACATTCTTTAAAGCACAATAAAATTTAAGTCTCAGATTAAGATAATACAAATGAAACAAAGCTATAATTAGCTTAGTACTTCCTACTAAAAGAATCAATATTTTGGCACTGGCATGTGAAAAAAGCAGCTTATTTGTCATTTTCCTACTTTTGCAGCATGAAGTTATAGTGTAATTGTCAAGAATTTGTCAGGACAAACAGCAATGAACAGTTTTCACTTTTTCCAGAGAAATGGCATGCACCAGAATCAGAGCCCAAGAGGCAGTTTAGACACTGACATCCTGTTGTGGGGAGGGAAGGGGAGAATTTGGGTTTGTGGATGTACGTTGTCCAAAGACTGGAATTTGGTCCTGGCTTGTCTGCAGCCGTGTTATCGATACAGCCCTGGGGACCGTGTGTGCTGAACTTCCAGATCTCAGTGAAACCTTAGCAAGACCAAAGTACCAAATAATTGCATCTAAGGTAGTTCTGGGGAAAATAAGGAAATATTTAATCTAAGGAGGAAAGCCCCAGTAACTCTCACAGCTGTGCAGCACCCTTATAGGTGAACAAATTTTCTCTAGCTGCCTAAATGCAGCTTAAATCTTGCTTTATGTCTGTAAGTCAAAAGAGATTTAATATGGAGGCATAGCATGTCCAAAAAATGTTAAGAGTCATGGCAAATGAACTTCGAATTGAAGCAGGATCTCAGCACCAAACATGTTAATTTGCCTGCTACTGCTAATCAATTTATGAAGGTTGTGTCAGCAGGCTCTGAGTGCAAGCAGAATGATTTTGATTTTGGCCAAGGCATACTGTTTACAGGTACTCAGACACTGTGTTTCTGACCTTGTTTTTAGTGAAATAAATTAAAAAAAATGTAAAACTATTTTCTTGAAATGAAAATTAAGACAATAACAGGATTAAAACACCTGGAGTATTTCTCTGCTGCTTAGGCTAGTTTATAGATACCCTCGATCCAAAATAAAGCTTGTGCCTTGTTAGTATTCTTTGAGAGAACATTGAGGGAACTAACATAGATCTATCCACCTAAAAATGCCTTTGTGACAGTCAATTCAAAGGATTGCAAAGGAATCTGCACACTTTGTAGCCCTGAAGCTGCTGATTCTGAGTGACAGGTAAATCAGATTTGACTTTTCTCTTGCAGCTTAATTTCACTTAGCTGGAAAAAAAATGTAAAAGGACCACAGATCAAAGAGAGCTCCAGCTGAGAAAGAGAAAAGACAGGAAAAAAGATGACCTAAATTTTCTAAGTGACTGATGATTTTTGGTATTTCCATTTTGGGTCTCCTGATTTGAAACAGCTTAAAGGATCTTGATAATCATAGTGTAGTTGCTCAGCATATTGTTTGAATCCTCACAGAGAGTCTTATAAACATCTCTAAATCCATGTTCAAGCAGGCAGGATCTAACCAGAGATAATTTTGGTAGAATTTAGAATATTGCATATTCCCAGATTTTAGGAAGAGATTGGTAGGAGCTGAGGTTTTAAGAGACCTTGCAATAAAAGTATTTTTCCTTATGTGTGTGTGTGGTTGTTTGGTTGTTTTTGTATTTTTTTTCCCCTGTGTGGTTTTTTTTTTTTTTTTAGTTTGGTTTGGTTTTGTTTTTTGGGTTTTTTGATCAGAAATCCATTTCAAAGCTCTCTAATCCACTATGCTTGAAGATCCTTGGTCTCTAAGAGCATTTAGTGTTGTTTGATTACCTAAATTCTCCCAGCATGGTATGGGCATTATCTTCTCCAGTGACTGAGCTGTTTCTGCCTGGTGGCTTTTTGTTTTATTTAGGTATACTCTCAAGCATTCAGGTATGTACATAAAAATTATACCTTGCCTGTTCCATCCCATGCTGTAGGGGTGGAACAGAGAATTCCTCTTCCCACAGAGGTCCTGCCCATGTCCTCCTGAAGCCATTCAGTTACTTCCTTCATGCCAATAGCATATCCTGTTTTCCCTTGATGCTGCCTTCTCTCCTGGGATTTCTGCCAAGCCAGGGCATGCCTCCAATGATTTCTCTTCCCTGGCAGCTGAGATGATGTCCCAGCAGCCTTGCCCTCAAGACATGGACTGCCAGAAGGGCTTTGGCACCAGCTCAGTATATGGAGCCTTGTTTCTACCCTGCCTGCTCAGGCTAGGACCGATAAATCCCTGCATTTCCACAGTGAAGAACAGATCTTCTTGGCTTCCAGGCTGGGGTTGTGATTTCACCCCATGACCCCACACTGCTTTGTCCCAGCGAGCATCAGCCCACACTCAACACTTTGCCCATCAGCAGGACTCAGGAGCATTATCCATCTGTTTGTTACTGAGATCCCTGCACCCTTTTTGAGCTTTAGGTTCCCCACATACTGCACATGGCGAGGTAAGAGAGGTTGGGAAGATGCAACCATTCTCTACTGCCCTTTTTCATAATAAAAAAGTACCTCTCAGCTAATCTGGCACAGTGGACTCCACTCCCAGGGACATCAGAAGAGCTGTGCAGCATTTGCACGTGTTTCACAAACACAGAAAACATGGATGCTTTTTTCCCCCCCAGTTTTACTCTTGCAAGGACAAAAATGAAAAAAAAAAAAGACTCCAAATTGTATATATTTGAGATAGGGTGTATGATAGAAAACTGTAGAACATTAATGTGTCAAATTTTCCAATTTTATTTGCCCCAAAAACTATGATCTGATTTTGCAAAAAAAATCCAAACTACAAGACTTGTCCTAGTGATTTTTGAAATTTTCTCTTCAAAGAGATCTTTAAAGTCTAGTGGCTTGGGAGTGCATATTGTGGGTTTGCTTCATACCTACAAACCCTGGAAGCATTGTGATTCTTGTCAACCCTATGGAGATCCTGCTGGAAAACCTGGAGGGCTTCAATCCTTACTTGCTTATGCATCAGTGAAATGCTTGATGACTGAGATCTTGCTACTGGAGATAATTTTTGATGAACCATAATTTTTAATTAAGGAACTCATTCTGCAAGAAATATGCAAATAATTTTAATGCTAAAGCAGCAAGTGATTTTATAAAATTGTGATTGGATGAAGGCTATGGAGCTCTCTCCATTTCCCACGTGCCTTGCTTGACACCTAAATCAAGGCTTTATTTCTTTCATTGAGCTTTATTTTTTTCCAGATTACATTAAGTAGAATGTTTTGTTGCTTAAATCCAGATAGAACTCCCTTTCATGGATTACAAAGTGTATGAAAACTAGGATTATTTTATTGCTGGATCAGGGACATCCACTAATTCTGCCCTTAATATGCCCTTTTATTACGAACAATTACAGATGTCTCTGGAAACTGTATGATTCCACACAGGATACAATGAGAGGGCTTAATGAGGTGCTTTATGGACACAATTCAAAATTAACTTTGAATTTCCTGGCTTTTGTTGATTTTTGTCGCAACCTTAACATTTTTCAAACATAGAATCATTACATTAAAAAAATAAATCTGTATTTTAACCAACATTTATTATACCCTAGTGAGATAAACCCTGTTTTCAGTTTTCAGTAATTACATGATTCATTTCCAAGCAGCTGAGTAGTAAAAATAAAAAAGATATAGATCTGAATGAAAAATAATACTTCCTAAGAAAAAAAACAAACAGATTTTTACAGGATTTTAAAAGAAATTTCAATGAACCCCAAGAATGAATATATCAAATGGCTCATTCTGATATGTTTGTAATATACTTTGCTTATTCACAAGTGCAAATGAACATGAAAGCATTGATCTGAACTACTATTTTTGAAGTTTTCTGGAAGACCAAGGATCTGACATCCCCTCATGTGCTTGGCTGCTGGACAGACTTAGAATCATTGACACTAAGTGATCAGCTACCATGAACTCCTTAGAGGGGATTGGTGTTATATAACTTATAACTTATTTAGCCTTTAAAGACTCTGGTCTTTGTGCAAAGCTACTGACAGCAAGTGTTTGGCAAGCAACTGGTGGCACATGGCTTGTAGGGCTTTCTAACAGAGATGGATGGATGGATGGATGGATGGATGGATGGATGGATGGATGGATGGATGGATAGATAGATAGATAGATAGATAATTTTTTTCCCTGAAGAGAGGAGGACAATGAGAGAGGAGGACAACGTTCCACACAAGGGCACTAACTGGAATCTGGTTGCTCTTCAATACATCTAGATGAAATTGGTATAAATGCATAAAGCCATTCCATTCAGCAGGGGTGGCAGAGTCCCAGTTTGCAGCTGGTGGTGCCTCTGCGCCATTTGGATAGCAAATGTTTTTTGCTTCCTTAAATTTCCATTTCTACATTTCATCCTCAGGAATAAATCTGGCAAACAGTCGTTTTTATCCGCCTGGAAAGAGACTGTGTTTTATCCCTTTATTGATCAATGGCTTTAAGGCTTGCCCCCTCCTCCCCTGTTGGTGAGGCTCAATGTCTCCCGTGAACACCATCGATTCAGCCTTCCTATTTTGAAATACTTTCTCCATGTTCATTGATTGCCATACCATACTTCTGCATGTTTTCTTGCCCTGCTTACTGACTTTATTGCTCCTCTCAGTACACATGCCAAGACACAGAGGATTAAGACCAGAATCTTGCTTTGCTGTTGCTTTCTTCAGCCCAAAAGCTGATGTCCAGTGTTGCATATCAATTGCAGGAGGCTTTTTTCACACATTTAATTTATTTCTCCTTTTGGGGAAAGAATTTCTCTCAGAGGCTTTTTTGGACTGTTCTTGTCCAGCAATTATTATTTTACATCTGAATATGTCATGCTGTCTGAACCTGCACCTTTTGGGATCATGACCTCAAATTTGTTTACTTTTCTAGTATGTTGCCTGTGAGATCACCTTTTCAGACTGTCATACCTCTTGCCTTTTTACTGGTACCTATTCCTAGCATGACAGAATTCCCTGGGGTTAGATCATCTTCCAGAGTAAGGCTCTGGACTTTGTGAATTCCCTCATCAGTTTTCTTGCGATTCAAAGAATGCTATAGGTCTCACTATCCTGTCAGCCACAGCAGATGATAAAATGCCAATGAAATGGATTGAGGCACTGTGAGGACAAAAAATCTGACCTAGACATTTCTCTATATGTTAGTAGCATGCCCAGTGATTTTTCATGTACAAGAGATGAGATCATGTATCCACACATGATATAGGACACCTCAGAGGTAAGATATCCACTTGCCCAGACTGAGTAAATTGCAGGAGGTTCTAGCTAAGCTTCTCTGTAAAATAGAAGTCTGAGTCAGCCCCCTTAAGTGTCTGATTTATTATCAAAGAAAGAGAAGACATAACAGACTTCAAGTGTAGTGGGTGATCAGACCACCTAAGGAATCCTCCTACTTTTGTCCTTGAAAGCCTACCTCTCCATTGGCTTTGAAGACAGTTAGAAAAGATGAGCCTTAGTAAACCAAAATTAGCTTCCTTGAAAATCTCTGGGGTCTATTCAGCATTTCCAGCAGAAGGATAAAGTTTTAGCAAACTATAAAGATTTACATTATTTATATATAGGTTGCAATTACCTACTGGAAAAAATATTTATTAAGAAATCATGGTAGAGTTTTAATGAACTCAAAAATCCATTCATTTGTTTTCAAAGAAATTTTCTTTGGATAATTACATACTTTATTAAATCAGTCTGAGAGTCAGACAAATTACTGGCAAACCAATGCATAAGAGATGACTAATTCTCATATAACAGTGTCACCTAGGCACTACTATGAATAATGCATTCCAAAGCATAAAATAGAAAGCACCTGAATTAAACCCCATGTCTGAGAGTATCTGAAGGCAAAGAGGGGTGAATGAGGAAGGGAAATGAATATGAATAACCACTGAGACTTCTCAATCAACAGAAAGATTTAATCTGTTTGTCTACTTTGTGGAACTTTTCAGACGGCGTGCTCTGAATGAATGAAGTAAACCAGGTAGAGTAAAAGCAAATAACGGTTAAAAAAAGCAAGCAAATCAGCAGAGGGAAGAGGAGATATATTAATTTTTTTATTCTCTTTTGAGGGTAAATGAGTACTGACAACTTTCTCTGTAGAGCATTGTGACAGATGAATATACTTCTTTTATTTTCACTGTACAAAGGTAGTTTTTACTTGAAAATGAGAAACAGACTGGGCCCTAGTAACAACTTGAACAGCCACCAGCAAAGCACAAATAATTTTCTCAGACAGTGTTACAAAGTCAGACACCAGCAACAAGAATCATGCTGAAAGGGTCATCTTTGTTTCTTCTCTCTTCCTCCCCCACCTCCCTTCCAGACATGCAGTTCTGCTGCTTATTTTGTACCAACCTTAACTTGTGCCAGATCCCTCTGTGAGACACTTTCACATGCTAAATCTGCAGAAAAAAAAAAAAAACTAGAAATCTGTATGATTTTTTTTCCTACTAATGAATTAAAGTGATCTGCAAAGGACCTGACAGATTCCAGAGTGAGTTAAAGAAAGGGGGTAAGGCTGCAGAGCTGAGGAGAAGGGAGAAGGGGATGGGATAGATTACTGTTTGCATAGGAAAGGGAGAATGGAATTATGAAATACAGGACGTAGAAAATGTCCCACCTCAGCACAGGACTGAGGTGTTACCAGACCACATCACCCTTTGGGTAAGTAAATTCAAAGCAATCTGCACATTCTCAGCAAAAATACTGACTGGGGTAGAAAGCTGCTGCTTATGTTTGTCAGGAAGAATCAGGAACAGAGAAGAAATCACTCCCATTTTGCTCAAACTGAGCTGTACAGGCAAATACCTAACAACATGGATGCATGTCTGTATTCTTTTTGGCTATTTTCTGGACACACTCTGGTGTCTGATGATCAGACAGAGCAAAACCCATGTAACACCACCCACATGGTGGGTGTTTGGGCCCTCATTTGCACTTTTGCATAATTTTATCCATAAGGAAAATTCATTGCCAGGTGAATGAATCATAAACCTTATCTGTATTTTTGAACTCCTGTACCTTCCACAGCACATTGGTTACACAGGGACTGCCTTTGGGCATGGTCTCCTGCTTATGAGAGTTTCTCTGATATACCCAGGAATAATCTGGGAATGTGTGCCAGCTGACATAACTCGAAGGCATGCCAAGATCTGTTCTCAAACCAATGAAATGCCTGGCTCTCGTCTGTTTTATATGTTACAATTCTATAGTTCTTTGCTTAAATTTTCACCTTTGGTACCTACACAATAATTATTTTTTAGTTGTAATTGCTGTCATTCCTCAATAAAAGAGTAGAAAAGTAATGGAAATATTTTGGCATATTATTTGAAGGTTTTGTGATAGAAACAGAAAAATTTACTTTGAAACAGCTCTATGGAGGTCATTTGGGCTGATCTTCTGCTTAAAGCAGAAAGATACCGACACCTTCAGTCTGCAAAGTTGCTTTTCAGTCTTTTTCACCCCGAATTGCAGAACCACAGACTCACAGAGCCACAGGATAACTGAGGATGGAAAAGCTCTCTGGAGTTCATCTGGTCCAACCCCCCACTCAAGCAGGGCCACCTAAAACAGTTGCCGGCACTGTATGTAAAATGTTTTTTGTGTCTCTCCAAGGATGAAGATTCCACAACCACAGGAAAAGCTGTGTCAGTGCTTGGCAACCTTCACAGTTAAAAAGTGTTTCCTGATGTTCAGAGGGAACCTCCTGTGTGCTTCAGTATGTTCCTATTCTCTCATAAAAATTCCAATAAAGTCTAAAACCAGTCTCCTTGAAAGAAATAATACAGACTGTTGGAATAACTAGAGGGTTAAAGCATGAAGAACAGGTTGGTCTAGATAATGTCTGGAAGTTCTTTCCAAACTCAATTATTTTATTATCCTATGATTTAAGCTAAAATATGTGATTTTGCTAATGTGATAAAAAAGTTCTGGGGTCATGTCTTTCTTAAGAAGTCACAAACTAGAAACTATGATTCACAGCTGTGTGAAACGTAATTGAAGGCATCATAAGCGTGAAATTACTGTTTTCACTGATTTCTCAAAAGGTGTTGCCTCTGTTAATTTAAGCACTTGGTTTGTCCAAAAAGCTGCATTTCACTTAAAGTTCACATAGCTTGCAGAATAAAAGTAAAATTTGTTTAATTATTATTAAAATAGTCTTATGATAGTGTGCATTAAGCAGAGCTGTTACATAGACATAAAGGGTCAAAATATCTAGAATCACTATGCAAAAAAAAAATGACACTGTTTCACAAGATAAAAAAAATTATTTAAAATGCTTCTCTTTCACTGGCAGTTCTGTTCTTTCCTGTTTCTACTTCTAATAATACCATTTAATTCAGGAAAATACATTTCTCCTTGACCTTTTATTTCCAGCTTTGCTGAAGAGTTTATCCCAATTATGTCACTACTGTATTTGGTCTCAACAAGTGGTAACATTGAAACCATTTCATCAATGTATTACTTAATTTTTCATCCTACCTGATATATCAGCTTTTTGGTAATCTTTTTGTTGTGTTGGTCTGAGATTCAACAAAAAATTTGAATTACATTCAGGTCTCCCAGGCATACCTGGTTGACTTCTTTGCAGTGATCCACAATTTCTAGCCTAGCAGAAGAGGCCATTTCACTTGACAAGCCTTTCTTTACACAGGTCAAACCCATTATTTACCTTCAAAAGAATAACCAAACCATGGAAACAGAGAGCTAAAGCAAATGAGTAGATTTAATTGACTTAAACAAAGACTGGGTTTGGTTTGCTTGGTTCTCTTGTGAAGGTCCCCAGTTGCTAAGCCATGCACATGTAAGTAAAGCTACTAGTTACAAACAAAGCACATAGAATAGTGGATATTCCAGAGAGATGGGTTTGATGACTGTAAGGATGAAGATGAGAGTGATGAGATGGAATGAGAAAGATGAGTTTACTTTACTCATCCAAGTCCAAGTGCAAGGTTCTGCACCTGGTTTGGAGCAATTAGACTGGCAGAACTCACTGAGAGCAACCCTATGGAGAAGTACTTGGGAGTTCTGCTAGATGAAAAGCTGGACATGAGCCAACAGTGTGTTTACAGCCCAAAAGGCCCAACCATATCCTGGGCTGCACCAAAGGAAGTGCCATGGTTTTACCCCTCTACTCTGCCCCGTGGGACTCCACTCGGAGATCTGCATCAGCTGTGGGGTCCTTAGGACAAGACAGACACAGAGCTGTGAGAGCAGTTCTGAAGAGGGCCACAACAACAATCAGAGGAATGGAGCACCTCTCCTCTCATCACAGGCTGAGAGAGCTGAGAGGTTGATTCCTGGAGAAGAGAAGTCTCTGGGGAGACATCATCATGGCTTTCCAGTTTTTAAAGGTGGCTTATGAAAAAGAGAGCTTTTATGAAAATGGCTTTTTATGTGGGCAGATAGTGATAAGACAAGGAGAAACAGTGTTAAACTAAAAGAGGAGAAGGTTTGATAAGATTTTAGGAAGAAATTCTTTACTTAGAAGATAGTGAGGCACTGGCACAGGTTGCCCAGGGAAATTGTGGATGCCCCATCCCTGGAAAGGAAGGCCAGGCTGGAGGAGGCTTTGAGCAATCTGGTTTAGTGGAAGATGTCCCTGACCACAGCAGGGGAATTGGTCTCTTCTAACCTGATTAGTTATATGATTCTATAAGTGTTGTTTTATGAATTACAAATGTATAACTGGGGAAGTCAGTCCAATTGAGATTGTTACATTTGAAAAATCCTGCTCTCCAGATCTCACTCCATGTGTAGCTAACTCATACCTGTGTCCATGTGTGTGTGCACGTATAAAAAGTACAGAGGAAAAGAGCAGCTCTTTACTGTGCTCATGGAAAAATGCTAAACTAATCAGATTTTAATTTCCATTATTTTGGGGTCATTTTATTTCTGTCTCTGAACATTTACAGAAATTTTTTTACACTGTGAAAAGTGTGAGTAGAATCTGACTAACGAAAGTGACAAAAATGAATTATGTTGTTAATCTGTAAATGCCTGAGGGCAGTTTGGGCTTTCTGTACATATTCTACCTTATCACTTCTCTTCAGAGAGAGAAACACCAGAGGTCTATAACTTATATTTGCTTTTCTTTGTCCATAAATGATTATATAAATTTTTTACACAGTGGTTGTTGTACATAAATGGCCTGAATAAAATGAGTAGACAGACCATTTTCAGTGAGTGAAACCTGTTTTCTAAGTATTATATGTTCTCTAATAAACTTCTAATCTTCAGTCAATAAAAAGAGAGAAAATTGAAGTTCCTGAAAAAAAAGTGAATTATATTCACATTCACAAAAATGAGGAACCATAGTAAGAGCTCCCTGATATGCTAAACCACATGTAGATAATTCTTCTGTGATACTATCATTATTTGAAGAGGCAACTCGAGACTGCCTCAAACCCCTGGAATTGTAAATACTCTGCCACAATTAATCCTCAAAGTTAATGCCCATCTCAGACCCACCAGCATTGATAAGATTTTACCTCAGTTTCTGTATTTTGCAGAGGAAGATATGGAAAGAGTTAAGAGATTCTCATTCTCTCTCATTTTGTGAATAGAAGGAAAAAATAAGAGCAAAAATAAACAACAGTGTGAAACATATGACTTAGGACATAATACTAATTGTAACATTTTTAACAATTGAACCAGGATAAGGAAAAAATGTGGGCAAATTTTGACGTTATTGGCTCTAGAAATTTAACAATAACCAACTTCTCATTAATATGAAAGGAAGAGTAGTAATGTTGGTGAAAAGTGATGCATTGATGATGCATCCCTCTACAAAACACAGAGTAAAGGATGAGAAGGTTAATGAATGAAAAGAAAAAATGCTGATGAAGGCATCATTGAAAAGAAAAAAAAATGTGACACAGAAACATAAAAAACTCAGTATCACAAAAATTACCTAAAATGATCGTCAGAGCTGACAGATTTTGAGTGAGGCTTGTAATGAAACTTGCTTCTGGAGTTCAGCCAGCCCAGTATAATATAGGGACACAAAATACTGGGATGCCAACCCATACTTCAGTTTGATTGTTGACCAGTATCTCTCTTCTCACTGAAACCAATGTTATGGAGAATAAGAGCAACATAGACATAGATAACAAACATCTTGTTGTCAGGAACTGGGGAAGATGAGGCTTTTATCACAGGCACAAAAAATGAATCAATCATGAGAATGCATTTGTTTCTCAGTAAATCTATCTTAAAGAATAAAACTGCTTGGTTCACACCCACCTTTATCTCCTTAAAACTTCCACTAAAGGAGGAGGAAAGTCTGTCTTCCTTAGATCAGGCTTTTTACACAGCAAGTATGATAAAGCTGTGAACTGCACCTTTCAGTAAAAACCTGTAAGATTAAAGAGTTTAAATTTTGAAGTTAAAAAATACTCAATGGCAAGCCACATTCAGAAAATGTGATTGGACTTTGCAATCACTATTATCTCACCCTCATAGATTTCATAGATTTACCTATGAAACTAGATACTCTGGTATCTCTGGGTAGACCCATGTGAGGAGAGGAGAGGAGAACATTAACATTAAATTTGAGAAACTTACTTTCTTTTCCTGAAATTTTGATTTTTATCAACATTTATCCACTAGACTCTATTTAGCCAGCTCTATAGACCACCATAGAAGGTATAGTGCAGCTCAATTCTTGCAATTCCTAAATGAAATAGAAATGGTTTAAATATATGACTCCAGCAAGCAAAAGCTCATCTGCTGCCAATTTTGAAAAGGTATTTTTTCCCTTCCAATAATTTAACTGCTTCTGACCTAAAGTGGCAGATATCTCCCAGAAAGTGCAGCAATTTGTTCCTATTTGCTTCAATTTGTTGTAGTTTTTACAATACGGATGAGCATAATGATAAGGCAAACTCATTTAGTAGTAGGGATTTATAATAAAATAGATTAATTAAGACTGGGATCTGAATCAAAAACCCTGGCTCCAAATACGTTCTACCTTGTAAAAGGAACACAGTCTAAATCATAAACCTCATGCTTGTCACTAATTTTACTGCACTGAAACAAAATTATCAGTGATATTTCCTTTCTTTTTAAGCAGTTCATGACTTTGATTTACTCTGATGATTGCATAAGAGATAATTTAGTGGGGAAAAAGTTAACAGAAATTATGTCTTATTCCACAGCTTTGTCTAGAGTGGCTTTTTATGTCAGGGATTTGCTGGAAACTGGGCCTCATTTAATCCAGCCATATCTGGAACTGTGGTGATCTGTGAGGATTTTGTTAATGTAGAATAGATAGATAAAAATCCCCAGAAAAACAACACTTTGTGTTTAATTTTATTGTATTATAATGGAGTCACTAATAGAGATGGGGGCTATTTAATAATATTTTTCAAGATAATTATCCACTTAGCATTGACGAATGAAAGAAACTGCAGATTTAGTTTTAGAAATGGATAATTCCATAGAATTTATTGAAATCAATGTCTTGTTATTTCAAGAACAAAATTTGTAGGAAAAGTTCGATACTAATTTGTCAAATGTTTGAACTAACATGAGGTAAACATCACTAATGAGATCAGAGGGTCTGGTGAAGCACAGTCCTAAACCAGAGATTGGAGCCATGAAATGCATTTTTGTGGACATAATGTAAATCCTTGTAATGTCATGGCTCTTTAATAGCTTGGTCTCTACTTTTTCCAGGTCCATCACAACTGTTTTTGTGCTGGATTGAAGCTTGCAGTTCTCCTGGGAGCCTCCATATCCCTGGCATTGCTGGCACAGTGGTTCAGCTTCAGCTGAGCCTTTTTTCCCTTGTGCAAACTGCAGTGCCTGTGTGGGATCCCTGAGATGTGGTTTGTGCAGAATGCAGTCCAGGACACTTCTCTGCTGGTAGCATGGTCACATGGAGTTGGGCAGTGTCTTCATTTCTCCTATAGATGGATTTAGTTGCAGACCTTGCCATGGGAAATGGGTTGAATATTAGCTAGCATCTGTTTGCTTTTACTTAGATAGTTGTAGATAAAAGAGAGACACACAACTGTTCCAATGCTCTTTTGGTATAAGAGTTTGGGAAACATTTAGGCTGAACAAGAAGGTACTTCAGGTAATGTAAGCACACAAAAAAACAGCCTATTGACTGGATTAACTTTGTGTACCTTATGAGAGTTGTACTTGTCTATACCCACTTCAATCAAGATCATAAGGCTTCACATATTTTAACATTTCTCATGGATACCAGGGCATCATCAGAACTGGGAACCAAAATCCATTGTTATTCCTCTTCCTCTTTTCTTACCAGAAGAGCTGTTTTTCTTACTGAGATATCTTTTTCCATTTTGTTTTCTTTCCATTTTCTGTATATGTATGAAAAAACTCATATTCCTTAAATCCTTTATCAAGGCAAAACATATTTTTATCCTTCAGTTCTGATCTGCTCAAGCTGACATGTACTATTATGATGATGATAGTGCAATGACATAAATTGCTGTGTTTTCTTCTTGGAATGAAAATGTTGAAGATTAGAGCATTTTTTCTTTTTAAATTCTACTGTTGAAAGAATAAATAAAACATAACAACTCTGTGGTGAGTTGATTCTGGCTCATGGTCAGGTGCCCACCAAAGTTGGCCTATTCCTCCACTCCACAACTGGGTATGGGAAAGAGAATATAACAAAAATTCTTGTGGGCTGAGAAAAGGACAGGGAGAGCTGTCCATCAGTCATGGACAGGACAGATTTAGCTTGGGCCAAAAATTAATTTAATTTATTGCCAATCAAATCAGAGCAAGATAATGAGAAATAAATCAAAATCTTAAAATTACCTTCCCAGCACACCTGCCTTTTTCCTAGGTTCACATTCAGTCTCTCCTCCCTCCAGAGGCACAGGGGCAGGGATAGGGGATTGCAGCCATTTCATTACACCTTGTTTCTGTTGCTTCCTCCTCCTGAGAGGGAGCAGTGTTCTCTCCTTACCCTGCCCCAGCATGGGGTTCCTCCCACAGCAGACAGTCCTCTGTGAAGTTCTCCACTGTGAGTCCCTCCCACCAGGCCGCAGTTCTTTGTGAATTGCTGCAGCGTGGGTCCTCTCCATGGGATGAGGTCCTTCAGGAACAGCCTCCTCCATTGTGGGCTTCCCCCAGGATCACTGTATCCACCCGCTCCAGCATGGGGTCCTCCGGGGCTGCAGCTGCTCAGCTCTGTGGGCTGCAGGGTCGTAGCCTGCCCCATCATGGTCTTCTCCAAGGCCTTCAGAGCAGTCTGAGCTCTGAGCCTGAAGCACCTCCTCCCCCTCCGTCACTGGCCTCCGTGTCTGCAGAGGTGCTGCTCTCACACGTTCTCACTCTGCTCGGCTCTGCTGGAAATTGCCCCTACACAGAAGCTTTTCCCACTTCTTACACGCATTATATCCCAGAGGCACTCCTGCCTTGGTGGTGAACTTGGCTTTGGCCAGTGGCAGGTCCATCTTGGAGCCAGCTGCCGTTGGCTCTGTTTGACATGGAGGAAGCTTCCAGAAGCTCCTCACAGAAGATACCCCAGCAGCCCCTGCTGCCAAAACCAGACATGCAAACTCAGTACTATCTTTTTTTGAGCATATAATGAGAGGCAGCCAAGTGAATCACTTCCCTGGGCCTGAAGCTTTGGTTCCTGAACTTTTCATGAAAGTGCTCCATTGCATTTTTTTCTTCAATATGATGGCAGTGTCACTGCAGATGAACACAGTGAAGAGGAGCAAGAGATCAAAAGTACAGTGGTAGGTACAATTAATTCTGTCATCTAAGTGCTCAAAGACTCATACAAGTAGAAAGTCTGAAGCAGATATTATTTTTTACGAAGAAATTATATATAAAAACACCATCCTTCTGTCGTCATTAAGAGCCCTCTTACAGCACTTTTTGGTTTCAGACTGCTGCTGCCAGCTGTTACAGATGAAACCTCATTAGGATCATCATTAAACACTCTGGAAGTTTTTATCTTCTTCTGCTGCAGTAGGTGCAGATCTTACTGGAGAGAGGATATGACAGGATGAATCAATAGTTTGACTATGGTTCTAGGGCAGTGCTTACATTGCAGTCACCTTCATGTGTCTCTTGAAGGCACAGGAGAGGTCTTCCCTCTTGAGGGCCCAGGAGATGCTCACTCCCATATTTGAAAACCATAGTTTTGTGCCCAAGAAACACATACATTCTATTTATTTCAGTGTTTTGGTGGCATTTCAGTTATAAAAATCCTCTCTTTTGAGTTCCACTTTTGCAGGTTTCATTAATTCCTTAATAATCTATTGTTGTGTATAGACGGGTTCAGCTTTCAGGATTTTTAAGCAGGACAGGTTCAAGTCCTTGGTTTAAGGTCTCTGGTTGAAGTCACAGAAGAAGTTGGAATTTACTTCTATGAAGAAAACCCGGAAGAGGGTATCCCAGTTTGTCACTTCAGTATAGGCCTTAAATGGTACAGAGCCTTGGGACATCTCTTTGCCTCTGCCTGAACCGCATTTTAATCACTCTAATAGAAAAAAAAAAAAAAAGCTATCTTGAAAGACAATTTTGGGGAATGTTCTTCTTGACTAAGTATAAATCAAAAGGTAAATAATATTTTTAGATTTGTTTAAAAGTCAGCTTCTTGAGAACACTGTCTGTTTAATCACAATAAATGACAATTTGCTTTAAGTAATGCCTAAAATAGACATGAAACTTCTTAATCTATTTGGAGCTATTCAGTAGTAAGGATATCATTTTTTAACTTGGGCAGAAGGTCCCATCAGTATGGCTGGAGAGTTTTACAAAGAGAATTTTCTGATAACTAGGTAGGAACATCTGGCATTTATTACTACAGTTGTGGCAAGGATAGTAGTAAACCTTTGTATTTAATTTCTTCTAGCAGCATAGACACGTGGTGTCACAACACCCATGTTTACCCCCATACTTGTACAAGAATCTTGTAGTTTATAATTTTAATTTTTTAGTCTGAAACATTTGAAAGAATATATGTAGAGAAACTGTGCCTAATTTGGAACTGTTCTCAGTTGTGCTCCTACAAAGCCAATACTTGAAGGAAGTACTTGGAGTTCTGCAGTGGACTTTTCTAGTGTTGAGGGTGGTGTTCTTACCTCTTCCATCAGTGTTAGTTTAAATTTGATCAAATCACAGTTGCTGATGATAACTTTGGAAGTAATTATTTGTTTCAGATGACTAACAAAATTAACCTTAAATTATATCTCATTGAAATTTTTAAAACAGAAATGGAAAATTATGTCACAACAAAAATATTGATTTTTTTTTAGCATATGGGATCTGGTATACTCATCCCCTCTTCTCTACAAATTTCTCCTTCCTATCTGTCTTTTTAGTTTTCCGTTCAAAACTAAAACAAAACAAACAAACAAACCAACCAACCAACCAACCCCAAAATGGAGTGAATTAAATTGCCCTGCTAACATCAGTGAGATTTAGCTGTTTAAAATGTTTTTGGTCCAGATTTGATAGCTGTTCCATTCTTCAGTGTTCATTACACAGTTGCTTGATATAATGCTGTTCTTGTCCATAAAAGAGCTGCAGCCCACAAGAAGGACTCACATTGGAGAGGTTCCTGGAGGGCTGTCTCCCATGGGAGGGACCCCAGCTGGAGCAGGGGCAGAGTGTGAGGAGTCTCTCAGGTGCAAGGAAGGCAGAGACAACGTGAAGGGAACTGACCACAGCCCCCATTCCCCATCCCCTGTGCTGCTGGAGGGGAGGAGGGAGGGAAAATCATGAGTGAAGTTCAGCCTAGCAAGGGTGGGTGGGAAGGTAGAAGGTGATTTTAAGATTTGGTTTTATTTCTCATTATTCTGCTCTGATTTGGCAATAAATTTAATTCTCTTTTGCCCCAAGTCAGGCCCATTTTGGCTGTAATGATGACTTGTGAGTGATGCATCTCTGTCTTGACCTTGACCCATGAGCCTTTCATTATATTTTCTGTCCCCTCTTCAGCTGCAGAAGGGAATGATAGAGTGGTTTAGGTGGACACCTTGTGTCCAACCAGGGTCAACCCAGCACAATCATTTGTTAGCACAGATTACAACTAGGTGATTTATATTAGAGAATTATTGAATTTAAGTATATCAATTTTCAGTCATATATCAGGATTCTGGTAACTACAATGTAACAGTACACAAGCGCAACCTGATCCCCAGCTAGTATGTATTACCACCAGCAGTTATTTCTGTGAGTACTGCACCAAATACACGGAGCTTTATCCTTCTCTAATAAGTTGCATTAACTGTAACATACTTCTACAATATGTTTATATTTTATAAGTGTATCTGATTTTAAGCTGCACTTAGGTATTGACTAAGGAATTTTAGTAGGAGGTAGTGTGTGCTATAAAGTTTTAATGGGATGTAAAATGCTTCATTAAGCATTCTCTGACATGTCTAAGACAAAATGCAGGCTAAAGATGTGGTACCTTCAATGTTATTATAATTTCCCTGAGCATCATATGTATAATTACAATCCCAAATGATTAATTTCCACAGTTAAGTGTAAGCAGAAAATGAAGATCTCAGTTTGAGTCCAGAATATAAATATATGGCAGTAGTTGGAATAATCAAGGTTCTGATGTTCTGATGTATTTTCTTGCAGATGTTTGGCATCCTGTTAATTTTAATAGGGTCCATGTGGGAGAACAGGTCTACTCAGGCAGACTGCACTGTGCTGCTCTGACTCAAATGCTGTTAAATGTGTTTTGTGTTCAGAGCTTGAGGAGTGCCAGTGTCACTGTTTTATATTTCTTTGGGGGGAAGGAATAAAGCTTTTAAAGAAACAGTATTTTGAGATTCATGGTTTTTGGGCACAAGACCAGACAACTACCCCTGAAAAAAGTAATGTTTTACAAATATTGTTTTTCATCATTTTCACCATTTTTCTTTCTCATTGCTGCAGGCAAGTGAGTAAATGATTACACTGCCTTATAGCGATAAAGTAAGTAGACATAATGAGTTATTCAGATCCTCAAAAATATACCCGGAAATCATAGAGTTTTTTCTTTCTTAATGCTTTGGCACACTGCTAAGAGGTGCTTAAACAGGGACTAATCACTTTCCCTTACACGTATAATCTTAAATGTTTCTATCAATATTTTCTTACAATAATTACAAAACTCAGCTGTATCCATTTAAAATGTTTCTCAGATCTTTCCTGTCTTGACAATTGTATAGCAGGGAGCTGTGTTTGCTACTACCAGTCTGTTGTATGTGAGTGTGAGGTTGCTATAGATGAAAGGAGAAATGTGTGGAATTATCATAAACTCAGAAGAAAACAGCAATGAGACCAACCTTATAACATTGATCCATTAATGTCAAAGAACACACAAAATGTTAAAAGTATGCTTTAATCCTTGCAGCAGTGGGCTTTCAAACTTGACTATTAGATCATCTCAGAACAAGAGAATTACTGACACTCTTAATTTCTTAACCTCTCCCAGGAAAAGAAGGTCTGAGACTTTTGCTGTGTGAAGAAAGACAGATCACATGTACTCATTCCATACCTCACAAACACAGCAATCTGGGTGGTCATATTGTGACACATGATGCTAATCTATGTGTCTCTTCTCCTTTCTGTTTTTCCCCAAGATATTTTTTTTTAAGGGAAGCAATTGCATTGTCTTTTTTCTGCCATATTTAGTAGTATGTGTGTAGACTTTGTAGAGTATGTAGTACTCAATCTGATGATCACCTTCACTCCTTTGGAAGGTGTCATAGGAAGCCAAATGTTTATGACAGATTTTGACTGAGGAATGCTGCAATGGGACTTAAGTGGACATGAAAAATTCACTGATCCAAAGTAGATGTGGGGATGAAACTGGAAGTTGACTTAATGGATTAATACAAGTTACATATGCATTTTTGTTAAAAGTCCATGAAATGGCCAATTTTACAAATAGTGCAGATGGTCAGCTGCCAAAGAGGCCAATTGTACAGGGCTGGAGAACAGATAAGAACTGAGTCATGGAATAAAGCTAACGGGAATAAACACATGAAGGATTTTGAGATATGTGGTCTTGGTTCCTACACTAAGACTGCTGCCTGGTAAAGATTCAACCTGACTTTTGCTTTTTGCAAGTGTAAATATTTTTGTTTACCTAATCTTCCTAATAACTAAGATGTTACATTTCATAAAGTGAACAGATTGTTAGAAGAATTTTACCTGAAGGAGTCCTGTTTGTATTTTTCTGGGAGAAGTGTACTCCTTGAACGTGGGAAATCATCAGAGTGTCTGTCCACTTCTCTGTTGGGTAAATTCAGCAGTTCTCCTCTGGATTCCTTCTGGCTTTAGAAATCCAGACAGAATCTAGTCTTGTGTCTAGACAGGAGTGCAAAGTGATTTTGGCTGAACTGATCAGCACGAGAGCATTGGCTGCAAACATTGTCCAAAAATGGGTAAGGAGTAGTTTCCTTGCATAAAAGTGATGACAGCCAGGAAAGTGGAAATAATTTCTCTCCATTTTATTATTTTGTGACAATTCTGAGTGAAAAGAAGTAATCTGGGATAAAGTGAAACAAAAGACTCCTGTACATATTAGATTAACATACCACAGATATTTTAAAGCCAAACCTAGTTTCAGTTGTATCTGCAACACAATTTTTATTAAAAAATAAAAAAATTAGACCCATAAACAAAGGAGGAGGTTCAGCAATGGCCCTTTTGAACCAGTGATAAAGGTGAAGAAGGATGTTTTGTGGAAGGCTGAGGAGCATGTCCAGGGGGTGGCAGGTACAGCTTCATATTACTTCATTTTTTTGGATTCATATTCTTGTCTCCAGAGCAGAACACAGGCACTAACTGCAGGGCAATAGGAAATTTAGGTCTTCCTCAAAAGTGAAATTATGCCATGCATTGAAATGTTGTCCTGGCACTCCTCAGTCAGTCACCTGCCACCCTTTAAACAGACAACACTCAACAAACAGCAAATACTGTATCAGTGGTACAATTGTATAATCTCCAGAATGAAAAGATAAAAGCAGATTGCCCCAGGCTACCTGTTTGTTCATGAAAAAGTAGTTTCCTTGGAGAACTGAATCCTTGTCTAATAGACAAATAATGGTCTCAAGTCAGGTTCTCCACATCTGAAATGAGTAATGTGTACTGGAGGATCACTGCTGGGCCCTGTGCATGGCACTCAAGCTCATCTGTGAAGCTCATACCCCAGAAGCAGGAAAATATGTGAGTATACATTTAGACCTTTATAATTTCCCTCTTCACATCCAATCTCTTCTCTTTGACTCCAGTTTCTTCTCCAGCTTTTCTGTCAGCAGTGGTAACATCTTGGGTTGGGCAAGCTCATAGGTCACTTAAGCTGTTGGAAACTCACTACTGTCATCAAAATAATTCTATATTTGTTCTTAAACTGGAAGCAGACACTGCATTATTCTTCCCTGAAACAAATTCAGTGCTTGCTCTGTCTTCATTCACAATATATGATTTATATTTTGAATATATCCTTCTGAAACCTATCTTACATGGGTTTCTGAATTTCCTTTGGCAGATTGATGTTTTGAGGCTACTTTTAATTTATTAATAGCCATTCAGAATCTGACACTGCTAAAATACAATTGCAATTTACCTTTTTACAGTCTTTCTGGCATTTCAGCCTTGGGATTACACTAATTAATGTATTATTCTCCCCATATTTAACTGTATTCATGGTATCTGTTTTATTTCTAGTCCCTACATGCACATTACCCTTTTGCTGTACAGGAAGCAATATTGTATTACTTTCAAAATCATGCTTCCTACCTACTTTCCCCCCACTAATATTTTCCTAGGAAATGTCTAGGCAATTGAACTCATAACACAATCATTATACCAAGTTTGATACAGACTTCCTTCATCTGTAAAAACATTTCCTGATCATGCTTTCTCATTCTCTTCTGAAGTTCTCTGGCAAGATCCAAGGACTTTTTCCATATCTCATTCTTCACTTTACTTCAAATAGTTCCTATTGTGTCAGCCAAAATCCTAGTGACATTTATTTCTGTTTATTCAGTATTCTCCCTGTGCGCAAATTTCTCCATCTCTCATTGCTTTTGTTTTACCTCACCCATCTGCAAACTTTATATGTTGGTAATTTTATCTCCCAGCTGATAGCTTGATTTAAGCAACTCTTTGTGATTCCAATATAATCATAATTTTCCCTCAACATATGTTTCTAATACAACAGTCTTGTTACATATGTTTCTAGCATTTGTAAAGCACATTTATCCTGTTCTTTGTCTGTTCAGTTTTTAAAAATGTGTAGGAAAAAATTATTTCCACACTGACTTCATTTACGAAATCAGCACCTTTTTCTCTAACCATTAAAGTCCTTATCTATTTTGCCTGTATGAACTCTGGCTGTTTGAGCCATAAAAGGAAATTAAGACTTTTTCAATTACTCTTTTCATCCCAACTGTTTTGGCAATGTGAATCCTTTTTGATCCCAGTAGGTTGTTAGTTCTTCTCTTTAAGGCCAAGAGGCCTTAAACTGTTTCTTCTCTTCATGGAATATCTCAAACCTTATTATCAGTTGTTAGTTTACAAGATCAATCTGTTGCCATCTTGATTCAAAAATTGCCCTGGAAAAATATTTAAATGGTAGACCCACAGGATTTTTTCTTTTCTTTTCAAGCAGTCACCCAGGCTGTTAGTCCTCTCTGGGTGTTAATGTCTTCAGCCTGAAGTAAAATTACCTGGCTGGAAATCAAAATACATCATATTTGTCTGGGTTGCATATATCACAGATAACATTTGTTTATGAATCAACTTTATTGCTCTCTGTTTTTGACACAGCTAGGATGATACAGAAAGTTTTGGATGTTTGTCAGTCTAAGACCAATCTGATTTTGGAAATGGACTAAAAAAATCACTTACTTCTCTGTTAATGGTAGAGAGCAGCTGTCCAGCTACCCTGCAGCTGCCCATGGAAAGTAAAATTCTGGGCTTAGAGGACTGGAATAATTACAGGTTGTCCCTGTTCTAGTTTGAACCAATCTAATCTTTACTCCAGCTGTTTCTGCCTAAACACAAGACAGCAACTTAACTATCCAAATAGCTGATTAGATTACACTCTTACCACTTTTCCTAGTATGAGGAAGGCACATTGCACCCCCTATTCAAAAATATTTCTACTTGATAAAGGCATGAAGAAAAAGTGATTCTGCTCTAACTCAGAAGATTTATAGAGTCAGTCTTCCTCCCCCTTTTCACTTTCATTGTCTGTGTTCTGTTCTCATCTGTTCCACTTCTGTTGCCTTATTTTACAGCTACTGCTTCACACTGCTTTTGACATATTTACCTATAAGCCATGTCTACATCTGCACACCATCCTTCTCCTGTCTCACTAACCAAGGATGTATTTAATTGCAGTTCTGTAGATCCATTAGCACTTATGATTCTTCTACTCTAGCTAAACTCTGATGATGACCTAGTGTAGAGGGGCTAAAAAATTGAGAAGTCTTTTCTCATCAGTAAAACACCTGCTTCTAAGCCTTCCACTAAGAGAAGGGGAAAAAGGAAAAAGAAAAAGAAAGAAAAAAATCAAATCAATTAATTACAGCAGAAACAGTGAGACAGTGAGATTGATTTAGACAGTATGTGTTTGTTCAGACTGGAATATGCTTTGAAGTCTGAGGATCAGGACCATAGACTTCAAAGAGCTGAAAGGATTTATGGGCTAGATACTAAGTCTGAGAGTGCCATGTGAACTGGGCAGTGTGGACACAGACCCAGGAATCTTTGGCACATTGATGAACCCACGAACCACAAATAACATTGGTTCTTGACTGTAGGAGATGGACCTCTGATGTGTGAAGATAACCAGTTTTGCTGTCTCGTGTGGTGGAGCATGGGAGGGTTCAGGAGTCTCTGCTACACAGGGTGGACCTTGCTAACTCTGGTGTAATCTGTTTGCCACTTGGAGAACTTTCTTCTGAGGTGAGACATGCCTTCCTCAGAACTAGGTGGAACCTAATGATTTCTGAGCTAAAATAAGGATAAGCCAAGATAAAGGAGGTCCTATGCTCAGATCAGCAGATCAATGAAGAAAAAGTTCATCATGATGTAGGGAGAGCGGGGAAATGTATCACAGAGTGAGAAAAAAGGTAAGTAAAAATACAAGTGAACAGATGTATAAGAATGAATGAAATGAAGATATATAAAACTGTGTTGTTGAAATGGATTAAAGATACAGACATAAAAGATCAGTAATAGAGTGAAAATATGATTACACCAAGAAGAATATTTAAAAACTAACTTTTGCCTCTTTTATTACTTCAGCTTACAAAATAATGACATCCGTGCCAAAAATTATTTTACAAATGTTAACTTGTTCATCACTAAAAGAAAAGTCATGCCAATTGCTTATTTTCATGATGTTTTCATGTATCCAAGAATTGAAATTGAAATTATCCATTATGTATGAGTATGATTTCTGAACACTCGAGAACAGATACTGTGGCTTACCCTTTAGAATAGAACCTCCAAGGTAATAAATCTGTTGAATTTCACTTTAAATCATCAAAGAAGAGGATTGGGGGCAAGCTGATATTTTTGAGGGTGTGTTCATTTTTGCTATATCAGATGACAATTGATTGCATGCATTAAACGTTATATAGATACCTTCAAACTTGATACAAGCTGATTTTAAGGAAACACTTTATTTTGATCTCATCTCACTCAAAAACTAAATTATCTTGCATGTGATATGATTGCACATTTGGTCAAAATCTCCTGTCACCCCTCTGAACTAAACAGTAACAGAGGGAGCTTAGCACCTTTTCTAAGAGTTGAGGATTGTGTGAAGAATGTGCAGGAGGTGAATCAGGAATTAAGTGTTTCCAGGAACTATCAATGGCTGTTTTTCTCATTCTGTACAAAGCATTTCAGAATAAAATTATACAAATCAAGATGGCAATATGAGGCAAAAATTGACCTAAGGTATGATTCTGTGGCTACACATTGCCATCAGTCAGAGCTGTGAAATTTGCCTGTAGGGAGAGGTTTTGCTGCAAAGCCCTCATTTAATGATAACTCTCACACCCACTACAGAATATTAAAATATTCTACAAACACCAGTATAGGCATTTAGAACAAATACAGCTTTTCTTCAAAGTTCAGCTAATATTCCATATCGGCTGTTTGCCATGATGACTAATGTACTGCAACCTTGCTGTTCTGCATTAAACATCAGGAAAGTGTACATCTGCACTGGATTTTTTTTTCTTTCCTTTGTTTCTAAAATGCTGAGTTCTGCTAAAAAGATTGGATGGAAATCAAATATGAGAAGCTTAGCCAACTTTAGTGAAATGATATCAGAATTATATTATCCCTTAATGAAACAAGTATAGTGGGCTGATTGATTTATAGAGCAATTTTTTGCACCATTACCTAACTTGATTGTGTACAAATAGTTTTCTATATTCAAAACCATCATGTCCCTGCACTTCTTTTAGTATATACATTTCAAAAACATTATACAGGACTGAAAGATCTGAAGGTTTTCACCTGAACAGTGTTAATGTCATGAGAAGCTGTTTATTGAACTTTAATACATTTTAGCACTTTTCTCTAAGGATGACAGACAAATAGATTCCTTTTTCCTGCAGTGGTTAAAATCTCTTTGGAGCAGAGGGAAATTTCAATGCTTAGTCTAAGTATGTTGTTGCACAGCTGTGATACGATATTCCCGCTTACCCACAAAAGGGTTGTTTCTTCTTTTAAATAGACTGAGAGTCATTCTGCCCGGATATATAGTTAATCTCCATCCATAAACACTATAATCTGCAACTCAAGAAGTTACTGTTTGAAATGGCATTTCACCCAGCTCATCCTGATTCCTTCACCTCTGGTTTTAGGTCTAGATCTTTCAAAGAAATATTGTTTTTCATAGGCATTCACAGAAATACAAGGATTTTTCCTTGAGGGCGCACTGTGGGATTATGACTATGAGACCATCACTTACATAAGTGTCAGACGTTCAGGTTCTCATGCCTTGCCTGCAAAACTTGTATGTCTGGCTCTTGACTCACATCTCTGAATCAAAATTCATATCAGGAATGCTTTTTGGTCTACTTTCTCTGCAGGCACCTCTGGCAGTGTTGGATGAGGATACATAGGGAAAGTCATGGTCTTGCTCTTCACGTAGAAGAAACCTGTGGGGAGCATCTGAGCAGTGGCAAACTCTCATCACTCAAACTCCTCTTTGTTCCATTACTCTGCTGACCAGCAAGCATTCTATTGAAGAGTGACTGAAACACTAGCACAGAGAAAAAGAACCCTCAGGGCTCAGAACCTGGGAACCTCCATCTTCCTAAATGAAACCTTTGTATGCTTTAAAGTTTTAATTCTGTTTTGGATTCATAACAGATCCTGTTTTCTTGGGAGTATAATAATTTACTGCAAGGAAGCTTTTTGAGGGGAAGCCCTCCTCTGTTCTGCTATGCATGACTGAATATAAAATTTCTGCTCTCAAGAAATTATTTCCAAGCCATTTAATTATGATACATCCTGTGATTTTGGTGGAGGCTTTCTAGTGCAGACAGATGTTTGAAATAATAGATTTTTCCTTTATTCCAAGAAATCTAATTTGGAAAAAGAGCCCCCTACCCTGGCTGATTTCCTCTCTGTAGGGGCCTAAGTGTTATTGATAGTGTGCTCCATTACAATGACAATCAGGTTGTTTTCAGCCTCAGATCTTGTATATTTAAGCAAGAGAAGGAAATATTTAAATGAGGGGTTATGGAGACTGTGTTCACATAAATAAATATAATATGCCAAATTAATTTCTGGGACAATTACATGGATATTACATTGGTTACATCTATAATTCAGAAATTAATCTGGTAAATACTATTCTCAGTTGAGCTAAAGCAGAAATTAACCAGTGTTAGAAAATGCCCAAGCAAACACAATCTGATTTGCATGTTAAATAACCATGAAATAGATGTTTTTACTCTTAGACCAGTCTAGACACTGAGAGAATGGTGACAAGCATACAAGAAGTGGGATGCAAAACCACGTGCAAATAGGAGAGTAAACCTGCACATTTGCCTGTCCAAGCATTGCACCTTCACAGTCTATTTCCTCTTTGCAAGTTCATTTTGATATTAGTTACTCCATGGCAAGACCTGGTATTCCTGCTTCTGGATGCTAGGAAGTATCCTCCCAGTCTTAGCGATTTGTGAAGTCAACTCAGAGCCTCACAGAAATACTGCTATTTGCTGTAAAAAACTAAAAATGTAGAGCAACAATCCTGAAACAACCAGCAGTGACAGGTTCACAGGAAAGCAGTTTGAATCCCTCTCCACAGAGAAAAGCTGGAGCACTTGGTATGTTGTTCTACAAGGATAGAGATACTCACTGTGTGTAACACAGAACCTCTTGCCACACCAGTTTAATGTCTTAATTGGCATCTTTCAAAAAAAAAATTCTGCTGACACTTTTATGCTTGGTAACAGCCAAGAAAAATATGACAAGACATGCAAGGTGGAAGTCTCTTGTAGACCACACCTGGCAACAGGGACAAGCAGGAAGATTTCCTTAGAGCACTGTTTTGAAGAGTTTCCAGGGAAAAAAGGTTTGCTATGAGTGATTATAAGCAAACAAAAGAGCTGCCAGCTGAAAATGATCCAGCCATTTCCAAGTGTATCTTCCCATTGCCTTGAAGACAGGCCTCTCAACACTTCCACAAAAAGGCTTCAATGCAGCATTTTTTTGCCAAAAATATTTTCTTCTGTTGGAAGAAGAAGATATTTGACTCCTTTCTAATGTACACCTAGTAAAAGGTATTCGTTGACGTTTCAGACTGACTCTGCAGTCTCCCAGCAGCATTTGCTAGACCTGAACAGTATCAGCATCAAGGCTGATACATTCAGAAGAGACTTTAGGATTGAAATGCTAATAGAGTGGTGTTATGAACCTGGTGACTTAGCAGAAAGCATCTTCTGTGCTTGAGTGAAACAAAGGAATGTAGTGCTGTAAGGCAGAGCTGAGATCTGGGGATGAGGAGCCAGACCAGGACCTGGAAAACAGTGAAAGATTGAAACAAGTGTGGAAACTTTGGAAAGACAGTATGGTTTTCAAGTGTTCACATATGATCAGAGCTTTCTCTTCATTAAACAGAAATCCCTAGAGAGGTGCTGCTGCTTCAAGGACAAGAAGAATGGAAGCATACAGGACTGTAAATCCATCCAGACAGCTTTAAAAACCTATTTAATAAAAATTACCATAATCAATCTTGGAAGAAATAAATGTCTCACAATAGGATCTCTGCATTGATAGCATCAGTTTCTAAATAGTGATGTGATTTCTGAGATTTAATGAATGGATGCATATTGCCTTAGAAACCAAGCAGATGCAGAACTGGCTGAAATAGTAAGTGTTGATAAATGTGAGAAAGAGATTGTCAGTATGAATTCTGAGGAGATATGATTAGAATTTCTCATTTCATGAAAGGTAACAGCTCAGTTGTCATAGCTGAGAATGAGAAGACAATGTTAAAAGATTCAAGTGAAAAAACAAGATTGCTTATGCTTTTTAGTGGTTCTTGAAACCAGGATAACATTTTGAAAGGACAATAATGGTCTCAGAAACACACTTCAGCCATCAGGAAATAGGTTTATAGTGCATTTTAAGAGTTTTGATTTGTCATCAAAATTATAAGACTCTAGATAGCTTTTAATTCTTGTTGGCTGTTCCACAATATTATTATATTGTTGTCTGCAGGAGTATGGCAGGTCACACAACAGAAACTAAATAAAGCTTTTATTGTATCAGTCATGAAAATATATTTTTGGCCTTCAGGTTTTTGCAACCTTTATTTTTCCAAAATCATTCTCTTTCTGCTCAGGAACCAGCAATCCCCTTTCATTTGAGCTGAAATGCAGTTTCATGTGGAAGGACGCTTCCATCACAAGTTAAGATGATTCATTGATGTTCATGTCCACAGCCTATTGATTGTTTCTCAGAGTACTTTCTAAGACCAAAATCATTGTTTCATTTCCTATCCTAGCATTTTTTCTTGAATCTATCAAATGGAGTAATACCATGGACAGTAAATTTTTGCTACTTTTCTATCAAATATATATTTTTTTCAAAATAAGTTTCTTTAGGAGGACTTCTATTTTAAACAAATAGAAGTTGTTAAAAAACAACTCTTATTTTATAGCTTTTCTTTCAATGATCCGTATTTTCTTTGTCGCTGAATAACAGCTGATGTAAATGTGTAAATGCTGTAACTAAGTCCCAAGTCAAAATGAACTCCCCGTTACAACAGCTCAAGCTGTCATACAGATCTCCTTGAGATGTTGCAATTTGCAAAAGTACAACATGAACTCAAATTTTTGATAGTCTTAAGGCCATATTTTATGTACTATGCTGAAGATTATTTAATTCACAGGTTGTTTTTTACCAGCTTCTCACTTTTTTCCCCCTAGTTCTTCTTCAAAGAGACCCTGCTATCCCAATTCAAATGTATTTGCATTTTACCAAAAGTTATCACTTACTGTCTTTTGTTCTTCTCTTTCAGATTGCTGACTTTTTCCAATCTAGAGGTCAAGTTCTTCAAGATCAATTCCTGTCCTTAATCAAAATCAGGAGGGTAATTTAGGTGTGTATGAGATCATTTAATTTTGCTTTATCAGGTCTGTTTTCCAGTTTATCTTTCTTAAGCAGTTTATGAGAAAGGAGGTGTCTGGGGCTAATAAATATTCATTGATGAATGTAGCCCCTTTATTTTCAGGCCAGTCTCATTTTGACCTGTTTTGGAGACTCTCAAGTCTTTGTCGTTACTTCCTGGACATTTCAAGACACCCAGGTCTCTGAAGACACTGCCTGTGAATGCCACACCTCAGCAGCAGCCAGAGGAACATGCAAGATTCCAGATTAGTCCTGTCTATTCCTAAGGACAGACCTACACAACACTCATGATTTTTTAAGCTTCCATCTCACTGGATTGTCTGCTTGTGCAGATATTGCTTCAGCTCTTCCTCATCACCACAAACATACAGCTTTGTTGACCCTTTGTCAGTTGACCAGGCTTTCATCTTCTTTCCTTTAAGCATTGTCTTACTAAGAACCCTTTGTGCACTAATGACAGGCAGGACTAGATACTTTTTTTTTTTGCATTTTCAGGTCCATATATGGAAGATTAAAATAATTTTCTATGGCCACCATTACAATGATCTTATAATATTCTGGGATGTCCATTCTGAAAATGTATGTATTAATTAATAATGTATTATCAATTGAAAATGTATTATCAAGCATGATGCCCCTATTTGATAATAAAAGACTGTCTTGGATTTTGATAGCACCATGCTGACAGCAAACAAGAAAAAGCCAGTCAAAGCAACTAATCGCTACTTGGACACGTTTGGCTCTTTTTATTCATCTTAGACATTTTCCCAATGCACTGAAATTTCAAGTGTCAAATGTATACAAACACCTTTTCTTCCTAGCAGCATTTTTGTCAGCTCAAAAGGTTTAGAATAGTGTCCCTTGCCACAAGGCATATAAGTATTCCCAAATAATCTGCTCTCACTAGCTGTTCTTTCACTGTGTTGTTGTTCTATTTATTCCACTATTATTGCTCCTCATTTTTCATCTGTCTAATAATCCTGTGGGACAGACCCTGCTTAGACTCCTATTACATCCTGCCTGCAAATTAAAGATGCAAAAAGCAATTTCCATGGATGTGGAGAGCTTGGTATAATAAATGGCAATTCACAAGTGAATATGCCTGTTCACTTCAATTCACTTAATTAAAGTAAAAGGAAGGAAAAATATAGAAAAGCAAACTACAGGATGCAGCAAGGAGTAAAGACATGAAGCGAAGCAAAATAAAGCAAAAATCTGCTCAGAAGCATCAGTGTAGTTCCTGAAAACACTGACTATACTTGAGACATATATATAGTGTCTGCTCTGTCAGAAGGAGCAAATTAAGCCCCATGTAGCTGTAGGGATCCCCTACTGATGTTAATAACACCTATAATGATAATAGTTGCACAGAAAACTTCTTAAGATTAAATGCAAAATTTGAAACTAAATATTAGCCCTACAGGTGTATGATGAATTATCTTTCTACTTAAACAATTGATTTTGCAATTATGTATGCTAAGGATACAAACACATCTGAATATGTTAGGCTTAAAAAGCTTCCAGACTTCATGACCTGGTTTAGGCCATGGAATGAATCTGACCATGGACATGAGATAGATAAGAGTAATGTTGGGTTCAAAATACCCAGTAACCTCAGTAGATGTGATAGTGTGGCTTTTCCCAAGCTCCAGACAAGGGAGACCACTGCATGGAATCTGTGAGTCAAAGGACATTTTTTCCTTAATTCTTATGGGAACAGAAAATTTATATTGTATGTCTTGTTTCTGAGGTTAAAAGTGTAGCAGAGTCCTTGTCAGAGGAAAACATATGGAAATATATGGAGTATATAATCTTATGTCTTCTTTTCCTTATGCTTTGCTTAGGAAGTTACAGGAGGACTTTGCTTGGATCAGATCCTCTGCACCTTTGTAAGGAATTTATGAAATGTCTCTGAGTTTAAAATCTGCTGCTCCATAATCAGGGAAATATTTTAATTTGATACAGTTATAAATTCTAGATTGATTTATTGTTTCAAATTATACTTCATGACCTCCTCTACAAAGGTTACAGATGAATAAAACCATTTACAAATTACTACAGTAGGCAAATCAAGAAACTGAAATTATATTTTTTGTGTTCTGACATGCATTTCTATCAGGTAAGAAAGGAAAACTAATACATATTCTGCATTCTGGATTCCCCAGGAATCCTAAATGTGTCATTTGGGAGGTAGTTCTATTCAAGAAAATCTTGAAGTTCTATTCAAGAAAATCTTTTTGTGCCTGTCTATGTCATATATTTTTTAAGGCTGGGTGCATGCAGTGTCATTATAATAACGTTTCCCTAAGCTCACAACTCTCATGGCATTCACTTATTTAAAGTGTATTCTTTTAATGGCCACCTCAATGTGAAGCAAGTGTCCTCGGTTCCCAAAAGCTGTCAAATGGAATGGCATGTTCTCTGCCATAGATTCAGCACTGGAAAGAGTAACCAGACTATTTTTGGTGGAACTGTACTGAAAATAGAAAAATATGTGTGAATAGTTTGGATGTTCATGCTAGTTAGTTCCTGGTGTTTGAATGTTAAAGATTTGCTGGAAATTAAAATCTTGACTACAACATTTTCTACTCTTCATAAATGCAGCATTCATTTCCTGAATTATTCCTCTGGCTTGCAGGCAGGATACAGTTCTTGACAGCAGGCATCTGAAAATACCATGAGAGCCCACTGATTTATAATAGCAGAGTGAGTCACAGAGGCTTCTGGGCATCTCTTAGACCCTGACAGTGAAAGGGAGAGGTTCATGACTTCCACTCTGACAATTTTCTCCACCCCTTATTGTGTGAGAAAATGAGGACTTGGCTCAGGAACTGAACCAGATTGATTTAATTAAAATGGATGTAATTAAAGTATAGAGCTCTTTTACAGAAACTTCCAGGTTTCCAAATCAGCATGGGCTCCCTATGGGCCAGTTTGAGGGAACATCTTAGACAGCAGAATGAATGGTTCATAAAGATCACCAGGACCAGCACAAGCTCTGAAAGGATGATATTGGCAGCAGGAGGCTGAGGGTGCCAGCGTTCAGATGACATGAAAAGGAGCAAATAGATAGCCATCATGATGTGGCAGCAATGTAAATAAAGACATTTTTTCCACAGTGTGCAAATATAATACAGCTTTCTGAGAGGAGCAAGATCTAAAAAAAAAAAAAAAAAAAAAAAAGAAAGTATAGACATAGAGACATAGCCAACTATCTGTCCTTATCTGTATGATTTCTCATTCCCCTTCACTTGATGCAGGCTGTTCCACAGAGAGGAAGGCCTTTTAGGACTAGGAGAATTGCTTTTGCTGCCCCATGGTCCCCCTAAATTTATTGGTACTTCTGAATAAAATCTTAGTGCAGATAAATTTGTCTAGTTATTACTTGGATGAAGCTGAGATGCTTTGTGACACCTATAGACTTTTCTACACTCATCTTTCTGGAAAAGTGGCATGTACTCCATATTCAGCACTTTTCATAGAAAAACCCTCTTGTAGTGGGTCCATTATAGAATTAAAAAATGCCTTTAAATATTCACTGTATAATTAGCTGAGTTCTGGGCAAAGATTTTGCCAGATACAGTTTGAAAGCTGAAAGTCACTCCTGGATGCAGTTGTAACATTGAGAACTAGAGAAGTTTTACCTCATAATGAGGCATTATTCTCAAATTTAGACCAGTCTCCTTTTCCACAAGTTCCCTGGTTTGGTCATAACACTCTGAGATGGTCAGGTTTCCCTAGATGTCACTGGCAAACTCCCCAGCTGTATTGCATTTACAGGCCTTTAGATACAGTTAATCTCCATTTTTTCACTCCCCTGTAAGCAGCGGTATAAATTACTCCAAACTAGTTTTTGAGGTTCCCTCATTCTGAGTCTCAAAGGCAGCTCAGCCCAGCACAAGGTATTTGTCTAAAATAAGGGAGGTAAATAGCAGCCTGGTGGTACCAGAGTTACATAGGCTCAGAATGAATATGATGAAGCCAGATGAGGTGTATCTATGACCACACAGAACTACCAGTTGTTTAAAGTGTTCAATTCACATGTTTTCTGTGATATCCATTTACTTTTGTTCAGCCTCTGGTTTTCTAAGAGATTGATTAAAATATAGTACTGTATGGACAAAGAAGTTTTTCATATTATTCAGTCATTTACAAAACATGATTTTTGAATGCCATCCAAATCAGGCACAGCAGTATAGGCCAGTGAAGTAATTTTTTATCTGATTTTGCAGTTAATCTAATTTTTTTTAGAGCAGCTCTGTTAGTGATATGGTATTATGTGTTTTGGCATAATCCTCTAATCAAAATGCAGTTTGGAGCCTCTTATGTTTTCTTTTTCCAAATTGTTGTGTATTGTTACAACAACATTTTTGAAAGATGGATATTAAATGCATCATAGATAAATATTCCCATTTTACACATGGGAAAGGTAAATTAAGGGCTCAAACATTAATTCAAATTCTATAGTATTACAGTGAAATTTAATCTGTTTCTGAGATATGGTAACACAAACATAAACCAGCAAATTACTACTTTTCTCTCATATGCTAGGAGAAAAACAGTGTCAGCATGAAAAGCTTGACAGAAAAATGTATGGATATCAAAAATTTTAGCATTATAATAAATATACCTTAGGATATATTATGCCTCTACAGCAATTCCAGTAATGTCATTACAAGAGTTTGTGCTATGAGTACTAAAACACAGAATTATTAGGAGAGGAAGTGGAGACACTGCTGACAAACTGTCTCCATTTTAAGCCTCTGCTTTCAGGTTGCACATTTCTGAGCTGATATTTAACTCATTGGTCTCTATGGATTTTACACAAACTGTTCAGACTGTCTGGAATATGTTGTGGACTAATATAAGTATAATGGAGAAAAAAAGAAAAAAATTATTTTCCAGGGATGAAGGGTTTTAGTCCTGCAATGAAATGTCTGGGGGCAAAAATCTGCCAGATGCATACAACTGCTGGACCAGAGGCTGTGATTTCCTATTCTGTGAGCAAGGGTTTTTTTCTCACATGTGCAGCGTGTATGTATATGTGTGTGTATATATATATATATATATATATATATGTATATATGTATAGCAGAGGGATGCCTACTCTGAGGGAGCAGCATGGAATTTTTCCCCCAGGCCCTGCAAGTGCCTCCTAGGTCTTCTGAATGATCAGCAAAATTCTTCCCCCCCACCCCCCTGTAGGTTCCCAGTAGCCAAACTGTGCTGCCTTGTACAAGGTGGAAACAGTGAAGGAGCTGATATACCGTACAGTGGAGCATTGTGGCTTGTCCTGAGAAAGGTTATAGGCTCAGCAATGACCAGAATAGGACTGCTGGTCTCAGCTGGGAAGGTTTTGATCATGTAGAGAGTCTGGGAGGAAAGGAGCAGAGGAGGGAGGACCTGCAGCAGTGCTTTCTCATATAGCTGAGCTTGTTGTAGGTCACAGACTACCAGTTGTGGGGTCAAGGTCCAAGCTGAGAAAATAAAGTGAGTATGGGATGTAGTGGACCTTGTGAAAAATTAAGAACATTATACTACTAGACAAAGTAATCATCCATGTCTGTCCGGTGTGATCTGTGTGAAAAGACAGGCAAACAAATTATCTGGATCGGGACTTGGTGGCTCTGGTGCAAGAAGAGAGACAGGAGCTAATGTCATAACCTTAAGGTACCTGCTAAATGCCCATTATTTAAATGTTGTGTTTTAAGAGGTCACATGGCCACCAGTACACAATTACATCTGTAAATTTGGAACCCAGTTAAGACAGTGTCTGGTTTCTTTTAGAAGCACTGCCAGCTTGGAGTTGTTCTGAGTCCTGCCTGTTACTGGATGCCCTTGGAATTAGATGCTAAAATATTAGGCTGTGATAGCCTTGCTAGATATCTGGAATCCTGCAGATTATATCTCTAGTTTTCTAAAATAGCCATTTTCACTCACCTAGGTTCAAACTGAGGACAGCAAAGCTTTACAGCGGCAGCAGCAAATGTAATGTACGTTGATCTCAAGTTCCAAGCGCTACCACACTGCTAATAGCTAAAGCATCAGTGGAAAATAATTGTCAGAAGAGAAGTCAGTGCAGGGGAATGTCAATGGTATCCATTTAAAATGAAACATTTCTTTGTAGTCTTTAAAAGAACTAGGTTAAGTTATAGTCAAGTTATAGACAATTTCTCAATGAACAGTTTGAGATCTGCAATTTATAAAATTATAAAATAAATTCCTTTTTTATAGAAAAGAAAAATTCTGTCCAGATGTGAAACCTTTTACAAACTACCTTTTTAGTTCATATACTCTTTGTTGTCTGATTCAGCTGCTAAATCCATCATGGTAAATACAACAAGAAAAAGGGTGTCTTTTTAAAACAAACAAAAAATGTTCTGCAGAGTCTGGATTCAATTATTTTTATTAGTTTGTGTACATCCCAGTTGTTGTTTTCTTTGCCCATGCTGTAAATTTTAATCAGTGATTTATCAATGTAAAGTGAGGTTTAAATTCCTATCAGGTTGTACAGGAGAGTAGCAAAGGAACTTCTGTTTGTCTGTTTTAGCAGAAAGATCCCTGTAGATCCTTCCTCAGCAAGTCCACCTAGGTCTTCCAGCGATTTTATTGGTTACCTTGTAGCATGAACTGCAAGAAAAGTCTATCCAGCAAGTTAATGTTCCAAACACACTAATAAGTATGTAAAAAAGACCTACAGTCAGTCAATTTCCATCAGCAAAGCTTCAAAGGCCAACTCCCATTTTCTTAACCTTTGAATAATGCAGATACAGAGACAGGCAGAGGGGTTCTGCTCAGTAACTTCCTTTATTTTTGTTTTCTGCTTCATTGTGTCAAAGTTACTGAGAAGGAATTAAAAAAGATTACCCCAAGACAATTAAAGAAGTGATAGGTGAAGGCAGTTTGTGTGAAATGAAAGGACGTGCCTCTATGGAACTGCCCATTCCCAGTCTGTTCTCCATCCAGTGGGACTCAGGAGCCTTTATCAAGACCTCCCAGGGAGCTGCCAATGTAGTTAGGTACCTGATCACTTTTGGAAGTCTGACCACATACACTTATTTTGTTTATAATAAGTTTATAATATAGTAACTATGCAATAATTCTAATTAGAGGAGAACATTGCAGTTTTAAACAGAGAACAGGGGGAAGCTGACTTCTAAAGCAGAATGTTTAGTTCCCAGTCTTCCTTTAATTTTTTTTAATTTTTTTTTTTTTCAGATGGGAACTACTTTTCTCTTCTAGCTGTTGAATGAAGGCTAGGAAAAGGCTGACTTTAAAGCTTAAGCTAAAAAATAAAATTCTCATAATTTATAACAAAACTAAGACATGAATATACATATCTACAAAAGTTCTTGAAATAACCTCTTGCACATAAATTAAAATTCTGTAGTCTGTTTCTTGTCACTGTAAGGTTTAACTCTGAAGAATACAAATGCACAAGATTAGAAACACAACTCTACAAGAAACAGTAAAGGACATTATCAATAAAAATTTATAACATGAACAATACATGGTCCCTGGCAGAGTGATAACTTGAAAACACACAGTTTCTTCACTGCTGTTTACATGCAGAGCTTGGAGAAGCAAACAGCTTGCTTCCTAATGGACTGTTACTTCGCAGGCCATTAGTGTGGAATTAATGAAAGCAATTAATTTCCCATACTTCTATAATAACAAAGAAAGGAAAGGAAGAGCTGTCCTCCTCCCACAGCTGATAGCTCTGTTCCTGTGCCTAGATCACAGTCTTGGAGGGCTGGATGATTTGGGTTCTGTTCCCACATCTTCTGCAATATTCTTTGTGACCTTGGAAAAATCATTTGCTCTCTCCGTGACTTAAATTCCCTTTTCACAAGAGGGAATTAATTATGCTTCATTGTTTCCAGAGAAGTGTCATTAGACCCAATTAGTTAATGTCTGTAAAGTGCTTTGAGAGCAATCTTTTGACAGATGATATTCTAAGTGCAAAGTACCACAGTAAAAATTTGTAGCAGTCTGGCTTAGTGTTATTTGTTTAACACAAACAATGATCTTGGCAGTCTAGAAATGTTAATCTGATGTATTGCACAAAGATAAGATAAAATTACATTTATTTTGACTCTGATTCAGCTAAATACCAAATTACATGCCTTAATGTAAACACTAGTTACTGAATTTTCTCTATGCAGTAATGTATTTAATTCCCTTGAACTGAAGTTTTACTCATCATTAGTTTCTCTCACCCAAAATAATTTCCTAAAGACTTCCTAACAGTAATGTTGTTAATTGGTGGAGTCATCAGGAGAAGTGGTATAGGGTAGGAAGAAATTATTAAAAGAGATCAATGTTTGAAACTTCAGAGTGTGTGTTTAAAAGATATTATCAGAATTAGGCAAAGCAAAGATCACTTTGGCAGCATTTGGAAAAAAAAAAACAAACCAAAAACAAGCCAACAAAACCACCAGAGAAGATTTATTTGAAGGCTAGAGTCGTCAAGGCAGACACAACTAAATTCTTGCTAGTTATGGTTATTAAGAACTACACAAGAGATTGAAGACTTTAAAATTTGATGGAAAGAACTGATAAGATTTGGATGCAGTGGTAGAGAAGAAGGGAAAAAGTCAAAGATTCCACTAATCTTTTAGATCCTAATGGCAAGGAGGATGATGCTTATAAAAAAAAAAAAAAAAGTTAAAGGACAACAGACAATAAAGAAACTTGTCAGTGGTATATCAACACAGACTTTCACAAAAATTTTTTTTAGGAAAACATGAACACTTTTGCAAGTTTGTCAAAACCCTCTATGAAAACAAGAAAGTTGTAGATACTGTTGCAACCTGGAAAGAGATAGGTAAAAGATGCAAAATACTAGTACCAAAATACATTTTCAGACAGCTTAATAAACAGAATAGGTATTAGATGGTTTGGTTCAACAGCATGTTGTTGACTGAAACTACACAAGGAAATCACCCTAGAGGTTTTTTGGAGGTCTATACTGCATTTCCCACTCAGCTTATGCTGGGCAGGAAGGTTAGAGCTTCTATGCAGAATGTTTTATGGGATCATGGACTAGAACAAAATTTATTATCTTCTACCTATGCCACTTAAAAAGTATTTTTTGATAATAACCAATTTAATTAAGATGGCATGAGTAAAATTCAGCAAAAAGAAAGTTACTTTTACCTAATATGATCTGAAATAGGTAGTAACCTATTTATTGTTACATTTTTATTTATAACCTATACATTTAGTTAAATAAATTGATTTTGGAGAGACCCAGCATTTAGCTTTAATATATACCTTAAGGTTTTGAGCAATAGCATGTTGATGTTTCCAGAAGACATTTTTTCTGCATTTCTTAAAAGGCAGGAAGTACAAGGCTGAGATCTTAAAGAACAGCTTAGGTGCTAAAGGGCAGCTTGGGAAGTTAGTGCTCTGCAATTTCTCCTGTGGCTTGAGGGGAAGAACTTGAGAGGCAAAGTGGATCATCCAAGCTCATGCTCTGAACAGATGCATTCTGTCCCTATAGACTGACTGATCCAAAGGATTAATGGTGGAATTAATGATCTAACTCAAGTCAAACTTTGTGGCTATTTAGTTTCTCTTTTATGCAAATAGTCAGCCTATGCAATTCAATAATTCAATGAATGTACTTGTAAGGTATCTCATAATATCTGTTGAGCTTGTTTTGGAAATAGAAGCACTTTTGTTTCTGCTTTGGCCAAAAATCTAAGTTCTGACACAAAACTCCACATGTTTTTACTAAAAAGTGTTAGCAATTAATGTAGAATCCAGATTTTGCAGAATGATGCACATTAAAAAGAAAATAAAACCAACAGAGAAAATCCCCAGCAGCATCCACTTCCACTAAGAAGGAAAACCTCATACTTTTAAGCTGACGGGATTTTTTCACTGACTTCAGGGGAAGTCTGGAAAGCTGTTACAGCAATCACTGACTTCTAGGGGAATAAAAAGAGTACCTCGGAAAAAATCTATATTTTATGGATTTCATTAGCTATGTTCACAAAATAAAGACCCACCTATTTGCAAGTGTCAATTCTAGCATGGTTTAAATGTTCAAAACAAAGAAGAGTCATGGGGGAAAAAAACCCACAGCTTTTTTGAACAATACAAAGTTCATTCAGATACACATAAGTTCGCCTTTTTCACCTGGTGTATTCATTGAACATCCCACACACATGGGCTATTTGGCCTCAATCAGTGTCCAGAGTTGTCCAAATGTTAATGACACTTCATTTTCAGAAAATTAAGAATTGAATGGCCTCTCTCTATTTTATAAAGAGAAATAAAATGATGCCAGGTCTGATGAGCATGGTCTGCTCATTCCATGCAGCTGTGGAATCATCACTGATTCTCTCTGAGTACTGTAATCCACATGCAGTTGTCTGAAAGCTGTTGGCAGATCAACTTTGTCTACTGAACCCTCAGTTTTAGGTTTATACCTTCTTTAAGGCCATAAAATGCTCTTTTAATTTCTGTGTTGGCCTTTGAATAGTTACAGAATGGAAGTATCATTCATAACTGGGAGCTAAGGGAATTAAGGGAATGCCAGCTTGGAAATGCACCTTGAAATGCTGATTTTCCCCACACCATTGTACATAACTTGCTTATTAATATGCATCTCTTCAATTGGAGAGAGAATGTCTGGTCTGATTTATAGGTCTGGGGACTCACATCCTTTCTTCAAATGAGGTGTTTGATACTTGCTACCCCTTTGTGGTCTGATGGCTGGGGAAGTACTCACAGTCATCAGGTCTTTAGCATATTTTAAGCTTTCTCAAAGAGAAATAAAAGTCCTAGGTGTCATGGAATACAATATAAAATAACTGCAGCCTCTGGTCCATGGTAGTAATCCAGGTCCCAGTAAAATTTAAGACAGCTGCTGGTGCATTTTTATTGACTTCTCCCTACCAGAGCCATGATACTTCATGTCACAGAGCAATGATACTTCAGAATTCCTTGTCTTGAATGGGGACAATATATTAAGCTATTCACCACTAACTCTGGCATCCTGTTTTGAATCTTTCTGGATTCCTGAGCAAGAAATACTGCTTACTTAACTTCCCATTACACTTTTGGATGGTTTCCTATAAAGAGAGTGAATAATTTACCATTTTTGCTGCAACTTGCCCTGCTAAAGCTTTGCACTGGTAATTTAATTCTATATTCATTTAGTTTGAATTACACAGGGAACATCTGCAACGATTCCTAACAATAACTACATTTCAAGACAATTACACAGTAATAACTAGAGCTGCAGGATGATGTCAAAACCAGAAGAGAAAAAAAGAGGTGCACACAGACTTTGTGCACGAAATTAAATTTTGTGCTTAATTGGGAAAATGCAAGTTTATCAGAGAAAAGTCTTTGTGACACCACATGCATGTATTTAATATATGTGTTTCTGTATTTGCTGCAACATTTTCTATTGGCATCACACATTTACTTTCATTACTGATTCTCTGAATCACTGATGAAATGAGTGTCCAAATTTCCTCTCCTTCTTAGCCAATTCCTGTTAAGAAGATGAAGACAACGAAATAAATAAGAGCTTGTGAGATTTACCTTGTCAATCTTACGGACTTAAGATCTGTGGGAGGCAGGAACTCCATACCCTGTATTGTATATTCTAATCTGTGGAGTTGGTTTTTTTTTGTTTGTTTATCAAATAATTTTTATGCTGCTATATAGTCATACAGACATAAACATTCAAATTTTACTTTTCCCTTTGAGAGGAGAAAATCCAATGCCTTATACTGTATTTCTGGGAAGACCTATTTTTTTTTTTTTTTTGCAAATATTAAAAAAAAATTCTGGTCAGGATATTGTCAATATAAACCACAAAAGTTTTGATTTTTCTGTGCTACATATATTTTCACCTTTTCACGTAACTTAGCAGATACATTGCTGATCCTTTCAAAACTGTCATCTCCTGTAAGAAGCAAATACACTGTGGTAAATTGTTGATATCCTAGCATGAAGATAACTCATTCAACTCTCGGTCCTTGCCCCATCTGAATCTGTCACTCAAAATCAGTGCCCCTGGCTCTCTTCACCTTCTATTGGCAAATCCCCATCTCCATCACTCAGTATGTAGTTGCTTATGTGGAATCAATTCTGCTGTGTGTCAGGAAGCAGAAATGTGTTTTTTCTGCAATTTTTGTCATCCCTTGTAAGTGGAGAAAAGAAAAAGGGCTGGAAAAATACAGAGTAAGCACTGCTTTCAGTGCTATAACCAAGACTTCTTGAGGGTACAGTACTGTGAGTGAAAAGTCATTTGGAACTGAAATCCAGGGGTTACCACTGGTTTACAGCCACGATGAGATAAAAGCCAACCCAATCACTCATCTTGTTACTCCTAAGGGCAGAGTGGCATTTGGAGGGGAATATTTTCACCTACTGAGGGCCCTAAGTCATCTTAAAAGGTTTCAGCAAACTCTGAACATTTTGAACTCTGAACATCTCTCTAAAACTTGAGAGGGGAAAAGGCCCACTTAACTGTGATTTTGGAACTTCAATTTTCTGGGAACCCCTAACTCAAACCAATTGTTTGGCACCTCACCCTTTTCCTTCTGCTCTTCTCACAGCAGCATGGATGTGACTACATTTTTTGTGCCTAAATCTTACCTGAAAAAAATTGTTTCTTTTGTTTCTTCTTTTGTTAAATTTTTTTTTTTCTGTGAAAATCTCTCAAGTTTCAACATGAAAATATCTAATTGCAGAAGATGATACTGATGCAATGTAAATGCTAATTTTTATTCATCTGAATGAAGACTAGTAACCCAGTGTCAATAGTAAGGTTTCACTGCCCTGACACACAAAATGTCAATATCAGCTTCTAGGAAGATAAAGGAAATTTGGAGAAACATTTTTTTTCAATGTTATAAAACAAAGAAAGCTGTATTTTTCAGCTGGATAATTGTTTAAATGAGCAAAAACCTACAAGAGAAAGCACTCAAAAGCTTCTGAATTAGCAGCAGTAATACCTACTGCAGTATGACTGTGAAGGTCAGCTGTAAAAATGGAGATCTGATACCATGGTTTCTATTATCAGTTTCATTCACTGGAGTAACAGTGTGGATACTCTATTGTAACCCATATTTTCAGATTGCTCATTAACATCACAGTGAAGGATGTTAATCCTTAGCAGGAATATCATACAGCAAACATCTGACCACAGCTTTGATAAACTTCTTAGGAAAATTACGTGAAAGAAAGGTGTGTTTCAGAGTATATTTTAATATTGAGATGATGATCTGGAGTTGCTCTAAGAAAGGGGATAGAGTTACTTGTGCTTGTGAGATACAGTGAAATATGTAAACACAGAACTTATGTCTTCAAGTAATTTTTAAAAATTGTAAATAGCAGGAAACAACAATTGGTTATTAAATATAAAGCAAGTCATGTTTAGCAATTAATTTTTGAAGTTTTTCTGACTAATCCAATCCTTTGTGTCCCTTCTGGGAACATTTAGCTGCATAAGTTACCTTTTCTCAGAATATTCTCATCTGGAAAAGCAATGTGAAAGGACCTGCCAAATTTGGAAGGACAAATGGATTGGATTTTCCATAAATCCACTATTGTCCTTTTTATAAAATGGAAGAGATGGAATTTTCAAAGATGAACACAATGTTTAGGGACAAGTATTTTCTTTCATGCTTCAGGTCTCTTCAGTACTTCTTTGCTTCCCTCCCAGAAATTATTCCAGTGAAATGACTTTACTGGAATAAAGAGCAGAATATGTCACTCTTTGGAGAAGGAAACTTCTCTTTGAAGGAAGAGTTCAGAAGATGCTTGTGGTCTGACAACTTGGGAGAATATATTCCTTTTTATGGCTTATTTTTTTGGAGGGGTGAATGATTTGCACCTTGAAATGGTTATTTTCAAGCACATCTATTCCTATAGCAGATGAAATTTTATTTGCTCTGTATGTTACACTACTTCCAAAGGGGATACTATCTAATTTGAATGTTTTCTTGTGGGTTCCTTTACATCTTACATCCTTGAGGCATTTTCTTACTTGCTACCTTGTTTGGCGACCATTTTGCATGTATGAACTTCTTGCCTATATCTTACTCATATTTTCTAAAATATTTTGTCTTTTCCAGAGTTGCTGTTCAGATTTTCACCTTACTTTACTGCCTTCTTCTCTTGACATTAGGTCTATAAGATTCTTAACTGGTTATTGCATATTGACCATGCAGGCTGTGCTGCCCTTCAGAAGTCTGATGAATTTCCTAACTCCATTAGGTGAAATATGACTCAAATGGCCCATTCAAAGCTGCAAATACCTCACCCACCAGGACTTCAAATGGTCTTGTTGGAAAGGGAGGAAGAGAGGGTGTAGAACTGTCGCTTAAACTTTTTTACCTTCCTTTGAAGGGGAGCGGTAGTGAAAGAGTGGAAAAACAACCAATTATAAAAATATTCAGACTCTAATCTACATACTTCTTTCCTACCCACTCTCTGGACATGTAAAAGTGACTTTCCTAAACACAAATTTTCCAAAGTCTCAGATCTGTGAATGACACAGTCCTCTCTTTGCAACTTCATAGGTATTTGCCTGCACTTCACATAATTTCAGGGAATATTAGTCCCTTGATTATGTCAGTATCTCAGGGAAACAATTCACAGTGTTTCTGTGCCCTTGCAGTTTCATCCTGTCATTTCTAAAAAGTATTGCCTTGCACCTGAAATGTTCTGTTCCTGTTCAATGACTGCATGATACCTCCTGTTTAACAATGGGCAGTAATGGAATACATAACTCAAGTAACATTGCTTGGTCACTAAACTCTCAGGCCATCTTTATAACATTGCTTTAATTGCATGAGCACAATGCATGTCTATTATTTGGGAATACTACAGGTGTTAAACCAGTGAGGTAAAGATGAATGAGAGAATGCCTTGTCTTTGCTAAACTGAAGTGAGCACTCTCCTTAAATCCTTCCATGAGAATTATATCCAGGTTTGTGTAGGTCTGTCATGTTTTGTTACAGGCAAATTTCAACAGGGCTTACAGAAGAGCAAAGCAGAATTGAATTGAGTAAAACATGGATTTTACCATGTCTTTCTGTTGCTGGTGTTTTAGATGTTGCTCATGCAAGTGCTCCAGGCATGCTGGGCTTGCTCCATTTTTAGAAAATAGTACTTACCAGAGTATTTTGCTCAGAACCTGTATGACTTTTGTTTACTGTCCTGTGATGCAGGAGGACTATTTCAACCCACATCACTCTACAAAGTATTGAGCTATTCAATCTGCTTCACTACATTTCTTAGTTATCTTTTCCCTCCTCATTCCCAGTTTTTAAGGAGATGCTCATATACCTGAAAGAATTCTTCATTTTTGTCCTTGCATAGTATCACTGTTATACCTTTTCTCCATGTTAATTTGTTAGCAGTATGATTTTAATTCACCAAATACCCTGAATCGTGCATGGCATAATGCAGTAAAGGGAACTTTATGTTGTGAATCCGACTGCAGACAAAGAGTCCAGGGCAAGGCTCTAAGTTGATAGCCCATCCTCAAAGAAAGTGAAGAAAATTCAACAGCAGTAACTAATGTTGCAGAGTATAAAAGGGTTAATGGAAAATTTTATAAGGATTTTCAGCAAGATTTTTCCGTTTGTAGAAATCAAGGATGTGGAAAGACTCAAAATCCACATGTCTGAAAATGTCAGCTGTGCAACAAGGCAGTATTTCATTACCTTTCCACCAACAAGGCTCTAAAGAGGTCATAAACTTTCCAGTCACTGATATTCAGGGCTTTAAAAGTGCTTAAGGCTTTTTAACCATTTTTGTAGCCAAAGTCCAAGGTTTCTAAGTGTGTATATATGGAGACAAAGGTTAATAACCTTTTTCAGAAGTAACTTGGTTCTTTAAATGCCTCAAAATACTGGTGTCCATTTTCAGGCACATCAAAGGACCTGAATTTTGAAAACCATTGAGAACTTGTTTTCTGAAAGTTAGATTTCAGAGTGCAAGCACTCAAGAATAAAGGACCCTAAGGTGTATTCTCAGTGCTGACAGCACTGAGAGTTGTGTGGCAGTTTCTCACTATTTCTGTGGCTCTCTATGCCCCTTCTTTCAAGTGTAACTCTGAATAACAGCTCCTTCTTGACATGCACTCCCAGTGCCCTGAACCCTTCTTCCTCCCTGTGCTGGAAGTTGTGTGGGGAGGGAGGGATGGTAGCCAGCTGTGCCATCTCTGGGCTCTCCTGGCAGTGCAAGACATAGAGAAAGGTCAGTAAATCTAAATCTTTCTGTGAGGCAAAGATGATGCATTTCCTTGATTACTTCTCCAAATCCATGCAGACTGCACCTATGTGTTTTTCAGCTAGTACTGTAACCTGAGAGTTCCTGTCTCCCAGCTGGTAGTGGATATGCACCCACATATCCATTTGTCAGATTTGTTGCTTCATTTTATGCTGTTAATGTCCTTGTTCAAATGTAGTTATTTCCTGCTGCTCTATTATAGGTGTTCCTTATGCCCATTGGTTTTACTTAGTATGAAGTCTTGCAGATTTCATCTTTAAATCACTTAAATTTACTTGCTTGTATCTTCTCTACGTGGTCCATTTTACACCCATGGCAGCTCCATGATGTGAAGTAATTTTTTTGTACCCCTTTAAATTTTTGTTGTTGCAGATGTTACCAAAGGTATCAGTAACAATAAGAAGAATTCTCCCACCTCCTTTCAGAAGGTGTAAAATCCTACAACCATTTTTTATAATTTAGAAAGATGCTTCAGATAGCACAGTCTAATACAATGATACCAAATTTTTAAACAGAGACTGCTCCTGTGAAGCTTCACAGAATTTTTTTTTTCTATGTTCAAACAGACATCTCAGAAGTCCCTACATTCTTCTGATCTCTCACTTGATTTTCTTTATGACAGCAGTTACTGTGACACCAAATATACTAAAGCAGTTCTCTGGCTTTCACCCCTGAATTGATGCTGTGGTGATGCTCAAAGTTTCTGTTAGGGAAGTGTTAGGGAATTCTAGAGCTCTCAAGGATGAGGGTCATAAGCTAACATAATGAAAAGTGTCATCTGCTGTTTTCCTACAATATTTAAGACTGTTTTAAAAGATTTGTGTAATTATCAGTAATTGGTTTCTTCTATATTCAAAGACTCTTTGCAGGTAAGTTGGCCTCAGATTCGTAGAATGGTTTTGGGTTGGAAGTGACCTTAAAGGTCATCCAGTTCCAACCCCTCTGTTGTGGGCAGGGATGCCTTACCTTAGACCAGGTTGCTCAGATCTTGTCTCTCACTGCTCCATGCAGAGTGGAGCAGGTTAGAAAGACTCCTCTTGGTTATTCATTTTCTTTATGTCTGAAATACTGAGGGCATTTGTGTGAAAGACTTCAGGCCTACAAAATCTGAAGGCATGACTTATTATGTCAAACCTTCCAGTCCTCTTAAGAACAGCAAAAAACTTTAGATGTCAGGAAGCATGGAGGAAAGTTGTTAAAATGGGAACCGTTGTGCCTAGCATGATGGAAAGACTATATTAAGCACCATGAATTGGAACTAAAGGAGTATCTGGGTTTTGGACTTTCCCTCAGACAAATCAGGAGCAACTGTCAAAACATCAGGAGGTTTTTTCCCTCATGGATAAAATAAGCTCAAGCCATTATTAGGAACCATGGGAGAAACTACTGCACAGAACTAGAAAGAGGGAAGAAGAGAGAAGTCAGTGACCATAAATATTCTGACTTCTCTTTCTTATTTATTTAATTGTGTTGTGGTTTTGTGCCTATATTCTCGATTTAGATTCAATCAAAGATGATAATTTTCTGACAGCAAGCTGTTTTTAACATAAAACTTCTTAAAAATGTATATTGTCTTCCAATTCCAAATACAGTGAGATACATCTCCCATCACTTCTGCTGGGATGTTAAAGTTTTAAATGAGAATTCTGAGAATGGAAAGAATAACTATGAGGTTAAGAATGGCTACTTTTCCTTGTACAACAGCAAATTGAATGCTTATTTCCTCAAAGAGCAGTGTAATGTCAGCAAAAAGACTGGTATCCCTGTAAATATACTGTTTTCAAGCTAAGTCAGACAATGCATCCTTGGACCTTAAGAGCAGAAAAACTGATGCTTAACTTGCCCTGAATCATTCAGGTCTTGTGGACTTTCCTTGAAATTTGAAGAGGCCTATGCCTATTTTCTGTGGCATCATATTTGTATAGACTCTTGATAGTCAACATTTTGTAATTCAGGCATGCTAGTATAAAACTACAGACCTGTAGCAGATCTTCTTTATAGAGGAATCTTGCCTTTATAGAGGAATCTTGCCTTTATCCATTTTGTAGCATTCAGCCTAGCTCCTAATCTGTATGATTCATGCAGGAAATTATTCAGCTATGGAGGAAAAACAAAAGAGTTGAGAGCAAATTTCAGGCTGTAAAACAAAGCAAAAAGAAATCAAACCGCAGGGATGAAGAGAAAGATGTACTTGGGCTTTCTCTAAAAATGGGAATCAATTCAAAAACATTAAGGGAGGAAAGTAGCCTGAACAGGACTGTGGGACTTGAAAGAGTGACAAAAATAAGTTACTTACCAAGATAGCATATTAATTATGTGGTTATTTGCTTTAGTACTTCCAAACAGGGAACATGAACAGATGCTAGAAACCATTAATAACTACCAGATAAAGAAATTGCAAGGAAAACAAATATTTCGCCATGAGGACTTTGCTTGTGAGGACAGGCAGAAAGACCCAACAGTGAACAAAACTCTTCCCAAACCCCACCTGAATATTCAAGAAACAGAACGCATTTCAGAACAGTTCTGAAAATTTTTGGTCACAGTTCCCTGTTCTGCTACCCTGAGAAGAGGCATGGAAAGGGAAGCCCATCTGTCCCCCCACCTCAGGGAAAGGAGACACAGTTATTTGCTTCTGCCTCCCTGCTCCAGCTGCCAAGGGGCAGCAATCCAGGGTGTCACTGAGGCATCCCTGCAGTGCTGCTGGGGTGACAGGCTGGAGGCAGCAGCCACCCCACACTTCTTGGGGCAGCGAGGCAGAGACCTCCCCTGGGAACTGAGGTCTCCAGTGAGGGGCTGGGCAGAAGTAATGGGAAGAAGTTCTGGAAGGGAGCACATGGTGGCCATTATCAACCAGAAGGTTGCTTCCAGTCACATCTCACTTTGGCTTCACCTGTACAACCTTTGGTAAGCAAGGCCTGCTTAAGATGGAGCTCAAGTCCCTGGATCACCAAGGTATGAGCTGGTGGTGCCATTCTGCACATCCCCTTCATTGTGACATTGTGTTTCTGATCTGAAAAAGACAGCACGCTTGTACCAGATTTGAGCCAGGTGATGTGGCCAGGTGGATGATGAGGGGTTTAAAACCTGTGTATGAAGCCAGTATAAATATATTCATTGTCCCACTGTACTGTGACAAATGTCTTCAAAGCAGAGAAGAAAAATCAATTCTACTACCAGTGCAAACAGAAAACTTTGGTTTTCTTTAATAAAAACCTTCTATTAAATTTCATTGTCTCAGCCTTTGTTTTTGTGACTATTTTGTTGAACAAGGAACTGAAAAAAGTTAGAAAAATAATTGGAAAATAATATACCAAAGCAGAATTTGGAGAACAGATTATGATAAACATACTGCACTTGATGCTTTCACTTGATTTCTTTGGTGTAGCAATTTCGTTTTTCTTTATCAGCTTCTCTAACTACCTCTGTTTCTAAGACCTCCTGATCCTCTGCCCAGCATTTGTAGTCTCCAGAAATTTGTGGGTACCAGGAGACTCTTAGCTTTATGTTTGATGAAAAAATCTAAGTAAGAGTTCTTTAATGTTTTCTCCTGCCTCTTGTTGACCTTTTCTCAATAACTGAAACATGAAAGGGGCACAGCTACTTCTGAACACTGGAGCTGGGGGGAAGACAAAGACCTAGACTGTAGAGTTAAAAGGAAAAAATAAAACCCTGATGTGTTATGCTTTGCACCTGCTGCTGAAGCCCTTGTATTTCAACTTTAATTGCATGCAGCAGCATAAAGCACCTTTTCATCTCCTCTTCCTATTTACTTTTCCTAGTTCTCTTTATTTACCTTCTACTGTTGTTGTGCTTTGTCAGGCCCAAGTGTCTTTAAAGGCAATCACCATAAAAGAAGATGAGTTTTGTTAAGCTCTCTAATGACCAAATCTCATATGTGTAACAAGCACCATTTGGTTTGAAGAACACTAAAATCTTCACCAGTCAATGAGCTGTTCTTCCTAAATTATTTCTGTTACCAAGTTTTTCTCATTAGCCTGTATTTACCCTTGTAGTAGCATCATGAAATTACTATTTGATAAGGTGTTTATAGAGCAGCTTGACTTATTTCTCTTCCAGAGGACAAGAAGTGTTAGTATAATCATCATCTTTGCATGATTCTGATAGATATTTGCAGCAAAGAGTATTTGGTAACACTTAAGTAAATGTTCTGCCACAGGAACATGGCAAACTCTTGAAAGAACAGGAAATATATTCTCCAAATAAAAAACATATTTATTATTTGTATTGGTCCAAGTTATAGAGTTGTGGAACAATTATTTGATCACTCTGTTTTTTCTCCAAGAGTTCCAGCCAAAATCTGCCATCCCGTTAATAAGCAATCGTGCCCTTAGAGTGCAGAGGTGGGACAATTAGCATCTACCTATATATTCACTGGTTCTTTGCGTCATTTCTAGCCTGCAGGTTGTTTCACACTGGGCACTGGAATTGAGTCCCTTATTGTGGGAGAAGGCAGTTAATTCAAAAGGAATTTGATTGCATCAGGATATGCCCACTGCTCTATATAAAAATATCAGTGATTTGGCCTTTTAAGCATCATGGTTCTGTAAACAAAAAATAGTGAGAAAGCCAAGGATGGCCTGGAGTTTGATATTATTGCTCCAGGGCTCCACAGGAAATGTTGATGTGATCAAATAGAAGGCATCCCAGTGGCCACCTCCTCTGTACCTGTCAGAGCAGTTTCTTTATTGTCTTTCAGCTTTGAGGATGTCTCACACTTTTCTAAGGTGTTGTTATAAGAGCAGGAATTCTTCCAGTCATAGAGCAAGGGAGTGCATTATGATTTTAATGGCTCTTGTGGATCCACTGCTGCCAGCAAGGTACTGTATGTCTGAATTATGTTTAGAAACTTGAAATATAAGATTTTTTTTTCAAATAGTAATAGATTTTAAATTGCAGTAGCTACTAAAATTTCCCTGTCTGAATTTTACACTGATCTTTATCTTTTTTTCCCCTTTTATAGCTTGTATTTTTCATTAGTTTCACTGGGAAAATCTGGTGACAGGCAGACAACAGCTTTGTTCATTTCAATTTATATTTTTACAAAGGAAATAAATTGGTTCATTAATCAATGTTAATTGTTTGTTAGACCCCCAAGGAAAATGAACCATTCAGCTGATTAATCACTCACTGAATTTTTCAGTGGCATTGTAATAGTGTGTGACTACATAACATTATCAATTGCTATTTTGTTCTCTTGCTCTTTATTACTGATATGCAAAAAGCCATCAGTATATTTAGAAATTTCTTCATGTGTATGCAGAGGAGTTGAGAAAATACAGCCAACATTATCTTTTCTCCAGAGCTGCTGGAGGTACTTGCCTGGTCAGATTTTGGCAGAGGTTACAAATAATGCCTGTTTCACTTTTCATTTCTGTAAAATGAACAGATTCTCTTTGCTTTTTACAAAAGTGAAAAATGGATAAGATATTGTTTCTTAGCAAAGCACTTGGCCACAGAGTGTGTAGTTTTATATCAGAAATAAAAGCAATTTCACTCTGCCTTAACATGTGTTTGGCAAGTAGATACAGGGTCATAGAGAGGTCAGAAACTTGCAAAAAGTTTGATTTGCTTTTCATTTAGGAAAAAAGTGGAAGGGGAATGAGAGCAGTGATGTTTTAGACAAACTGTCACTCATATACTGCCTTTACTTTATTAGATGCTAACAGAAAAATAAAACAGGAATTGTTTTTTAATGTGAAATAAATAACCTCAATATGTCATATTTATGCTACACTGCCCAGTAATTTTTAAATGTTCAACCCTTAGCTAAGCCTGTGTCAGTTCAGAGATTTAAGTGCATCACTACTGAAACATAATGAATGTACCTCAAATGAGACTGGGGCATCCTGTGCCTCCTGTCATCTCAGCTTCCCAAGAGCAGCAGAGGGGTGAGCCAGGCATGTGCCTTTGGGGTGACCCAGGCTGGCTCCACCGGGCTGCCCCAGCAGAAGTGCAAGCCACCAGTTTAAGGGAGGTCACTGCCTACAGACGTAGGCACAGTTTGTGGTATTTGGGAGTGAAGCTGCAGCTCAGCCTCATCCCTGATGGGTACAGCTGTGAGAAGCAGGCGACCAGCATTGAAAGCAATGAGCCATGGAGCACTGAGGTGCACTGATCAATCACCAAAGGGAACAGAGGGTGCAGTGCATGAACATGAGGGGTAGAAAAGGTTGGGCTAAAGAACAAGAAGGGTGGATGCTTGAAGCTTTCTCTTGTGGTATGATGCTGCTCTGTATGAATTGAAGCCTTCTGAAATTGCACACTGGCACTCGGTGTATTGACTGTGGCACAGTCTGTGCTGTGGCACACAGAGACACAGGATAACTCAGGATGGAAGGTCAGCTGTGAGGTCAGACCAGGGTGCTCAGGGCTTCATCCAGTCTAGCTTGCAGATGGAGTCTGTGCAGGATCTCTCTGCTCATCCCTTGTAAGGAGTGGAATACAGCCCAATATCCAGGATAAAGTGCCCAATATTAGCCACCACGTGTAACAAAGGTGTCATTACCAAACTGGGGAAGAGGCCAGGCGATGGTCACTTAGGTGGCAAAGGGCCTGAAGCCTGTGTCCTGTGGGGCAGCTGAGGTTGGCAAACTGGGAGAAGAGAGGGCTTGGAGGATGTTGAATCACGGCTGGCCACTACTAAGAGAAATTCTAGGGAAGATGCACCCAGCTGCCTCTCTGAGGTGCACAGTGAAACATCAAGAGGCAGGTGACACACATTGCCCCAAGTGGAACTCCATTTAGATACATGTTAACAAAAAAATCCCAAATATAGAGTATATGGTGATGAAACTTTCATCCTAGAGACTTTCAAACCTCAGCTGGACACAGCTCTAAGCAACCTCCTTTAGCTGAAGTTAACCTTATTTGGGGGTTGGATTAGGGACCTGCAGACATCCCTTCCTACCTAAATACTATTGAAATTTTTATAATTCAGAGTTTTTACTGATTGAATTGGAAATTCAAGATGAACTTGATAGTCGGTTCCAAATTATTTCATCCCACAAACATTGCTTTCTTCTGAAATATATGCTTGGTAGGCAATTTCCACCATATTTCAAAGGAAAAAAATTCTGCTTTCTTTTCTGGATTTACTGCAAGGATTCTTTTTTCTGGTTTTAGAAAATTAAATGGTAGAAAAAATAACTGGGATGCTTATTTTTTTAATAATTAAGAAAATATTTCAATTTCTAGGAGTCCTTAATCTGGTACTTTAACAGGAACAAAGCTTATCCTGTCCGTCTTTAGCTATTGTCACTTAAGATGACAGAATTCAAAAGCTTCTAATTCCTGAATGACACTTCAGTGAATGACTGAAATTAAAAAACCTCAATTAGTCATTGTTTGATTTTTAGATAGTTTATTTAATTATTCCTTTGAGCCACTTGTCACACAAGTTACTCACATGAGTAATAAACTACTGTATATAAAGCTGTTACCCCAAACCTGAAAATGACTCATCTTAAACAGCATTTCAATAGGGCAAGCTATTTATTTGAAGAAAATAGGATAACAGATATCTGTAGATAACAGGTTCTTGGGACAGATAAAATGAAGAAACATGCCTTTTTGTAGAACTTTTAGGCTAAGGTACACATTATTGTTTCTTTCCCAACCTGTTCAAAATGTAATGAAGTAAATTATTCATGTATTTGTGACAATTATCACACAGAAGATTTCCATGAAGCCTGCCAAACTACACAAGACTACAGAAATTCCTATGGAAAAACAAGGATATGCCCAAGGGTTTGCTCTGCTGAAGGTTTTGAGGCAACTTATGAGGGTAAGGCTGATTAAATATTTTAAATAAATTAAATGCGGGTGTCCAAAAAATGACAATGCTCATCAATTACTATTGATAGACTCAGTTGTGCCTGAACAGTGGGGTTTTGGTTGTGCTCTGCTCTGACAGTAGCACTGTGTTATTTTTTCATGAGCTCCCTTTCCATGTTGCAGCCTCTCCTTGCAGGAATGGGGGCAGCTGAGTGCTTGCGACCAGCCCAGAGCCACAAGCTTGTCCTCTGCTCACACACAGCAACCACGAGAGGCAACAAAGGCAAACCAGGCCAAGAACCAAAGACAATCACAATTGTCACACTACGTGCAGTCTCTTACCTGGCCTACATGCTTTTTTATATCACTTGCAGGACTGTTGCTTGTAAAAAAAGGAACTTGTGGTATATATAACAGTGATTCTACATTTTATTGCTGACAAAAAAGAAGTGAGTTTGAGTATTGTTATGCTACCACCATAACATTATTTGAAAGTTCAATGGCAGAGACAAAAATAACTTCTGTTAGAATGTTTCTTTCTATATGATGCAACAACTCCAGATGTTATAAATAAGGGTTTTTTTAAAGCCAAATTATCTCTTACTTTTAATAGTAACTTGTTTGTCTTGTATCTTTCTCATTAAGGACAAATAAAACACATGGGTCAGTGTCATTTGTGAATTGTCTGCAGGAGGTTGGCACAAATGTCTCCACCCACAGTGTCACAACACTGCAATAATTAGGCCCCAAACATGGCAGGGATATATTTAAATCCTAGACCAAAAATGTTTTAATTGGAAGCAACAATAAAAATTTTAGGAAGGCTTATTAGTGACCTCATCCCTGATAAGTGCATGAGTTCTTACAGAACTAAAACCACAGCTTGACAGCATTCCTCTACACGTGGGGGTGAGAATTTACATAAAATTTGAACAAGATGGAGCTATAGGTGACAAAAACTACAATATAGGTTTCTATTAATCTAGATCCTAACACAAAAATTAACACTGATAGATAATTTTGCTTGTTTAGATAGGAAAGACAGTTTTATTGGCTAAATTTTATTGTCCTAGCAGTTGGGTACACTGCAGCTCCTTTTGTCTCTCTGTCATTACCATCATCTTTAACCTCTGATTCTCTGATATTTAGTGTTCAACTGTACCCCAGCTGCTCCGATACTTCATGTTGCAAAGTGGATCTGACAGTGTAGATTCAGAGGTTGACTTTTTCCACTGTCAGACAATGAAGAGTGAGATTACTGATGACTTAGAAATGATAAAATTTGGTTTTTTGAAATTACCTGCCACCTTTCTGTCTATCATCTAGAATTATACAATTCACACTGATACAGACTGGAACTGACCAACATTCTCAAGTCCTTTATGGAAAAGTGCCTTTCTAAGCAATGTCACATACAATCTCTCTGTCTATTCTCAGAGAAATGTGCTTAGCAATCTTCTATTTAGGTATGTGCTGTAATATTTATAGAATACTTTCATATTTTGCCTATGAAATAAATATTACATACACAGAGTTCTTTCATACAAGAATCATACATATGAAATGTTTATATATGTTCATGTTCATTCTCTTGTTTTCCATATTTCCTTTATACATAGCATGGATATTCCATTAATTTAACTCCTAATTCTGGTCACTATTTTCCACTTCACTCATATACCATAATCATTTACATTTTTGGTTTTTTGGACAAAAACAAGAGGAAAAGATGTAGAAACAAAATCTCTCCTCTCAAAGTAATGTGGCTCTCTTTCAGTGTTTACTGTATTCAGACTACTCATTTTTCACAAGGCTAGAAGTAAATAGAAGGGGTGTCAGACATTTCCAGACCTTTCAGCTCAAAAAGTTACTGACAGAGGCATTTCTTTCCAGAGACCAGATAAAGCTGCATGAGAGCACCACAGTGTTCTTGACTGAGTAGAAAAAAAAAGAGCTCTTCACACATACTTCATAGCTTCAGCAGAAATCATAAAAGCCCTAAGCATATGTAGGAGTCAGCAAATGCATCAGTAATAGTACCTTGGGAGAAAAGGAGCACCATGGAGCAAGAATCTCAGTTCTTCCAAAGTATTTGATGACAAATCCAGACCTAACAACTAGAGTGCGAGATTCATGACACTGAGTAGAAATCTGCAACTTAAACATGGGCATCTAGCACAAATTTAGATTCATTAAGGCATCCAAAGCATTACATATTGATATAACAAAAAAATGTGCACTCTCCAGTGATGGCAGAGACACCTACCTTAAGATAATGCTCTTCTGTGTGTTTTGTACATGGTTCCTTACATGCTTTTCTTCTGTAATTGTTCCTCCAAATGTTTATACCAAGGTTTAACTCTTTTTGTTTTAATAGAACATGGCTTGTATTTATTGCAGGCTCATTAAATGTTCAGTGACTGGCTGTGTGAATTCCCCTTGTTCTACTAAACTCAAGTACACACAGATTCCAAAGCCAAGGCCTTCTGTAACTCAGCACAGTAGTAAAAGTCTGAAAAGTAAAGTGCATTTTCAAAGGTTTCAAGATCCTTCATCCTTGTGTGATGGGTAAACAAAGAGGCCTCTCCATTTGACACCTTTCTGGTTGAAGCCAGATATGTAGGGCAGGAATAAATCCTGTAGTGCCTGAAGGGTATCTGGCAAGTTGCATCTCTGAATTAAGTGCTAAAGCTCCTCTCTGGTTTTGGAGATTCAGTTGAAGGAAGCCACAGAAAGATGGATAGTAAGAAGTCTGGTGAGGTGTAGTCACCTTTCATGTAGCACTATTGCAGCTGCAGTGGATAAGAACATATTTTAAGCAGTTTCAAACCAACTTTTTAATACCCATTTACCTTCTGATTGCCCACCTCTGCCCTTCATCAACTCATACCTGTTTAGAGTGTTTGATACAGTAGTTTAGATTTAGTTACCACAAACCTAAAAAGCCCAGAACTTTCAATGCAGAGCAGCATGGGATACTCTTTATTTGGTCCTGATGTGATGCCTTAAGATTTTAGCCTTTATATTTTTCAAATCCTGTACTGCATTAGTGCATAACTCTAACGACCATAGAAAGTGTTAGCTGCACACCTTGGTCAGACAAAACAATTCCTCTAGGCCTGAAACTCAAGGACATCCTACAGCCTCAGGCTCCAAAAAGTACAAACAAAAGTGGATTGGGAGGGGGAGAGCAAACTGGGGGAATATGATGTCATTACCTGAAGCCATAATTGGAAGATTAACCCCTGATATGCAAAGAGACAAATCTTGTATCTGTCTGAAACTCGTGACCATTGTCCATTTTGGGTGTAGTCCCTTGGGAGGCTTTGTCTGCCCTTAATGTACCTGAAAGCCCTTCACTAAATATAACCACTTTTATCTTTTTAACTTTGTCTGGGATCTGCTTCTAGGTAAGCCTGAAAAAGGCATCAGTTCCTTTTTTCTGACTGACACCTCTGTTATTCAATTGCTCTTTGACAAAACAGAGCCTGAGATACTCCCCAAAGTATGGGTGAAAAACCAACAGAGCTTCAGCATTTTCAGACTAGTTACTCTGTTTAGAAGTGCAAGAAATGAGACTTAGTGCTTTTACAGGGTGGTGGTCCTCTGTCTCGTGAAGAATTTTAAAGCCTCCCATCAGCTTGAAGTCAGAACTGAGGTTGTTGTTGGAGCTGACTAAAATTGTTCAAGGACTTCTAAAACTCCTAGCCAGCAATTTCTGGTGTTATATATTGTCCTCTAGCCCTACAAAGGATATTTTTCAAAACACATATAGATATATACATAATATAGTAATTTTTATACTATAATAACACATAGCCCATGGAACACAATAGAGAATATAAAATGTATCATATTTCTATACATAATACATATAATAAAATATAAAATGCATAATGCATTATATATAATAATACATGATTTTTTAGAAAAACATTTTATGTGCACCAGACTTTATTACAAAAGTTTCATGGTTTTTGCTATATAGTGCATTCCAAGTAGTACAGTACTTTCTCACATGAAAATGAAAAATAGACAGGAATAGTTTGGGAACTGTTGCTGAGAACTGGTAAGTATTAACAGCTTCTTTCTGCCAACTGTTACTAAAAGGAGTCAGTTACTTGTCAGAAAAGACTCAGAATGTGCTCTCATTGTAGTATGAGCTCAGAAATTTAGAATTTCTGCAGGGAACACACATCTTCTTAATGGTCCTGGACTAAATCTCTACCAGTGAATTGTATCTCTTTTTTTTTCTTGGAAGTAAAAAGACGCATGGCGTGAAGTGTTGATTGTAGCTTATACTTTTTCTTCCTTTTTCTGTTGCATGGCAACAAAGACAGAGTTTATTCCAGACCTTGAGATCTGTACTTGCTACTAGGTTTACAACTGCTTAGACTCATAGATTGCAATGGGAAAGTACTCATAAATTTTGATCTGATTTTTTAAAATTTAATCTAGAATAAAAATTTAAGTAATACTGTTTTGTTTTGATATTTTTTTATCATGAAGCAATATCCATTCCACTGTTAAACGATGCTTCTTAATCTTATCTTCTAAATAGTCAATATTTTAAATGTGGTGATTTAGAGGAATAGTTTTGGGTTTACTTGATTAGAATGATTCAAAGAGAATTAAAAGCTCTCTGTTTTTCCTATCATCGACTACATCCCCAACACAATTGTATCTTTGTTTTTTCATAAGGTATACAAGAAAATATAAATTATAAAGAATACCTTTTAAATTTCATATTATATGCAACAATTTTACATAGAGTCACTAGCTGAGACAGGCTGCCAAATATTGTTGGTAGAGAAAGATGGAAAATTTATTCAATGAGAAGTCTAACCCAACAAAAGCAGACTGTAAAAATCAGCAGGTCAGTCACATAAGCAACTCTAATGGTGATTGTTCTTAGGCAAGAAAATTATCACATTTATAGCAAAGACGTGATATCAGGCAAGATTCATGTCAGGGTGCAGGAATAAGTGAGGAACAGCCTCAGTAGGAAGGAAAAAATTGTAAAATGATTTATGTAAAATTGGACTTGAGGGATTTTGGGAGGTTATTGAATTTTCTGCAGCATACAATTTGAAAAAATAATGTAAACAATGAACTATCAACTGGTCAGTTTGACAGTGATAGGCAATTTCTCTCATCTTCAACTTGGGCGACTTTACCTGGAAAATAGAAAATATATTAAGTATGACTGAGAGCTTTCTGCGCACTCACAGTTGCATTGATAAATGAAATTCATTGCTGATTTTTCTAAGTATGCATGGAAGCCATTTGTAGGAAGATGATCCTGTTCTGGCAGGCAGACAGGCAACACTTGGCACCCCCAGTACCCAGGCGGCAGCACAGCCCCAGTGCTGGGGGCAGCAGAGCAGAATAGCAGGGTGACAGGAACTGATTGTGTACCAGTGCTTTACTGTGGCTGCACCACACTGGTCTGAACGATTTCACGTGGATTTAGAGAGATAAATCCATGATATTTTTCACAATTGAAATTGCTGTGTTCAGACTCATTTATTCCAATAAGATACTTTGATTAAGATATACCAAACCTTGTAATGGACAAGTCCAATGTAAAACTCCATTGTGGTCATGTAAAATAAACAAGTTTAAAGTCCAGATCCTGAGGCACTTTCACACATTGCAAATAAGCAATCCTTTTAATTCAATTGCACCTGCTGATTGAATCTTAGAATAATATAATATACTTCAATAGTATTTTAGAGTTTGATAATGGGATGATCAGTAGGAATTATCAATAGTATTTGTTAAGTTGTTTAGTAGTGTGACATTACATTTTTGAAAGTTTTGTCATTTTCAATCAGTGGCGGGAACATACAAAGAAGGATTTTCTATTTGTGTCAATTTAGATCACCAATGCTGTACTAGTTTTTGTGCAAATGAATTTAAAATTTAATAAATTTTCACTTGAGTCAAATTATTTACAAGTTGAAAGGAGTTCATTTTGGGTTTTTTGGTTTATTCTTTTTTTTTTCTTTTTAAGGAAGAGTAGTGCTTTCCCATCCTTTCTATGAAGGAAAAGTAAGGACAGAAAAGGTGGAAGAGCATGTTTGTGAAATAAAACCATTTCTTTACCTACATTCTAAATGAAGCTGACCTCTGCCAGAAAACAGACCTCTGAAAAAAAAGCATGAAGCAGAAGAGCTGACTATACTGACCTCCTTTGGAAATTGGGCCTGAAATGCTAGCTGCTCTGTAATAAGAAGGCACGATGTGCAACAGACCTTGAAGCCCATTGTTTTCAAAGCTCGGTGGTTGTCAGAGGGGCTTGGTGGTTGTCAGAGGGACAGTGATATATGTTTTGAAGTAAGAACTCCCAACTGTCTTTGTACAAAAAAGAATTTCCATGTTTATTGATAATTATATTTAAGGGTCAGAGGAAAGGTTATTATTGAATAATTTAACACATTTTCACAAAATTTATAGTTTTTTTGGTAACCCAGAGACAGAATAATATTAATCTCTATGACAAAGGGAAAAGTATTTTTAACAAGGTGGAGGTTATCATGTTGGTAGTAGAAGTCAGTGCCCTTTTTCTCTGGTAATCTTTCTGCAGAACATAGGTGATCTAATATAGTCAGGGTCCTCCTGCTTTTTTTTTTTTTTGGCATGATCTAGCTGATATGCATCATATTCCTTCAAAAGTACTTTCTCTAATGCGAAAATAGGGCAATGGGCACAAACTGAAACATAGCAGGTTCCTGTTGGACATAAGGAAACACTTTTTCACTGTGAGGAGGATCACACTTGCGCTGGTTGCCCAGGACAAGTTGCACAGTCTCTATCCTTGGAAACGTTTAAAAGCCATTTGAATATGGTCCTGGACAACCAGCTATGTGGTCCTGCTTGACCAAGGAGTTTGCGCCAGACAACCTTCAGTGGTCTCCTCCAATCTCAGCCATCTGTGATTTTCTGAAGGTATTTGTGCTTACAAGTTTGCATGCAAATCTATTGTTAATCTCTCTCATCTTTTGTAAATCAACACTGTGGATTTGTTAATACTAGATATGGGGAATTTAAGATGAACCTTAGACTTCACTATATAATTTGACACATTTAATTTTTCATCTAAACAGCTGTAACCTTATACTAGCTTCTAGAATTTGTTAGCTCCATTAATGGAAACCCTGAAGTAAAAGAAAAAAAATGCATCACAAGAAAATTATTACATTTTAGATATATCTGCTGAACTAACAGATGATTGTAATGGAATTTTTGTGTATCAGATAAAGAAACCAATATTCCTGCTGTCACACTTTGCAGGTCATTCAATTCCCAAAATATATGCCAATCATGGCATTTTTTAATCAATATGTCTTGGAAATTGTAGTCAAAGTGATTTCTTTTGTTTGCTCAAGTTGAAAGGTACACACCTTTAACATGTTTAGGACTGAGCTTTGTTTTAAAGACTAACATATCTAGTCTCTTTCAAACTCTCATTTTTTATGAGAGTGAAAATTATATAGTAACTGTGGTTACTAATATTACAGTTCTGTCAGTTTTACTGCAGTAGTATTAGCATTTGATTTGAAATTCACTGATTATTTCAGATGTTCTAGATAAATCAAACTGTCAGAATATGCGTATAGCTTGACCACTGCTAATCTGGAGTCTCTTTCAATGACAAAAAATTATATCTAGTAAACTGGTAACATGAATCATGTCTTAATTGAATCATATGGTATAACACAGGTTTTCTAAATACTTAATTATCTGGAATCTTCTGCTTCAGCCACTATTTTGGCAAATGCCTTCATTAAAAACATATAACTCACTAAATAAAAAATGTGGTAACAAAAGTTTCCCTTCGTCTCCTCTGAAAAGGGAAAGGAAAAGAATCAGGTGAGTCCTGCATGCATTATATCTTTGGGACAAAGATTTCAGATTAAGTTTGATCTGCCTCTTGTGATTCCATTTTTATTTCTAGATTTTATGGGGACTAATCATACTTCATATCCTGATGCTCAAATACTAAATTATGTTTTTTATTATTTGAACACTCTTGAGTGCTGCAAAGGGAGGACATTTCATATAAATGGTGTGTTAATTATAAGGAAAGCGCCTTCCTTCCAATGTTAGAAACCATGGCTGAAGGATTGGTAACTCAGGTATAATTTAAGGCCACAAATGTGGCATGAACACATGGACCACTGAAATGGGTTCTTCATGTATTTGTAATTTAGATTCAACAACAGAGCTGTTAAGCAAATAGAAAGAAGGCAACCCAGTGGTGCCTGTAAATAAAAGTGCTCTTTAAGAGATAACGGCCTGACCTTCCTACTTGGAGAGTATCTTTTTTCAGTATTGACTAAATTACAAGACTGATTTAGCTAAGGATGGGAATCAGAGGATTGGTCCTGAACATATTAAGGGAGAGCAATCTATTTTTTCCGCAGGATGTTTTTTGCTAAAGAACAGCTGGGAAAGAAGATGAATCTATACTGTTTAAGAGAGCAGGTTGGGGCCACAGCTCACAAGCTGCTAAACTGGCATCACAATCCAATCTCCACTAGTGCCAGCCAGTGCCAGACCACAACAAGGCACAGCTTGGGAGGGCACCTCGCAGGTGTAGCTCACCACTAGACAGTTTGGATGCAAGCGCACAGTTTGAGGGGAAAATAGAATTCAGTCTTATTTATAACTACCGTGACACTGGGACTGAGGATCAGGGAGATCTACCTGGCTGGCACAGGAACAGGAACAGAAATCCTTCTGAACTGTTTGAAGAAACTTCCATTAAAGATAGTAGAAATTTTGACCAGTTGCCTCTGCATGAAGGTTGCCTGCATATGGAAGCTGTTTTGAGAAGGCCTGTAATAGATTCATTCCTCAGCAGGACCTAAATGAGAGATCTTGTCTGAACCACTCCCATCCCCATCCCTGCTACAGTTTGTCCCTGCACTCCTGGTGTGTTTTTTCCAAAGTTAGTATACTTAGTTTGTTTCAGATAACACATAGCTTTGGATTATGGGTAAAAAGATGATGAAAAATCTAAAGAAAGGTGGAAAGAAGGTCTATCAGTAGTGTGGGTGGAGTGCTGGGAACTCATTCAGAAGGTTCATCAGGCAGTCTCCCAGATCTCAGTGCTCATACACAAAACTGTAACAAGTGTTAGTCTGAAAACTTGTTTTTCTTCTCTACCATTCCCCCGTGATCACTTGTGCTGAAGAAACCATTCAATTTATGTTCATTGTTTTTATATTTTTTTCTGTCTTTTATATGGTGTTTTCACAGGATTTTTTATGACATAGGTTATGAAAGAATAGTATAACACAAGTTCCCACATTTTTTATCAAACTCTGTAGGCTATGACAGACTGTATTTTACTATTCTGAAATACCTGCCCTTGTTAGAAGTCAAAGTACATTGTTAGTCTAGAGCACCTGCTTATGAATTAGAAGCTTTTCAAGCATTCGTTACAGTGTATGTTACTTGTCTTGTATTCCATAAATAAAATATTTTGAGTTGAAAAATATTCACAGGAGAAGTCTGTTCAGCAAAGTCTATTTAATCTCAAGAAACATACACACAGACACATAAATCTGGAGGGATAATAATGAAAAACAAAGAGATCTGAAAATAAAAATATGTTGAAACAAAAAGTGTCCTTTGGCATTAGCCAGTTTTTTTACTTTACCTTCCTTTACATGATTTATATGATGCTCATATTTCACTTTGGATGATGATCAATGTCAGATGATATTTCAAGTCTAAAACATGACAGACAATGAAGCAAAAGTATCTTGGGAAAAGATATGCCAACACTTTAAATTAAAGGGTGCACCAGGATTATATGCTTAAATGCAATTCCTATCTATGTTTACATTTTCTTTGTGAGGAGTAACTTTCTTCAATGAATTTTGATGGGGTGAGAAATCACATTTTTCATTGCAGTAATTTCTAGGTATTGGGATAAATATTTTTCCCAATATTTTTAGTTTTCTGAGAAAACTAAAAATAAGAGCTTGAGGAAAAAAGCCATAAGAATAATGTACTTACTACTTATGCATACTTATTTGGTGCAAATAGAAGTATGTATCATACAGAATTTATTTACTAATTTTGATGAACTTGGCATTTCATCTCCTGTGGTTTCCTTTTTCATAAGATAGCCATTATCATCCTTTTTGGGGTAATTTAAATCATTTTGGTCAAGTGAGGTCAAGGTTACACAACCAACAAAAAATATAATTACCATTAAAACATTGCTGTGTGGTACCAGAGTTTCTCTGTCTTTAAACTCTGAAATTGTGTTTTAAAATGTCCAGAGTGCCCCAATAATTTCTGACTCAAAAAACAAATTCTGTCACTTAAATGTCTCATTACTTATGTAATGTCTCATTACTCCTTACTTTACAGGGAAGTTATTCTCTTTGGAGTAAGCCAGTATGTGCATTCCAGCATGCAGACTAACTTCCCAGTTAAATATTCAGTCTGCTATAATGCTTAGATGGAATTAATGTTCTGTAACCATCACACAGTAAATTTGTAACCTGTGGATTTTAAATGTTTTTATGCTGTATATGGATATAGAATGTCATCTATTTGAAGGTTTCAAATTAGAAATAACAAAATGGAGATCACTGAAGAACACGCTTAATTGAGTGCAAACTGAAAGTGATACTGATCATGAGGATGCCATATCATATTTGAAATTGCAATGGAAACACATCTAATAATGAAACCATTATCAATAAGTTCCTGAAGAACTTGCTCAGTGGTCACAAGCAACAAACACCACAAACTCCATAAAGCAGTTGACTTCAACGTACAAGAGTAGAAAAATTATATAAATAAAAGATTGTTTTCTTCCACATGTTAAAACCACAGGACTAATTGATGACAGAAAAATATTATTCTGAAGAGTGGGAATTTCTTTAGCCTGTTTATTTGAGTGCTTTTTGGTCTGTTTTTTGCTAACATATACCCACAGACAAATAAGTGACAAATAAAAGGGTACAAAACAGTACAGATAAACATACGTAGGAAGACTGATCATTCTTAGCATACCGATGATCTGATTGTTAGGAAACTAATAGGTTGTTGAAAACTCAAGTTTATGCTCATAAACCCATGGAAATGTGGTACATAATTGTTAATAATCGTTATCTTGGATAATACTGTCATGAGTGACATAATATGACAAGAATGGTGGTTTTATACATTCAATATAAATGCCCAGAATTGTGAAACTACTAGCTGAGATTTTTTTCTATATCTGGGCTTTCTGATAGATTCTTTAAAATTCTGGTTTTCTTTAATTAGTGTTGTTACATGGGATCCAATTTTAAGTAGCACTTACTAATGTACCTAGGGCTTGTCACATTTATTAAACCTGTACTGGGACATAATTGGGTGGGGGGCTAGCAACTTACTCGCATTTATTGCAGACTTTTTTACTTTAGAGCTTGTGTAAATCTTAGGGACAACTTAGAAAATAGATGCACCAATACAGATGAAATACAGATAAAATACAGCTATAAACACTCACATAAGATTTCTGACACACTTCCAACAGATAATTCTTTGTTCTTTGCCTTCCAGTCCCTGAAGCTTTGTATATTTTATACTAAAGGAAAAAAATTCAGTGAACCAAAATTTTTTGGCTTTTTGTTGGCATTATATCTGTTTTTATTAAGTCTTAGTCATATATACTAACATACTGTTTAAGAGAATGACTTTCTGAAGAGTGGGAAGAGATGTCCATCCATACATATTCTACTGGGAAGAAGAGCATGTTCCATGAATCAGAGCATGAAAAAGTGATTGGCCTTGATCTCTTCATTTCCCCTGCTGAAATGGGTGTTTCTTTCATTACATGGCTAGAAGCAATGGGAGGCTGATGTTCCCTCGTATCTATCATGGGTGGTCAAAAAGTACAAACTTTTTTCCACCATGGGCTGAAGTCAAATCATATTAGATAATTTGCTACT